>CM025856.1:18815057-18875993 GCA_003952965.2 Morella rubra | reverse complement strand
AGTAGTATATGGGAAAATAGTATGTGCTTATTAGCAATGTGTGGAGGGGATTGGAGTTCTCCCCAATGTGCGTATCAATACATTAAATCCTTTTCTAATGAATTTAAAGTTGGTACCGTTGTACTACTGTCTCAGATTAGAGGCGAATGGAAGAGATTGGACTGGACGATTCAGGAAGTTCACAAACTTCTGACGAATTTAGAGTGGATGGCAGCATCGGTTGGTCACCATCTGACCGATATGCACAAGCGATTGGTCCAGAACGACATGGTAGCATTCGCGGCGTTGGATTAGGAACGCGTCTCCTTGGCATGGACTCACATTCTTACTCCTTAACACCAACGTTTAAATTGATACAGTTTCTAAGCCGACGATCCTCTAGCGTAACTGAGAGAAGACCGTTATCTTATTCAGGAAAATTAGAGTTCACCAGCCCTAATTTATGGATAGTCTGAGTAGGCATTCGCTAATCTACAAGTACAAATGACTGGCACAACTTCGATGACTTGGGTAAGAAGTTTTCTTATTATACTATAACCTAAATATATTTAATCTTATGTGACTTCTATATATAATGTATATTTCGCGGTAGTTTTTAATAGATGGGATTTGGTTGATAACTGGGTTGTAGCGAGCACGGTCAGATGACCGAAGGATTGTTCCCAATAACAATCAGAATGTTGTTCCCGCAGACTATATGAGTCACTCTATGCAAGGTCGAAAACAAGTGTTGGTAGATTACCAAACATGTTATCTCAAGTGGGTTAAATTTTAATAAGCTTATTTTTACTGAAGCTGTTTTATAGCTTTTTGTTCATGGTCATTGATGATAAACAATACCATAAGTTGGTGTCTAATGTTTACTAGTTATGTTGAGTATTGCGAGACAATGCAGAAAATTGTTTCAGAAACAGGCTCTATGAAGTAGTGGGGGAGCAGATGGTTTGCTCGCGAAAGTGGAGCGGGTAGGATAAATTTTATGAGGGTTTAGTAATGGTAGCTTGGTCAAAAATGGTCGATGGCAGACTTGTTAGCCTTTAGTAGCACTATCTAGAGAAAAATACTATTAACTTTATTTTTGTTTGGACGATGTTATAAAAACGTGATAAGATGTTTACTTCCCCTCTCCTTATCAATTCCGAAATATATTTTGTTTTTATTGCACCTGTTTCTTTGCTTTCCTTGTAAAGCAAATTTACTAATCTATCATCCTTTAAGAAATTTTTGTAGTATGAGTAGGGAAAATATAACTACAGCCAAAAAAAGTTTATTATTAAAAAGAAAAAACACGAAACGTCTGATTGAGGAACACCCGCGGGAATGGTCATGAAGACCGTCTACAGCAATATATTTAATTTTATGCGTTTTTGAAACATGTACGGTATAAGCTTATACTTTTAGCAGGGTCGGTTTGTGGAAAGCATCACAGATAACCGCCGTCTATAATAAGCTCAACTATGGTGATACACCATGCTGGGTGCGTCGGCCGAGACGAAGGGTGGCCCCAAGGTATTAACACAGCTTTGCTCATAGCTTTATAAAAACAGGGCTTTGTGCGAAGTGCGGCGGGATCTTAGCGGGCGGTTAGGCCACCTAGACCGGCTGGCTAAAAAAACACCGCGGGCTAGCTGCTTACCTTATAGATCCGACACATATGAGGGGGGATACTATGAGGCCGGGGTTTTGGGGGAACTTTATTAGGCGGACGGTAGGATAACGGCTTCCGCCCTTGCTATACGGCGTTTTATTTCTGTTAAGTGTTTTCTCCTGATGTATCTATCTCTACAAACCTTGTTTGCTTAACTCCTTCTCCTTCAGATTATGACAATAAGGGCATGAAAACACTAGAAGTTTTAGCAAGGCGGCAACCAAAACACACACAGTAATGGTTGTTGTCTCATTTACAATCGGTTCTATAGAGAAAGGGGCGAAATTTAGTGACGAAAGATTTAATCATTTTCTATCTTAGGCTATGTTATACCAACAGGTGGTGCGTGGGTGGTCCGCTACAAAGGTCAAATAAGAGTTAGTATTTCTCGGGAGGCGCGGCCTTTTCGGGTTTCATTGAGGTCGGTCAGCCTTCCGGGTAGATGGGTAATTGGGGCGGGGTTTGCGGGGTTTACGGTTACCCCAGGAAGACCGCAAGGGCTGGTACTGGGATAAAAAATGCGACACAGATTATATTTCCCTTTGGGCCATGCACCAATAATGCTCTCATACACTAATAAATCGGCTCTCGTTCAGCTCTTGCATATAGCGTTGGCGTACCACTATTTGTTTTGAGGGGCAGAGACTATATATTATTATTTTCAAAGTCGAATTTTAATCAGCTATTTGACGAGACTTTTTTATGAATAAAAGGACAAACGGTCCCCCTGGGGGGAATGCTAGGGGGGACATTCTGGGGCTATATTTTAGAAGAGCACGGCAGAAGAATATAAGAAGATGTGGGGGTCATAGTGGGCTCTTGATTATATTTAATTTTAATATGGTTCGCCATTAAGGTGGTTATATGGGAGAGTAAGAGGGCAAGACAATGATTAGTCTTTAACATCCTGATAAGGGTTTATTTATGCTGGTCCTTTTTTATGATCCGTTTGGGAGCATGCAGTCAATTTTTATATAGGAGTCTAAAGAAAATAATGAGTGTTTTGTATATTACTTACTATATATTCTGGAGGGATTAATTTTTAGAACGATAATTAATAAATGGTATTTGTTTGGGTACTGCGCACAGGAGTGCTTGAAGATTATCAGCCTGGCAGTTGGGGCTTTGTTGTAAGGGGGTATAAATATAAAAACGGGAAATGCGGCGTGCTTTCTGGCCCCCGTTCCTTTCCTTGCTTTTTTGGGTACTTTGCCGTTTCTTCAATACTATTGGCTCGGAGAGGATCGGGGAATTCCTCATGTACAATTGAGGAAAATGTTTGGTGTTAGCCCACATCACCAAAACCTAATAACGGAAGTAATCGCTGCTACTGCTTGGAAATGTTTAGATTAAATGCTGGACATTTCGAGTTGGAGCTCCGGGGATATGCTTGCACCCACCAGCATTTCTCCCAACTCCGTTTCATAGGGATTGTAATGGAATTATGTCCTTTCTTCACAAAGCCTGCCTACTCTCTACCCATAAAGCATGATTTCTTGTTGAAAGTTTCTTCTAGTGAGAGTGGGTTAAGTGAGGCAGATCACTTGATGCTGAGTTTGGTGGGTAGCTAATAACTCACTAACGCGCGCGCCAATCAGTGACTCAGAGGCCGTTGCAGCTACAGCGGCGCCTCGTTGTGTAAAATCATATAGATGGAAATCCCCTGTTTCTGTAATACGCCTCGAGAAATTCATTTTAGAGTGTTATGCTTTAGTGTGAGGAAACAATATGTTTAGTATTTTTCTGAAAATCAAGGCATCTTTAGTCTTCCTAGAAGTGTTGGTAGGATATTTAAATGATACTGCGAGCAGCCACAAGGTAATAGTCAATAGTGGGCGTAATAAAGGTCACAGCTGGGTGACATTGAAGATTATTTTATTCAAGTCGTTTTACAGACAAGAATACACAAGAGACCCCTATAATTTTTCTTTATTATGAGGCATGTAATGGATCTAATTATTTTTTAAAGCGAGAGCTCATTGAGGTTGTGATAATCAATTATTTATGTTAGAGGGTCTTATTTTAGCGGGGAGCCTACTATTGATTGTCACTATGGTGATTTCTTCTCGTCGCTGGAGAATTAGTGGGTCTATTCTTTGGTAATATATTGGGTTTCTAGCAAGCCGAGGCCAACATACTCCCTCTGCAAGTTACAAGCAACTAACTCCTACAAGGGCCAAAACTATGGCATAAACGCACGGCAATGATTAGGCGTAAAATTAGTACAGATAAAGGATTAACCTAAAAGGGGAATATTCTTCGAGTGTATATAGATTGGAGGACGGTATACGTTTTTTTGAGCGATAACTTAATTTCCGATGATAGCAAAAAATAAAATTGGGCATGTCTGGAGCCCTTATAGCTCCCCAAAAGAAACAGGTCAGGACAGGTTAAATCAAGGGGACACAGTGCATTGAGGGAGATATTATGTGTAGTGATTAAGGAACGTGAAGATGGAATATATGGACCGGTTGTATATCAGTTTCCAACAAATTAATTTACTCATACTCCAATGAAGCCATATACCTCCTACCCAATAAGATTAGGAACAGACAGACATTCATAATGAGTTGTGTTTGTTATGTTTTTCTGCTGCAAAAATCCTGGGTTTAAGCATGGATTTTCTCGTAATCTCGGGCACCAGCCTTTTGCTAGGCTAATATGGGCTAGGTATTTGCTGGTTTGGAAGATTGGGGCTAGAGTATCTATTTGATCTGAAAGAATTGGTTGCTCCTCCTTTAACTTCTTTTGGCCTAGTAATTATAGCCCTTACTAAATTTCTTTTTACAGTTGACGTGTACGAAAGATACCAGCTCGAAAAGCCAGCATTTATAGGAAGAACATGCATTTGTGGTTTAATGGTTGTGGTCATTTTAGATTCTAGATCACCATATGACATTAAGTTAAGCTATTTGACTATATGAATGGCTAATCCAAAGGAGACTACTTTCGTCAGAAGCATCAATTGTAAAGAAAATTAGTGCGAACCAGTTCGAGTTGACAAAAGGCGATTGGTTGTGACGAGAATTTCTTCAACCATGTCTGGGAGATTTGGAAGGATGTTTGGAGTAAAATTAAACGAGGACTGTCAATCTAAAAGACCCGATGTAGGAATGAATATATATATATTTTATTTGTGGTTTGGGTACCTAATTATTACTAGTTCTTGTCTAGGGAGGTACTATTGAATTGGTCTTGCTAGAGTTAATTCGTTGTGAATCTGTGGGATGATTGGCATAACATTTGAATGTTGCATTCTAATGAGTTTTTTAGTCGTTTGAAAAATGTTGAGTTTGGATATCTGATTGAGACTGGGTCAATTTTATTTTGGTTAGGGTTATTCCATTGGTGTAGATTAATGTTGGTTTAATTTATTTTCTTGGTATTAAATTATGTTGACCATGCAGTCTTTGATTACTTTTTTATTTTAATTTAAATTGCTATTAAAGAATTAAAGTTTATTTATATCAAATTAAAGTACCCATTTGACGGTGAAAACTACAAACATTCAAGGCAAAAATTAGTGGAAAAAAGTTACTTTAAGAAAATATATTTAATTAACGATGGAACACACCGGAAATTTTCATAGCTTATTTACATGAAACCATAATGAAATTTCTCGAAAGCTATCGTGTTACTAAAAAAGAAGTACTTTTTGATAGAGTCAATCTTAGCGAGGTGATGCATAATTGATTTTAACTTGATTATAGAGTTCATGAGGAGTGTGCTAAGAGAAAAATAACACAAGCGGCAGTCGTTTCTGGAAAACATTTGGGATCGTGGTACTGACTTGTTGTGTGGGCTTAAGTTAAGATTCCAAATTTGCTCTGGCTGCAAGTTAGGATGGATTAGTAGTGTTGATCGGAGAATAATGGGCTTTGAGTGGATATAAAGAACAATGTGGTAAAATGGTTTTCGGAGCTCCTGCTATGTTTCTAAAGAGGAATGTTTTGGGGTTGATCTGTGAAGTTGGACGGGCATTTAATTAAATTGAAGGATATTCGGCCATGGGTACCTCACTAAGTTAGAAATTTGTTTGGGTCATGGGGTAAACTGTATCCGAATGGAGTTTACCATGTAATGATCATGTGGCATAGGTTGGGAATTAATTAGGCTATGTCGTGGAGGAAATACCTGGAAGAGGAAACTACAACCTGTTATGAGAGATATGCAGTCCTAAAATATGCTATCTTTTGATTCTTTAAAAATTTTAGTATTAGTTGTGCTTGTACTCATATAGAGAGAGAAACCAACTTTTTAAATGGATTTGTTGATAGCTGTTTTAGTGATACGGGTATAGCCAAACTGTTGTTCTGTTTTGAAGTTGATTGTAAGGAGACTTGTTTGCTTTTAGATTCACTTGGGTAGTATCCAATGAAATTCAGAACGGAAATGTATCATTTTTTTAAAAGCTAATTAAGTTTGCAATTTGCATTTTCTTCGTTTTTCCTGCTGTTAAGCAACCTCAAATAAAGACTTCAAAGTTTCTGTTATTTGTGGGAAAACAAAATGAGTTTTACAGTGCTTCTATTTAAGCGGCTGATGCATTGCTTGTATTTTGATTTTCTTTTGATAGGAATGAGCCGATTACAAGGGCCATCATCCCTGAAGCGTAAGCAGCGGGACTCAGATTCACCTTCTCAGTCTTTGACAGAACATGAACGTCTCCTCTATGATCTCATACGAAGCAAGCAAGAAATGGCAATCTGGACAAGGGACATGAAGCGGGAGACAAACCTTCCTGACAATGCGGTTAACAAATCCTCAAATCACTTCAGGCGAGAAGCTAATAAAAGAGGTGGTAAACATCCAAAATAAAGGCAGAAACACTATATAGCGGCAGATTTTGAACCATCAAAGGAGATCACGGGTGGGACTTGGTATGTTGATGGGAACCTTGATACAGAGTTTATAAACTTTCTGAAAAAGCACTGCGTGAAGATCATATATGAGCAGAAGGCTGTTACGTTGGAGGGGATTTTAGACAGTATAAGGAGGAGTCGAGCCTTCAATGTTGAGTTCTCTACACAGCAAATTGAAGAGATTGTGAATGCGCTGGTTTTGGACAATGAGATACTGTGTTTGAAGAGCTCTGGAATGGGGGAGTTCGATTCTTTTCCTGTTGGGCAAGTTGTTTATACATGCAAAAGTAAAGGAATTAAGGGGGAACCGAAAATAGGTGCCATGGCTTCCATTCCGTGTGGGGTTTGTCCACATATAAGTTTATGTACACCGGATGGCGTAATTTCCCCGAGGACCTGTGTATATTTCTCTAAATGGTTAGATTTCTAATTTCCCTGAGCAAGTGTCTTCTCCGCTAAATGGTATATTGCAGCACACTTTCTTAAAGAATTCCCATTCAAAGGCGGAAATGGTAAAAAAGAATCAAGTCTTGAATCAACAGTTGAACAATGGATGGATATTTCAATCATAATTTCTGCCCTTGTGGTTAACAAGACCATTACTTCGGCTTTCTCTTTATTTGTCGACCTTTGGAAAATGTTTCGCTCTGGCCAAAATTTGTTTAGTTGAATGCATTCGTCATGTTCTTCCCCCCTCTGCCCTCTCATTTTGCTTCTTATAGAAAATCGTAACACAAGAAAAAAACAAAGTATACAAATCAAAACGCAGATCGTAACTTCTCTGAAATATGTTAGTGATATAATGTTGGTTTTTATAATTTGCGATTGCGTCTCATTTTCAAAAGAAATATTTGGGAAAAGGTCAAAACAAAAGACTAAACTGATCATCAAGGTTATATGACCTTAAAAGTTCGAGGGGCTTAATTAGTCCCACTAGTCCCTTAGATATTCCTCAATTTCAAACTGATCCTTAGGGTATGTTTCATTCTATGTTGGTATTGTGGATTCTTCGTATTTTTAAGTGGTCATTCTTTCATTCCATCAGTCCGAGTAGCCTTGTAAACAAAACAAATCCAACGTGACTAATGAAGACACGTGTTAGGATACTAAATATTGAAGAGATAGATATAACACAGTTATTTTAAAACATTAGGATACTAAAATCTAGATTCTAAAAATATGTTTAAAACATATGTGTGGAATCAAATGATTAAATTTTTCTGGTTTTGGGTTAAACACATTTTCTATCCACAGACTGGGATATCTACACTTTTATATGCTAAGCTACTATGTTTAAGTTATTACAACCTTAAAATTACCAATACTTTGCACCCTTTATTCATGAACGTTATGATTTAGATGAAAAAATATGACCACCTATCTTGCATGTGAAATTTTATTAAGGGTTAACTACAAAAAACCCCCTTGAACTTTACCACTTATCCCATTATCCCCCATAATCTTTAACTCGTGTCAACCCGCCCCTCAAACTTTCTTAAACGTTTCAGTTTGATTTTTGACTCGAATTTAACAACGCTGTACTTCTTTTTCCGTCACACGTGATAAACACGTGAGCCCCTCATATGTAGAAGACCAAAATGCCCCCAAAAATCCACTTATGCTTTGAACCAAGTCAAACAAAGCAAAAATAGAAACCCATTGTTGTTCAAAGCGTAAACACGTCGACCTCCATTGAAAAACTAGATTTTCCACCGAGGCTGTTGGAACTCCACACAAGGTTTGGTCAATCATTTTCCTTTGCAATACCTCAATTATTCCTTCCCCTATCCCTGAATTTGTTTACAAATAGGTTCTATTTATGTTAGGGTTTGCGAATCTTATACAAATGGGGAGCTGGTGCTATTTATGTGGGAAGCTGGTGATTTGTTGCAAATGTATAGCTGGGAAGCTGTGATTTGTTTGCGAATGGATATAGGAGGTGATTTTTCCCACATTGAGTGCTTATCATCTTCTACAATTTTGAGGGCTTATTCATCTTCTTTATACTTTATTTCCAATTCGAAAGTTTTGAAAGTAAAACTTCAAATCTGTTCTAATTTCTATTACTCTTTTCCACTTTGCATTGATATAATTACACGTCAATTTTCTATTAATTGTTTGTACGTTTGTTTCTACTTTGATTGTCTGTTGTGAATCCCTTAATGTTATAATATTGTTTGGCATGCATGAATTATATATGGTGGACTATTTAGTTTAAAAATATTGGCCATGTAGTTTTGATTTTCTTGGTGCTACGTTGGCTGAAATGGTAGGGTCTACTAGCTTAAATGTGGTATTCTAGTATACACTCATGAACAATGAATTTCATAGGTATTATATATCCGAGATACTTGTTTTGTTCTAATTTATGTAATATATATATATATGTTTGTTAGCTAAGGGTTTTTTTTTATTTTTTGCAATCAACAGATCTTTGTCATGTCTTCTTCCAATAGTGTTTCGAGCTCTTGGGTTACAGAAAGTGGGGCAAGCTCTGGCAGCCCACAATGTTATTGTGGTGTCACAACCTACATGAAGACCTCGTATACGGAGCACAATTTTGGACGTCGATTCTATAGTTGTCCAAACTATAAGATTAAACGTCGTGTGGATTTTTTGCTTGGGTTGATCCTCCAATGTGTGAGCATGGAAAAGGGTGTTGAAACGCATGCAAGATGGGCAAGAACGTTTAAACGTCGATAAAAAAAAAAGTGCAATTCCTGAAGGAGGAGGTTGAAAAATATCGCAAGCATGTGAAGAAGTACAAGGTCGCTTTGACAGCGTTGTCAATTGTTGTAGTATGTCTATTTTCTAGATTATTAGTTAGTTTGAAAAACTGAGATGACATGTGCATTTGTAATCCCAAGTGGGTTTGTAAGTTGTAGTTTCAAATGTGATCCTTGCTATGTAAAACTAGCACCTTTTGTATCAGAAAATATTTCAACTGTTATCATGCTATTTAATGTCCTTTTGTATTTATTCTTCTTTAATTTTCTAGTTTTATTGCTCAAAATTGCCAATCCGACTTCAAAATTGCTCAAACTTCTCCACGAAAAGAGAGGAGTTGCATCACTAGGCATATGGCATGCCAAATGTTCGGCTTGAAATTTTAATTGCAGTGCTTGCTTTGGTGACAAAGACCAACTGTGTGGTACACAGGTTAAACTGTGGAAATTGTGAGACTAATCAAACTGGTTTTGAAACATTCTGCAACCTAAAAATTGGTGGAAACTTTCCACCGTTCAACATTGAAATTGGCAGCCAATGTGCAGAAGCATGATTTTAGATGTTTCATGTTGGCAAATACCGTTTTGTAGCATGCGAATTTCCACATACTCAAAGTCCATAGTTGTTCTTCGGCATTGGGGGCGTCTGAACCTTTTAATCTTTTGTAGAGGATAATGAATGAGATTTACATAGACATCTTTACTCTAATATTAAAGTTCTAGGGTACAAGCTAAATAGGACCATATGCAATGTTCTCAAAAGTGGATATGCCTTTCCTCTACAATATCAGCATGTCTCATGTCTTATACAACTTGTCCATCACAAGACATAATACAAATGCACATACCTAAACCAAAAGTACAACTTCAGCACCATCTCCAACCACTTTAACCCAACCTCCAAAAAACTCCTTAAAAAACCACTGCATCCCAGCCACAAAAAACCTTAGCAACCACCAATACGTACACCCATGTCAGCACCGAAATCTACATCTTTACACCCAATCAAAAAACAGCAAGGTCGCACCATCGTTGCACTTTACACCCAATCCAAAAATAACAACACTACAATCAGCCTTAAAATCTACATCTTTTTGCTCTTCTTCTTTTTCATCATCCTCAAACCACTTGGGTTATCAACCCGGGCGTTTGCCTTGCGTTTTCCATGGTCACTTTGAGGTCTGCGCAAAAAATGAAGAAAGTTAAATCGAACATAACTGACAGCATAAGGACTTAATAAGCATTACTTACTGCTCTGTCACCACACTAGTTTGTGTATCCACAACTGGCTCAGTGAGATCGATAAAAAGTTGCCGAGGAGTCCCCGAACCTCGAGCCAATCCCCGTAAGCGATCTGAGCTCCGAGTTCTTGATGCCACACCACCACCATGAGCTTGGGCTGCTTTGGCATCGTGTCTTGGCTGAGTTGGAGTTGCAATAGAGGCATTTGGTGGGCTGCTCCTCCTTTCCCAGGCAGGGGGCAGCATAATCCCAACATTCAACCAAGAGTGGCGGAATGTCATGTTTGGTGGATCCTGGAATATAACAAACCATCAAATGAAATTGGAAGAGTATACAATCTGAAACATATGTAAGTAAAAAACTTGGTGACCAAATTTTACCTCAGCATTTGTGTCCTCATCATTCAAGGAATAATGGTCATGAAGACTTGGTGGATCCTGTAATATGGAAACATCAATCTCAAATGTCAATATTTTAGATTGAATACAAATATGCGCAAGTATGTAATGCAAGTCTTACCTCATCAAAAGTGTCTTTATCATTCGGCGATCGATGGTCATGAAGATGTGGTGGGTCCTGAAAAAATAAAAAACCCATTAAGTTGTCAGAGTACACATCAATTAATACTAACCAAAGTAATATGACCCTCACCTCATCGGGCATCATCGTTGATGTACCAACCCCGAGGACCCAGCTTCAAAAGCAGGAACCTATGAGACATGGACCGTTATAAGTCACTGCAAAACTTATTTATGTACGTAACTAAATTAAATGAACACTTACAAAAGTGGGAGTACACTGTGACGTAGGAGGGGCATGTGTCTTCTTCTTTTTACATGATCTTGAGTTGTGGCCAACCATGCCACACTTAGAACATTTGATCTTAGTCCCAACTTTGCTTAACCGTATTCGGCTCTTTGGTTCATCCATGCCCCTCCGCCTTAGCTTCTTTGGTCTCCCAGGTTGCACTCTTGCATGTGGAGGTAGGACCGGTTGTTGCTGTGTACGTTCCATTGATCCATACTCGGCACTGGGTGAATCATAGGCCCATAGGCCTTCATGTACATCGCAACGGTGTAGTAATCATCTACATATTCCTCGGGCTTCCCCCCATCGTACAGGATTGCAGAGATAGCATGTGCACAAGGGATTCCTGTGAGATCCCATCGCCGACACCCGCATGTCCTCGCTTTCAAATTTACCACGAATTGCTTCTGTTTGTGTTCGACCTCAAACAACCCATTCCCAGCATACATGGAGATGCACTCGCATGAGATTTCGCCATTCCTATCCAGCTTCCTCATAATAGCCGGACACAATCCTTCGTTCATCTTCCCATTCCATCTCGCTTGACTTGGTACCGACACATCAGCTTCTTTTTTATTATCTCCACCATGGTGATGATCGGTTTATCCCTCGCTTCCATGATATATGCATTGAAGCATTCTGACAGATTGTTCACTAGCAAATCTGACTTTGAATGAATTGGGAAGTGTGACCGTGTCCACAATGTTGGATCCACATCAGCTAGATACTTGTATGCCTTCGGGCTCAATGACTTCAGTGTGAGCATCTCAGCTTGAAATTCTGCTTTTGTGTAAGCAGACGCAGTTGCCCATAATCTCTCTTTCAACAGTTGACCCCGATGCCCTTCGTCTCTGAAATTGTTGTACAAATGTCGCACGCATATCCTATGATCCGTAGTGGGGAGGACTTCCTCGAAGCTTGGGATGAGGCCCTGCATTGTATAATGGAAATAACGTCAAGAGATACAAACATAAGTACAAAATCAGCACCTAACTAACACTTCTTTACCTTCTGTTGGTCTGAAATAAATGTCCAACCATGTGGCAAATTAGGGCCGAGATCAGATACCAATATGCGTAGAAACCAAGACCAGTTGTCCTTCAACTCGGCCTCCACTGCGGCAAAAGCAATTGGGTAAATATTCTCGTTCCCATCACGACCGACAGCAACAAGAAGCTGTCCTTTGTAAGGACCCTTCAAAAAACAGCCATCCACCCCAATTAAGGGCCTACAACCAGTCCTAAAACCGTCTCGCATAGCTGCCAGTGAGACGTACAGTCGGAGAAATGTGGGTTGCAGCTCCCTTTGAGGCCTATCAGCTCTCAATATCATCGAAGAACCCTGGTTGGTTCGCCTTAGGGTCGCACAATAGTCCCATAGCCTTGCATACTGCTCTTTGTGCATCCCAAATACGCATCACATGCCCTTTTCTTTCCCTATACAACTTCATTCGACTTACATCCACCTTCCAAGTTCTCTTCACCTCTTCCTTTAACGCCTCCACTGGCCAATTAGGATTATGCTTGAATTGTTCCAAGTACTTCCTTGCTATCCACTTCGAAGATACTTGGGTATTTTTGTAACTTCGTGTGCATCGATGGTGGCCCGAGTATGATATTACTTGGAACGTCAGCTCGTTCTTCACATTTCGTGCGTAAACTCTGTAGTTGCACCATTCTCGCTTACACTGGACGATGACTCTATCTCTATCATTCTTCGCCCAATGGAGGTCCTTCCAATATGTATGTTGGCCTCTCTGACGACCTGTCTGAACACATCAACACTAGGGAATCTCATCCCTAGTTCAAGTCTTGGGTCGTCCAAGTATTGCTCTTCAAATTCTGGAACATTGGCTCGTGCTCTATCTAGCCAATGTCTTCCTCACCACTTGAATCAGTGTCTGAAATCAAATCTTGACGACCTTGCAGCCTACATCCATATCGGGTCCATCCTCCACACCTTCGAGGTTCTCTTCAACACCCAAACAATGTGCCTGATAGCCACTAGTTGCATTATCCCCTCTCTCCTCAAATACATCAGCCTCCTGACTCGCAACATTATCAAAAAAAGAATCACGTTGGGGACTTTGAGGTTCCTCTTCTTCTTCTTCAACCAACTTTTTCCCCTTCTCCATTGCCCCTTCTTCTTTACAGCCAGCTTATACCTTTGTTTTTTAACTTCCTCATTGCTGGTTGCTTCTTCAAATCCAACAACATACAAAATGATTATATTGTGACCTATGTGGCAGCTTACCATTTCCAATACATCTATATCTGACTTCAAGAGAACCAGCCCTTCATCGAGTGACTTCGCTGGGTGCACATAGTATATCAGATCCCCGGATGCGTACCCATACTCACGGCATATAGCTTCCAGTTCAAAAAATGATAGGCAGTCCATATCCCAAGGCTCATTATGCAAAACTTTGTTGACCTCCGAGGTACTCAGTACGTGGTGACCTTTGAAACCTCCCCCATGATTTACCTCGAACAAGACCACTTGTTTGCTCATTGTAACAACACCTACCATAAAGAGAATTTCCAAATTAATAACATGATTTTCTAGGCAGCATCAAAAGTTAACCTTTCAACTAATGTTAAAAACTTAACCTTTCAACTAATGATAGTAAATTTTACACAATTATATTCGTACAAGAATATAAGACTAGATGTCAACTAGCTTTCTCCAAATGCAGAATCATTTACTTAAATGTTCAATATAGTGATTGATGAGATGTTGGAGTATACAATGCACTTTTTCTATGCAAAAGAGTGCTAGGAATAGATAACGATATAATAGGATTAGCAACAGTTTTAGATGAATTCATTGACTAACACGCCCAGAAGCTAGATGAATTCAAGTTCTGGATAGTTTAAGTGGCCAAAATAAAGATTGAAAGATGACAAGTGAACTTTACACCCAGAAGCATTATTTTAAGAATTTAAAAACAAAAGAAAGAAAGGGATGCCATTTTTGGAGAAGCAGAAAAAAAGGCATGCAATCCATCACGTAAACAGAATTAAGCTATATACTAAGTGCAGAATTGTGGAGAAGCAATCTTACAAGACAAGTGTGTCTATAGTTTATGGATGGATATCAATGGAGTGAACAATTCCCGAAGTTGTTCCCTCAGCCCTGCAACATTACCACCACAAAAGACATAATATGCATTAAAGAAATAGCATTAAAGACATAATCTACAATGGTGAGTTTCAAACTCAAACCTGATAGAGAAATAGCAGTAAAGAAAAAGGGCAGGTCTAGAAGGTAAGTATACATCAGTCGACAGTAAAAGCATCACATTAGGATTTGCATGATGTAAACTGCGACAAACCTTTTGAAACGAACTACTTTGATTGAGTTCTTCCACTCTGTTCTCTAAAAAGAATCAATTTTGTTTTGAAGATCTTGTTCCTTCTCCAAGAATGAATTGTCGAGGTTTCCAAGGCAGTTTCCTTTAACTTTATCTGTCCTTCCAGATACAATCACCAATAGAAAGAAAGGTTATCCACCATAGAAGGCAATAAGTCAAGAAAATAAAATTATTATACAATTTGTAGTGTAAAGGACGGCCAACAGTATGAATGGATAGTACATATATCTTGAAAACCACATAAAGGAAACTGTTATTCATCGTGTGGCCTCCAGCAAGACTTTTCCCATTGGCATATTATCTACACTTCACCATCTATGCAGAAGCATATATAGATATACACATACTTACGTAATTGTTTATTTCTCTATGCAAATTCATGCAGAAGTGAATATTTCTCAAAACTTGTGGTAATCACCAAAGAATATTACCGTATTCAATTCAATTCACAAAGTCAATTCAAACAAAATCAATTAAACAAACTAAAGACAAAAAAAAAAACAGCAGAAAACAAACGAGCCAAATTCACTTAGAGCCGACAAGCACATGACTTTAATATTGACAGACAACCAACCGAATAGACAATAGTGGTAGGGGACCACTCGATGGAGCCGACAACTAAACACAAAGACAATAGTTTAATAACGGCAGGGGACCACTCCACTCCAGAACAGAACACATTCGCAACCCCTAACCCACTCCACTACACTTTTTATCCACTTTTCTCCCTATATAAACACAACCCCTACCCCATTCCTTTACATTTGCCCCATTCGCAAGCAACCGATTCAAACTCGAACCCTAAATCGAATGATTTAGACGAAAAAAAAACCTACACCTATAACTGAGTAAGTGGCTTATCTCATTCATGCAGATGTAACTGAGGTGAATGAGGAAGCGACGGTGAATGAGGAATTGCTTGGGATGAGGAAGAAGTTGCAGCTTGCCGACCAGAGGAAGACGTTGTTGAATACACACGATACACGCACTGCAATACGCTCCATCTAGTCTTTTTCCTTTCTTTTTAGTTCAACGCATAAGTGGATTTCTGGGGGCATTTTGGTCTTCTACATATGAGGGGCTCACGTGTTTATCACGTGTGACGGAAAAAGAAGTACGGCGTCGTTAAATTCGAGTCAAAAATCAAACTGAAACGTTTAAGAAAGTTTGAGGGGCGGGTTGACACGAGTTAAAGATTAGGGGGATAATGGGATAAGTGGTAAAGTTCGAGGGGGTCTTTTGTAATTAACCCTTTTTTTAATTATGTGATCATATACCATTAATCACAGTCTACACTACTAGTTTTTATTTATTTTTATAAGAAATATATTATTCTATTGATTACATACGTTATTTTTAATTCATCTTACACTGATATTAAGAATCAAATTTACTAATGATACAAGATTATAGAAAATATAAGGTTTAATTCCTTCATTAGTCCCTGTGATATTTAGAAATTCCAAACTGGTCATAATTTTCCGATGTAGCTATTTTTGTCAACTAGTTAATGTATTTGAACAGCAAAGTCTTGTGTGGCTAATAGGACAGTCATAACTAATATCAAACTTCCACGTGTCTTTTTCCTATGATAAAAAAATTAATGAATATCCCCTACACTTGAAGAATTTGATCCAGCTAGGACCTCAATGTCAGCACTGCCACGTTCACGGGCTGTCCTAGCTGGATCAAAGAGGTAATTGGGTAGGGCTGCTTTTTCTTTTTTTTGGGTGAAACATAACCATTCCCGTTACCAAGAGGCCACACATGACGTTGCGAGATTTGCTTTTTATTTCATTTTGGTCTCTGTTTGTGAAACAGGAAAACAAAATCATAATAGATTATATTGATTATGTTCAGGTATCATGAAACTGAGCATGCCCCCCCCCCCCCCCCCACCAAACACTTATTTTGAATCCTTTTTTATATTATTATATATATGGAATTTTACGATAGGAACATTTTAAGTATATTAAAAAATAGATGAAAGCAAATCTTTTTCCTCATCTGATTGATATATCTTAAAATGGTAAGTATTATTCTTTATATAGATGTGGATTTGCATGGACATGCGGAATTTTTTATTTATGATTTTAAATCACATTAAATTACTTATAGTATGTGATATTCACTTCTAACAAATCAATTCTTGAGGTATGACTTTGAATAAGTCTTTTCATGTAGCAAAAGATAGCCCGCTAACAGAAAATGGGGTTTGAGATAAGTAATTATCTAATCCCAAAAATTGACATCTCGACTCCGAATTCATATCGATCTTCCGTTAGTCAACTAACTTTTTGTGGATAAAATGAGCTATATTTTTAAAAAATAGATCACAGGGAACCACCCATTCAAAATTATACCCCATAGATTGATTTGTTAAAAATGAATACCATATGGACTGTTCTAAATCTATTATGACTCCTGAATTACTGGTCAAGATGTCGTATGCTCTATTAATCATACCTATTGCTATATATGTGTAGGTTATTCTGATCATATTCTATTAGATTACCTTTACCCTCATGGACTGTCAATGCTTATTAGCTTTTGATTGGCAGTTTGCTGAGCACTTTAATTGAGTTGGATAAATTTCTACTGCTAATGGTACGTATTTAGTGATGAAGGTCTTCTTTGCTTGTGTTGTTATTATTGAAGTCGTTATGCTTAGACGTTTGCTGGTGAATCTTTTTCTTTTGCAACCTCTCAATTTGTTAAGTCATATGGCCCTAATTTGATTGGAACCTTCTATATAACCTTTTTTTTTTTTTTATTGAGTTGCAACTTGGTCAACAGCTTATAGTTTCTCTAACCCAAGAAAAATGTTTTTCTTCATGGAAACTTTTACTTTTTTTTATCAGTACCTAAAGCTTATTGTATATTTTCAGATTTTGTTTTATTATTTAATAGAACCAATTTATTCTATCATTAAAAAAGAAAAAAAAATCTCAACTCATTTGTTTGGTTTAGATTGAGTTCGAGTTTTGTTAATATTAGGCAATTCGAGTTTGAACAGGGTTCTTTACATTTGACTAGAGTTCAAAGTTGAGATTAACCATTATACATATTATGGAGTCCAGTTTGAACATTCACTACTTAACTGAATTTTAACCTTGCCCCTACCTATAATTTATTATGATTGAATGGTACATACGTGGTTGAAAAATCATTTTTGATCCTCGAGTTTTACACCATTTTCATAATATGAGTTTAAAATTAAAAATTTTAGCCTTTGATTTTAAAACTAGAAATTTTAATTCTTTAGTTTTGGGCTTTTTTTTTTTTTTTTTAAAAAAAAAAAAAAAGGTAAACTCATAGTTAGCCCCCTATGTTTGGGCAAAAATCAAGTTGCTACCCTTTTTTTTTAATCCAACAATTTGAGACCCATAACTTTCAAAACCTATCAATCTTCGCCCCTATCTAAATTAGACGTTAAATCAAATGGAAAATTATGAAAAATGACCAAAATGCCCCTCCAAAATAAAATTACTAAAAAATTTAAAAAATTCATTAAAAATAAAAAATGATATTTTTAAATAAAACTATTGAAACTCTATTTCAATAATCTATTTATTTTTAATTTATTTCTTAAATTTATATTATTTATTTATTTTTTAAAATTTAGCCTTTGAGGGGCATTTTGGTCATTTTGCATGATTTTCCGTCGGACTTAACGCATGATTTAGAGGGGGGCGAAGATTGATAGGTTTTGAAAGTTATGGTCTCAAATTGTTGGATTGAAAAATAAGGGTAGCAACTTGATTTTTGCCCAAATATAAGGGGCTAACTATGAGTTTACCCAAAAAAAAAAAAGTTATTTGTCATCTATTTGTCCAACTCATTAACAGCCAAAAGTCCACTTCAGCAAAAATGCAAGTCAGTTGCTCGCACTACGTTTTCACTTGTCTAAAAAAAAAGAGTTCTTTGTCATCTATTTGTCCAACTCATTAACAGCCAAAAGGTCCACATCATCAAAAATGCAAGTCAGTTGCTCACACTACGTTCTCACTTGTCTAATAAGTGAAATAGCGCGTAGTATCGAGAGAGGATGGACTTAAGTTAAGTAGGTTGGAATGGTAGTATTTTGTGGGACACGAGTAGACAACGAGTGACGTGGTGTCAAATGTAGCCAACATTACTTATTGAACAAGTGGGAGAGTCACAAGAGAGCTGATAGAAGGATTTTTTTTTAAAGGCCCAAAACTTAAGAATTAAATTTTCAGTTCTAAAATCCAATCACCTAAATGATGTAGAAGACGATCAAACAATGATTTTTCCTTTAAACTTAATATGAATAACTTATCTTATTAAAAAATTGAAGTTTTTTTTTTTTTTTTGCCAAAATGCCAAAAGACTGGGTGTGTACAGTGAAGTGATAGTAAAGCATTTTTAGTTACAATTTTCTTCTTAAGAGATATGATTGTATCATAAGAATTTTAAATATAATTTAGATTTTTTTAGTCCTAATGATGTAAACCTCGTCAAAAATAATGAGACCCAACAGCAATAGGGAACCCAAGATCGTTCTAGGACAGATTCGAATGGAAACCTCGACTCATTGTTTATGACAAACAAGAACATCGGTATAAGGAAGATGCCACAAACGATAGTGGAACTCCGTTTGATAAGTCGAGATGAACGCCACAGGAAATCCGATAAGTTCGAGTAGTTCTTCAAAGAACCAAAGAGAATCACAAGACCTCTCAAATAATATTAATCTCAAAGTTTTGTTCTTCACGCCCAAAAGGCCCTATAAATATACTTGGAACATCCCTCCAAGAATAAGAAACTAACTCAAATTTGAAAGAAATTAAATGCTCTTAAAAGTCTTCCAAGAATAGGAGAAGCTAGCATTTGAAAAGGAAATTCAAATGCTCCTGAAAATCTGAGTTTTTGAAAGGAAATAAACATTCATAAAATAATTTGGCTAAGAATAAGGAGAAGCCAGCATTTGAAAAGAAAATTCAAATGCTCCTGAAAATCCGGACTTCGCCAGATACATCCCGCCTTTGTTCCAGCCGAAATGTAAATGCCCAAAGTGCCAAGTAATGTAGACGCCTGAGGTGTAAGTACTTATGCAGATGCCCAATGTGCAAGTACTTCAGCCCAAGGTGCAGGTGAATCGGGATAGTTACCCTGAGGTGCAAGTACTTCGTATTCTTCAATTGCCCCGATGACATGAACTAAGCCTTGATTGTTATTGGCACCCATCTCGGTCTTGGTAGTATCATCCCAACTCTCTCAGATTAGTCCTATTGAGCGATTCTTTGAAACGTTTGGCTTTAAGTCTTGTAATTGGGCCACTAGGAAGTGACAAAAGATCTTGAGTGTGCTCAGCATCATCTCAGTTGTGTTCAGCATCATCTCGATTTGCACTAGGAAGTGACAAAGGACCTCGATTTGTATCACCTAAAATATTGATAATACTTAAAAGAGTTTAGAACTTGAAATCTAAGAGCAACCCCCAAGTCTTAGACTTAGATCACCCTACTAAGTTACTAACCCCTCTAGGCTTTTTTTTTCCGAGTTTTTTTTAAAGTGATGGAATATATTAAAAATAGGGTGATGTTCGTTTTCATGTTTTTTTTAAGGATTTTGATGAAATTGTGAATATTTATGGTGTTAAAGTTGTATAAGAATGCGCGCAGAAATTGTTAAAAGAGATTGTGTGTGTAAAAAAGGTAATAAAAGTGTTGTAGTGGAATACGTGTGTGTTATGATGTTTGGATTGTAAAAACAAAAGTAGGATGCAAATCTTACAAAAAAGATGAAAACGAACATGATCCTGTTTGGTAAAAGCTTTTTGTGGGATGTGTGTATTTTTGTTTATCTGAGCAAGTGATTTTGGTGGTTGTAGTTTTTGCTTAGAGACATACAATGAAATTTACTGTTTTGAAAAATTGAAACGTATTTTTTATGTTTAAAATTTATTTGAATGGTAGAAGAGTTACAAGATTTATATTGCCTTTGGCAAACTAAAATTTTAATCTCTAAAATTTATCATCGTTACAATTCTTTCTCTCTTTACTTTTTTCACAATTTTTTTCTTATTTTTTTACTATTTTCACTAATTTTTCATTCTCTCTCTTCGTCTTTTTATTAACTCCTAAAATTTTACTAAAATTTTGTCCACGCCATGCTAAATGAAACATTTTTTTGAAATGATAAAGCGAACACATCCAGCCTTCACAGTGCAGTCTAAAAAATAAAAATAAAAAAATCATAGCGCAGTTCTCTCGTGTGCATTTTTCCTCGAACGCCCTGTATTTGTCCACATACAGTTCTGTTACCGAGAAACTAGAAATTGCAAAAAAAGAAAAAAAAAAAAAGGGAAATTTAATAGGTAAAATCTATCTCTGAGGAATCTATGGCACTAGGCCTTCACTCCATATGACGCTAATCATCTTGCCCGCCGTTTTTTATTTCGAGATCTAAGCGAGTTCACTCAGTCCGGTTCACAAGCTATTAAGGTTGTCCGCGACTTGTTTAGCTATCTTCTCCTAGTTCTTCTTATTAGACTTCGTTTTAAGTCTGCGATTTGGTAGTCTTCCGTGTATTTGCATTTGATTTTCTGGCTTGATTTTGAGCCATTTCGGCCAAATATTTTGAAATTTAAGTTTCTCCAGCTGACGTGAAGTTTTGTAGGGGAATTAGGGTTTAGGGTTTTGTGGGTTCTGCCGCTATGCTCTTGTTAGTTAAAGTATATGTAAAGTGGTTAACGTATCTCGAGAAGTTTGGAATAGGAGGACTTTTTTTGAATGCAGATGAACATTCTTGAGTTAATATGGCGTCAGTGGAGGATTACGGTTTTGTGGGATGTCTTGCAAATGCCCTCATCGATTACAAAAGTTTGACGGTTGTTAGGGTTGATTTTATTGTAGGTTTTGATAATGAGGTCTCTTTAGCTTGAATAAAGCCTTTAGTGGCTGCAGTTTCTTTGCTACCAATGTTTCCATAATTAACAATCTTTTGCAGCATTTCTAAAATCGATCTGTTATTATTTGATTTATTTGCACGGTATTAGACAGATATCTATGTGGAATAGTCTTTGTGAAATTTTCCATTCTGAGGAAAAGCAGAACCTTTGTTTGCTTTCATATGCTCAGATAATTATTATTATTTTTTCTCATTTCTTGTCTTTGAAACAAATATATGTTTTTTTTGGTAGGTTTGTATGTGAATTGTATCTTTGGTGGACTTTCGAAATGCACGCTGCAATGGCCAATCTCATTTTAGTTGGAAAAAAACCTAGGTGTTGGTTGTAACTCATGCTTGGAATGTCTAAAATTTAGCCTATCTAGACAAGCATTCCACTGAATTACTCAAGTCAATCTGAGTTGAAAGATTATTTGAATGTGTGAAATATAGACTTGAACTTAATGTTCAGCACTCTTTACACCAGGTAACCAGGTTGCAATAGGTGACTTATCCTTACCGTTCTTTTCATCCCACAGGTCAACATAATCCGTTGATTTTTGAAAATAATGCACTTATATTTGATGGTGATTGCTCTGTGACTATCTTGTGTGAATATATTAAATTAAAGGACAGCTGCAATTCCGAAAGACAAATGGATGGTTTTGTTTAGGTAGCATATTATTTTGTATATTACACTGACAATGGTTTTCTTTGTCTCTGTAACACCAGACATCCTTGAAGTGAAGAGATATGAGTGAGAAAAAAAACCCTTTGGTATTCTTAGACATCTCAGCTGATGGGGACCCGGCTGAAAGAATTGTGATCGAGGTAATAAATACTACCGACTTCTCTCATTTGCTTGTGTTTTAGCCTTGTTTCTTATTTTGGGACTTGAAAATTGCATGTCACTTTACTTATAAAAAAAAAAATTGCATTTCACTTCAGATGGAGCTAAAAATGTTTACTGTCAATTGTGCAGCTTTTTGCTGATGTTGTTCCTAAGACAGCTGAAAACTTTCGGGCACTCTGTACAGGTATCACTCTATTTCTCAATTCTGTTTATGATTTAAGTACTCATTCCACAGTCATGTATGGAGGCAGGCAGTCTATTAATTAAGTCTGTGTTGTACTCGCTTCTCATTAAGGTGCATGCTGGCACCTTGTCACAAATAATTGGTTTGGATTAAGTTCTCGGTGACAACATTGGGTTATGGAAAAACATATTTATAATCTTTTAACTGTTGGTAATATGCTGTTGTAATGTAGGAGAGAAGGGTATTGGAAAGTCCACAGGGAAACCTTTGCACTACAAGGGATCATACTTTCATCGAATAATTAAAGGATTCATGGCCCAGGTACGTAATATCTTTTCTCTGTGAATCACTTTCATCACCACAGATTATTTGCAATGCTGCTTTTCATGTAACATTTGCTTGTGTTCATTCAATATGCTGCTTAGTAGTTGCAATCTCATAGGAAACAGTCCAACTGATCATTAATTCTGAGTTTTTCATGTGCTTTGATTCTTCATGGTCTCAATACTGCCATAGTGCTCTATTTTGCACGTGATGACGAGCATTTGTTCTCTTTCCATGGGCAGCAGATGTGTCAGGACTTTGGATAGCACAGCTGTCCCTTTGCCATAATTGTCTGGATGGTCAGATAGTCTTTGTTATGTAAGAGACTTTGCCATCTAAAAAGGTTTGCTTGTATCTTGTTGCCTGAAAGACTGTCTCCACCCTTATCCAACACTAGTGGCAAAACTTACATGACTCACAATATGGTGTTTGAGTGCCAAAAATTTTGGCCTAATTAAAAAAACTACAAAATAATCTCTCTCTCCCCATCAAATTATTCTTTTTCACTATAATATTTGTTCAAATCTTTTCTGTCTTCACTTTTTCACCAACTCCCATACCCAAAATTTTAACACAAGCACCACCGTTACTTGGAATGACTGTCCCAGATATTAGTGTTGCAAACCAGAGAAAGAGTTAAACTTTGGATCCAACTGAAGGCTCCTTGGGCATAGGGTTTATAGAACTGGATGTAGCGATTTCCCATCCTTCAAAGGATTGTCCTTTGTTTAGTTGTGAGTTGACCCTAGGTCTCTTGTATGATGACAAGAGACTTTACCTGCTCAGCTAGCTGAGTCCCACCACACCTTGTCAATGTCCAACAACACTTGGTTGTTTGTGAAAGCAGTACCATGTGGTTAGCTTCTGCCAGTACAACTGCACAACTCTCTTGTGTGAATCAGTTATCTGAGAGACCACGATTAAACATAAATTAGAGTTATGTACAAATGATTGTTACCGAAGTATATTGAAAAAAAGGAGGATGAATTTAGCAATTCTTCCAATATCTTTCACTGCAGGCCAACTAGTAGATTATCTTTTTTCTTAAGCATGTCTGATATTACCCGAATGTGTTCTCAATCATATATCTGATTGTAAGCAAATTGTTTAATTTCTTCTTTTGTCCTTACAGGGTGGTGATTTTTCTAGGGGAGATGGTATGCTTTTCTTGATTAGTGCAGATTTTTGGTATAACTTCTATGTTTATGCGGCTATGCCCCAGATTTCTAGAAACGATTTTTAATTGGTTTGCAGGCACTGGTGGAGAAAGTATATATGGAGGAAAGTTTGCCGGTAATTTTTCCTGCTTTGACCACATTTATGCATGCCTGATGAGTTAGTTCATGATTAAAGATACCAATTACCATTTTGTCTGCAGACGAGAATTTTAGGCTGAAGCATGATGGACCTGGTCTTCTATGCATGGCAAATTCTGGTCCGGACACAAATGGGTCCCAGTTCTTTATAACTTTCAAGCGCCAACCCCATCTTGATGGGTATTTAATATATACCATTTCTATGCTCGTGTTTGTTTTTGGTCTTTCCACTTAGTCATTTGAACCTAACCATACTTCACCTGTCATTCCTGCTCTTAGTTGTGCAAAACTGCATACTACAATAAGTTAATGCTTCATCTTGCATTGTATAATGCGACATTTTTATTTCCTAATAAGAATACACATGAAATTTGGTAGGAAACATGTTGTGTTTGGAAAAGTTGTGAAGGGAGCAGATATTGTCAAGAAAATTGAGCAGTTGGGAACAGCTGGAGGGAAACCTGCTCGACCTGTGAAAATTATAGATTGTGGCAAAGCTTCTGAAAATAAGATTCAGGATGCAGTTGGGAAAGAGAGAGGTAATTCTATGTTTTTCATGGTACCGTAGAGAGGTAATTCCAGGATGCATATTGGGTTTTTGCTCATATGTTATATGCTGTATAATGTGGTTTTTACTTCAGGGAAAAAGAAGAAATCAGTGAAGTCCTCATCTTCTGAGGATAGCTCTGAACCTTCTGATGAGCAAGTGAGAGGAAGACGGAAGAAATCCCTGAAGGACAGAAGAAAGAAACGAAAAAGAAGATACTCTTCATCTGATTCTTACAGCTCTGATTCAGAATCTGATTCTTTTTCTTCAGATACTGAATCAGCCCCTGATTCAGATTCGTCACCATCTGACTCAAGTTACTCTACTGATAGAAGGCATAGGAAGAAGAGGTCCATAAAAAGAGATAAGCGCCAGCATGGGAGGAAAAGAAAGGATGGGCAAAGAGAGAAGAAGAGAGGCCGCCATGACAAACGATCAAGGCAAAAGTCTAAACGGTGGGGCCCACAGTTAACTGATTTCTGCCTACTTTTTTTTAACCAGTATGATTTCCTGATTGATTTATCGATGTATTGATATGGCCTCATTGTCAGGATTGCTGAGAGTTCAAGTGACACAGAAAGTGATAGTACTACTGGTAACAGAAGCAGAAGCAGTTCTGATGATGAACAAACTGATAATCATGTTTCTGCTCAGAGAACCAATAACTCGAAACATGTCAAAAACAAATCACTATTGAATCTTGGTGTGCCACTTGTTCCAGTTTCACCTATCATTACTTGCTCATAGTATGCATGTTTTATTACTTCCATAAAGCAGAAAAAATGTGAATTTCGTTGACACTTGTGAATTTCAGACACGCGGACGGAATCCTCTACACTCTCAGTAAAAGAAACTCTTGTGGAGCAACCGAAGGCTCACAAGATGAAGGCCACAGAAGACAACACATCTCATGAAGAAGGTGAATTGTCTCCAAAGAATGATAAACTTTTAAACAATGGCCATGGCAAAGAAGCTACATCTGATAAACATGCTAACCAGCATTCCTATGCAGATAACTCCCGTAAATTCAGGTTTTTGCTCATGACAGGCTTCATCTGTATCTTTTTCTTTGATGCTTAACTTCTTTGCTAACTTGTCACATGGATACTGTGTTCATTGTACTTCTGTAAATATGCTCAAAAGCTGCTTTTGGATATTTAATTAGCAGAAGTCTGACTACAAAAAGAAGATCAAGAATCAGCCCAAGGAGCAGTCCGAGCAGAAGTCCCAAAAGAAGTCCTAGTGGAAGTCCTGTTAGGAAGTCTGGCCAGCAAAATTTGGGAAGGGCTTCAAAGAGTGCATTGGGTAGTCCTTCAGGCAAAGGCCCAGACCCTTCTACCTTCAACCATGGGCGACTAACATCAAGAAGCCCTTCTCCTAATGGTGCCCCAAAGCGCATCAGAAAAGGGCGTGGCTTCACTGACCAGTACTCATTTGCACGCCGGTACCGTACTCCTTCCCCAGAGCGGTCACCTCGCCATTCCTACAATTATGGTGGGAGAAACTTTCATGAAAGGAACCGTGAAAGGTAATCTCAATGTTGTCATGTTTGTAAACTAGAATGAACACTGCCAATATCTGTTATTCCTTTTTGTGTGTGTGTGTGAAGGTATCCAAGCTACAGAGGGTATCATGAGCGCTCATCACATGGTCGTTACCGAAGCCCACGTGGAGGCAGAAGCCCTCCAAGGTTTCTCTCTCTCTCTCTTCTCCCTCTCCCTCTCTCTCTTCATGTATAATGCTAATTTTAGGTTTTCAAGTGTTTCTGCACATATGTTATTGTTCTCTGTAGCAACCTTGATCTTGAAGAGAGGACAAGTAAGCCAAGTGTATTTTCTTGGAGTGCCCTTCTGTATGGTACTGGGTACCCCCTTTTGGCCTGGCAGTGATATTACACTCTTCAATTTCAGAATCTGCTAGCAACTTAGAGGTCTGATTGATGTTCTCTATGTTACCTACCAACCCGGAACATAGCAAAAGCAGAAAAAAACAATAAAAATTGTCCTTTTGTGGTTAACAAACGACAGATTAGGAGTGTTTGGTGCACAAAATTGATTGTCTGTTAAATGCCATATAAAATGGGGGAAACCATTTTCATTGTCCTTTGCTGGATGTTCATTCTCTCTCTAATTCCATGGCTGTTCTGTGCCCAGCAGCTGAACTGCTGGACTTTAACTAGCACTATATTTAAGTGTCCTGGCCTAGGAAGTGTCCATGTATGCAGCTCGTACCCGCCTTTTCATTCAATGATAGCAATCAAGCATATTTATAATTTGTCTCAGTTAAAAGCCCCTTTTATTGAACTGATTTCTTTGATGAATGTGATATTTTATTTCTGGCTGATTTAGTGAGTACTTTTAACCTATCTTTCCTTCATTCTACAGATACAGTAGCATGAGAGCTCGAAGTAGGAGCGGTTCTCGCAGTCCAGGTGGTTATCGTGGTCGTCACAGGGATCATAGCCGGAGCCAGAGTCCAACAGAGAAGCAACCTTCTATAAGTGAGAGACTAAAATCTCGTCTTGGTCCCCGAAGTGAAGAACAAAGCTCTCCAGTCAGAGGAAGGTTGAAATCCACTCAGTCCAGATCTCCTGATGCTGCACCACCAGATCATCGAGACAGGATGGGTTCAGCGTCTCCCAGCAGCTCTAGACCAACATCAAACTCCCCATCTGGCCAAAGAGGATTGGTTTCCTATGGAGACGGCAGTCCTGATTCAGGGACAAGTTAGCTTTTTGTGGCATCTGGATCATGGTGGAGTGTCAAGGGGCTAATCCAGATGAACTTGTGTCCTTTGTGTATCCAAATGATCGAATGCCATGAGAGGAGTTACTCTTCTCTGCTTTCATCTTGCCTTTTCTCTTTCTTCTTATTCTTTTTTTTTTTTTTTTGCTCTTTGTCCCTTTGTTTGTTGCGTTGTATTGTAATTTGAATTGGCATGGGCTCCCCCTTCCATGTTTATTTCTCAACCTTTTATCTATGTCATTGACCCGGTATTGGAAAACTAGGGCGACGACTGCAGTGGAACTGTGAGGAAGTACGGATGGGTTTCCGAGCATGACATGGTGAGACTGGCTTCATAACCTCTTGGTCCTGTAGCCAACCACAGACTTTAGGTCCTGTCGGAATGATTGGTCCTTCGATAAAAATGCTGATCTACTTGCGCAGGAGACTTGGTTGGATTTTGCAACACTGCACTGCCCAATTCCCCTGCTCTATTTACGATAAATATTTGACTGTAGCAACCATTGCATATGGTCGCTAAAAGCGCAAAAATGGTTGCTAAAAAATTCATTTGATAACTATTTAAAGTTATCCAAAATAGTTATTAGCCACCAAATGCAGTCTTCCATAATAGTAGTTGTGCCATAAAAAGAGAGGATATTATATATAATCTAAACAAATGCGTAAAACTTGTATAAATCATATATATCAAATTGAATTGAATTGAATTGTTGATTACAAAAAAATAAAATTAAAATGCCCGCTTACGAGTCAAGGTACATTTATCATTCTGGATGCTTTAAAATCAATTACTAGCCATATCCGCAGGGGATCGGCTCACCTCCATTGTGGTTTCAGCCGGTTCCCACCGTTTTTTAACCAAATGAAAGCCATGTATATATATAAGAAAAAGGGAAACAGAAAAACTGAAGCCAAGTGCGAAGGAATAAAAGGTACGCTGCTGCTAGTGGAAATGAAATAACAGGAAAAGATACTTTGTCATGTGAAGAAAAAAAAAAAGAGGGCATCCTTGTGTTTGCCACCACTAGAAAAGTGGATGACATTTAGAACAATTTCCTTAAAAAGACGAAAGGTTGATAGGAGAAGTTGGTGGGTCCTTTCCTTTTCTCCACGATCAGCAACCTCCGGCAAATTCTCCTCTCTTTTAAAAATTTCTATTACATGTGCAATTTCTCATTGCAAATTCGTTTTGTACCCCTAAAAACAACTACACCTTGTAATTCTTTAAAGATAAATGAAAAAACATGACACTATTCTTGTGACCTCACAATTGTGCAGATGAAAAGTCAAGATCCGTGCCACACCATCATCTAAATTGCATTGCAATTTCTAGAACAAATCGAAGCATGTCCTTAATCTCTAGTTGTTTATAAATAAAAAATTATAATACATTTTTCAATATCATTTGACACGTTTAAGTGTTTGAGATCTTAGGAGTAAGATCATAGTAAGTTCTAATAAATTATCAATCACCTTTAATTCTTTTAATATGATCTGAGCAGTTAATGTAACTCATTGGTAGAATCTTACTCTTAGAATTAAATCTGAACCGGTTCTAATATGTCTTTATCTTAATTTGACTTCAATTTTTAATGACTCTTGTCCAGAGAAAAGGAAACAAAAAATAAGCAAGCTTCTAAAAATGAAATGACGAAATAAATGGTGGGACCTTTATAGTAGTGACATATTTTCCCTGGCAAAAGTTAGTCCATTTTCTTATGTTTAAAAAGAAAAACAAATAAGAGGGTATATTAGAAAATAAAAATTGATTTTGTACGAAAAGGGAATAGACTTTTCAGATCTGTACCGTTAGAAAGAGGCCGCTCTCCCTCCTGCATATTTAATATTTATTACGTGAGCACCCTGTAAAAATGCTGGGTGAAACTCGAATTCGAAATTGGAAGGAAAAAGAAGAAAAGGAGCAGCTCCCTTTTGGGATGAGCGTCGCCTTTGGAGCTGTTCTTCTGAAGTTCGACTCTTTCAGTAATGGCGTCTGAAACGTCGTCGTCGGTGGACGAACTCGCAGTTGCTTCGGTAGTCACGGAGGCAGTAGCGGGTGGAAGTGATACGAGAGGCAAACATCGGATTCTCGCTCAACTCAAGCGCGTCGACCAAGATTCCAGATTCTTAGAGGTCTGTTTCTTCTTCTGCTTCCTCTCCCGTATTGCCATTGTCGTTGTTGAGTATGGTTATCATTTATTAATCCTCCTTTTTTTGCTTCATCATTTTGGTTTAGAGGCATTTTCAGTGTAAGTTGTAATGTAGGAACTACTTGTGTTTAGAATGTGTGCTGGCGCTCTTCTTCTCGTTCTCTCTCTCTCTCGTTTCTCTTTCTTAAACGGGTTTTATTTCCCAGGAAGTTGTTTACCCGGAATAAGTACCCCAGGATTTCTATTACTTATTCATTGTGTCAGTGGCTACTAAAAGATGGGGAAAAAGGAATAGAGAAGTATTTAAGAAATTATGTGTGATGGAATGGAGCCGAAAGCTCTATTTGGACGGAGGATAAGAGTGAAGGAAATGAAAGGTTATTGCTTGAAATTGATTTAATGTTTGTTAAAAAGGTTCTGCCTTTGAGGTTCTTCAACGTTTTTGTGTAAGTGGATATTTGACCCGAAGCCATATTGCAATACCGCCCCATCTTTTTACGGACTCAAGGACCTGGTGAAGAGCTTCAATTGGATATCAAAAATTTGGTTTATAAGAATCATCAACCCCAATATGCCCTGTCACTCAGGAGTTTGACTCAAGTGGTAAGTTGGGGGCTGGGATTGCGGTAGATCTTCAATTCACATCTTAGCAAGTGAAGGAAAGAAGTTGGAAAAACTAACTTAGGTGGCCATGGTGGATTTAGTGCTGCCAATTGCCTTCTAGGTTTGCTGATCATTCCTCTGACAGCAATTCTATTTGGGCAAAGGCTATCCCTGTCAATGTAAAATGCCAAACAGGCAGCGACCACTAGCTCTTAGAAGTGGTGAACCTGTTACAACTGTGTTACTAAAGCCAATTTGATAAAAACATTGCAGAGCAGTCAGGTTATTTATCTTTTGACTTTCTCCATCTCTATGTGACACATTCTGGCACACTTCAATTACTAACCTAAATAATGTTTCTTCAAGGACAGCATTTTCTTTGGGTTCTTGTTGGCGATGTTAGGCTTTGATATTAATTTGACCGAGCTGAATGATATAATGTGACAGCATAAGATCCTCTAGGGCTTTTTTAAGTTACCCAATTGCAAAAATGATTGAAAAAACTGTTCAGCAGCCCAACTCATTACACTGCTTATCCAATTCCCTCTTCTATAGCAGTGCTCTTGATGTCTTAAATTATTGATGCTATTTGATTTTTTATTTTGGGATCTCTGAGTTATACTTGTAGGAGCACTCTTTTGCTGAATAGGCTGAGGTTTTGTTTTATATCTCTGGTAGTTCCTTCAAAATTATGTATCTCCAGGAAAATTTTGAATTTTACTCCTTGTTCTAGATATTTTTTGCACTTTCCCAGCAATTCTTATCTATAATATCTAGGCTGAACTGCTCTCCTGTTCTTTCATTTCCCTCAAATGAACACTATGCAAAAGTTGGGTGGAGAAACTGTAAACAATCTTGGACATGATCACATCCTCATTGATAATGAGAATGCTCGCCTGTGATTAAGTAGTCCATTGATGCTCTCTGTCTCAAAAAGTTATGATCATCCTGAGGTCAGGGTTTTGACTTGGTGGCTTATGTAGCTTGTCTGGGTTAAAATTCTTGGTACCACTATATTTGTGGAGCTATGCCTCACTACCTTACATATATATGGTCATCCTCTCTATGTTCTATTCCAATTCCAAAAGAGTCGTAAACAAAGCCACGGTGCTTTGCTCTTTTCATCCATATTAGCCCGCGGATGGCACTACAGTCTAGAAATTTTTTCTTTCTTATATCTCCATTAGCGTTTGAATTTCCTAAGTAATTGCTGCATTAAGTCATTAATGTGTTATGACGCTCTCAATCGCAATCACAGCTTATTTCCGACTATTCAGTATTTGCACAAACTTTTTCAGGAGGAGTTGGAAGAGCTCCAGAAAACAGAGAATGTCTCAACTTTATGTGAGGAGTAAGTATGAGATCTGATCTATTTGAAACCAAAGGAAAAACAACCGGTCTAAGGACTTTTCATAAAAAGGCTAGTGGAAGAGGATATTCCATATTTCTTTTCGATTGAACAGACTTTAGACATAGTGGTGCATTTTCTTGTTTTGGTTTATTCATTAAATTGGCAGAAACTAAGTATATCTTAACTTAGCCAGATAATTCGGTGAATTAAACACCTATATCATACTCTCCTTAGAATGACTGACAATCTTATGTACTAAATAGCTCATATTCTGGATAATATGGTAATCAGCTTTTTGTTGGCTCTCTCTCAGATTGTTGCGCCACATTGAAATGGTACCTGATCCACTTCTCCCACTGTAAGATCTAGACCTATAACTTTTTGTTACTTTTATGTGCTGATCTTATTCAGAATGGCTAGTCAACAAACTATTTTGATTACAGAACTAATGGCCCTGTGAACCCATTATGGGATCAATGGTTTGAAGGACCTGTGGAATCACAAGGTTGCAGGTGCTCGATCCTTTGACTAAATGCAATCTAACAATCGTTGCCATTTGTGCAACGACTTTCAGAGTATGTTACTTAACAGACATGTTGACATGTCACAGTTTTTATTCTGCAAATGTATGATTACATTATTTTCAATGCCAGTTAAGACTGAAATTGGCAGGTTGATCATATTGAATTCAGTTAATTTTTGTACACATAGTACCTAGCCATGAATGCTTAGATTCCAAACAGATCAGGCTGGCATATTTCCCTTCACCCAAAGAGCCGAAATATGCTGTAGACAAAGCAGCTCCACATTCTATAAGTTCTATGAAATCAAAGTTGTACCAGAGTGAAGAGCTTTAACCCCTAAAGAAAGAGTCGTTTTCCTTCATACCCTCTCTCACGTTCTCGTATATTAAACATTCAATTCCCAGGAATTTCTGTCACTTCCAATTGTTTTTAGGTTTGGTGACGGATCTGTACCATGCATATTCTAAGGGATGATATGGTGTAGAGGCATGATATACTTGGCAGGCCACTCTAAATGCGTGTGACCATATCATTGGAAATAGTTGCAGAAGGTATTGAACGCAGCTCAGAGATTGTTAAACTACTAGTGGTGAAGAGACATCACTGTTCTCTCCAGAACCAGCACAACCAAATGAGCCGTTGTCTGTAGAATGATGAGTTCGTTGAATCCTTGAACACTCGTTTAGTTTCAGATCTGGTTGTTTACCAACAGAAAAAGAAGCAAGAAAAAAAAAAAAAAAAAAAAAAAAAAGATGCCTCAAGTGCTGGGGCTAAAGTCAATGTTTTCTCTTGAGATACATCTAAAGATTTTGAAAAATTCTCTTGTTTTTTTTTTTTTTTTTTTAAAAAAAAAAAGGAAAAAGAAAAAAAGAAAAACAATAGCTTGTTTCTAATACCAGCCAGTGATCGCCAAAAATACTCCAGAGGAAGAAGGATTAACTGAACAAAATCTGAAAACATTACTCCTTCACAGAATAACAACTCGTTTTCCCAAAACAGAGGCTCCAGCAATCGAGATATTAGTGCAAACTGACACATATCAGCTGACCTTATATAGACAATGAGAGGAAAATTAATTGGCTTTTAGCAATGTTGAGCTGGATTTCTTTCCATGGAAAGTCCGTAAATAATGAATCAATTCCTACTGAGAGGGAGGGGAGAAGAAAAGGGTAAAGAAAAAAAAGTGACATGTACACTGAAGAACTGAAAAGGGTCAGCTCGAGTACTGATTTGAGAACAGGCTGTAAGGCCAGTTATTAATTCTCGAAACGACACGAGGTGAGCCATTCTGTTCATTGATTTCAGCTCTTAGTAGGACAAAGGGCTGATTTTGGAGCTACTCAATGAACTTGAGTGGATAAAAGGTGCCTCAGCTGGAGTAGATGTTCATCATTGGAAATGTGCAGGGACAATCGAAGATTTGTTAAGAGGGACTCTTGCTCCCAACTTAAGGGACCTAAAGCATATAGTGCCCGCACAGTTGAGTTATAAGCTTGAAGCTCCAGCTTATGGATGTCCACTTCTAGTTTTCGTCTAGGCCACGGGGCTGAATGTATTTTGTTGCAGAGAGGCAGAAATGACGACTCAGCATCAGAACTATTAGCAGTATTTTCCACCTGGTCTCCTGAAGTATCACCAGGACAGTCGCTGTATGTATTCATACTACAGCTAGCAACAGAGCATCCGTAGCTATCCTCACTCGGCAAAGGCAATGAAAGAGTGTCACTCATCCAATAGTTGGTTTCTGTTTTCATTTTTGCATCCATCTGAGTAGATTTCTTCGTGAAGTTCTCATCCACTCTTGGAGACGATATATCATCTCCGTGCATAAAGGAGGAATGATTTCCCGTAAGGGGATTATCATGTCCTCCTGCATTTCGACTTGATTTGCTTTTCTTGCAGCTTCTAACCATCAGCAGGTCCTCAGAGGTTGGCTCAGAACAAGAGGCATGACTTCTCTTTGAGGCTCTCCCAGGAAGGCACATTTCATTACGAGTACACCCATCTTTAAGAAGTTTCTCCCCATCGTTTGCTCTTAGGCCAGTCCCCTGACAAATTGCTTGCAGTGTAGCCCTACAAATCAAGCTCCCAGGCTGTTCTAAGTAATCTTGTGTGTGGTTATCAGCAGTCTCTTTATTTCTTTGAACCTGTGGGCAGGTCTGGAAAGATGTCAGAAACACAAATAAGTCCCATACACCAACGTAAGTTAAAGAGGTTAACTAGCTACAATGATGTGACATCAACTGTATACACACCTACATACACGTAGATATATGTAAATAGAGATACACACACACAACACACATAGGCAGATAGGTATCCGGAGTTATACAATGAATATCTCTTCCAGAGCTCCCAGAGGTAATATACTCTATTTATGGAATCCTGGTCGACATTACAAGTGGATATTTGGGCCTCTTGTCTCTTTCAGCTAGAATACAAGTGAGGTAACTGGACTAAAATCCTAAAGCATGGTGTGTTAGGTGAGAATAGATGCTTGTGGATATTTAAAACACCATGTCATGAATATGAAATTAACAAGTCAGCAATTAAATGTTAAATGCTGCCAGCTGATCAGTGTTAGCTACAATACCATGAATTAATGTCACAAAAGGACCCAATGTTTTGCATCTACCATGCAGAGCTTACAAAGTTTGGCAATAAGCTATTAGATAGCATCCAATGATCCAAAGATGATAGCATAAACATAGTACAGATCTTCAAGTTCATGAAGATTACAAGCACTATATAGGTGATTTACGCCTTTAAATCGAGTTTTTGCGCCTAACTTGTTCAGAATACAGCTATTACCAAAAGTTACTATCCCCATGCTTTTTGTATGTTAGCCAGGTGAGAGGCTCACTCGGCCAGTAGATATTCACTTTCTACAGAGAGAAGGCTCCCTCAGGACCATATTTCTAAGTTATTGACATAATCCAAAAGGCAAAAATTTCAAAGGTAAATGGAAAAATGGCTTTTAACTTTTCAAATAAAATAAAATGTAAGTTAAAAAAATTATATAGCCCGTGTCAATTGACTTTTCAAATTGAACGATATTTTGGAACATCATAGAAAATTTGTAGTTAAAAAGAATTGCTTCACCGTTAATTTCTTACAATTTGGCAACTTCTTTTCTTCCTCCAGAAATCAAAACAGCGTGATAGATGTGATTTATTTTTATAGGAGTGATATAGATTACGAGGATCAGCAGGCAAAGATGAGCTTCAAATCAATGTGAAAAAGAGAGATACCTATATGACAACATAGCAGATCTGTGCATCATAGACGAGAGGGATCTTAGTGTTCACATGATGCAGGCTCACATGAAACCTACTCTAGTGTTCAACTTGTAGTCTCCAAACAAGTTGAACACGCAGTAGCAGGTGTAAGAACAATCCACTTCGAACTACATAGTATAGTAGCACATAACTAAAAGCCTAGGAAGAAAAGTATGTTTTTTTCTCCTTTTTTGGGGCATTGGGCGGGCCAGGAGAGAGAGGAGGAAAGAAAAGAAACCAAAGATAGACTTTAAAGAGAAGAACTGAGGGCAAACCATAAGAAACAGAAAGATATTCAACAAATAGTGCAGAACCTAGAGTAGTATAGTAAAAAACTTAGACCAGGTCCCGTACCTTCCCAATTGCTGACCACTTATAGCTATGCCAAGCTTGCCGAATCCTCAGATTAGATTTGTGAACTTCTTTGAGCTGGATGCACCCAAACAACCTAACAACAAAATGGATGTTCTTCAGTGCCTTCACAATTTTCGCAACTCTCCAACAATGAATGTCAAACACCTCAGCTATATCACCAACCATCCATCTCTCCCCCTTCTCATGTGGAGGCTGAGGCCTAACATCGTCCTTATTCACCCTCTGGACCTCTGGCTCTCCTTTGTGGTTTAATAATCGTTCGTATCTAACAGTGCAGTGGTTGCCATCTGCTGAAATTACTCTTCCAGGAAACCAGCTGCCACATGGATCATTTTCTCTTTTCAACACCTCCACGGAACTCCCCTTCTTGAACCTCATTTTGTTTTAATAAACCAGACTTGAGTCAGAAGAATAAGTGTAGACAAATGATGCAACGCTGGAAGTGCTAGAACTTAAACAATCTCCGCTTTGTTTTCTGAAATACAATGAATAAATACTTATACAAGTTAGGTTTATGAGAAACCCAAACACAAGGTAAGCATCTAATTATATTATTTCCCAAGGTCGAAAATTGGTCAAGTCTATATTTTACAACAACAGAACTAAAACAACCGACTCAAACAGGAACATCAACATGTCCAAAGTCCCAACAGGATGGCAAGAAGAAGAACAGGACTTCAAAATCTTCGCCATAATAAGAACTACATAAAAACAATGAAATCTACGCACCTATCTCTTTCATCTTATTAATAGCAACATTGTACGCCCAGACTAAAGTTTCCCGTTAAATTAATTTTCTATAAGAAGGTTGTCGATCGGACAGGAATCAAGATCAGAACAGCAGAAACCCATTCTAATGTAACAAAGAGGGAAAACATTCTCATTTCATGACAAAATTTTCTTTTAATCTGTTTTCCTTTTACTATTTCAGAGAGTTCCTGTAAACAAATTCTTATGAACAGCGTAAAATACCCAAAATCACACCTACTCAAAACTGCAAATTTAGCAATTTAAAGGAGCTTGTGAAGCGATACATCAGCCAATATCCTCATGACCCACGAGAACTTTCGAAGTAGAAATTCACTCAACGAGATAAAATTCAAGAGAACAAGCAAGAAATCGAAAGCTGAGAAAATTGAAAGGGACAGACCTGCGAGTGAAAGCCTAGGACATAGCCTGTTGTGCTCATGAACATATCAGGATTCCCTTCATGCGGTTTTTTGTCATTGATTATTTATTTTGGATGATAATCCAATTTCCAGCATGTTTAATCTCTCTCGTCACTTAGAAAAAAAAAAAAAAAAAATCTCTCGTTAGTTCGGACTTCGTTGTTAACGCGAAACCGTGTCCCACATGAATTTGTATGGGAGCATCAGCACGCATCTCCCTCTTCAACACGTATAATATATGTATATCCTTTTCTATTCTCGTTGCGTTTTGTGACATATTTTCCTTACTGGACAACGAACATTCGTTGTAATCTTAAACTTCAAAATGCGGAACCAACTAAGGTTCTATCGGACCCAGTCACATATTCATTTTCTTTTGCCTGAAAAGGTACTAGCAGCTCTTCAAACATTTGAATTATGGTTAGTATAATCTTCTCGGTCCAACGCATACCTAAAAAATGTAAGATAAAAATTGACATATAAATATCCTTTATTAATTCATCAGTTCATGTGGGTTAACTTTTTTTTTTTTTTTTTTTTCAGTATCTCAGTTTTAATTCTTTCCAGATTAACGATTAAGGTTAATTATTTGTCCCAAAAATTTTCTATTCAATTACAGTGCTGCAATTATCACTCCACATTTAAATTCGGTCAGCACAACCTTTTTGGTTAATGGGTTATGCCTACGTGGCTTGGGCTTATTTCGTGTCAGGACATACTTTCTTGAAACAAATAGTTTTTTTTTTTTTTTTTTTTTTTTTGAAATGACTGATTTCATATATTGAAATCACAAAGAAAATTACAATCTAAAAAATACGATAAGAATAACCCAAAGGATTGGCGACGAGTTAAGAGGGCCGAAGCCTATAATGGAAGACACAAGGTCCTCATTTGTGAAGGGCACGAAGCCCGAATCTAGAGGACGCGAGGGTCCTTGAAAATACGAAAACCCGTGGAAAATGAACCCGAAAGTCTATTGAAAGAAAAAAAATCACCGGACAAGGTAGTGGTAACTGCCGCTGAAGGATTGACGACAGTGCTCCCTTAGAGCACTAATCATGCAAATCCAATTGCAACTACAAGCAATAGAGAAAAACACATAAAAACCTAAACATGCCTTAAACAAAGTGGCAAGCCCAAACGGGCAAAAGCATAACATAGTCAATGCTTGCCAGAACTTGGCTGAAGATGGTGGTGGCGGTGGTGGTAGAGGAGGAGGTGGAGGAGGTGCGTGGTGGCGGCCAGAGGAGATCCACGGCTTAGAGGAGAAGGCAGGAGCCAAGAGAGGCCAGATCTGGGAAGAGTAGTAGATTTCAAGGGGTAGAGGGGGCCTCACGCGCTACTAAGTGCGTCAGCGCATCAGATCCACGCGCAGCACGTGGGGCGCGTGTAGCTACACACGCCATTGTTGTCAAGCCGGAGAAGCAGTGCTGCGTAGATTTGGGCCCTCTGAGAGCACCTAGGGGGCGCGTGTGTGATGAATCTAGCATGCTGTTGCTTGGAAGCCACCTGCAAAAAAAACCCAAAAAACCACCAAAACAAATAGCCAAACAGGAACCCAGCTAGGAGGAGCAGGGAGAGGGAAGAGGGAGGAGGGAAAAAAAGAAAAAGGGGGAAGGAGGAGGGAGCTGAAGCTCCCACCCTCCTCTAGGTAGGGCTGTTCAAAATGCTGCCGACCCGACCAACACCCGACCATACGACGTCGGGCTAAACACGGGCCCGGGCTTGTTCGGGCCCAAACCGATGGAGCCTACCTGTAGTCAGACGGGCCTAGGTATACCATCGGCCAGACCCGACTCGCCCAACTACATTACAATCCTAAACCTAGCCCTCACTACCTTTCAAACTGTCGCCCTCACGCTGCCTCCATCACCGTCTGCCTCGGTCTCCCCACGTCTCATCCAACTTTCACTCTCAGGTCCTTCCTCTGTCTCTCTCTGTTTTTTTTTTTTTTTTGCTTGGTTGTTATACGATGTTTATTTCTGCGAAGATCCCACAAAAGGCTGGTTCGGTGGTGAATGTTCATATGTTTCTTTAATGGCATATGACCCTTTAAGCAAGGTATGGGTGGTGGAAAGCAGCTCCAAGACTTCAGGTTGATGATGGCCGAACTCCAATCAAGTTTCAAAACCCGAAGTATTTGTCCATGCTTAACCACCTCAGGTTTTATATCCCTGAATTATTTCCTGCACTGAAGAAGGTGGTATTTCTTGATGATGATGTTGTGGTTCAGAAGGACCTGTCTGCTCTTTTCTCCGTTGATTTGAATGGAAACGTCAATGGAGCAGTTGAGACATGCATGGAGACTTTCTGCACATGGATAGAAATTCCATGTTGTTTATTAATACCACTAATGTGCTAAGCCATATTGGAGGGGTTTTTTTGAACTCAACCACAAGCTTCTTCAATTGCTCGAGCTCCGCCTCTTTATTGGGTCTGAACAGGGGGGTATTAGGACGCGTAAATTGATAAATTTTCCTAACCCAAATGGAAATTTGATATAGAGGCAGGTTTATAGATTTAGGACCACCTCTTCTGAATCACATGATGACAATAGTTCTATGAATGGAATTAGAATTGCAGGAAATGGAATTTGTGAGTCTAAATAACAACCTAAGAGGGGGGTGAATTGGGTTTATCAAAAACTCTCCCTTTTTAATAAAAATGCAGATCTGAAAATATACTATTTCTACAAATAAAAGCAGATCTGAATATGCTTAATGCTTCTTAATAAGAAGAACAATAAATCATAAAGCATAAATCTCCACAAGTATGAATATGTACTGAAACGTAAGAGAGATAGAGTTAGAGAGATGACACCGTAATTTTAGGTGGTTTGGCCAACACTTGCCTACGTCCACCCCCAAGGCTATTGACTTCCTTGGGCTTCCTTCACTATTCTCCAAATAGCAAATACACCTTAGCTTCCGGGGTGCTAAGGAACCTTTACAAAGCGTTTTTCGAGCTCACGCTTCAACTCTCTCACAAATCCCAAAACCCAAGGGATTTCTTCTACTCTCACAAGTAGGACAAGTGTTTACCCAACACTCAAGTGTTTTCCAAAGATGGATACAAAGGAATAACAATAATGGCTCTCTAAGCCGAATATGCAAGTGGAAAGCTCAAAATGTGTGGAATGGCTCTCTAAGCCAAATCAGCAAGTGAAAGCTCAATAGAGTGCAAGAAAAGATTATCAAAGGAAAGCTAAAGTTTGGAAGTGTGAGCACAAACTTTTTGGTAGATGCGGTTTTCCCTCTTCTTCAAAGCACTTTCTCTCTCTAGAAGTTAGGGCAAGAGAGTAATAGCAAGTGTTTTTCTCTTCTTCAATAAATTTCTCTCCCTTTGAAGGCAAGGTCATCAATGACGAGCAAGAGGAGAAGTTTTGACAATGAGAGCTTGGACTTGAAGGAATCAGCAAATGGATTTCTTTGGATCTTGGCTTTTTCTCTCTCTAGATGTTGCGATGATGATCGAGCTGCTTCTTCTCTCTCCATCTCGTTCTTCTTATAGCCCCTAGGTCTTCAACGGTCATCAAGTGGCTTCATTTTACCGTTGGAGGGGTTTAAAAGACTTTTTGAAACATTTTGGATGATTTGGCGTCGTTTCTAGGATATCTGCAATTTCGCACTATGTGTCGACACATTGTCTTCTATGTGTCGACACCATGTTTTCATCTCTCGGGAGACAGTGCAATGTGTCGACACTATGATGCAATGTGTCGACACTTATCAGTGCTGGAGAGAAAAAACAGCAACTTTAAAGCATCCAATCCATTCCAAACTTCTTTAAACACCTACAATATGAAAAATTGATCTTATCAACTTGTGTAATGTGTTCAAGTGCACTTAGAAATATTTTAGAGAGATAACCTCAAATTTGAAATAAATCTTAGAAAATAGTGGATTGACAATGTAAAATCTAAAATCCTTCAAAACTTAAAATTTTTGTTATCATCAAAATCAATTATGGATTGTTTGCAAAACAACCTTGGGCTAACAAAATTAGTATTTCACTTTTTTCACTTTTATTTTAGAATTACATATTTATTTTATGAATTCTTCAATTGACTTTGTGTTCTATATTACTACAGAGATAACAGACAAGAAGCTCAAGAACAACGACGAGTTTGTTTGGGCAATAGCTTATTCAGGTAATTGTAAGCTAAAACCCTATTAGAAACTTAGAAAATGATATATTGGAGATTGGAGGTTAGCGTATATGTTGGTTCTGTTGGAGATTGGAGGTCAGGGCTTATGTTGGTTTTGACAAGTTGTTCGTTCTGTTAGGTGATGAAGTGATCTGTTGTGATATGTGTTTTTTATGATATGTTTGTTTTTAATTTCTGATGATTTGTTTGTTTTTTAAATCTTGTTTGTTCATATGCTTTAAATATAGTAACTAATTATTATTATGTTTGTTTGTTTGTTTGTTTTAGATGGATACTATTGATTCTTCAGCAAATCAATCATTTCCATCCATTAATACAGACGATGAGACCATAGATGTAGATGAGGGGCCTTCAGCCTCGGGTAATCCTTGTAAACGTAAGGGGAATAAAGACGGGTCAGTAGTTTGGGATCATTTCACAAATTAGATGGTTGTGATCCAAGTGACCCACTTGCTAAATGTAACTATTGTAGCAAGCAGTACCATTGCCACTCTAAATGGCATGGTACATCTAATATGTTGAACCATGTGTTACATACGTGTCCCAAGTACCTATTTAGCAATGAATCAATGGACAAGGATCAATCAGAAAGGGTTGGAGATCATGATGTTGCCAATCCAAGGGTTCATAACTATAATCCTGAAATTATACGGTTGACAATTGCATAGATGATTATATGTGATGAAATGTCATTTATGGTTGTAGAAGGTCAAGGTTTCATAAAAGTGTGTAGGGCTTTTGAACCACGATTTCAAGTCCCTTCTCGTATCACTGTAGTAAGAGATTGTATGAAATTGTATATGAGAGAGAAAGAGAAGTTGAAGAAGGTATTCAAGTCTACTTGTCAACGTGTTTGTTTGACCACTGATACCTGGACCTCTGTGCAAAATCTTAACTACATGTGTCTCACGGCGCACTTTATTGATAGTTGTTGGAAACTTCAGAAAAGGATCATCAACTTTTGTTTGATTCCTAATCACAAAGGTGACATCATTGCAAAACATGTGGAATCTTGTTTGTTGGATTGGGGAATTAGTGATATTTTTACTGTAACGGTTGATAATGCTTCTTCAAATGATGTTGCAATTGAATGTTTGAAGAAAGATTTGAAAGGACATGTATTGGATGGCAAGTATCTCCACATGAGGTGTTGTGCACATATATTGAATTTGATTGTGAATGAAGGTTTGAAAGATTGTGATGATTCAATTGTAAGGGTTCGAAATGCAGTGCGATATGTGAGGTCCTCTCCAGCAAGAATGGCAAAATTTAAGAAGTGCGCTAATATGGCGAAAATTGAGTGTAAGAAGTTGGTTTGCCTTGATGTTCCAACTAGATGGAACTCAACTTACCTTATGTTAGAGTCCACTGAGAAGTTTCAGAACGCCTTTATGCAGATGGCGGAAGATGATGGCCAATATATCCGTCATTTTAGTGATGGGGCACACATAGGACCACCGGGATCTGAGGATTAAGAAACGATTAAAGTGTTTGTGAAGTTTCTAAAAGTGTTTTTTGATGCCACTGTGAAAGTTTTCTGGTTCTTTGTATGTCACATCAAATACCTGTTATAGTCAGATTTGTGGCATTCAATCCAACTTGATGAAAATGAGCCAGTCTAATAATATTTTTGTTAGTGCTATGGCGACGAGCATGAAGCTAAAGTTTGATAAGTATTGAGGAAAGATTGAAAAAGTAAACTTTTTTATCTTTGTTGCATCAGTTCTTGATCCTAGGTGCAAATTGAAAGTTTTGCATTGGTGGTTTAAAAAAATGTACGACGAGTGTCAAGCATAGTAATGATTGAGAGCACTAAAAGCTTGTTGTATATGTTGTTCGTTAAATATAATGATCTATATGGGAGTTCAAGTGCAATTGCCTCACGTAATCAAACTCCTCATGTGAATATTAAAGCTTCCACATCTGACTTTGGTAATGATAATCTTGATGTGGCATTTTTTGAAGAGTATGAGCAAAATGCAGATGAACGTGCTGTTGATAATAAGTCAGAAGTAGATCAGTATTTGTCAGATGTGTGTGAATCAAGAACTCAAGATTTTGACATTTTGACTTGGTGGAAGATAAATGAATCCAAGTATCCTATTCTTGCGAGGGTTGCACGGGATGTGTTGGCCATTCCTATTTTGACAGTTTCCTCTAAGTCAGCTTTTAGCACTGGGGGTAGAGTGCTTGATCCATTTAGGAGTTCGTTGGCATCTAAAACAGTTGAGGCTCTTGTTTGTGCACAAAATTGGTTGAGGTCTGATCCAATTCGAATTGATCTTCGTGAGACATTGGATAATATTAAGAGCTTCGAGGTTGGGCCAGGTAACTTGTGATTTGATTTTTTTTGCATTTGGATAATATTGATGTTAAATTTGTTTTTAATTTATTTCTATTTTCATTGTTTATTTGCATTTTCAAGTGTTAGATGAAAACTCTACGCCCAATGACATTGATGAAGAAGATGAATGATAATTGGTAGAGATGGAGGAACCAAGGTCAGCCTGCCAATTCCATAATCTATTCACTCATCTGAGTTCCTCAGATTGATTTTCCTTGGGCTGATCAACTGTTTTGCTTGTTTTCTCTTTTATAGCTTCTTCAACTCGAGTTTAGTCTTGAAGTTGAAGGTCTGCTACTTGTTTCATTTGGCCATTGGATTTCTACTTTTGTTTACATGTCATGTTTATAATTGCTTACATGTTTTTTTTATATCTTAGTGCTATTGGACTTGTATTAGGTAATGATTTTTTTTTACTAGTTTTTCTTTTTAATTTAAATTTGGTGAAGGCATCATGATTATTCAAACAATTTGGTAGATGAGACACTTAGAATACTAGTCATATATAATCATTTAAAGGGGAAAAGAAAAAATGGTTGTGCTTTGTTTCATTTGGTAGATGGGTTTGGTCCTGTTTCAATGGAAATGCTTAGATAAGCCATTAACTAGGTGCGTGTTTCTTCAAATTCAAATTCAAAAAAAAAAAAAAAAAAAAAATCGCCCGAATACGACCCAATCCGTTCGGCGCGGATTGGACCAACAGAAAACGAACCGTACGGACCCGACCCGACCCGATCCGGCGTATGAACACCCCTACCTCTAGGGTAGTGCTGGTTTGGGGGAAGCACACAGAGAGAGAGAGAGAGAGAGAGAGAGAGAGAGAGAGAGAGAGAGAGAGAGAGGGTTTAGAGAGGGGGACTGAAATAAATAGTTAATCTCAAGATTTTTAAGGGTAGAACTAAAATTGAGGGATCAATTTTTTTTTAAACAAAAAAAATTTCAAGTGTTTGGCTCTCAAAATTTTGGTATATGAAAATTAATGAAAAAATGAAAAGAGAGATAATTTTAGTGATTTTTTTAATGTTTATTTTGATAAAAAAGATGATGTGATAGAAAGATTATTTTAAAATTATTTTATTAAATCAAATATTTAGGATGATCAGAATTTTGAGAGCCAAACATAAATGTACAAAGATTGACAAATTACTTAAGTCATATATATATATTCATGAAGCCAAAAGAAATCCGCCCACCATGAGATCTATCGAACAAATAGCCCAGAAAAATTGGGTCAAGAATGGGCTCAACAAAAGGATCTTGTTCCTAGATAAACAATAAAATATCAAGAGGGAGCTTCCCTTTATAGTCAATCTCTTTTTTCTTTTTTTTTTTTTTTCTTTTTTTTTTTCTTTCTATATGCCCAGCCCATGAATATGCAAAATCATAGCTAAGAATAAAAGCCATACCTTGCTTTGTCTTTTTTTCTCTCCCTATACTCATTAGGAAAGGGGCATATCAGACTTCTTTGCTTGAAGGGACGTTCACTTTTTCTGCTGTCACGCTAAACCATCCAGTCTGCCTCGAGGGGCCAGTTTGGAGGCTAATGCCGCCTGATAGGTGTCGATGTGACTAGGGCCTAAAGGATATGTTTTAGGGCCCGTGATACCGTATCAGATGGGAACAACACAAATTGGAAAGCAAATTGAACTCTAATTGGTTAAGCGACACTTGTGTAACTGGAGTTGACCCGCGTGACTTTTTCCTTTTGACCTTTTTATGCGTCCCAGCTCCCAAACACACGAGCAAATCAAAATATTTTACTTTAAATTATTTGCAATCCAAACAAACACGGCAATATGATGCGTTTGCAAACCATGATACGTGGAAATATTGTGAAAATTGAAAAGATTGAAGATTTATTGAATTTTGTAAGAATATATGAAAAAAAGTAGAATTTTATAAGAGTTGATAAAAAAGTTAAGAGAGATATGATTTGAGTGAATTTTATAAAGAAAATTTTAAAATTTTTTATTATTATTTTTGGTGACCTCCTTGATTGGTGTGGAAACCTAAAGAATGAAAATTTTGTGACAAAATTTATGTTTGCATCTAAGAATCTTGACTTTGCAAACGAGTTCATAACTAACATATTTGCAAACCAAATTTATTTGAAATTTTAAGAATGTAGTAGAAATTGAGGTAAATTATAGTTTTTATTAGATTTAGAGAAAAATTAGTGAAAAGTAAAATTTCATTGGGTGGGTAAAAAAAGGTGAGGAGGGAAAATGATTTGAATGATTTTATATATATATATATATTATATTGTTAATGAAAAGTAATGATTTGATGAGAGAAATAAATTCATGATTTTAAAATTTTTATTTATTATTTATTATTTTATTGACTAAACTTTTAAGTTAATTATGTTTGCATTTCGGTTCAAAAATTTTACGTTTGCAAACATTAACGATGACAAATTTTGGACTTCAGAGGGTCCTCTCAACTCGGCAAAACTCAAAAGGGCTTGTGGATAACCAAAAAAAAAGATTACAAAAATCACACCATTCTCTGTATCACTTTTGGACCGAAAAACCTTACCCCCCAAATAGGAGGTGTGATACGTACTTATGGTGTTTAGCCGATCTAGGCTTCCAGCGGCCCCATAAGTTCAACGAGGAAGATTGAAAATGAGATTGCTTCACAATTTCATCACCTACTAGTTTCCTTTGGAAGGAATTAAGAAAAAAAAAATCTTTCTAATATTTTTAATTTTCAAATCTATTAAAGGTCCACAAAAGAGTATTTTGAATTGGCACGTACATGTAGCCCAGAAAGAAAATGGATAACTGTAGCAGTGACAATTTTTGTTTTTTTGTTTTTTCCATGCAGGCATCGTTCATCTTCCTCTATGTTTCATAAAGTCTATAAGATCTTTCCTTATTCATGGAGCGTTAAGTCCCAAAAGTTACTTCTGTCCTATGTATGAACGAGAAACGAAGATAAAGATCAAAAGCATTAATTTAGCAAGAGATTTGAGGTGTTTAGCTGAGAGCCTACTATTACTCTTGATGCAAAAACTAAGAATCTAGTTGATAGATCAGAATCATTTACAATTTGCTTCCCAAATTGCACGGTGCAATTCAAAGAGAGACAGACATAATAGGTAGATCCCATAGTAGAACCCATGCTACCGAAAATTTACATGGGCAACATTAAATTATATAGGTCTACCTGTTGTGTCTATCTCTCTCCGAATTGCACTGTACTTTATTCCGACAAAACATTTGTATAAGTTTTTACCGTTTCCGTTAAAGTGCTAATTTATAGGCATAAATGCATCAATTCCTAATGGTTATAACCCATTAGAAAACTCCCATGATAGCCTCCATGGAACTTCTATCGGAGTGTTTGGCAACCAAGATTATTGTTTATGCTGCAATATCTCCTGCTTAATTATGTCATAACTCAAAATCATAACTTAAGTTGGATAGAGGCATATTTAGCGAAAATTTTGCCCACACCAATCCCTAATTCTTGTTCACCCAGAATGATCGTATTGGGTGAATTGTAACCTCATATGATTGTGTCGGGTGAGTAACAACTGCTTCTTCATAGTACTTACTTATGAGCTAACGGGTCATACTTTGGCCAAATATCCTACAAAGAGACTCCCGAGAGTGAGAAGTATTAAAGGAACGGCCACATTATGAAATCATAAGATGTCTTGCCAGAATGAATTAGTTGGTAATAGAAATGTTCATACTTCAATCACTTTCTTCACTAACTACATTCCCTTCGAACTCTTGCAATTAGATACATGATCATTTTACTTACCACAATGATATAATCAATACACTTATGTGTTCATTTTCATTGTACCTCTTATAGGGCATTATTTCAATGAATTGATACCATTTACTTTCCTGGACATCAACCAACTTTGTTAGATTTCATTTTTCACGTATCCATAAATAATAGTATCATCTACCTGTAATGACCAAAGATTGTATCTCAAGTAAGAAAGCATTATTATTTAATTAATCCGGGCATCTCTAAATCCATTTGAAAATTTTTCCTTTCAATGTGACTATCTTTTCTAGAAGTTTCTCCATACTTGTCACATGTTCTCTGAATTTGCTCAAAGGTAATTAATTCTTCGGTTATAGGACCGACTACCATCTCTCTCGAGGGAATGTAGTTGACTTTTTAATATAGTAGAAGTTTATGTCAATTTGTTTACCTTTGGAGCTATGCCCGACTTTATATTAATTAAAGAGATGACTAACTTATTTTCACAAAACACACTACTGATCTGTCATGTACACCCAAATTTAAACTTTCCACAACTTTTGATCCTAACTTACTATATATGGTACTATACATGAAATATGCTCAACTTCATAGTGGATTTTACAAGACAACTTTGCTTCCTACTTAACCAACCCACACCCTTTTTATCAGAGCGTCATAAAAAATATATTGTTGTGATGCTTGTCATAAAAATTGCCAAAACTGGTTCTTTGACCTTTGTAATTAGTGTGATTTTGACCTCAAGGATGTGCTTTTGCTTAGCACATTCATGCTGAAAACTGTCAACAACACGCATTCATTCCCATCTTAAATCAGATCCAATTATTTGTGAAGTATGTAGTAATGAAAGTGAGTATATTAACAATGTCTACTCGATGTTGCGCTATCATGGCAATCATGTTCTCATTTTGTTGTCGGACTTCTCTCTAAATTGATTCCCAAGAAGACTGTTTGCCAAGCATCTGCCAATGCATTGCTCGAAGTTGCCGAATAACCCTTCTTCCTAACGCGCACATCTTAGGATCTCTCTATGCAAAATAATTGCAATGACTTTTATCATGCCATTAATTAAACAAGTTCATTATAACCTATTTAAATTATAGTCAACCTAATTATAATAGAGTCAACTTAATTAACTATGTAATCCACATTGCACAAAACATACAACATCTAATAAACATTCGCACAAAACATAATCCACATTGATAGTTATCGTAAAAACTGTAATCTAATATTACAAATACCGAGTTACACTACCAATTAATAAACATTATTATCCAATTACAGATTAACAAGCAACCAAATTGATCATTTGCAAACAACAACTAACCTTGTACTTCACACAACCCCAAAAAGTCTTTCAAAATTTTCATTTGTATAAGCAATGGTCAATATTGCTCACAGATCGCAAAAACATCTTGGGCCCTTTGTAGAAGCTCCACTTTGTCCACTTCCCAAGCTATCACTACTGTGTGATTTAGACATTTCAACGGTTAAAAAAAGAGTACCTTACTTAGCAAGAAACAAGAAAAAACACAATGGCCCACATAGGGACTTTTTTAAATGTCATCAATAAAGGAAATAAGAAAAGTAAGGAATAAGAGTCGAGTGCTTCATCTTCACCTCTGAAGGAAATGGGTGGCAAAAAACTATTGGCAGCTTGATGTGGGAGAAGAGTAAGATAAAGTGGAAAGAGACGGCGGCCAGCTTATGCGAGAAGAAATGGAAGACAGATTTATCAGAAATATCAAATAACTCATAGAAGGGCAATTTGGTCATTTCATATGGAAGACAAACACGTGGGACATAGATGGTTGAAAATCCATCTAATTTAACGATCGATTTAGACAGGGGGCATAGAATGAAGGGTTTTGAAAGTTAAAGAACTAAAATCGTTTTTTTGATAGTTGTGGGTACGAAATTGATTTTAGCCTATAGATACGGGGCTAACTATAACTTTTCCCCCCTAATCAATTAATGAAAATTATCTCCCCAAAATCCATACTTAAACCAAACACTAAATTTATTTTATTCACTAATCAAGGTTAGAATTAAAAAAAAAAAAAAAAAAGCATATGAGTGCTTAAAATTAAAGAACTTAATCTCGCCAAATTACAAGTCCAAGGACATAGGAAAAAGTCTATTTTTAATAAATTAATTTAATCACCATTACTAGTATGTTATAAACACAATACTCATCCAAGCTTATTTACTAAATCAAAGAACCATTTAAGTACATTGATTTAATTTAACAAGAGAAGATATCAGTAGAAAATTTATATGATTGTTGTTGCATTAAAATATTATAATTTAATAAAAAAAATCTTAAAATTATCCTAAAATGTTATTAAATAATATTTAACCGAGAAGAGGGTACCACACTCTAAGTCCAAATGATGGATCTTAACAACACTTTTCCACTTGATAACGTCCACTTAGCGATGGCGAATACCACATTACAAACAACTTTTTCTGGCCTATATAATAGTAGTCTTGAAAATAACTAAACTAAACACACAAACTAAATAATAACTGACAGACACATAACAACACAAATCAAAGTATTAAGCAGCACTTCATCATCTCCGCAAGCAGCACGTCGTCTTGCAAATCTCTCTCTTAACTAGACTGCACGAGATACGACCGACGCGGGCAGTTACGCAACGGTCTGAGGACTCGTCATCGGTCACGTGCAACTTCTTCATTGCGGGTAGAACATGGGCATCCATGTAACGTAGATTGAGCTTTTGTAGCCAACGTGGTCAATTAGAACTGTTTCTAATTACTTTTCCATTTGTTTAAAATGTAGAAAATGAGAAAATATTTGTAGGAAAAATTAAACGAGTTTTGATGTTTGGCTAACTCTTTGAAAATGAGCATATAGTGTTTAATTATCACCTGAAAATTTATAGAATATTTTGTAAAGTAGTTTCAATTTTTCCTTGTCAACAGAGATATTAAAAACAAGGAAAAAATATATATGACATACTTGTGCTTTGTGCCATTTTAAAATCTACATTCGTGTTTTAATTTTTATTTTTTATTTTTATTTTGAGACCTGTGATTCCTCCATTTAGGAATCTAAGGCTTTACTTACAGACACTAATATCATTTTTCCGAATGCTTCTTCGTATATATGGGGAAGCTCTTGCATTTGACTTCACCAGCATGATGCATCCCTACCTCTTTTAGTTGGGGAATTCCTTTATTCTTACTTGTTTATCTCCAGAATCTTTTCGTGAGCCTAACTATATGTTTATTCCCTCGCCATTGCCCTTTTTTTTTTCCGTTCTATTCTACTTCTCTGTTTTCTTGTCAACAGAGATATTAAAAACAAGGAAAAAATTATATATGGCGTACTTGTGCTTTGTGCCATTTTAAAATCTAGATTAGTGTTTTAATTTTTTTAATTTTTAATTTTTATTTTGAGACCTGTGATTCCTCCGTTTATGAATCTAAGGCTCTACTTATAGACACTAATATCATTTTCCCGAATGCTTCTTCGTATATATGGGGAAGCTCCTGCATTTGACTTCACCAGCATCCCTACCTCTTTTAGTTGGGGAATTCCTTTATTCTTACTTGTTTATCTCCAGAATATTTTCGTGAGCCTAACTATATGTTTATTCCCTTGCCATTGCCCTTTTTTTCCGTTCTATTCTACTTCTCTGTTTGCATTATCATAACTCTTCCATACCTCTAAGAATGATGGCCCATTGTTGACCGATGAGCTCTAAGAAGGATCTAAAGGGCTAGTCATACCCTCTATAGAGGCAATGAGTGAGTGGGTCAAAAGACCATAAAAATACCAGAGAGGGCACATAACCCACAAAAGGCAGCAAGTTAATACAATCAACGAGAAAGGAAAACAGATGGTGGAAGGAGGCAGGAAAAGTAGCAAGTGGCTAAGCGAGGTCAGCATAAAGGAAAACAGTCGTGTACGTGAGATGCAAATGCATGCGTGGGCCCCTACGAGCCAGCAAGTAGACTGCCAGCCTCAGCTAACCAGAGCACCTAAAGACGTGAACACTAGTGGAGCGGCATTTGAGCCAGATTTGACCGTTGTTGTTCAGTTTGGGAGAGTACCACGTGGGTTGCGCAAGCAACCACATGCCAGTCGGTCAGCTCCAGACTTGGACAGATAGTGAGAAATATTGAGAGTGATTGTGCGAAATCTATGTATTTCGTATTTTGGTTAACATTTACAAAGGCAGTAGCCCCAATATATACACTTAGCTCAACCAAAGCAAGGGAATACGTCCTTTCTAGGCAGTTATAACAGAAAAAGATTATTCTACAGCATCTATAACAAATTTACACATATTGCTTCAGCCTTTCTCTTTCCTCTGTATTCGAGAATCTGTAACTTCTTCTTGTTGAGTCTACGTGCATATGGTTGCTTCACGTATTGCAGCTTGATTTTCTTCACACTCCCCCTCAAGATGGACAGCAGGATATATATTTACAAGTCCCATCTTGCCAATTAAACTACTGAATTGATGAAATTCAATGGCCTTAGTAAACACATCAACAAGCTGCATATTGGTCTTTAAATGCAAAGTTTTAATAATTTCAGCTTGTATCTTCTCCTTCACACTATGGCAATCTATTTATATATGCTTAGTCCTTTCATAAAAAACGGGATTTGCAATAATATGCAAAGCCGCTTGATTATCACAAAATAATAGAGCAGCCTTAGAGTGAGGGATATGCAAATCTTTGAGCAAACTGATTATCCAAACTAACTCACAAACCGTGGATGCCATGGATCTATATTCAGCTTCTGCAGATGACTTTGAAACAGTTGATTACTTTTTGGATTTCCATGATATCAGTGAATCCCCAAGGAAGATACAAAAACCAGTCACTGATTTTCTACTATACACGCACCCTGCCCAATCTGAATCTGAAAAGGCCTTTAGATGCATCTCAAATGAAGCAGACAGCAATAATCCTTGGCCTGGAGTTCCCTTAAGAAATTGCAATACACGTACAACAGCTTTGAAATGTATATCCCGTGGCTTGTCCATGAATTGGCTAAGTAATTGAATAGAATAAGCAATGCAGGCCTCGTTTAAGGTCAGATATATAAGCCTCCCAATCAATCTTCGTATTTTGTAGGATCTGCCATCAAAACCCTTTCAGTTTTGCTTAGTTTCAGATTTTGTTCCATGGGAAATTTCGAGACCTTGCTCGCCAACATGCCACAATCTTCCAAAATTTCTAAAGTGTATTTCCTTTGACAAAGAGAGATTCTCGTAGCTGATCTTGCTATCTCAATGCCTAAGAAATACTTTGGAGCACCAAGATCTTTTAGCTTAAACTTACTATTCAAAAACAGCTTTAATGCAGCAACATCATTAACATCATTTGAAGCAATAAGAATATCATCCACGTATACCAAAAGTACTATGAAGGACTTCCCATTCAACCTTGTAAAAAGAGAATAATCAGAGGAGGATTGGACAAACTCGTGAGTAGTCAAGGTGGTGGAGAATTTGCTAAACCATTGCCTTGAGGCTTGTTTAAGGCCATATAAGGACTTGAGAAGCCTACAAACCTGATTCTCCCCCTGTTTAGCAAATCCAGGTGGAAGAGACATGTACACTTCTTCATGCAATTTTCCATGGAGAAAAGCATTGTTCACATCCAATTAGGAGAGATGTCAATTGTTGATAGCAGCCAAAGCAAGAACAATCCGAACAGTCACCATTTTTGCAACGGGAGAAAAGGTCTCATAGTAATCAAAACCTTCCCGTTGTGTGTACCCCTTAGCAACCAAGCGAGCTTTATATCGTTCAAGTGTCCCATCTGATTTGAGCTTGACCTTGAACACCCATTTACAGCCAATGGGATGATGACCAACAGGAAGTGGTGTGAGAACCCAAGTATGGTTAGCTTTAAGGGCAGTGATCTCGGCTGTCATGGCCTCACGCCAATGTGCATGAGCAAAAGCTTCATGAAAAGAATGTGGTTCTTGGAGAGTAGAAAGACAAAGAGAGAAAACACGATGTGGAGATGAAAGCTTAGAATATGAGATAAAATTAGAAAGAGGATGAGGTATACCTGTTTGATCAGAAGCATCGTCAGAAGAAGAGGGAGCTGAGTCTTGAGAAGATAGCAACCTGCAGTGATAATCGAGCAAATAACGAGGTATAGATCTGGGCCTAGTGGACCTGCGAATAACAGGAAGAGGTGGAGGTGAAGGGATATGTGGAGAAGATGGAGGAATAACATCAGTGAGAGATGGAGAGGATGGTGTAGAAGAACTTGGAGAAATATGCGGAGATGGAGAAATATAGGATTCGGGTGGAACAGAGATGTTATGAGGTAAGACAGGATTAAAAAAAGAAGGAGGGGCAGCATGTAAGAGAGTTGTGTCATGGAATGGAAATAGATGTTCATGAAAGTGGACATTTCTAGAGATGAAAATAGTATTGGATTCAAGGTCAAATAATTTGTATCCTTTAGTCCCAAAGGGATATCCAATGAAAATACATCGCCGAGCACAGCTGGAAAATTTGTGGCGTTAGCTAGGGAGAGTGGATGCATAACATAAAGAACCGAAAACCCTTAGATGGTGATAGGATGGAGGTTGATTATAGAGAGCAAAATATGGGATTTTATTGCCTAAAATGGGAGTAGGGATTCAGTTTATGATGTATGCAGCAGTAAGGACACAATCCCCCCAAAAGGAGAGGGGAACATTGGACTGAAAACGCAAGGCTCGAGCAACATTGAGAAGGTGTTGATGTTTCCTTTCAACCCTTCCATTTTGCTGAGGAGTCTCCACGCAACTTGTTTGATGAATGATGCCAATAGATGAGTAAAAGTCAGCCATAAGGAACTCAGAACCATTGTCTGTTCGAATGGTTTTAATGATGGATTGAAAATGTGTTTGAACCAGGGCAAAAAAAGACTTTAATAGTGATCTAGCTTCTGATTTTAGTTTCATAAGGTACACCCATGTACATCGAGTGCAATCGTCAACAATAGTGAGAAAGTATCGATGACCAAGAGAAGTTGCAATAGAAAATGGTCCCCATATGTCGGCATGAATGAGATCAAAGGGCTTGGAAGCTAAAGAAGTGCTATCATTAAAACTTGAACGTTTCTGTTTAGCCATAGGACATGTACTGCAATGAAAATGAGGAGAAATAGTAATATCTGAAACATGAGTATGTAAAAGAGATAATCCAGAGTCAGAAACATGGCCTAGGAGAAAATGCTAGAGGTCAAATAAGCAAGGAGAAACTGCAATGGCAGAAAGAGGTCCAGAACTATCAACAGTGTTTGCATCGAGTTGCAGAATGTAGAGGCCATCTTTCTCTCTACCCAGCCCAATCATCTTCCAATTGGTAAAGTCCTTAATCAAACAGTGATCATGAAAGAAAAACAACAGTGGAGGTCAGCAGTCATTTTACTGGCAGAAATTAGATTAAAGTGAAAACTAGGTACACATAAGACATTCTCTAGAGTTAAAGAGGACGACAGCCTAACTGTATCAATGTGGGAAACCGAGACTAACTGACCATCAGGAAGACTAACACTAGATTGACAGGTTCGAATATTTGAAGTGAAAAGATTAATGGAGTTGATCATGTGATTAGAAGCACCAGTATCAATGATCCAATTTTGAGAAAAGAAATGAGAGGGCATAGGATAAATACCACCTGAAACGTTGTGGGATTGAACCATATGGGCTGCGGAAGGTGAAGGTGCTTCAGATGGTACTGATGGAGCATGAATAAGGGAAAGAAGCTGTTGACATTGCTCAGCAGTGAACGGCAATGAAGCTGGAGATGAGGCCATAGCAGGTGTTGCAACAGAATCAAAAATACCATCAGTAAAACTGGGAGCAGTTGGGCTAGATCCCACGACATTTGCAGATGGAGGAAATCGGGACTTATTGCGATAACCAGGGGGTATCCAATAAGTTTGTAGCATTTATCTTTGGTGTGCCCGAGATTCCCACAGTGATTGCATTGAGGCCTTTCCTTCCCAAGAAAATAAGGTTGCCTTGTAGAGCCTTGGAGCTGTTTGCTTAACAGAGCAATAGAGTCGGCAAAAGGATTGAGAGTGATTTCTCTCTAACGTTCTTCTTGCAAAACTAAGGAAAACACCTTGTTAATTGGAGGCAGAGGAATAGACAGCAAGATCTGAGCTCGCACTTGGGCAAAAGATTCATTTAAACCCATGAGAAAATGCATAACATATGCAGATTGTTGAGTTTCAGCGACTACACAAAGAGCTCCACAATGATAGCCACATGAACAGCTGGGAAGTGGTTGGTAAGTATGTAATTCATCCGACAATCCCTTAAGGATGGTGAAGTAAACACTGACCAAATCAGACCCTTGAGTAAGGGTGGCAATATGTTTCTGCAACTGAAAAATGCGATGACCATTTGCTTGGGAAAAACGATCACGAAGATCACTCCAAACGTCCTTCGCATGCTGATGTATAGAACACTAGTAGCAATCTCCTTAGAAACAGCATTAATGATCCAAGAAAAGACCATGTTGTTGGAACGGCACCAAGCACCATACGAAGCATCGGTGAAGATAGACGGGGAAGACTCCCATCGAGAAAACTGAGCTTGTTCTTGGCCTCTAAGCGTCAAACATGTGGAAGACTCCAGATATGGTAATTTTTTTTCCAGAAACCAACAGAAGTTGTGATACAAGAACAGAACTGGGGCTCTCACCATAATGAGATAATATAGGTTGGAAGGATAATATCATCTCTGGAGTATTGTTGGTAGTTCCAATGGAACAATGGGAGAGGATCGGATGATTGCCATATTAGAAGAAAGAAGAAAGGAGCAAAGGAAATGCTCGACTAAGAAAGCTCCGATACCATGAGAAATATTGAGAGTGATTATGCGAAATCTATGTATTTTCATTTTGGTTAACATTTACAAAGGCAGTAGCCCCATATATACTACTTAGCTCAAGTAGAGCAAGGGAATATGTCTTACTAGGCAGTTATACAGAAAAGATTATTCTACAGCATCTATAACAAATTTTTACGTATTGCTTTTCAGCCTTTCTCTTCCTCTGTAGTTCGAGAATCTGTACTTCTTCTTGTTGAGTCTGGTGCATATGGTTGCTTCACGGATTGCAGCTTTCTTCACAGATAGCAGAATCTCTCTAGGCTGAACATGTCACAATAGAACCTGTAAACGTCGAGATCCAAATATCTTCTAGAAAAATACCCAAAGAAAGGGCCAAACAAGGGATTTAATTGTGGGATTTAGCCGTTAGGGAGCAGGTCAAGGGACGACGTGAGGAGACATACGAGGGATGGTAGGGGGATTCTAGAGAAGACAATCATTCTTTACTTTTCTTCTTTCGTTAGACTTCATGTTGATTTCTTCTTCTCCTTCTCGGCTTAGGTGATGTTTGACCAGTGAAATTTACTATTTTGAGAAAAAAAACTCACAACTAATATTTAAAATCTCAAAAAATTCATCAAACTTTAACATCCAATACCTTTTCAACACTTTTTAATACAATATATTTTTGAAACTCAAGTAAATACATTTTGGAAAAAAAATTTATATCAAATTTTTTCGTTGCTTTCCTTACTTTTTTTATTAACTCTAATATTTTTTTATTTTTATTAAAAATTTCATTAAATTATATCTGTATATTTTTTTTATAAACTCCAATAAACATCAATCACACAATTAAATGTCTTTAAAATTTTCACAACATTTACAAATCTGACAAAATCTAATCTACTTAAATATTTATATCTTTCACATGTTAATAGAAATTTGTAGATTTGTGTGCAACGATACATACCAGTAGATCGAAATTATCTATTGAAATTCACTGCGGTAAACCCAGAGTTGGAATTGCTTTTTTTGCGGCAGTAACGATGCTGCTCTTGCCCTTAGATTGTTTTCGATTGGATCCACTTATGTCGTTCTCCTAGTTGTCTTAGCCAGGACACTACCATTTTAGTCGAGTTCCTTGGCCATTCATTTTAAATGCATTCATTAGGCTGATTCTTTGGGTGAGACCATTTCCTTGTTTTTTGTTATGGCATGTGTCGGATTAATATATCTATTTATTTTTTTTAATTTTTCATTTTAAATATTCCCGCTACTCGTAATGATCCGATGGAGCTTTTTGAGGTGAATAATGGCATATCAAGGCAATTAGTGGTTAATGGTATCAAGTACATTGGGAAATTGGCGGCCATTGTCAAAACAGGCCCAGTGTAAAGGAAGAGGTGAACATCAAGGTGAGAATGGGAAGGGGTGGGGCACCAATTCTGAATAGACGACGATAAACTACAGATCATGACAGGTCCCAAAGCCATGAAGACGAGTAAAGAAATCATTGATAAAGTAAAATGATAGTGTGGATAATAATATATGCTCGATTATAAAAGAGCAGGGGCCATTCCCAATGCCAATAAGGAAAGGGAAAAGTGACGGATCCAAGTGCTTATTAAAACAAGGGCAGAGGAGGCCCACAGGACCATCACTCTGGAGACAATGAGAACTAGCACTCAGGAGCAATTAGAAGGCAGGGAACAGGCCCAGCGCATGCAAGACAGCGGAAAAATAATAAAAAAGAGAGACAAGAAAAGGAAGTAAGTGTATAGTCATTCGCATTCATTAGGAAACTAGTAAACAAAAGACAGAAAAAATGACGATTAACAAAAGTATCAAAATATTCCGTTACAGGAAAGATTTCCATCATATTTAAGTTATCTCTACTTTGTTAGTAAGAAAGAAAGAGCGTCTGAACTTTCAACCAGTCCAAAGTGTTTGAACTTTTGGACTAAACTCTCACGAGTCTCAATATACCAAGATTTTGTTAATAAGTCCGCTAAATTTTATCCATCACACTAATGTATAACTGGATTCCCATCCACCAACCTTTTCATCTTTTGTCTTTTTTGTCTGTACAAAGGAAAAAAAGTCCAGAAGCATACTTATTATTCGAGAAGAAACATGTATTATCACGAGGGACTGCAACTGCGTAAAGAAGAGAGAGACGATCAGATTGATTGTCCCCGTGTCCCCGTTACTCCTATCTCAGGAAGGGACCGAACCATCAAGGGGCAGAATCTCATAGTTAGTCCTCTGGGAAATCAGATGGCCAAAGCCCGAGGTCTTTCCTTTCAACGCGAAAGGTTTTGTAGATTTGGATTACTTTTAAAAAAAAAACGATCATGAAATAATACGGCGGCACCGCTCTACCAAGCACAATCAAATTTGTACATGTATAGTAAAACAGAAGGTTAATTTGAGGATTGCCAGAAGAAGAAAAAAAAAATTGAAAGTTTTGGGCTCATCCAGTTCCAATGGACCCCTAAAATTACTGCAACTTTGGGCTTCAAGTAGGCTCCAAAATTATTATTGACATGGGCCAAGGCAAATATTGAACGCCATCCTTACCGTGTGCCCTCCGATCTCCAAATGTATCTTGGTTTTTCTTTTATCGTCCTTCAATTTCTTCGCCTTCAATTGCAGATACTTAAACCATCAAAGATAAAAATTAACTTTGCGCCCTAAAATATATAATATATAACCATTTGGATATATTTTGGATTCGTCGCCCTACTGTTAGAATAGCGCCACATGTTTTCCCCTAGTTTAACAGATGAAAGACGCGTGTTAAAAAGTAATCCAAAGGCTAGAAACTTGCAACTATTTTAAGGGTTTGTGTGCACGCTAAAAGGAATCAAATGTAAGTTAAAATGTAAAAACTATTGTTTAGAGTATTCACCTCTAACAAATTCCTCTGCCACTTTCTGCCAAGAGCTGCTTAGAACAAGAGCTGCTTAGCACACACCACTCCTCTTCAGCCACGCTCCAAGGCCTCCCAAGTACACAGTCTTTTGAGCACTAGAACAGAAGAAAGCGCAAAATCTTCGAATGCAGTGCATTTCGATTACAAATACTGACAGTGTTTTAAAGCTTATCTGTAGGTACTCTAGGGATTAGGTAAGCTGGAAAGGGGGCTATTTAGATTTTTTTTTATTTTTTTTTCTAGTTAAGTCTAATGGGGAGACCTGGTTGTTCAGTTCTTTATCATCTAGATCATCCGTGTGACTTGTTTCTTTGGTAAATGGTCTAGCTGTCCAATTTAAGAGGTGTTTATTTATCGAAATTTTGAAAGATATTTTAAAATTTTAGTAAATAATCTTAAAATTAGATTATCAAGTTTGTAAAAAGTGTGAAGTTTATTAAAGTTTATAAATGATATTTGGTATCTGTTGATGAAATTTGAAAATCCAAAAATTAGACAAAAAACGCTCCTTAATCTTCTTTGCCATATCATCCATTTCAAGAAACACGGGTTCATCAATGATTCAGGGTTATGGGATAAGTGTGGGGTGCTGGTATAAGTGCCTTAAGGGCATTCAGGTTCATTCACCACATCTGGTTCATTTGCATCTAATCCAAACTTTGGGAAAACAGGGCAGCAAAAGATCAAAGAAAATTGTAGAGAAACCAGCATGCAATTCCAACCATTCCAGTGGTGCACCATCTCCACCCACCACAATCAAAACATAAGAAACGAAAAGAAGACAGAAAGACAAAACCAGAACCCACCTAAGTTTTCATTTATTTCATGTCGGAGTCGATATAATTGTAGGAAAAATGGGAGAGGGGGCTCGAGATGTCAGCATAAACTTGTTAATGGAGAGAGAGTTGAATTGATAAGTTTTGCAGAGCAGTCCATTGAGTGGGCAAACAGGGACGACGAACGGATCTTTCTTTTGTGCCGTTAAACTTTTAGGGTGTTAACTGTTAAGTCGGCAGAATGGTCGGCAAGATTTGAGTCCTTCGATGATTTTTTTAACACCGGCCTTTCATCCCGTTAAACCACAGGAGAAAACTGGAGCCTATTGAACAGGAGGTGAGCAGCTCCCATTTGCGCCTTTTCTCCGATCCTACCGTGAAAATGAGCCACAAATGAGCTACCTCCCGTAATTTTGATAATCTGATCTTACCAGGAAGTGCAAATTAATAAATTTTAAAAATTTGACAGCGCAAAAAGTGAATAAATAGACGACATAAGGGTTTAGAAGGACAACAGATTCTCTTTTAATCCAATCAGAAAGATTATTTGCAAAACACAACATGCTCACATGGAATGGACATACCAAATGTGCAAGCAAATTCAAGAGAGGTTAGCGCAAGGCGCTTTCAGAATCTCTTACTTAAGTTGGTTCCGATCTGATCCTTGCGAAGAATCGAACATAAGACCTATTAAGTAATAATACAAAGTCTCATAATCGTGTTTACCACTAAGTCATCAGGTGATGAGTTTTTAAAGTGATTTTTTATTGTTAAGTAAACCCAATATAGATGAATGGTAGTTAAGAAGATTTCTATTCACATTTCCACCCTAACTGAAAATCAGAATTGTATGGGAACTTCCGACCTTCCTTTTAGCTAGAAGTATAAAACTTCTAGACATAGAATATGCTTCTGCTTTCCTTAACCAAAGATAGCACAGGATGAATTGAATAACGTATAAAATTGAGAAATTGATCACATACGAGGCTCGTTGGCTAATGCATCTCATTTTCGGTTTGGTGCTGTTTTCATTTTTGTTTTATTTTTGCCCCTAAAAAGTTTAGAGAAAAAAATAAATTAAAAAGGACATTGTATTTTTGTATATATGTAGCTGGTGATCAATTTTGTTTCCC
>CM025856.1:18752472-18814958 GCA_003952965.2 Morella rubra | reverse complement strand
TTTTCATGCAAGGGCACAACTGCCAGTACTTCATCTTCCTCTATGTTTTATAAAGTCTATAAGATCTTTCCTTATTTATGGAGCGTTAAGTCCCAAAAGTTACTTCTGTCCTATGTATGAACGAGAAACGAAGATAAAGATCAAAAGCATTAATTTAGCAAGAGATTTGAGGTGTTTAGCTGAGAGCCTACTATTACTCTTGATGCAAAAACTAAGAATCTAGTTGATAGATCAGAATCATTTACAATTTGCTTCCCAAATTGCACGGTGCAATTCGAAGAGAGACAGACATAACAGGTAGATCCCATAGTAGAACCCATGCTACCGAAAATTTACATGGGCAACATTAAATTATATAGGTCTACCTGTTGTGTCTATCTCTCTCCGAATTGCACTGTACTTTATTCCGACAAAACATTTGTAGAAGTTTTTACCGTTTCCGTTAAAGTGCTAATTTATAGGCATAAATGCATCAATTCCTAATGGTTATAACCCATTAGAAAACTCCCATGATAGCCTCCATGGAACTTCTACGGAAGTGTTTGGCAACCAAGATTATTGTTTATGCTGCAATATCTCCTACTTAATTATGTCATAACTCAAAATCATAACTTAAGTTGGATAGAGGCATATTTAGCGAAAATTTTGCCCACACCAATCCCTAATTCTTGTTCTTGAATGATCGTATTGTAACCTCATATGATTGTGTCGGGTGAGTAACAACTGCTTCTTCATAGTACTTACTTATGAGCTAACGGGTCATACTTTGGCCAAATATCCTACAAAGAGACTCCCGAGAGTGAGAAGTATTAAAGGAACGGCCACATTATGAAATCATAAGATGTCTTGCCAAATGAATTAGTTGGTAATAGAAATGTTCATACTTCAATCACTTTCTTCACTAACTACATTCCCTTCGAACTCTTGCAATTAGATACATGATCATTTTACTTACCACAATGATATAATCAATACACTTATGTGTTCATTTTCATTGTACCTCTTATAGGGCATTATTTCAATGAATTGATACCATTTACTTTCCTGGACATCAACCAACTTTGTTAGATTTCATTTTTCACGTATCCATAAATAATAGTATCATCTACCTGTAATGACCAAAGATGTATCTCAAGTAAGAAAGCATTATTATTTAATTAATCCGGGCATCTCTAAATCCATTTGAAAATTTTTCCTTTCAATGTGACTATCTTTTCTAGAAGTTTCTCCATACTTGTCACATGTTCTCTGAATTTGCTCAAAGGTAATTAATTCTTCGGTTATAGGACCGACTACCATCTCTCTCGAGGGAATGTAGTTGACTTTTTAATATAGTAGAAGTTTATGTCAATTTGTTTACCTTTGGAGCTATGCCCGACTTTATATTAATTAAAGAGATGACTAACTTATTTTCACAAAACACACTACTGATCTGTCATGTACACCCAAATTTAAACTTTCCACAACTTTTGATCCTAACTTACTATATATGGTACTATACATGAAATATGCTCAACTTCATAGTGGATTTTACAAGACAACTTTGCTTCCTACTTAACCAACCCACACCCTTTTTATCAGAGCGTCATAAAAAATATATTGTTGTGATGCTTGTCATAAAAATTGCCAAAACTGGTTCTTTGACCTTTGTAAGTAGTGTGATTTTGACCTCAAGGATGTGCTTTTGCTTAGCACATTCATGCTGAAAACTGTCAACAACACGCATTCATCCCCATCTTAAATCAGATCCAATTATTTGTGAAGTATGTAGTAATGAAAGTGAGTATATTAACAATGTCTACTCGATGTTGCGCTATCATGGCAATCATGTTCTCATTTTGTTGTCGGACTTCTCTCTAAATTGATTCCCAAGAAGACTGTTTGCCAAGCATCTGCCAATGCATTGCTCGAAGTTGCCGAATAACCCTTCTTCCTAACGCGCACATCTTAGGATCTCTCTATGCAAAATAATTGCAATGACTTTTATCATGCCATTAATTAAACAAGTTCATTATAACCTATTTAAATTATAGTCAACCTAATTATAATTAGTCAACTTAATTAACTATGTAAATCCACATTGCACAAAACATACAACATCTAATAAACATTCGCACAAAACATAATCCACATTGATAGTTATCGTAAAAACTGTAATCTAATATTACAAATACCGAGTTACACTACCAATTAATAAACATTATTATCCAATTACAGATTAACAAGCAACCAAATTGATCATTTGCAAACAACAACTAACCTTGTACTTCACACAACCCCAAAAAGTCTTTCAAAATTTTCATTTGTATAAGCAATGGTCAATATTGCTCACAGATCGCAAAAACATCTTGGGCCCTTTGTAGAAGCTCCACTTTGTCCACTTCCCAAGCTATCACTACTGTGTGATTTAGACATTTCAACGGTTAAAAAAAGAGTACCTTACTTAGCAAGAAACAAGAAAAAACACAATGGCCCACATAGGGACTTTTTTAAATGTCATCAATAAAGGAAATAAGAAAAGTAAAGGAATAAGAGTCGAGTGCTTCATCTTCACCTCTGAAGGAAATGGGTGGCAAAAAACTATTGGCAGCTTGATGTGGGAGAAGAGTAAGATAAAGTGGAAAGAGACGGCGGCCAGCTTATGCGAGAAGAAATGGAAGACAGGTATCAGAAATATCAAATAACTCATAGAAGGGCATTTTGGTCATTTCGGTCATTTCATATGGAAGACAAACACGTGGGGAGATGGTTGAAAATCCATCTAATTTAACGATTGACTTAGACAGGGGGCATAGAATGAAGGGTTTTGAAAGTTAAAGAACTAAAATCGTTTTTTTGATAGTTGTGGGTACGAAATTGATTTTAGCCTATAGATACGGGGCTAACTATAACTTTTCCCCCCTAATCAATTAATGAAAATTATCTCCCCAAAATCCATACTTAAACCAAACACTAAATTTATTTTATTCACTAATCAAGGTTAGAATTAAAAAAAAAAAAAAAAGCATATGAGTGCTTAAAATTAAAGAACTTAATCTCGCCAAATTACAAGTCCAAGGACATAGGAGGAAAAAGTCTATTTTTAATAAATTAATTTAATCACCATTACTAGTATGTTATAAACACAATACTCATCCAAGCTTATTTACTAAAAAGAACCATTTAAGTACATTGATTTAATTTAACAAGAGAAGATATCAGTAGAAAATTTATATGATTGTTGTTGCATTAAAATATTATAATTTAATAAAAAAAATCTTAAAATTATCCTAAAATGTTATTAAATAATATTTAACCGAGAAGAGGGTACCACACTCTAAGTCCAAATGATGGATCTTAACAACACTTTTCCACTTGATAACGTCCACTTAGCGATGGCGAATACCACATTACAAACAACTTTTCTGGCCTATATAATAGTAGTCTTGAAAATAACTAAACTAAACACACAAACTAAATAATAACTGACAGATACATAACAACACAAATCAAAGTATTAAGCAGCACTTCATCATCTCCGCAAGCAGCACGTCGTCTTGCAAATCTCTCTCTTAACTAGACTGCACGAGATACGACCGACGCGGGCAGTTACGCAACGGTCTGAGGACTCGTCATCGGTCACGTGCAACTTCTTCATTGCGGGTAGAACATGGGCATCCATGTAACGTAGATTGAGCTTTTGTAGCCAACGTGGTCAATTAGAACTGTTTCTAATTACTTTTCCATTTGTTTAAAATGTAGAAAATGAGAAAATATTTGTAGGAAAAATTAAACGAGTTTTGATGTTTGGCTAACTCTTTGAAAATGAGCATATAGTGTTTAATTATCACCTGAAAATTTATAGAATATTTTGTAAAGTAGTTTCAATTTTTCCTTGTCAACAGAGATATTAAAAACAAGGAAAAAATATATATGACATACTTGTGCTTTGTGCCATTTTAAAATCTACATTCGTGTTTTAATTTTTTTATTTTTTTTTTATTTTGAGACCTGTGATTCCTCCATTTAGGAATCTAAGGCTTTACTTACAGACACTAATATCATTTTTCCGAATGCTTCTTCGTATATATGGGGAAGCTCTTGCATTTGACTTCACCAGCATGATGCATCCCTACCTCTTTTAGTTGGGGAATTCCTTTATTCTTACTTGTTTATCTCCAGAATCTTTTCGTGAGCCTAACTATATGTTTATTCCCTCGCCATTGCCCTTTTTTTTTTCCGTTCTATTCTACTTCTCTGTTTTCTTGTCAACAGAGATATTAAAAACAAGGAAAAAATTATATATGGCGTACTTGTGCTTTGTGCCATTTTAAAATCTAGATTCGTGTTTTAATTTTTTTTATTTTTTATTTTTATTTTGAGACCTGTGATTCCTCCGTTTATGAATCTAAGGCTCTACTTATAGACACTAATATCATTTTCCCGAATGCTTCTTCGTATATATGGGGAAGCTCCTGCATTTGACTTCACCAGCATCCCTACCTCTTTTAGTTGGGGAATTCCTTTATTCTTACTTGTTTATCTCCAGAATATTTTCGTGAGCCTAACTATATGTTTATTCCCTTGCCATTGCCCTTTTTTTCCGTTCTATTCTACTTCTCTGTTTGCATTATCATAACTCTTCCATACCTCTAAGAATGATGGCCCATTGTTGACCGATGAGCTCTAAGAAGGATCTAAAGGGCTAGTCATACCCTCTATAGAGGCAATGAGTGAGTGGGTCAAAAGACCATAAAAATACCAGAGAGGGCACATAACCCACAAAAGGCAGCAAGTTAATACAATCAACGAGAAAGGAAAACAGATGGTGGAAGGAGGCAGGAAAAGTAGCAAGTGGCTAAGCGAGGTCAGCATAAAGGAAAACAGTCGTGTACGTGAGATGCAAATGCATGCGTGGGCCCCTACGAGCCAGCAAGTAGACTGCCAGCCTCAGCTAACCAGAGCACCTAAAGACGTGAACACTAGTGGAGCGGCATTTGAGCCAGATTTGACCGTTGTTGTTCAGTTTGGGAGAGTACCACGTGGGTTGCGCAAGCAACCACATGCCAGTCGGTCAGCTCCAGACTTGGACAGATAGTGAGAAATATTGAGAGTGATTGTGCGAAATCTATGTATTTCGTATTTTGGTTAACATTTACAAAGGCAGTAGCCCCAATATATACACTTAGCTCAACCAAAGCAAGGGAATACGTCCTTTCTAGGCAGTTATAACAGAAAAAGATTATTCTACAGCATCTATAACAAATTTACACATATTGCTTCAGCCTTTCTCTTTCCTCTGTATTCGAGAATCTGTAACTTCTTCTTGTTGAGTCTACGTGCATATGGTTGCTTCACGTATTGCAGCTTGATTTTCTTCACACTCCCCCTCAAGATGGACAGCAGGCATATATATTTACAAGTCCCATCTTGCCAATTAAACTACTGAATTGATGAAATTCAATGGCCTTAGTAAACACATCAACAAGCTGCATATTGGTCTTTAAATGCAAAGTTTTAATAATTTCAGCTTGTATCTTCTCCTTCACACTATGGCAATCTATTTATATATGCTTAGTCCTTTCATAAAAAACGGGATTTGCAATAATATGCAAAGCCGCTTGATTATCACAAAATAATAGAGCAGCCTTAGAGTGAGGGATATGCAAATCTTTGAGCAAACTGATTATCCAAACTAACTCACAAACCGTGGATGCCATGGATCTATATTCAGCTTCTGCAGATGACTTTGAAACAGTCAATTACTTTTTGGATTTCCATGATATCAGTGAATCCCCAAGGAAGATACAAAAACCAGTCACTGATTTTCTACTATCCACGCACCCTGCCCAATCTGAATCTGAAAAGGCCTTTAGATGCATCTCAAATGAAGCAGACAGCAATAATCCTTGGCCTGGAGTTCCCTTAAGAAATTGCAATACACGTACAACAGCTTTGAAATGTATATCCCGTGGCTTGTCCATGAATTGGCTAAGTAATTGAATAGAATAAGCAATGGCAGGCCTCGTTTAAGGTCAGATATATAAGCCTCCCAATCAATCTTCGGTATTTTGTAGGATCTGCCATCAAAACCCTTTCAGTTTTGCTTAGTTTCAGATTTTGTTCCATGGGAAATTTCGAGACCTTGCTCGCCAACATGCCACAATCTTCCAAAATTTCTAAAGTGTATTTCCTTTGACAAAGAGAGATTCTCGTAGCTGATCTTGCTATCTCAATGCCTAAGAAATACTTTGGAGCACCAAGATCTTTTAGCTTAAACTTACTATTCAAAAACAGCTTTAATGCAGCAACATCATTAACATCATTTGAAGCAATAAGAATATCATCCACGTATACCAAAAGTACTATGAAGGACTTCCCATTCAACCTTGTAAAAAGAGAATAATCAGAGGAGGATTGGACAAACTCGTGAGCAGTCAAGGTGGTGGAGAATTTGCTAAACCATTGCCTTGAGGCTTGTTTAAGGCCATATAAGGACTTGAGAAGCCTACAAACCTGATTCTCCCCCTGTTTAGCAAATCCAGGTGGAAGAGACATGTACACTTCTTCATGCAATTTTCCATGGAGAAAAGCATTGTTCACATCCAATTAGGAGAGATGTCAATTGTTGATAGCAGCCAAAGCAAGAACAATCCGAACAGTCACCATTTTTGCAACGGGAGAAAAGGTCTCATAGTAATCAAAACCTTCCCGTTGTGTGTACCCCTTAGCAACCAAGCGAGCTTTATATCGTTCAAGTGTCCCATCTGATTTGAGCTTGACCTTGAACACCCATTTACAGCCAATGGGATGATGACCAACAGGAAGTGGTGTGAGAACCCAAGTATGGTTAGCTTTAAGGGCAGTGATCTCGGCTGTCATGGCCTCACGCCAATGTGCATGAGCAAAAGCTTCATGAAAAGAATGTGGTTCTTGGAGAGTAGAAAGACAAAGAGAGAAAACACGATGTGGAGATGAAAGCTTAGAATATGAGATAAAATTAGAAAGAGGATGAGGTATACCTGTTTGATCAGAAGCATCGTCAGAAGAAGAGGGAGCTGAGTCTTGAGAAGATAGCAACCTGCAGTGATAATCGAGCAAATAACGAGGTATAGATCTGGGCCTAGTGGACCTGCGAATAACAGGAAGAGGTGGAGGTGAAGGGATATGTGGAGAAGATGGAGGAATAACATCAGTGAGAGATGGAGAGGATGGTGTAGAAGAACTTAGAGAAATATGCGGAGATGGAGAAATATAGGATTCGGGTGGAACAGAGATGTTATGAGGTAAGACAGGATTAAAAAAAGAAGGAGGGGCAGCATGTAAGAGAGTTGTGTCATGGAATGGAAATAGATGTTCATGAAAGTGGACATTTCTAGAGATGAAAATAGTATTGGATTCAAGGTCAAATAATTTGTATCCTTTAGTCCCAAAGGGATATCCAATGAAAATACATCGCCGAGCACAGCTGGAAAATTTGTGGCGTTAGCTAGGGAGAGTGGATGCATAACATAAAGAACCGAAAACCCTTAGATGGTGATAGGATGGAGGTTGATTATAGAGAGCAAAATATGGGATTTTATTGCCTAAAATGGGAGTAGGGATTCAGTTTATGATGTATGCAGCAGTAAGGACACAATCCCCCCAAAAGGAGAGGGGAACATTGGACTGAAAACGCAAGGCTCGAGCAACATTAAGAAGGTGTTGATGTTTCCTTTCAACCCTTCCATTTTGCTGAGGAGTCTCCACGCAACTTGTTTGATGAATGATGCCAATAGATGAGTAAAAGTCAGCCATAAGGAACTCAGAACCATTGTCTGTTCGAATGGTTTTAATGATGGATTGAAAATGTGTTTGAACCAGGGCAAAAAAAGACTTTAATAGTGATCTAGCTTCTGATTTTAGTTTCATAAGGTACACCCATGTACATCGAGTGCAATCGTCAACAATAGTGAGAAAGTATCGATGACCAAGAGAAGTTGCAATAGAAAATGGTCCCCATATGTCGGCATGAATGAGATCAAAGGGCTTGGAAGCTAAAGAAGTGCTATCATTAAAACTTGAACGTTTCTGTTTAGCCATAGGACATGTACTGCAATGAAAATGAGGAGAAATAGTAATATCTGAAACATGAGTATGTAAAAGAGATAATCCAGAGTCAGAAACATGGCCTAGGAGAAAATGCTAGAGGTCAAATAAGCAAGGAGAAACTGCAATGGCAGAAAGAGGTCCAGAACTATCAACAGTGTTTGCATCGAGTTGCAGAATGTAGAGGCCATCTTTCTCTCTACCCAGCCCAATCATCTTCCAATTGGTAAAGTCCTTAATCAAACAGTGATCATGAAAGAAAGACAAACAACAGTGGAGGTCAGCAGTCATTTTACTGGCAGAAATTAGATTAAAGTGAAAACTAGGTACACATAAGACATTCTCTAGAGTTAAAGAGGACGACAGCCTAACTGTATCAATGTGGGAAACCGAGACTAACTGACCATCAGGAAGACTAACACTAGATTGACAGGTTCGAATATTTGAAGTGAAAAGATTAATGGAGTTGATCATGTGATTAGAAGCACCAGTATCAATGATCCAATTTTGAGAAAAGAAATGAGAGGGCATAGGATAAATACCACCTGAAACGTTGTGGGATTGAACCATATGGGCTGCGGAAGGTGAAGGTGCTTCAGATGGTACTGATGGAGCATGAATAAGGGAAAGAAGCTGTTGACATTGCTCAGCAGTGAACGGCAATGAAGCTGGAGATGAGGCCATAGCAGGTGTTGCAACAGAATCAAAAATACCATCAGTAAAATTGGGAGCAGTTGGGCTAGATCCCACGACATTTGCAGATGGAGGAAATCGGGACTTATTGATAACCAGGGGGTATCCAATAAGTTTGTAGCATTTATCTTTGGTGTGCCCGAGATTCCCACAGTGATTGCATTGAGGCCTTTCCTTCCCAAGAAAATAAGGTTGCCTTGTAGAGCCTTGGAGCTGTTTGCTTAACAGAGCAATAGAGTCGGCAAAAGGATTGAGAGTGATTTCTCTCTAACGTTCTTCTTGCAAAACTAAGGAAAACACCTTGTTAATTGGAGGCAGAGGAATAGACAGCAAGATCTGAGCTCGCACTTGGGCAAAAGATTCATTTAAACCCATGAGAAAATGCATAACATATGCAGATTGTTGAGTTTCAGCGACTACACAAAGAGCTCCACAATGATAGCCACATGAACAGCTGGGAAGTGGTTGGTAAGTATGTAATTCATCCGACAATCCCTTAAGGATGGTGAAGTAAACACTGACCAAATCAGACCCTTGAGTAAGGGTGGCAATATGTTTCTGCAACTGAAAAATGCGATGACCATTTGCTTGGGAAAAACGATCACGAAGATCACTCCAAACGTCCTTTGCATCGCTGATGTATAGAACACTAGTAGCAATCTCCTTAGAAACAGCATTAATGATCCAAGAAAAGACCATGTTGTTGGAACGGCACCAAGCACCATACGAAGCATCGGTGGAAGATAGACGGGGAAGACTCCCATCGAGAAAACGAGCTTGTTCTTGGCCTCTAAAGCAATCAACATGGAACGCTCCAGATATGGTAATTTTCTCCAGAAACCAACAGAAGTTGTGATACAAGAACAGAACTGGGGCTCTCACCATAATGAAGATAATATAGGTTGGAAGGATAATCATCCTCTGGAGTATTGTTGGTAGTAGTAACAATGGGAGGAGAATCGGATGATTCTGCCATTTAGAAAGAAAGAAGAAAGGAGCAAAAGGAAATGCTCGACTAAGAAAGCTCCGATACCATGAGAAATATTGAGAGTGATTATGCGAAATCTATGTATTTCGTATTTTGGTTAACATTTACAAAGGCAGTAGCCCCAATATATACACTTAGCTCAAGCAGAGCAAGGGAATACGTCCTTACTAGGCAGTTATAACAGAAAAAGATTATTCTACAGCATCTATAACAAATTTACACGTATTGCTTCAGCCTTTCTCTTTCCTCTGTATTCGAGAATCTGTAACTTCTTCTTGTTGAGTCTGCGTGCATATGGTTGCTTCACGGATTGCAGCTTGATTTTCTTCACAGATAGCAGAATCTCTCTAGGCTGAACATGTCCACTAGAAACCACTGTAAACGTCGAGATCCAAATCTTCTAGAAAAATACCCAAAGAAAGGGGCCAAACAAGGGATTTGATTGGTGGATTTAGCCGTTAGGGAGCAGGTCAAGGGACGACGTGAGGACATACGAGGGATGGTAGGGGGATTCTAGAGAAGACAATCCATTCTTTACTTTTCTTCTTTCGTTAGACTTCATGTTGATTTTCTTCTTCTCCTTCTCAGGCTTAGGTGATGTTTGACCAAGTGAAAATTTACTATTTTGAGAAAAAAAAAAACTCACACCTAATATCTAAAATCTCAAAAAAAATTCATCACAATTAACTCCAATACCTTTTCACACAAATTTCAACACTTTTTTCATTGAAACTCAATACATTTTAAAAAAAAAATATATCAAATTTATCTCTACATTTTTCACTAAACTCTAATATTTTTTTATTAAAAAATTTCATTAAATTATATCTGTATATTTTTTTATAAACTCCAATAAACATCAATCACACAATTAAATGTCTTTAAAATTTTCACAACATTTTACAAATCTGACAAAACTCTAATCTACTTAAATATTTATACTACTATCAAATGTTCTAGAAATTTGTAGAATTTTTTTGCAACGATCATCACCTTAGATCGAAATTATCCTTTTGAGATACACTGCGGTAAAACCCAGAGTTGGAATTATTGTTTGCGGCAGATTAGTGCTGCTCTTGCCACCATTTTTGTTTTAGTTCCTTGGATCCAGCTTATGTCGTTCTCTAGTCGTCTTAGCCAGTACAGCTATTGCTACCATTTTAGCTCGAGTTCCTTGGATCCATTTTAAATTGCGTTCCACGCCTCTTCTTTGTGAGCCAATGTTCCTTGTTTGATCGTCGGATAATATATCTTTTGTTTTTTCTAATTCGTCGGATAATATATCAAGTTACTCGATGATCGGGGAGCTTTTATTGGCCCAATTGCCATTTTCAAGGCCCAGTGTAAAGGAAGGTAACCTCAAGGTGACAAGGGAAAGGGCTGGGGCCCACCTCGAACCCACGCCTCCTACAAACTAACCGAATAAGAGGAGGAACAGATAACCCTCGTAATGACAGGTCCCATCAAGCCTGATAGACGAGTAAACTGATCATTTGATTCTATGAAAGAAATGATAGTGTGGATAATAATATATGCTCATTTAATAAACGAGCAGGACGGCCATTCCCAATGCCAATAAGGAAAGGAAAAAAAGTGACGGATCCAAGTGCTTATTAAATACAAGGCAGAGGAGGCCTGGCAAGGACCATCACTCTGGAGACCAATGAGAAACTAGCACTCAGGAGCAATTAGAAGGCAGGGAACAGGCCCAGCGCATGCAAGACAGCGGGAAAAATAATAAAAAAGAGACACAAAGAGAAGGAGGTAAGTCATTCCTTCGCATTCATTAGGAAACTAGTAAACAAAAGACAGAAAAAATGACGATTAACAAAAGTATCAAAAATATTCCGTTACAGGAGGATTCCATATTTTAAGTTATTCTCTTTGTTTGTAGGAAGAAAGAAAGAGCGTCTGAACCTTTCAACCAGTCCCAAAGTGTTAGGTTTTTGGACTAACTCTCTCGAGTTCTCAACCTAGTAGATTTTGTGATAAGTCCGCTAAATTTATCCCCATCACTTCTAATGTATAACTGGATTCCCATCCACCAACCTTTTCATCTTTTGTCTTTTCTTGTCTGTACAAAGGAAAAAAAGATCCAGAAGCATACTTATTAATTCGAAGACAAACATATTTATCACGAGGGACTGCAACTGCGTAAAGAAGAGAGAGACGATCAACCTGATTGTTGTCCCCGTGAATATTTCCTATCTCAGGAAGGGACCGAACCATCAAGGGGCAGAATCTCATAGTTAGTCAGTCCTCTGGAAACTCAGATGGCCAGCCCAGAGGTTTTCCTTTCCAACGCGAAAGGTTTTGTAGATTTGGATTACTTAAAAAAAAAAACGATCAAAATAACGGCACCGAAATCTACCAATCAAATCTGTACATGTATAGTAAAAACAGAAGCTTAATTTGAGGATTGCCCAGAAGAAGAAAAAAAAAATTGAAAGTTTTGGGCTCATCCAGTTCCAATGGACCCAAAATTACTGCAACTTTGGGCTTCAAGTAGGCTCCAAAATTATTATTGACATGGGCCAAGGCAAATCATTGAACGCCATCCTTACCGTGCTTGCCCTCCGATCTCCAAATGTATCTTGGGTTTTTCTCGTCCTTCAATTTCTTCACCTTCATTTGCAGATACTTAAACCATCAAAGATAAAAATTAACTTTGCGCCCTAAAATATATAATATATAACCAATATCATTTTGGAATATATACTATTAATTTCGTCGCCCTACTGTTGAATAGCCCCTGTTTCCTCCCCTAGTTTAACAGATGAAAGACGCGTGTTAAAAAGTACATCCAAAGGCTAGAAACTTGCCAACTATTTTAAGGTTTTGTGAGGCTGTCACATGTAAGTTAAAAGGAAAAATTATTTTTGAGGTGTTCACTGTCTCTAACAATTCCTCTGCAAACCTTTCTCTGAGAACAAGAGCTGCTTAGCACACACAAGAGCTGCTTAGCACACACGCACTCCTCTTCAGCCACGCTCCAAGGCCTTCCCAAGTACACAGTCTTTTGAGCACTAGCAAAGAAAAGTAAAGCGAATCTTCCTGCACATTTCGATTACAAATACTGACAGTGTTTTAAAGCTTATCTGTAGTGGGTCCTCTAGGGATCGGTAAAGCGAAAGGGCCTATTTAGATTTTTTTTTTTTTTTTTCTAAGTTAAGGGGCCTATTTAGATTGGTTGTTCATCTCTTTTCATCTAAGACCTCCGTGTACTTGTTTAGTAATGGTCTAGCTGTCCAATTTAGAGTGTTTATTTATCGAAATTTTGAAGAATATTTTTTAAAATTTTTAAAATTTTAAAAAAGTGTATAAGTTTGTAAAAAGTGTGAAGTTTATTAAAGTTTATAAAATATATTTAGTATTGTGAAAATTTTGAACTCCAAAAAATTGAACAAAAAAACGCTCCTTAATCTTCTTTGCCATATCATCCATTTCAAGAACACGGGTTCATCAATTATCATTTTGGGTAATGGGAACAGTGTGGGTGCTGGGATAAGGCCCATTAAGGGATTCACCACACCTGGTTCATTTGCATCTAATCCAAACTTTGGGAAAACAGGGCAGCAAAAGATCAAAGAAAATTGTAGAGAAACCAGCATGCAATTCCAACCATTCCAGTGGTGCACCATCTCCACCCACCTCAATCAAAACATAAAAAACGAAAAGAAGACAGAAAGACAAAACCAGAACCCACCTAAGTTTTCATTTATTTCATGTCGGAGTCGATATAATTGTAGGAAAAATGGGAGAGGGGGCTATAGATGTCAGCATAAACTTGTTAATGGAGAGAGAGTTGAATTGATAAGTTTTGCAGAGCAGTCCATTGAGTGGGCAAACAGGGACGACGAACGGATCTTTCTTTTGTGCCGTTAAACTTTTAGGGTGTTAACTGTTAAGTCGGCAGAATGGTCGGCAAGATTTGAGTCCTTCGATGATTTTTTTAACACCGGCCTTTCATCCCGTTAAACCACAGGAGAAAACTGGAGCCTATTGAACAGGAGGTGAGCAGCTCCCATTTGCGCCTTTTCTCCGATCCTACCGTGAAAATGAGCCACAAATGAGCTACCTCCCGTAATTTTGATAATCTGATCTTACCAGGAAGTGCAAATTAATAAATTTAAAAAATTTGACAGCGCAAAAAGTGAATAAATAGAGGACATAAGGGTTTATAAGGACAACAGATTCTCTTTTAATCCAATCAGAAAGATTATTTGCAAAACACAACATGCTCAGATGGAATGGACATACCAAATGTGCAAGCAAATTCAAGAGAGGTTAGCGCAAGGCGCTTTCAGAATCTCTTACTTAAGTTGGTTCCGATCTGATCCTTGCGAAGAATCGAACATAAGACCTATTAAGTAATAATACAAAGTCTCATAATCGTGTTTACCACTAAGTCATCAGGTGATGAGTTTTTAAAGTGATTTTTTATTGTTAAGTAAACCCAATATAGATGAATGGTAGTTAAGAAGATTTCTATTCACATTTCCACCCTAACTGAAAATCAGAATTGTATGGGAACTTCCGACCTTCCTTTTAGCTAGAAGTATAAAACTTCTAGACATAGAATATGCTTCTGCTTTCCTTAACCAAAGATAGCACAGGATGAATTGAATAACGTATAAAATTGAGAAATTGATCACATACGAGGCTCGTTGGCTAATGCATCCCATTTTCGGTTTGGTGCTGTTTTCATTTTTGTTTTATTTTTGCCCCTAAAAAGTTTAGAGAAAAAAATAAATTAAAAAGGACATTGTATTTTTGTATATATGTAGCTGGTGATCAATTTTGTTCCCTCAAAAGAACCTGGATTGTTTTTTTATTTTTTTTCAAAATCTAATATGTTCATCTTTTCTTGTAATCCAGTGTAGTAGTCATTAGAATCTTGCCATATTATGGATAAAAGAATCTCACCCAACAGGGAAACTCCATTCACATTGCTTAGTGATATAGTTATCGGCGAATGCAGGAGTAGTGCAAGTATCAACGAATATTGCACGAAAGCTTAGTGGCGGTCCATCACTCATTAATTGGGTCAGATCATTTTTGGCACTATCATCTAATAAAATTTCTCTCCTTCTTATTATTCTTTTTTTTTTTTGGCGATGAAAAAAACCCAAAAACAGTACTTACAAAAATTTTCCTCCCTACCATGGTCCCATAACTTTCGCATTTTCAACTACAATATATTTCAAAAAAAAAATCTCTTTCTAAACATTTCTCATTCTAATTTTTGTTTTTTCACGTGTTTTTACAAAATCCAACAAAAATACATCTCAATTTAAACGAATTAAAGATCTTACACATGACTCTTTACGAATATCAAAAGATCGATAGAAGTTGAACGACGACCGTTGGCAGGAGAGTTTCCAATCTCGCCATGCTCTAAACAATCATGTTACTTGTTTAAAAATTAATGCTTTTAATTATCATAAACACACGGGCGGAACAAGCGAGAGGGGGGGGGAGGGGGATTGGGAAGAGTCAATTGCATCCCATCCTTGAAAATCTATTAAATTTTTCCTTGAGAGTCAATTGCATCCCATCCTTGAAAATCTATTAAATTTTTTTTTCATTTTTTATATGGGCCGCCTCCATTAGAGCTAGGTCCAACCCCCTTCGGACCCAACCCCCTCCCCTCCTTTTAGGCGCCCACGCCCCAAAGACCCAAGCCCAGGCGCCCAGACCCCAGCCGATATAATTTTTTTAAAAAAAATCAGCAAAATGTGAAACGGTGCTTTCACCCTCTACTTTAAAAAAAAAAAATCAGGGTGAAACACGCGTTTCACCTTAGCTTAATTCAGCCTCCCCCCTTTCTCACTCTCACTCTACTCCCCCTCTCGACGCCAGCCTCCGTCTCTCTCTCCTCCTCACTCTGCGCCACAGAATGCCAGCCTCTAGCCCTCTCTCACTCTGCCTCTCTCCTCCTTGACCTCTATAAAATTGAAACGGCCTCCCTCTCTCTCCCTCTCTACCTCTCAACCCTCTCCGTCCCTCTCTCCTTCTCCACAACTACATCTCTCTCTCTCTCCAGCCTCCAGGTAATCTCTCTCTAGTTTATTTTTCGATTAGTGATGAAATTTATTTTAATTTTTGCTTAATAATGTGATGAAATTTGATTAGGAATTTAGGATTATTAAATTTATTATTGGGGTTTAGAAAGGCAATGCATCATACAGTGCCTAAAAGCTACAATTGAAAAAAGACGATGAAGGGTCTTAACTCAAGTATTGTCCTGTTTCAGTTGTCAATTGGGTGACCCACATGGCCATTGAATTTGTTGTTGATGCAATTGAATTATTATTGCTGAATCTATAGAATCTGAATTTGTGAATCTATAGAATTTATTGGTGTCAATTTATTGTTGCTGCAATCTATAAGGGATGATATGAGAATTTGTTTGTGAATTTAGAGAATTTGATGCAATTGAATTTATTGTTTGAATCTATAGAATCTATTTGTGAATCTATAGAATTTGTTGTTGTCAATTTATTGTTGTTGCAATCTATAGAATCTATTTGTAAATCTATATAATTCGAGTCTTGGTATGATTGACCACGACCCGATGCAGCACGCTTTTGTATCTACCATTGCTAAATATCTGCAAATAGACGCAAATTCAAAGGAGAAATGATTAGCTATTTTTTGTTCCATAATCTGAAGGTGTTCTCTTTGTTCCTCCTTTGGATTCTTTTGAGGTAAGCTTTTCTTACCTCTCCTTTTCGGAATTAAAACTTCAAATACTTGTCGTTATATATTTTGATTTTCATATTGAGAGTTTGTAATATGATTGTCTTGTTTCTACTAGAAGCTTCCACCATGAATCACTAAAAGCCTAGAAAGCAATCAATGAGGTGAAATTCTCATTACTAAAAGTCCAGAAAGCAATCTGATTCCAACAGCTTGCATTGGCGGTAAATGTCTTCCCATGTACACTTTATTTTTAATTTAAATTTCAGCTTTTATTTTTCCTCGTTTGTAAGCTGAAGTATGACTCTTGTTTGTTAATAATAGTTCATGTGTTGTGTAAACACCAGTCAATTAGTGACCTGATAGATTTATAAGGATCATTATCCTCTTAATATGTACAGGATTCTTTAGTTAGTGCAATTATCTGAACTCAACTTGATGTTGACTTTCTTTAAGAGTTTGCCCACCTTCCCATTGAATCTTAGTTCCACCACAGCATAAGCAAATGCCGAGGACAAGCAATATTCCATACAAAACGCCACTTTTTTTAAGTAATATTGAGATACGGATGACTCGTATTAAATATAAATATACCCAATTCATCGTACACACTACACAGTCCATGTTGATACAAACTCGGATATCGATAGCCCGCCCAGCTTCAAAACAATAAAAAAAAAAAAAACTATAGACGATAGTTCGCACCCAGGAGAATTAAATTCCCAATACGAAACCATTGCGTCAGTAGTTTGAATGAAACAAAGAATGCATTGATATCTGGAGTTAGATACGTATATCACAATATTCCTCATGGAGAGAATAAAAACACTTGCGTTGAACTCTTACGATGATGATTACATTAAGGTTAATGGCAACAAGTAATGAGTCGGCATCACGATGCTTCCATGTGAAGGGAGGGAAGGCACCCCACTTTTGGCAGATTGGCTACGCTTCCCAAGCAAAATGGGAAGTGGGAAAGCCTCTGCAAACCTAAACAACCGTTAGGCATCTCTTTTACCAATAATTTCACTTTGTCCTGCTTTGCCGGCCCCATTAGCTCAAAAGAAAAAGAAAAGAGACTCCAAAATCCACATCCACTGTCTCGGGAGAGCCAGACCTTATCATGTGTATGCCCCGACTCCCCAGCCAGGCCTTTTGCACTCCGGCTCGTGGCTCTGCTCCTGCTGCTGCTCCTGCTCTTGCTTTGCTTCCCTTCAAAGCAAATTAATCTATGTTTTCTCATATCTAATGATATCCTCAGCCATGTATATACCACAAGGGCTCTGCTCCAAGAGTTGGGCACACTTTTTCCTTTTTTTGCGTTTAGTTTTGCTTTTCTCTGATTCAAGTTCGACATTCAGGGAGTATTCATGATTCATGCATTTAAAATCATTTAAGCTTGTTTGACTTGAGAGATTAAACAAAGGTGATTATCTTTCAGGTTTGCTTGATTTAGATGCTTGATCCGAACATTAATTAGGGATTATAAGAGATAAGGGAGGATTAGGACAGTAACATGGTTTATGTAAGATAGATGTCATTATCATGTGCAAAATCTTATCCACTCGTTTATCTTTGAATAGATAAATCTGCATGTCCTGTTCCTGTTAGGTGAAACGGGCTTCGCTGTTTCTGTGCTGCGAAATTCAGACTCTTGTTTGAACTTGGTCCTTATCTATTACCTAATTATACACATTATGCTAATTCAAATCCATATTTTATAGTTTATACAATATGAAAAATCCTTCTTTCTTTCTTTTTTGTTGCCTATTGAATATTTCGCTAACTTGTGAATCTCCTTGGATGTGGGCTCAATGGAATACCCTTAGCTGTTAAATAGAATGTTATCTTCTAATGGAAAATAACCTTTTAAAGTTATTTGGACAGCTTGTGATCAGAAGTGAAGCAGATGCAGGTCTGACTAACCTACCAATATAAATAATGCAGCAAACTGTTCAAGGAGGTCCGAACTGCTAAGGCCCAGAAAGGAATCAGAATCCCACCCTCTTCATGATTGATTCCGCATTCCCAAACCCATTTAAACCAATCACCTAATTGACAGTCTAAGATACATGACGATGCGTTCTTCGACCATATGGGGGATTTTTTTTTTTTTTTTCAATATATGGAGGCAGTGAGGCACGTTTCCCGCGACTAGTTTAAGGATTTTTTTTTGTTTCTAAGCTACTAGTGTAAATATTCGGACTAAGAATATTCTAAATTGGATGGCATGTTCCAATTTTGTTCTCCAGTAATGGATTATTTGAATGTTATAATTAGCTTTTTCAAAAAAACTCAAAGTGGGAAAATCGACATTTTATCCATGTGCATTGTAAATTTGTACATCCCTTTTTGTAATATTGCCCTTGAATCATAATCTTGTCTATTTAACCTTCTCTAACTATCATCTAGATTAAAAATTTTAAATATCCAAAAGGTTCCTACTAAAAAAGAAAAAAGATGATAATTTATTCCAAAGACATCTGGAGCTTTTAGTTTAAGGTTTGCTTAAACCCTCCAAACTACCATTTTGATTGTAATTTGTCTTCCCTATGGATAAGGAAAACCTTACCTCCAAACTATGGAATCAATATTTTTATGGAGTAATTGTCCCCTATGAGCTGACGTTTATACTGTTAACCCTACAGTTAGTTCTATAGAAGGGAGTATAACCCTACAATTAGTCCTATAGGAGGAAGGAATAATCTGATGTAGCTTAGTACGCTGCCCCTATGAGGAGTTGTCTGGTGCCCCCAAAATGACGCCTCTTGCATTATTGTAAATCGGAATGCAGAGGAATGTGAATTCCAGTCTAACCCATTAGAATACGGAGGAATGTGTAGAGAAGCATAGGGTGGGCGGGTGAGGGAACATGGGAGTTTCAGGTTTGGAAACCGTGCTATCCCACCACATTCATGTAACCAGGACATGGGGACTTGAGAGGACTGTTGGGGGGCCCGCCAAGTTTTTTGTCAAAAAACTATTCTACTCACCCGCACCCCCATCTTTTACAAATTTCCTCTGCATAATTTATATTGAAACAGGGTATTAGGTGCGGGTTGTAGTGGGGTTTGCAGACCTGAAACGCATGTGGGGGGTTAAATGAGAAGAGAGAGATACAGATAGGTAAGAAAAGGGTCTCCGTGCTTTCTGTGTTATGATATTCAATAATTCTTCTGCCAAAAGACAGACGAAAGAAGAGCGACGTTAGTTTGCAAAGATACTAATACAGTCTGACAAAAAGAGAGGGAGAGAGGGAGATGACAAATTATAGGTTGGGCTTATAGGGCACGTAGCAGGACCAATAGGCTCACATGGAGAAATCAGAAAAGCTTATGGGTAATTTGTCCTAGCTCCTAAAGATAAACCCCCATGTGGTAGCTGCTCGACCACCCTATCAATGTTATCGAAGGTGGAACCCAGCTAGAATAAGGTTCGGTTACACCAGTGATGATTTGGGTGTGCCCCAGTGACCAAAGGTGGAAGCCTTTGGCACCTTTATCTCCAGCTCAGTCCAAAGTCGACTAGGTGCAGGAATACTTATTCAGATCCAGACCAGACAGTACATGGATCTATTCGTTGGATTAATCCCGGAGTAAAACACGTCAAAGGTTGAACAACGGAAACAAGTGAACGTGGACCAAGTTGCAGATATTTTCTGGACTTTCGAAACATATGTAATTTAATGCATTCTAGAGATGACCAGTACAATAATCAGAATCTATTATATGATCACATGGATTTCCCTTCAAATTGTCGATACTTCCTCGGAGCAGTTGTGTATTGAGAAGATCAAGATACACGTACATGTATAATTGACCACACACGAGAGAGAGTACTTGCTATATGTGTATATATTATTAAGACACCCATTTGTTTAAACTATAAGCCAAGCAGTTTAGAAGATTCTTCATTAAATGAAACGTTCTCCCCAGAGAGGCAAGTTTTCCGTTCCTTGGGAACATAAATCCCTGTTTAAGAAATACAAAACGGAGGAAATTCACATCCGGCTGCATGATAAGGGTAGCAAAGGCCCTATGATGATATGATATCGTTCCAGTTATTGTGCTTTAGGCAGTACTACTGACGCCACTGCATAGAAGAGTCGAGCTAGTTTGACGCGCAGTACATTTTACGTCGAACATATAACTCTAGCAGCAGCTACGATTTTTTTAATGTATTCTCCTTCGTCAATAAAAAACAGTCGATAAATTTCCACCGTATTTTCTCTCATTTTAGGTGCCCATTAGTAGTAAGTTTACCCATCTCAGTGCTTGTTGCAGCTTGCGGGTTGGGGAAGAACTACGAGGGCAGGGCCTTTAGATGCGGGACAAGACTCCAAGTTGTGTCTTCCATAGATGAGAAAGATGTGTAGTTCGGGAAAGGATATGAAGGCCAAGTGGAACCGGATGTTGCAGAGCAAGACGAAGAAGAAGCATTAAGGGACTAAGGGAGACGCTACTCTTCTATGTGGTCTGATATCATGAACATGAACCCGTAATAAAACTGGACGAAATTGAAGATGCAGTTGCTTCTCGTTCATTCCTATATAACTACAACCACGAAAAAATCAGGCAAATGATCTTTTATTCATAATTTTTTAGCACATTGGCAGTACTGCAACAAAACAAAAGATGCAGAAGATGGAATCAATTTTGGTTAAACTCGTGGCATTTCCACTTCATGCTTTTTTCCGCCAAACAAGAATGCTTGAATACTTTATTAATACGCATGCAGAGAGACGTTTTCTGGGTGCAAATGTAAGCGGTTAGCACTTCGCCGTGTCCTTATAGAACGCAACAGAGGACAGGTTGTAAAAGCGAAGCTGCTAACAAGAAGCTTGAAGTCACTTCAATCCATCCCGCCGCCCCCTCTCATTGTCCATACCTGGCAGATTCTCTGTAATAAACTTACCTCGAAACACTGTAATGGCCGGTCATCTGTTACTTCACGTGGCTGCCACGTGCCTAGCTAGCCAGTCTAAATGGTGGCGTCCCTGCTTTTCCAGGTATCTCGTCGTGTAGCTAAAGCGGTGGCCGTAGGAGTAGTAAGAAATTTTGGGAGTTTTGGAACCGTTACACCGTTTTGGTAGCCGGTGCTTCCTGCTCCTTTGGCTACAGTGCACCCCGGCCCCCATGTTTTTGCCCTCTTCTCTTCACTCTGTTAAACATGGTAAAACAGTGTCCTGTTTTCTTTTGGCTTGTCCCGTGCTTCACTTTTAATATCCAACTTCGTGGTCATTCACTTTATCCCTCGTCTTCGCCAAGCCATACGGTCTTTTTAATCCACGAGTGCTTGCAATCTGCCGTTGTTCTCTATTTTCTCTTGGGCCTTTTTGTTATTTTTTAGTACATAAATACAAAGGAGTCATTTGCCTGAAAATTAAATCACATCCCATTAGTCTCTGATATTTAAAATCTGTCGAGACTTTCAAATATAAAGGGTTAAACTTATAGATAAATTTTAAATTTTAGGATTTATTTAATTTTCGTGCAAATTACATAGACTAATTTTATATTTATCTATTTATTTTTAGTCTTAGTGCTTTTAGGAACTTTGATGAATTATGCAATTAGTTATATGGGATATTAGAGTCTAGAGTGCTTCTAATTAATTTAAGAGAGTACTAACTACCAATTGGGTTTAGGCCTTGGATTATCTATTACAATTAGATCATTAAAATTGTGTTACGTGACACATTTATAATTAGTTTAAATCGGAAAATCTTAACGCGAGGTGTGAAGTGTAAGTCTGATCATAGTTTGGGTGTAAATTGCAAAAGGTATGGCAGTGCCAGAGTGTAAAGGGTATTTTTATTTTTATTTTCTATTTATTTGTAAAATATGAACATTATACCTTGTACACCGTCAAAGAGTGACATAGGACCTAGGTACCGATTAAGAATGTTATAAGCTCGAACCTAACTATATAATATGCTACTTTTGAGATGCAGCTTAATTGGCTACATATCTAGGCAAAATTTAATGATTTAAGTACATATTGAGGCTTTCATTTATAAACAGAAGCTAAAACTAACTATAAATACCTACTAGAAGAGAATAATTATACACATGCCCAATTGCAATAATTTCAGCTAAAATTTAAAATTTGTTTTTAATTTGAAATTATAATATCAGTATGTGTAAAACAGTATAAACATTTAAGCCTTTTTTTCCAACAATAACAATATAAATGAAGAAATTGGCAATGAAATTTTGGCTTAATGCCGTCTCCTTCTCCTTCAGTTTAAGGGAAAAGGGTTGCTCCAAGGATAAAGTACTCTCTCCGCTGTATAACTTGACGAAAAATTACCTAAAAAAAAAAATGATACCCCAATTTAATGAGCCACTAAAGTGTATTTTTGCAAATACAAAAGAAAAAATTGAATCCTCTCACACTTTTTACAGATCCTAATAAAATTTACACTACTTATAATAAGTTTTTTTTTTAAAAAAAAAAACATAAATTGAGCGACTTACTCGATTGGGCTGTTCGCAGCTTTAAAATCGGTTTATATGCAGCCGACCTATAATGAATACCGAGTCTCCCGGTCAACACAAGAGGGGTAATCAAGGCCGAAGGGAATGGGCAGGTCGTCGTTCAAACCCCCCACACAAGACCGAAGGGAAGTGGGACGAGTGCCACGTGAGAGCATTGCCCACGGAGGCTCACCTGCAGAGCCTGAGGCACTCTTCTGCGGCAAGGTCCCTAAAGATTGAAAGAGTCCAAATTTCATGCCCACCCGCTTTAGAGGACCCATTTGCCAATTCCTTGAACTTCCCCAGCCTCGTTTTGGCATTTTCCCAAAAGTGAAGGGCACAGTACTGTGCAAATGCCAACTATTTTTTTCCCTTTAAAAGACCAGAAAAGCGGGAGTCGCAGTTGCAGCCATAATAAACGCGCAAAGAGAGAAACAGAGAGAGAGAGAGAGAGAGAGAGAGAGAGAGGGGGGAATGTAAGAGGGGAGTCTTGACAGTGAGAACTTCGGTTAGTGTTTGGAGAGAGGGAGAGAGTATTGAAGACAAAGCTAGAAGCTTTCCGGGAAAATGACGACGGGAATGGTGCAGGACCAGAATCTGGAGAAGCACATAGGGAAGCAAATGGGCTGCATGGCTGGGTTCCTTCAGATCTTCGATCGCCATCAGATTCTCACAGGGAAACGCTACTCCAACAGACGTCTCCCTTCCTCCTCGGTTAGTTTCCAGTCTTCCTTATCTATAAGATTTCTATCTTCTGTTTTGTGGCCGACAAAAATCAAGGGAATTGATTTTATACGCATTTCTGATCAGGTGCCGGATTCCAGACCGGAGTCGGAGATGAGCATCGATTCTCCGGCGGTGTCCGGAGAATTGGTAAAACAACAGCAACCGAGAGTGGCCCCATCTCCGGAGAGTCCAAAAAGCTCTCAGCTTGCAGAGCTCCGATCCCCGGTGCCAGAGACTGCAACTCCAGTGGAGACTCCGACCAAGTCACCTCTTCTGTTCCCCATTTTTGAACTAAAAGAGGGCACAAGGACCTCATGGAAGTTCTCCAAAGAAGCTCCCAGGCTTTCTTTGGACAGTCGAGCTGTGGTTGACGCGAAGGGAAGTTTAAAGCCCAGAGAGATCCGTACAAACGCTGCATTTTTGTCATCGAAACGATGCGAAGAAGCTGGAGAGGACAGCGATAAACAGCGCAAATCGCCTAGTGTTGTTGCCCGGCTCATGGGGCTTGAACCGTTGCTGGATTCCGATCCTGAACCGGCCAAGAGAGCGGAGCTCAGGAGATCTGCTTCAGAGTCCAGGGCCTCCAGAGATCTGTTTCAGTACCGATTCATCGACAGCAACAACAACTTCAATTTCCATCCGAGGCAAACTCAGCAAGGGAATTCGCACAGTAACATTCCGAGCAACGCGATTCCGGACAATGTAGCTAATAAAACTCATAGTTTCGCTGATAGACGGGTTTGTTCGAAGGAATATGGCGTGCCAAATATTAGATGCGGGACGGCGAGAGCAGCTACCTACAGAGGAATGGGACAAAGGAAAAGCTTCTTTGATTCCGCTGACTTCTTTCCCGAGCCGAAACAGAGCGTCTCGATCTACGGAGAGATTGAGAAGAGGTTGAAGATGAGAGGCATCGAAGAACCGTGTCAAGATTTGGAGACTTTGAAGCATATCCTCGAAGCTCTGCAACTGAAAGGTCTTTTGCATTCTAAGAAGCCTGCCAACAAAATGAATCACAGGAATTTCGTTTACGATTATCATGGCCTCGATTCTCCCATCGTTCTGATGAAAGCAGCAACGAGGTCACCGGTGAATCGGCCTGTTCGGTCTGGGCACGATTCTCCGCCTTCGAGCTTCAGATCGAAACCAGGAGCTCGGCGGCAAGTGAACGAGACGTTGCCAGCGCTGAGCCCGAGGCGTGACCGTGCCGAGACCGATCGGAATGTCCGGTACCAGACGAGAGAGAGACACTCGAGCTCGCCGACTGGGAGCCGGAGAGAAAGCGGCGTGAAAAGCCCGAGTAGAAGAGCTTTGACTGTTGAAACCCAGAGGAAAGTGAACGTGAACGTGATTGATTTGGAGAACAGAAGGGTATCGCCGGTTCAGTCTCCTAAAGTTAGTGCGAGGAGAGTCGTATCAGACCCACAAATCCCAAGCCGGTCGCCAAGGATGAAGAAGCCGACGGCTGAGATTTATCCCAAGAACGAGAAGGTATTCACTCCAGGGGAGGACGAGGCATCTACGACCGTTTCGGAGAGCAGTGCTAGCAGTTCCTCACAGACAGATACAGAGGTAAATGAATTAATTCTCAAATTAGCTTTAATTGGGATTAATTAGTTAATCATCTCTACTGTTCTCGGGGTTAAGCGCCACTGGTGTACGTAAACTGTAGAGGCCGAAGGCGGAGGATTACAAGGAGGGGAAGAGCTTATTAGAGAGGTGCGATAAGCTGCTTCTAAGCATAGCGGAGATAACTGCGACCGAGTTGCAACCGAGTCCCGTGTCGGTGCTGGATCCGTCGTTTTACAAGGACGAGATGTCGTCGTGGCCTTCGCCGATTATGAAACGGAGCATCGATTTCAAAGGTAATGGGGCACCGGTAACTTTCGCTTTCTTTGGTTAGCCGAAGAGAATTTTATTTCCTCCTTAGATTTTGCATTTTGACTAGGGGTGACGTAGGCATTTGCACATAAAAAGGCCGTCTTAGGCCGTCCAGGGCTACTTAGTAGTAGCAGTACGACTACGAGTAGGAGTCCTCTGGAGTGGAATTGCTTCCAGCTCTGTCAGTGCTCTGGCTGCAACCTTTACACGGTTCTAGCGCTGACGTGGGCGGAATTAATAGGCTAATAATTCTTATTCCGCTGTCAAAGAGCTCAGTTCAAAAATCGAACTCAACCGGGACCGGTTCATGTCAAAGATACGACGGGGGTTGGGAATACCAAAGAGTCAAGAGCTCCTGGGTTGAAGTCACGTGGGATTGATCGTACCCACCGATCGTCATCGTTTTTGGACTTTAGTGTTCATTATTACGATGGCGGATTCTAACCCACTGACTTGGGGTGGCGGAGAGCTTCTGTCCGGAAAACTGCCGGAATTGGTGGTGTGAAGAAATGGTATCGGTGTCAGAGATGGCAGTAGAATCAGTAGGCTCTGCTTCTCTGGTTGGACTTGGTTCGGTTTGGAGCGGTGTCGTAGTCCCTGCTGACATTTAACTTTTAACATAAGTGTTAAAACAAAACGTATACGCTTGCTAGCTTTTTGACATTAGTGTCCGATTGACTGATTGGCCGTTGGCGTAACCTTTTTGGGAGACCAAATTGAGCCCCGTTTATGCTTGGCTCAAATTGGGCGCTTGTCTTCTCACTGTAAAGTTCCGTACTCTGTGTCTTATTTGTTGTGTTCTTTTTTGGTGAAATTATCAGATGAACCGGTTGAATTGGAGGACGATATTTGGAGCCTACTCTTGTCATCATCGGTGGAATCAAAACCGGAAGACAAGTCGGGTGATTGTGATTTTGTTTACGTATCGGAGATCCTACGAGCGTCAAATTATTTGCCGGAAGACTCTGATATATTTGAGTTACTTGAGAAGCAACAGTATCTCAAAGGCAACGACACCTCCAAGGTTTCGAGACTCCGGAGAAGGCTCATTTTCGACACGATCAACGAACTTCTGGATCGGAACAGACAGTTACCGCCGTGGAAGCCTAATTCATGGACAAATTGTTCAAGCTCGTTGCAACAGATTTGGTCCGAATTTCGGAGGATTCGGGAGAGGGATGCGTCGGAGGAGTTGTTCGAGGTGATCTGTGGCGTGCTAAGAAAAGACCTCAGTGGGGATGGCGCCAGTGGATGGGTGGGTTGCCCTATCGAGATGTCCGAAGCCGTTCTGGATATTGAACGGCTAATATTCAAAGATTTGATCGGCGATACAATCAGAGATCTCGCTGCCTTTTCCGCGAATTGGAATAAAGTGCCGGCGCCTCGTAGGAAGCTGGTCTTCTGAAAGTGCGAGAGAACAAAAAAAAGAGAGTGCCACACTTGCTCTCTTTCTTTTACTAGTGTTATTAAGTTTTTGGGTAGCTTAGTTGTTTCTATTTAAATTATGGAAAAAATATCAAATGTACTGGATCCTGAATCCAAGGGATAATCTAATCTAACCAGACCACTTTTGAAATTATGTAAAAAGGTGGGATTGTTATTGTTATTATTATTGTTTTCTTTAGAACCACAATAGATCTGAATGGTTTCCATTTCCACTTTCGACGACGGCGTATTGATTCATGCGATTGCGTACATGGCTTGGTATCCATGGATGAGATAAGTGATCACTCATGGGCTGACTCAAACCACTTCTGGCTGATACGTTTCTCTCTGATGACTTTCGCTTTCATGAACTTTGTTTTTCTCAACAGCACTCTAGAAAATTTGCTGGCCGTTTGCTGCAATAAATAGCAGGGCCCTGATCTAATAAACGTGATGGGGGGAGTTGGGGACAATGTTGTGGGTAGCATTATTTCAGGGGGCCAATGGACACATTACCTGAACCCCCTTCAGTTGTTTGACCAGTTTATGGGCATTCAAATACAGGCCCTCATCACTCTCCCCACCACATGGCTCTCCCTATTTTTCTTCCTGCAAAACGAACCGAGAACAAGTAGAGTGGGTTCCTTCGCTTAACTTTTGGAAAATTTGCAGTCCTGATCGAAGTGGGAACGTTGTCTTTTACACAGTTTGGCTCACTCCTGTTGATCTCTGATCAAGTCAAGTACACATGAACTCCTAACATTGATTGGCCAATAGAGAAACCAGAGATTTACAAAGTGGCTGGCTCCGGCTGTGATGTTCTGATGCACCACTGAACAACCCTTTCCCGATGCTCTCGCTCCCATTGCAGTCAAACCTAACTGAGTCTTTGAAACACTAGCGGGTGGCCGTCAGAAATTTATTGCTCATCTTGCTGTGTCGTTCTTTTTCACATGTTTCTACGTCAGTTTGTCTTAAATTGGGCAGATGATAACTATTGAATCGATGTGGACCATCAATCAGTGAATCCAACCTTTCTTCCTCTTCTTCGTTTTTCTTCCTTCTGTGTTACTTCGATTATTGTTTTGGGTGGTGGGAGTGGTGCATTAATAATTCAAGTCAAGCGTCGTCAACCACTTGATGTTGATCTTTCTCCGCCAAAACGTAAGGAGAAATCACTCTTTAAGACGACTACTTTTGTTTTAAAATATATATATATATATATTTAACTGGTCACAAAAACTTTACCTATAGGGTATAAAACCTTGTCTCACCAGAGAACAGATGAATTTGGACCGAAATGATGGATCCCTAGGCTCTCCCTCAAAGACTTAGACCGAATGTTGCTCAATTCTAAGTCCCATTAGATAGACAAACATTCACCGAGACATTGAGTGAGGAAAGGAAAAGAACAAATACCGCCATACGCATGCCACTCGAAAATCAGTCGATCCTTATTTGATATAGATTGGATGACCTTCTCTATGTATGATTTTCTTTCTTCCTAGGTTTTGAATAATGTGCCACTTGGGTTCGATGCAATGGATAAAAAAGGGAAAAAAAAAAAAAACCGAAAAGTTCAATAGGGTGCATGGGCTTGTAAAGAGATAAGAACTACCCCAGCCAGCACAGTTGCCCTTTAGCTGGGAGCCTCAACCTCTCCCTGTTTTGCTCTCTAATGTAGGCTCTGCGGCCCAGATCCCCACTTCGTCGTCCCCTCACGCTACTTGACAAGCCTCCGTCCCTTTCTCTCCCTCTGTCTGTTACAAACAAACACCGCAAAAAGTTGCTTGGAGAAGCCTAACTAACAACTGTGTTTTCTGCTCCCTTTATTCGTTCCATGAGTTCCTTGCTCTCATCCTACGATGAGAGATCCACGAACCCACAAGAGGCTAAAACCGAGAGTTTCTCAAACCAGGAAAGACTGGGCTCCTTGTCATCCCCAAAGGGCACAACCCTATCTATGTATGTGCGAGGCGCATGCCACTTGTACGGACTTCTCTTCAATTCAAGTACAGCATTATTTTTTTTTCAGAACTGATAACGTTGTGACCACCTAGCGCAAAAACTTCATTCAATCCCTCTCCAATCTCGGTCGTGGTCCTCATCCTTGTCTCCTCAATTGGGTCCTATTGCCAGAAGAAAATTGGACAAGACAATGACAGCCATAATTGGCTATTACATAGGTGGTGCGAAGCTCAACTCCAAACTAAGGTCCTGTACGTGTACAGGAACTACCCAATAAGATGAAACTGTCGAAGGGAAAAACCTGGGTCCGTTATGTACGTGGTTTGGAACAGAAAGCTGACCAAAAGAATCTGTTGCACATGATCTTTCGGAACCGATTTTTCAGCAAGCATTTTCTATCTTGGCTGTCTATCGTATGTGCTTTCGTAATTTATCGTATTCGTAGGCGTTTCCTCTGCTCACACTATATGAATCATTAATGCACCTGAAATGTGGCAGATTTCTGTCAATTTCCCTTGTACGAATACAAGGGTTTGTAATGAAATTGTTGAAATTTTTTCACCCACATGCGTCCTTCACCCAATAACGCAAGTTCAGACACACGTGTAACTGGAGTTTCAGTTAGGAATCTAATATGTTCCTGTGGCGTCGAGGCATGCATGAAAACTTCCAATAGTGAGGAGAATTTCGATACAAGGTTTTGTTAGCTGTGTGAACTATTGATACGGAGTTTTTAAATGACTTCTACAAGAATTATGGTTTATGAAGAAAATATCAAAGTTGTGCACGAATGGAGTACACCAGGAAGCTTGATAAACTAAGGATTTTATGGATTGGCGTTATTCTGTTACTAATTCACTAAAAATTTCAGCACCTTTGACAAATTGCACGAAGAAAGGAGATTTCAATTGGACAAAAGAGAGGCTGATCGAGAAGAGTTTCCAACTAGTGAAAAATAAATTGTCCAATGCTCATGTGCTTGTTTACCAGTGGGCCGGTACTGTGGGGTACGCAGCTAAGAAGGTCATCCTGGAGCCTTCTTTACTGAAAAGCTTAATAAAGCATAGAAAAAGTATTAACTTATGATGTGGAGCTCTATGCTATTGTTCAAACCCTTTGGAACTTGGCAATCTTATTTGTTTATTTTGTATTCTGACCCTGAAGCTATCAAGCACTTCAATAAACGGAGGTTCTAGTGCCCCCTCTCCCCCAACCCTGCTGGCGAAGTGTAGTAAAGTTTCGCCGGATATCGACATTATAAACTTCACTTCCGATACTGATGAGGAGGATTAGGGGACTAGAGATCAGTTATAGTTCTTTTTTATTTCCTTTCCTTTTTATGCATATGTTCAAAATTTTCTGAAACACTGTATTTATAGGTTTGGATAGTCTTAGAGTGCTCCCACTTTTATAACTTAGACCTAATTTTGTAGTCCTCACGAAGGGCATGTTTTGTAACCCTGTTCGGTAATGGAAAACTCTTCTCTTATTAATTGTCTCGTAATTGTTTCTTTTCTTACTTTACTACATCTGCACCTTTGATTACTCGAGATTAAAATAAAATACTTAATACGTTTTATGAGGCGCTTCTAAACTATTTTTTTGACAATCCATCTTTTTCCTTGAATCGTATTATTCTCTTAATATGTTTTCTACAAATTCTTATATGACGTTAATATTTTCAAGTAAACCTTCCAATAAGTTTTTCAAAGGCAAATTAGTCGATACCTGTAGAAGATTAGTTTGTGTCGTAATTTCCACCTGTGTGCATACTATCGCTAAAAGTGAGCCTAGGTGATAAGAACAGGCATGGGGCATGACATACTAATAGTCGTACTTACCTAGTAAGCATCAAAGAACAAAAATATCCACCTTTTGTTAGAATAAGAAAAGAACATACAGTTTGAACACACAGTTTTTATAATCGACAAAAGAAACGCCCTCCACAGCAAGAAAACAGTTCACGAGATCAACTCCAGTCCAAGAGGTCTAACAACGATGGTGGTCAATGGAAAGGCCAAGGGGGTGGCACTACGTTTAAGGGCAACCAAGGGACACCCTGCCCCCATTGTAAGCGGTTCCACCTAGGGAGTGAGTGACACATGGTGAATGGAACGTGCTACATATGTGGTTGCCCAAGACATTATGCTAGTGAGTGTCTTGCTAGGTAGAAATGGACCACCTCGAGTTCAGCCTTAAGCACTAGCAGGTTGCATATCGTAATAGAAAAAGAGCAATAGACACAGAATGTCCTTTGTGTTTGTGATTTCAACATGGTATTCACGTTTGTGTACAGTGGGTAGGAAGGGCCCGGACATGATAACCGTATATTGCAAGCTGCTTTCACCAGACAAAAACTTGGATTTCCTTTTCTTGGCCCAAGTAAGACACTTTAATAGACTTACTTTATCAACAAAAGTTTGACTGAAAAAACATTAGTAACTCTCAACATATTTGTATCTCCAGGGTAATTCTATATGATAGATTCGGGGTACCCATGCCAAGAGGATTTTCTCCCTCTTTACAAGGAGCGGTATCACTTGCGTGACTTCCGGGATGGTCAAGCAGGAAGGGGGCCAAGGGAGCTGTTTAATCAAACTATAGCTCTTAAACGAATGTGATAGAAAGAGTTTTCTTAGCATTTAAAAGACGTTGCAAGATATTGAAGAATATGACTAATTATGAATTGTTCACCCAAGTGTTGCTGGTCACTAAAGTTATATTATTCACAACTTCATTAAATTGTCTGACGTGGATTATGAGATTTTTGCCTAATATGCGGACCCTGATCGTATCTCACACTCAAATACATCATCCGATGATGATGATGAAATAGACGCTCCCAATATTGGCATTGCGGATTCATATTTGATGCGAGCTAGGCAGGACGCAATGGGAGAGATGATGCGGACTGCTACGGGGCGCACTTGACTGCTGTTGACATTATGATTCTATACGTATTAATGAGTAAAGTTGACTGCACACAAGAGGCCGTATAGGCATTTGATTATGTATCTAAATATAACTCCCGTTATTTACATTGATACTTCGTTTTAGAAAATTATTTGTTGAGATCATAGTTCTTATTTGTTATATATTAGTGCACATAATCTATACACTCTCTCTGTACAGTTGTCATCATCCACAATGGACGCCTCACCATATTGTTACTGCGGAGCAGGTAGGATGCTGTTATACATGACTAGGACAGATAAGGACTATGGCTGGTAGTTCTATCATTACCCATTACATGTGGTTAGTACTATGCCGGGACAACGTAAGACCCTTTCTATATGCTTATGGTGAGACTATTATATTAATAATTGATTATTTTGCAAGACCATTGTGAGGGATTTCTTTGGATTGATGAGATCAACGCATCGAGTCATGGTCATTGCCGTTGTGTTGGCCGTCAAGGACAGTCATAGTGGCTGATTTGCTTTTGGTTGTTACAGGGGACTTATTGTGCTTGCATGTCTATTGTTGCTTTTATTTATCATGGTCATCGTTATAATCCTTAATCATTAGGGTACATAGATCTTTCGCTATGCATATGAGCAAATATTAGACCTTTATTATTGTTATTGCGCATTAATGACATGTGAATTTATGTTTTGTATCGGGCATCCGCCGAAATCGTATTCTTATCATTTTGCAATTAGGTCCATTGAGGCCCACTCGAGAACACTAGTTTTAATTTGCGAGTATATATGAATCAGTATTTAAGGCGAACAGTGAAGTTGAAAGTAACATATCATCTCGATTGTACCGTAAGAGTCAGGCTGTCATTAATTTTGTTTGTGTCTCACCAAAATGAAGGACTGAAAAACTAATATTTTTTTGAAACATTCGTGTTGAGAATGAACGCCCGTTTTTTCGGATGCATTGGATTTTATGGATGGAAGGAAATAAAAGCTAAGTTATTATGACAGAAAATTTAATTTAACGTTACAGTTAAATTAATGGGAAGGCCCATATTTTTTTTTATGAATTGAAACGTTGGAAAAAAAAAACAAAAGAAATCGCACGAAATAATAAAAAAACACAACAAATTCTCTCTCATTTACACTAATCCCAAAATTACATCCATCAAATTTTTAACACTTTTCGTGAATTCTAATATCACCTCTGTTTAGCAAAAACACCAAAAAATTTCAAAAGTTATGGAACCAAACGCCACGGGTTGAGATTAACTAGCGATATACCACTTGTCAAAAAATTAGAAGACTAAAAATTAAAGTGATTAAAAAAAAAAAAACAAATCTAGAAGCGGGGAAGGAACCCTCTCCTCGTGTGTGGTCCATTTCACGGTGGGGGCCGCTGGATAGTGAGGGAAGGATTCTCTCCTCCAACTAAGCATATGTGTTATGAGCCCAGGCCCAGCTTGGGATTGGGCTATTCTGTCCACACTATTGGGTTCAGATCTTTACACCAGCGTAGGATATTTAGGCCGCTCGGCCTCTCTAGTTGTTGGGCCCTTTTGTTGTAGACCTTAGGCCCGCTGTCTGTGTTGCAATGGGTTGTTAGTCCCTCTATCTGTAGCTGACCCGTTTTTGTTTTGTGCTTCTTTACAGTGTACTTTTCCATACAATTGAAAAAAATTTCTCGTTTGCTTAGAAATTAAAATTCAGTAGTAATTGCAACAAATCGCTTGCAACGGCCAACTGATTTCTCCAAGAGAGATCTGATTGTTTTTTGTAATTTGATTTTGGTACATTGACGGAGAAACTTGCTGTCATTTTATCTAATTTTTCAAATTTTATTTTGATTTTAGTAAGGATGAGATTCCTCTTTCTTATTCTTAAGTAGGTCCTGAGAGGGCTTAGTTGATACATGATTTCTATTTTGTCTTTTATTCGTTTCGATAAATATATCAATCAATTATGATTCTTTCTTTTTCTATTGATTTTTTTTCCGATCAAGATGTATGGATCCATGAGTCCATGTCTCTATATAGATCATGTTCATGAATTAACAAAAATGTGCAAAAGCTCTATTTTGCCTCTGCTTGATGATTCCATCATACATGATTGAGTTGCGAAAACTTCTGGATTGATATCCTACATCTGAACTAAATTCTTTATGGTAAAGAATCTCTTTCTAGTTGATCTGGAACAATTAAGAGATTCTATAGAAGAAATACGAAGTTATGCTTATGGCGGCAACATGTTATGGGGTGGTGGTCCCGCTTATGAGGTCAAATCAATACATTTTAAGAAAAATATTTGAATATCAATCTCATCGATCTCATAAGTATCATAACAAATCTCATCTATTGAATCGTTTTCGAGAGAAATATGAGACATCTAAGTCATACAAATTAAGAGATATATTCATTAATAAAAAAAAGAAAAAGAGTGAACGGCGATTTTTGGTTTGATACATTACTGGAGAAGTGATATCTTAAATATTGAAACTTGCTGTCATGTTCTTCAGATTTGGGGTCTTCGATGTTAGGTTGAAATTGCAATTTTTGGTGACTTTATTGGTTTAATAAGCTTGGCTTGTTCGGTTTAGAGCCAAATTTCTTTCCGTTTCACAGTTTGCTGATGAGAATACTGCTTTGGTTTGCATTTTTTGAAGTCTTCTCCTGAAGGATTTTATAATGGGTTGCATATTGTAATTCTAGAAGATGCTAAACTGATTTGAGTTTAATTGGTGGTGATCTAAAGTTTTCTCATTCCTCCCCTTATAATGTCAACCAAAAGTTTGGAATTCAAAATCCCAAATTCGTCTTGCACCAACGGGACAATAAGAGCAAAGGCTAGAAAAAAGGGTTCTCCAGAAGCAATGACAAGAAGGGAACCTTTAGAGGAAACGAGAATTTTTTATAATTTTTTATCTGAATGGTACAATACAATTTAAAGAGAGATAAATACAACAGATAAATTTTATTATATTACTTGAAACTTTATAAAAATAACATTAAATATTATAAAAATTTACTTAATATATTTATCTCTCTTTAAATTAAACTGTAGAATTCTTATTAACAATTACATATAATCCTAATACAGTGAAAGAGATGTGAGAAAGTTGAGCGAACGAGGCCCAAGTCTTCCTCCTTCCAATTAAGTGTATGTTTTTCGCTTTCACAGCATAATTATATATTTTATTCATAAAATATAAAATGACGTGTCTTTATCTTAACCCTTCGTTATAAAGGAACGGTTAATATTTAGAGAATTTTAGCCCTTCCAATATCTTATTGGATATCGGTCCGGATTTGGGTAGATATGATCAACAGATTTTCCTTATCCTCTAGTTTATTCAATGGGGAAAAAATTTGCTGGCACTCATCTGTGCTTTTTCGCAATTTGATTTGAAGACTTTATTTTAAATTCTGTAAATGTAAGACCGAAATTTTACTAATTCTAAAATCGGAAACTCCTGTCCAATTTATCTGAACTAATTTGTAGTAAAAAATTGTGACGCGGCCCTCTAATTTGTAGTCAAAAGTTGTATGGCTTTTTTGTACTCTATAATTTGTTCTATTCGTATCTATTCCCAAATATCAATTTCTGGCTCCACCACGGTTGGTGGAACGGCGGCTGAGGTTGGTGAGAGGGATAGAATTCAATCCGCAGATGTTATAGACCAAATAATCAGTGAATATGGCATCATCAAGTGGGGAAGTATTATCTGAGAAAAAAGTGGGGAAGTATTAGGTAGGCACGGGGATCAGAAGTCAGAAGGTCAGCAACGGTGGACGGCTCCTCCGCTTAAATAATGTGGGTAGGTGGTTCACAAGTTAGCGAAATTTTTCTTCTATATAACTGATCTATTCTGTACACTAGTGAGTGGAAAGCCTTTATCTTCACTCCGAACTGGGCATAGTTCGAACTCATCTTCTTCAGCGATATCCCATAGTAGCTTAAATCAAAGCTATGGAGGAAGTGGACAACAAGCAAGTCATATTCAAAGGGTACATAGAGAGACTCCCTGAAGTGACGGACATGGAGATCAAGGTTAGCAAGATTAAGCTCAAGGCTCCGAAAGGGTCGGGAGCTTTTCTGGTCAAGAATTTGTACCTCTCTTGTGACCCTTACATGCGGGGCCGTATGCGTGATTTCCAGGACTCTTATATCCCCCCCTTTGTCCCCGGTCAGGTAATCAAATCAATGCGTCTCTTACTTTTGCTTTACTCAGTTTCACTCTTTGTCCATATTCAAAATTCGTGCTCTTGGTGTTCTTGTTGCGAATATTTGACGTTCTCGCATTTGTTTGAAGGGTTTGCTTTTTGCGCACACGAATACCTCATTAAGCTTACATTCTTTTATCAAGAATCAATTTTTTGTAATAACACTAAAAGCCGATTAAACCACGGGAATAATAGAATGTTTTTATTCTTCCATGCTAAAAGATGTATCCCAACAAATTGCACTCGCCAGTTTGTGTATTTCACAAAGCATTACCTGAATTGTTATGTGGAGGCAGGTGGTGCCACGAGGAGTGCGAGGTTTGCTGTTCTTCGCTAACATTTTGTCCCAGGCCTAAACTTTAATTCTTACTAACCTGGTACGGTGGTACCGGTTATCATCCAAGTGGAGAACAAAATTGATTGTCTCAGAAGCAATTTTGAGATCTATAGCACTAGATCTTCTTATGCATTGAAAGGAAAATGGATGGGCCACAGCGATCAACATGCAAAGTCACTCGTCTGTTTATTTGTTACATAGTTTCGAACAATAGCTCATCTAGGAGTATCAAATAGTGTGTTTTGTCTACAAGTTATCAGATAGCTGAACAGTTGACTAGCTTGTATTGATGAACGATTATGCTCCTCCCACCAAATCTTTTTCCTTGTGAGCTACATTATCCCTGGAAATATTTAGTTGTTATAGGACTCTAATGGGTTGCATTGTCGATGGGAGTTGATTTTTGGTGGTTCTCAGACTAATTCAGAATGCTCTACTCCATGCATATAACATGTTCACCAAGATTTAACAACTCTTTCATCTTTCCAGTTTCAAATTTCTAATGCATGAGCACGTATGTTTATCTGCTTTCATCTGAGAAAGCATGCTTGTCAACCTACTTCAAACTTACCTGCACCTCCTACATCACTGCAAGTAGTGGCTGAGTTTTTTACATTAAATTATAGTTTGGGCGTTTTTCTCATACTAGTCCTTGTAAGTTGAAGGTCGGTATCAGCCTCTGTTGTTTCTACTGCATGCATTATGCCACAATAGTTCTGTTCTACATAATTTCTTACCACTCATGTATTTTGATGAAGCCCTTGGAAGGATTTGGCGTATCCAGAGTCATAGATTCTGACCATCCAGATTTTCAGCCTGGAGATTTACTTTCATTGATTACTGGCTGGGAGGAATACAGCTTGATTCACAGAACTGATCAGTTGAGGAAAATTCAGCCCGATGATATCCCTCTTTCATACCATGTTGGTCTTCTTGGTATTGTACTTTCCACCTTGATATTCATCATAATTTGGGATTGCGCCTTTTCACATGAACAAAGATGGAAACATATATTAAACATTTTTCGAGTACTTTAGCAATGAATCTACATAAAAAAGTTGCACTCAACAATTGATTGTCCTAATAGGTTTTATTGATACAAGTAGGAATAGTGTCTGAGGATGACGCTTGTAAAGAGGAATGCCCACTTCATGATTTGATCCTTTGTTACGCTAAAATTTGAAGTTAGAAGATTAAAAGAAGATTTTGGTACTGAGAGTTGTTCTAAATACGAGTAATTCAATTTACGAATTACATAACCAACAGTTTATGATTGAATGTTGATGTTTGCTTTTCCCAGAAGCTTTGAAATCAATTTGCAGTGGGCTTTGCATCATGGGACCACTTTCTTACAACCATGCAGCTTTATCTTCATCTTTCCTACTCTGTAGTAAATGATGCTCATTGTTTTCTGTTCAATTGATCAGAAACTTGTTAGCTAATAATGATGCCTCATCTGTTTTCTGTTCAATTGCAGAAAGGCGCCAAACCAGATGTTTGGACTTGATTATTGGGCCATCTATAGAGACATCATTGTTTACCAGATGTTTGACTTGATTAGGAGAAAACAATAGCAAACAATTTTTCAAATGATGAATAGATCTTGATGCCAAATACTTAAGCTTGTTAGAGATGGCGATTTTAGTCCTATATCCGTCATTTTTAGACTTGCCTCACTTGTGTTACCGAACTCCTAAGAATAAGTTACGTCAACCCTTGAAATTTTTGGCTTGAGGTGCTACAGGGTTCAAACTTAAGCAGCATTTAATACGATATATAACCAATAAGGTCAAAAGGTTAAGTTTATGGCAGTGTCAAAATTTAATCATTTAACCATTATCCTAACATGAACCAAAAACTTTATTCAAGCAGGGAATAAATTTACTCCCTAACTTGTTTATGCCCTTAAAAGCACTTCCCTTAGTTGGTTAGATTATTCTTGGAGTTAGTTACAATATCACTCTGGTATTTCGAGAAGAGAGTTTTGACATTTAATTTTCTTTGGCTGATGTCAATCAAACATTTTAATTGTTGAGAGTATGAAAATAAATAATTTCTTAAAAAGGTTTTTTTTTTGTTCATCTAAGCCAGTCGCTAAACCAGATCTTCTGATGTTCTTTTTGTCCAGGTATGTCAGGTTTTACTTCTTATGCAGGATTCTTTGAAGTATGCTCCCCGAAGAAAGGGGAATATGTCTTTGTGTCTGCAGCTTCCGGAGCTGTTGGTCAGCTTGTTGGCCAACTTGCTAAGTTGCATGGTTGCTATGTTGTTGGAAGTGCTGGTACAAGCCAGAAAGTAAGTTTCTGTTTATTATTATTTTTCATTATTGTTAATTTTATTTGTCTTTTTGATCTCTTTATGCTCTTTGGGGATTTTATGAATTTTCTGTCTTTGGGAAAATTGTTTTAAAAATATACTTCACAAGGAGTGTTTGCATATGAGTTGGATTCTTTGCTGTTTACTTAATCACCTATGTCTAACAATTTAAACGGGTCATATCAGATTGATCTTCTAAAGAACAAGCTTGGTTTTGATGAAGCTTTCAACTACAAGGAAGAGCCAGACTTGGATGCAGCACTGAAAAGGTTAGCGATGAGTTGTAGAGGATGAAGTATGGTGAACATATTTGAGAAAAGCTGATATACGTTTATTTCCATCTATAATTCTCAGTCTTTCTTTTTTCTTTGAAAATAACTACATTACTTTCTTCTGTCTCGACTTTGGCTGATTCCTATAACAGGTACTTTCCAGAAGGCATTGACATATACTTTGATAATGTGGGTGGGGAAATGCTCGACGCAGCACTTCTTAACATGAGGATTCATGGCCGTATTGCTGTTTGTGGAGTTGTGTCCCAGACAGATTTCGCTAAGCCACGAGGGATATACAACTGGTTCAATCTCATAACAAAGCGCATCAGGATTGAGGGATTCCTGCAACATGATTACTTGCACCTATACCCTAGCTTCATGGAACATGTCATCAGCAATTATAAGCAAGGGAAAATTGTTTACGTCGAGGACATGCGTGAAGGCTTGGAAAATGCTGCAGCTGCATTTGTTGGTATATTTTCCGGCAAAAATGTCGGTAAGCAGGTCATCTGTGTAGCCCATGAATGATTGTTGCCTTACCTGACGTTTCTAAATCTCAAAGCTGGCAAATTCAGAGCCTCATGAGCTCTGTTTGAATTAATGTTTCATGAACATCATTCACTGATCCCCGGAAATAAAAGCGTGCTTTATAATTACTCAGTTGCATCTGTTTGTGTGTTTTGTTATTGTTGAAACCCAGTTCAGCATTCGTGTTATCTCCGTCAAAATATCACACTTGTTTCAGGAAAGCAGTCTGTAAAACCATCTTCATTTCCTTGCGTGATCAATGACTCTACTCCATACGTGTTTCAATCGTTCTTCGCATTATTCATTACTTTCTCAAAATTTGGAGCAACCTACTCGGATTGGAGTTATTTTTATTTTTGTCAAAATGTGGCCTGAATTACCGAAAATTAGCCTTCCAGCCATCACAGACATCTACCAGTTCAATTGCTAGTAACTGCAAAAATGGCCCCCAAGACCATGTACAATTATGCTCAAGGACAATCTTTTCTATTCCCTGTAAGCAGTTTCGGCCATTGGTGATTCCTCCTTTTCGATCCCGAATCCTCCCGTTGACACTGTCGACGTCCTCCCATCCATTGTGGAGCTTCTCCAATGTTTCGCACCAAGTTACCTCCATTGCAGATAGTTTGGCCCAGTGGGCCGCTAGTAGGCGTTTTTTTGGGATTATTCCTTTGCATGTTTTATCGTGTTCCTGTTTAAGACTTAGTAGCTTTTTAAAACCCCTTGAGACTCTGTTTTCTGGTTTAGTTTGAATGAAATTTCGTAGCTTACAAAAAAAAAAATTAAAGACAATCTTTTCATTCTTTACCAAAAGACATGATGGAAACAAAAGATTCAAGGTAGTCACTCCGAATCCCAAATTTGACATTTCCTTTCTATATTGATCCTTCTACTTCTACTTCTACTTCTTTTTATGGTAACATCTCTGATACAATCAAAAATTTTAGAATTTGAACTTTCATTCTAATGTTAGAATTTGAACCCCCATTCTACCTGCGAATCCCAAATTTGACATTCCCTTTTTATGTTGATCTTTCTACTTCTCTGCTTTTTTTATGGTAGAACATCTCCTACACAATCAGAAATTTTAGAATTTGAACTCTCATTCTAATGTTAGAATTTGAACCCTCATTCTGCCTACCACGAATATGTTATTTCAAAAGATTTTACTCTTGAAAAAGATTTCCTACCACATGATTTTAGTTCTCTGCAAAATCTCTCTAAAAGACAATAGTTTTTTTCGCTCAAAAAGTAGGAATTTGATTTAGAAAATGAATCGAGAATCATCCCATATGGTGATATTACAATTATTAATAGCACAGGTTTACTTCTTTCCAATGAATTACTTTTTAAAAAGCATTTGGGAGATGGAATTTAACAGATTCTCCAGAAAAGAATTAGGCACATTTTGTGAATAATATGGTCTCCTCCTCTTTTACCTTATATTTTCCAAACAAGGAAAGTCTTATAAGAAAAAGAAAATATTCTGAATATTATAAGAAGCAATATTCTTCTTCCCAAAAGAAAAACAATTTCAAAAAATACAAATCAGGAAAGAAAATTGACAAGAAAAAACTCATTTGCTACAAATGTGGTTAAATGTAAAAACTATAACCTCTTTCTTTATAAACATGAATATTGAATGATGTCTTTAGAAAATAAATAAACATTCTCATATTGATTATATAAACGGGTACAACCGATTCGATTGTCTTGATTGCATAATAGACAGAATTGAAAATGTAGAATACGTATAAATGTTAGAAGGCTTAATTACTCAATTGGTCCTATAATATTTTGAAATTCTATTAATTAATCCTTAAGATATTTTTCTTCCTAAAGTAGTCATGTGAAATATTACTATGGAAATACAACCCATTTCGTCAACTGGTACGTGTATGAGTATTTGGACAACAAAGTCTTACGTGACTCACGTGGATAGATCATTTTTTGTGACCAGTGTTTGTGAAAGGCCTTATTTTTTTTGTAGAAATTATATCTTTGGAAGTCACGCTAAGGACTTGAGACCCAAAACAAAAACCAAATCTCTATGATTAATGTGAAAGACCAAAAATCAAATCTCCGTGATTAATGTGAAGGTCTTTCACGTAAAGCGCACGTAGTTATTGATGTATTAGTTTCAAAATTTGTTCATAACAGAAAACAACTTTTTAAAAAAAAACTAAAAACTCGGACCCAAGTTAATAAACCATTTGCTTGCTATAGCCAAATAAACATATTAACTATTATTGTTAGTATAAGAATTTTTTTTTTAAGTAATTTATCCCTATGAAGCATCCAAATCAATAGGAGTCTAGTTTGATGTTTGGTAGCGTCAATATTTTCACTTTTTAAAGAAATTGTTCAAAAAGTTAAAATTTTTACCATCAAATAATAAAATCTCAAAAAATTTATCCAAATTTCAACGTGTTTTTACACAAAAATTAATCACTTTCCACTAAACTATCAAATAATTTTTTTCGTGTTTTCTCACAAACTCCAATACTTCGTAAAAATATTGCATTAAATCATATCTTTACACACTTTTTTACAGACACTGAAATCTCTCGCCGGGAGTAAATTAGACAATCTAAAGAGAGAGGGGGTTGAACTTTTCCTTTTCCTCCATTACATAATTGAACCTAATAATCAACTAATTACAAGTTAAGACAAACTTGTCGCTCTCCTAATGTAGGAAGAAGCTGTACATTCTTTGTCTAATCTTTTTTTCTTTCTACGCCATTCTTTGTCTAATCAAAACACTAACTTTCCGTTAACCAAACAAAAATTCCATTTTTTTTTTTTTTTTTTTTTCAATTTCACGGTTAATTCCTCATTTACTCGAGCACTTTTAAGTATCTTTTTAAAGCTAAAAATCCACTAATTACAGTACTCAACAATCGGCGTTTTCTAATAATTCTTCCTTTGATTATGAAGCTCCAACTTTTTCTTAGTTGCTAATTATGCATTCCTTCCTATGGGAGAGGGAAAAAGAAAAAAGCTCATGACTGGTTATACTTCAACTGATGTTGGGAAATTGGAAACGCCATTGACGGATCATCTATTCTAGTTGAGGCCTTGGAATTTAGCAGTCGAAGAAAATCCCAGCCAAGTTTTGAGAGACTTGCTGCTCATCATGGGCCCCCCGATACTCAATCAAACGGGAGAAGCCGGTTGGCGGATAGGTCAAGGAAACCCTCGAATATTACGCAAGACGCTTCAATCCGTATTGTGAACTTCGATACTTATGTTAGAACTGAAAAGCTGACAAGGAACATGATCCATCCACTCCCAAAGAGAATGCTGTCGGAAATTTTTGAGGATTTTTTAATTTTTAATTTTAATTTTTGAGGATTTAATACTTCAATATGACGTCCGTCAAAGTACTTTTCCCAGAAGAATGTATGTGCCAGTAAAGGTTTAAAGGATAACAATAAAACCAAGATTTTTGTTTTGTTTAAAAATATATATAATTTTTATTTAGGTTAAATACACTTCACATTCTTTATGTTTGAGAATATTGATACATTATATTTTAATATTTTATTTTTAAGACATTGAGCATATTATGTTATTTATTCTAATCATTTGCACCCCGAAATGAAATTTAGCGTCAAATTAAACGATAATATAATAGGCTTACTGTCTAAAAAATAAAACATTATGATGTGTCACACCCCGTGCTAGTACTTACTTTCTAAGTTCTCCTATAGTAATGGAATGTAACACAAGCGGGGATTACTGCAAGAAATAATCCTATAAAAACCTGATAATTGGCTTTAAAAAAGCTTAGCGGAAACGTTTTAGTGCAAAGAGATAAGTATATTAAGGAAGGAAAAATAATAGTTTCAAGGATTTAACAAATAGGTCACATTGTATTGAATAAAATAACTTAATAAATTAAGTAGGTGGACTTATAAAAATAATTTAAAAATAATCTGGTAAAGAGATGAAAATTAAGGGTAGCTTGTGGCTTACGGACGAAACAAGATAAGAAGAAGTCTCAAAACTATAATACAAAATTTTTCCACTAATGCATTTTACAAAGAACAAAATCCTCACGAGGATACAATAGTAAGAGAAAGTAAGTACAAAAGTGGAAGCTGTCTACAGCTTTCCGTTCTACAACAACAGACTGCAACAGAATGTACACTAACTAACCCAAAAAAAACAACTACAACTAATATCTAGTCGACCCTCGACTCAGTGTCTGAGGTTAGATCAATAATTTCATTTTCTCCGATATCCTCCACTAGCGGCGCCGATGGAGGAAGGATGTCAAACAAAAGAGTCGGGTCAAAATCAACTAGCTCGAAATCCTCAACTAAGGGAACTGGGATTGTCGGAGGTTCCTTGAAGTACCATTGGTGCTCGTACCCCACGTAAACCTCGAATGAATCTGTAACAAACGTCCAGATTGTCATCACTAGAATGTATGGGTCAACATCCAAAAGTTCCTCGCTCATAAAGATCAACATCTGTTACGTCCGGGGCCCACAGCTATAGCGGTACATACAAGAAAATTAAACAAATAAAGGGGTGAGTTCTACTGACTCAGTAGAGGGAAAAAAAAGGGACATGTTATGAACACTTACAGTAGCATGTCAATAATAAGAATTAAGCATTGATCAAAATAAACAGGATAACAATGTATGATCGATGCAATGCAGGAATGATGCATCTATTTCCCGGTCATTTCACTTTCTTTCTTACTTTCTTTCTTTCTTTTCTTGTCTGTAGAGGCGTCCTTTCTGTCTCTCTATTTAACCCCGCAGAATTCGGGTTGTGCGTCCCTCCTCTCCTCTGGGACTGTCTCATGCCCTAGCACCAGGACCCTGTCAAGTGTATATTGTTTCACGCCAGGGATACCAACTACTCCTTTCAGTGGTGGCTTGCACTATCCCACTATTGTGATCGGTACCGTCACCCTGTCATAGGACCACTTTTGGGTATGAGTTTCATTTCTGTCATTCTGTTATTAGATTCCTTACACCCATGACATGATGATGCAACATGTCTCATATGCTTAATTGAAAATCACGTAATCAAAACGATCAATGGATTTCATAAGGCATATAAAAATAAAGCAAATCACGTGATCAATAGATTTCATATGGCACATAAAAATGAAGCACAATAATTTCACATTAACCTTTCTTAATAATCCTCAAGTGGCCGGGTCTATTCTTCATTAAAAAGGCCTAATGTTTCCATTTTATGTGATGTTCCTGTGCTATAATTAGTCAATCAACATCTAAGTCATCATGGCTGCAACGATCTAAACACCACATGCTGTAATAGGCAAGTCCAACAACTTATATGGTTGGATTGTTTTATTTCATTTTATTTCTAAACCCACTAAGGACCGGCTATTTAAGAAGAAGCTCAAGGATTTAGGGTCCTTGACTATTTCCAAAAGAAAAAGCTTTCCTGGCATATAAAGAAAAGTCTTTCCGAGCATAAAAAAAATAGCCTTCCCGGGTATAGATAAAAATATAAGTCTTCCCGAACAGACAAAAACATCTTCTCTGGCATATATAAACAAAAGCTTTCCCGGGCATTCAAAAACAATCTTCCCGGGCATATAAAAATCTTTCTCAAGCATATATATAAAAAAAAACAAAACAAAAGTCTTTCCCGGGCATATATATAAACAAAAGCTTCCCGGGTATATATATACACCCCTTCCTCTCAAAAGTCGAATCTGGCCCCAAGTGGTCCCCAAAGTATTTTGGCCCCTTTCTCTTATAAGCCCTTCGCATGTTTTTGTTTAGTTTAAATCCAACATAGAAACAAGAATGGGTTACTTGTCTTTTCCCATCTCATGACAAAAGTCACACGTTTTCTGCATAACCTAACACCCCCAATACCCCTATTTAAGACAAACTCTACACCCTTACCTTAGTTCGTTGTTGTACTGTTTTCTTGAAGGATTAAGATACCTAAATATAGCAAGACACCATGTTAGGAAAAGAAAAGACAAAAGCTGATGGGAAGAAAAGTGCAGGCCGAAATACCTCACTTTTTCCCAACTTTCTTGTAATCTCCTCCCCTTTTTCTTTGGTCTTTTCCTCCTCTTATCCTTCGGTCAGTCTCTTTGGTCACCAGGTGTTTCACGTCACTTTCCCTTTCTTTCTCTTTAAGTCAAATGAAGTTTCTCTCCTAATGTTGTTATCAGTTTTAGCCGAGTAAATCTTTGCTGACAATATAAACCGAACATAACTTACTGGTGAATTCCCCCTGGCCACTCTACACACCCTAAACTAAAGGTCTAGGCAATTATTATAAGGTAGGTCGTACCTATTCATAAGCAGCCACTTAAGCTCCCCATATCTCACGTATCTAGTAACAAGCAGTACATTAAATAATGTGCCAATGACAAAGCTCCATCTAAGTGATTAGATAAAATATGGTAAGAGTGCATTTAATACACACCATAAGGTTAAGGCACGTGGAAAAAAAAGTAACATGAAAAAGGAAACTTGGGCATACATGGCTCTGTCATCCCGCGACTAAAAATAAGCCTTGGGCAGTCAGCTCTCAAATACGCCCGGGCATGAAACACTCAGATGCCCCGGGCATGTAACACTCAGATGCCCCGAGCATTTAGTTCTCAGCTACCCCGGGCATAATCTAAAATATCCCGGGTCCAGGTCTCAAAACTCCTGAGTAGTGCTCGGGTCTCAAAACTCCCGGGAATGCTACTCTCGGTCATCCCGAGAATTTAGCTCCCATACCCCATTTACCCCGGGAAGTTTTTTCCGGACACTCAATACACCCTGGGACTTTAATACTTAGTGACCCTGGACATTTCCTACTGGGTGACCTTGGGTATTTTCTCCTCCTCCCAATACTCAATACCCTAAAAATTTTGCCCAGGCATTTAAACCCAATAACCCTGGGAACCACAACTCAATTATCCCGGCCTCAAAACTCAATTACTCCAGGAATTTTTTTCCCGGGCACTCAAGCACCTGCCCTGCTAGACCTTAGTAAAAGCAAACACAAGGAAGAAAAAACATATTTCACATGAGCACAACTCTTATAACTTATACATAAAACTATATTAAACAAGTGGAATAAATAAGGGAGGGGTGTTATATGATGTTATGTGTCAACACGCTCAAATATAAAAGGTACAAAGTGTATTTAACCGTTTTTATTTATTTTTAAAACAAGTAATATGCTACAATACTATCTATTGGCACGTGACATGCATAAGTTCATTAAGTTGTCAATTCTGTTAAAAATTTGAACGGAAATATAACTAAAAGATTGATCTTGCAGGCTTGTCGTGAATTAAAGGCACTTATTTTAATTTTTTTTATTTTAAAAATATAATTAACCCAATCAATTGCTTCTCTCCCATTTTATTTTATTTTTCATTTCTTTTAGGCCTAGCAGAGCAGAAAGGAAAGCAAATTGTAGGTGTATGAACAAAGAACTAGGAGACCCAAAATTCCAGTGAGCAAACCAACAATATAATGGAGGGAGCCCACTATGTTGAATTCACATTAACCCATAAGGAGAAGGCAACAATTATTTTATCCAAAGTGCATGCGTGACCAATGACCAGCCCTGTTTTTTTCTTCCAAACCCGTTTGATACGCAAGAAAGTCCAACCTCTCTTTATCTCTCTCTCCGTCTCTATCTCTCTCTCCTTATAATGTAAAGCAAAAGTTTGGAAATCAAAATCCCAAATTTGTTTCGCACTCACGGGACAATAAGAGCAAAGGCTATAAGAATGGTGATTAAATGCTGCCAATAGGACTCTCTCTCAAAACACTCTCTGCTTAGCCCTAAACTCCCATGTCCCTAAGGCGGAGGGGGGGGGGGGGGTGAGAGAGCTCCGGCTCCCTCATCCCTCATCCCCCCTCCTCCTTTTTCCTTTTTTCCTCCTCCCTCTCCCCTTTTCCTTCTCTTTCTCTCTGGTTCGGTCGGCACTGGCTATTGGTTGGTTTTGTGGTTGCTTTGCTTTTCTTTGCAGGTGGCTTCTCATCGGCATTCGACGATCTCCACTCCCTTCTTGTGGGCACGCGCGGCATGGTTGCATTCAGCCGGCCTCGATCTATGCAACCTTGCTTCTCTGTTGCTCCATTGTCGGCATGTGGTGCCTCACGAGCCTTCAGAGGTGCGCGTGGATCTCACGTGCCGATCACTCTGGGTGCGCGTCAGGCCTCCTTCCCCTCTTCCCCGGACTGGCCTTTGTGGCTTCTGTCCTCCCTTTTCCACTGTGGATATCCTTCGACCGCCACCACCTCGTGTCACCGTCGCTTCCCGTCCTGTCCTGGCCAAAGTCTCCACGGGCTTTACTGTGGCCTATGTTAAGCTTTCACCCGTTTGGGCTTGCCTCACTGTTTAACGCTTGCTTAGTTTTAATTATGTGTTTTTTTTGTTGTTTGTATTTTTGTTGCTTCTTTCCTGCTCTTAGGCATAATAGCTTGCCGCCGTCTGTGGCTTTTCTGCCCCTTGTGGGTTTTTGTATGGCCTTTAGGTCAATCTGCTCATTGGCCCGTCGGCTCTTTGGAGTGTCTGGCATGCCCTTTAGAGCTTCCCAAAGTTTTTAAACCTCCTTGATATTATTATTAATGATAGTTCCTATTATGCCTTAAAAAAAGAGAGCAAAGGCTACAAAAAAGGGCTTCTAACGAGGCAATGACAAGAAGCGGTGTTGGGGAACTTTGGGAGGAAATGATTCTTTACAATTTTTTGTTCGAATTGTACAATATTTAAAAAGAGATAGATACAACAAATAGATTTTATTGTACTACTTAAAAATTTATATGAGCAACATTTAATATTATAAATATCTATTTAATATGTCTATCTCTCTCCAAATTGCATCAAATTACACCATACAATTCTTATAGGCAATTGCACAGAATACTGATAAGGTGAAGGGGATGTGAGAAGTTTGAGCGAACAAAGCCCAAGTCTTCCTCCTTCCAATTAAGTGTATGCTTTTTGCCTTCACAGCATTATTTTATATTTTATTCATAAAATATAAATGACGTGTCTTTATCTTGGCCCTTCATTATAAAAGAACGGTTAATATTTAGAGAATTTTAGCCCTTCCAATATCTTATTGGACGTCGGTCCGGATTTGGGTAGATATGATCACCATATTTTCCTTATCCTCTAGTTTATTCATGGGGAAAAAAATTTGCTAGCACTCACCTGTTGTCATGTGCCCGATTAATTGCTTTGTGTTGTTCGTATGAGCCCCTGTTTAGATAGATTGGTGGACCATTTGCTGCTTATTTAGTTTGTCTTCTTTTTCAAGTTAGGCCCAGTAGTGAGTAGTAGAATAAAATGTCGGGGTGATTTTATTCTGACGGAGTCCTTCGCAAGGATGAAACCACTTTGATTAAGTCAGCTTTTGTCGAGTCAAGGGCCTTTAGATTAGGAGTTAGTTTTGGTCCTATAGATTAGATTAGGAGTTAGTTACGGAAGTAGCTGTACGTTCGTGTATTTAAATTCAAAGTTAATGAAAATCCTGCAATCTGGCAATTTGCAACCAAAGTTGGTACTGTTGGAGGCTGATCCCTCGAAAAGATCATATTGTTTCATATTTAAATTAATTAAGAAGATAAGTTACACCTGTGCTTTTTGGCAATTTGATTTGAAGACTTTATTTTAAATTCTGTAAATGTAAGACCGAAATTTTGCTAATTCTAAAATCGGAAACTCTTGTCCAATTTATTTGAACTAATTTGTAGTCAAAAGTTGTGACGCAGCCCTCTACAGGCTGAGAGCTTGGTGCAAGGGATAAAATTCGGTCCGAAGATGTTATAGACCAAATAATCAGCGAATATGCATGGCATCAAGTGGGGAAGTATTAGGTAGGCACGGCGATCAGAAGTAAGCAGGTCAGTAATGGTGGACGGCTCCGCCGTTTAAATAATGTGGGTACGTAGTGGGTAGGTGGTTCACAAGTTAGCGAAATATTTCTTCTATATAATTGATCTATGCTGTCCACTAGCGAGTGGAAAGCCTTTATCTTCACTCCGAACTGGGCATAGTTAGAATAGAACTCATCTTCTTCAGTGATATCCCGTAGTAGATTAAATCAAAGCTATGGAGGAAGTGGACAACAAGCAAGTCATATTCAAAGGGTACATAAAGAGACTCCCTGAAGTGACGGACATGGAGATCAAGGTTAGCAAGATTAAGCTCAAGGCTCCGAAAGGGTCGGGAGCTTTTCTGGTCAAGAATTTGTACCTCTCTTGTGACCCTTACATGCGGGGCCGTATGCGTGATTTCAAGTACTCTTATATCCCCTCCTTTGTCCCCGGTCAGGTAATCAAAAACTATCATTGCGTCTGATCTTACTCTTGCTTCACTCAATTTCACTTATATTCAAAATTCGTGCTCTTGGTGCTCTTGCTGCAAATATTTGACGTTCTTGCGTTTGTTTGAAGGGTTTACTTTTTGCGCACACGAATACCTCATTGAGCTTACATTTTTTTTTTTTTTTTAATCAAGAATCGATTTTTTGTAATAACACCAAAAGCCGATTAAACCACGGGAATAATAGAATGTTTTTATTCTTCCGTGCTAAAAGATGTATCCCAACAAATTGCACTCGCCAGTTTAGTGTATTTCACAAAGCATTACCTGAATTGTTATGTGGAGCTAGGCAGGCGGTGCCCCGAGGAGTACGAGGTTTGCTGTTTATCTTCGCTAACATTTTGTCCCAGGCCTAAACTTTAATCCTTATTGACGTGGTACCAGTTATCATCCAAGTGGATGAACAAAATTGATTGTCTCAGAAGCACGTTTGAGAACTGTAGCACTAGGTCTTCTTATGCATTGAAAGGAAAATGAATAGGGCACAGCGATCAACACGCAAAGTCACTCGTCTGTTTATTCGTTACATAGTTTCCAACAACAGCTCGTCTAGGAGTATCAAATAGTGTGTTTTGTCTACAAGTTATCAGATTGCTGAACAGTTGACCAACTTGTATTGACGAACGATTATGCTCCTACCACCAAATCTTTTTCCTTGTAAGCTACATTATCCCCGGAATTTTTTTTTCTTTTCTTGGCATATCCCTTGAAAATATTTAGTTGTTATAGTACTCTAACGGGTTGCATTGTTGATGGGAGTTGATTTATGGTGGTTCTCAAACTAATTCAAAATGCTCTACTCCATGCACAACTATTCAGGACTGCTGAAAGGGGTAGGTGGTGAGGAGATCGCTTAAGGCCACCTATTATAAAGGTCATATCTTATAGTAAAATGAAAAATTTTAAATTATGAAGACCCTAAATTATAGCAAAATTAAAATTGAAAAAAAAGACTAAATTTTTCAGATAAAACTTAATTAAAGGCCTATAAAAATGAATATTTACAAATTAAAAAAAATAACACATCCTATAAACTAGCACTATCAACGTGACTTTTTCAAAATAATAGCATCATTTCGCTCCTAAAACCTAGAATCCCAACTACCACAGCTACTTTATTGCTAATTAAATTTCTAAATAATTAGCATCATTTCCAAATTGTTTTATTGCATATAGAATATTATTTACTATACCTGATTCAATTGCATTTGCAGAAACAAGTTTTTCAAAACTAGGTATGTGTTTGGTGAGGAAAAAAATTTCAACTTTCTAAGAAAAATTTTCACCTTGCTAAGAAAATTTTTTACTAAAAATTTTTTAACGAATAACTATGTCTCAAGATAGATTAAGCTATTTAACAATTTTATCTATTGAAACCCTTTCATCTTTTCAAACTTCTAATGCATGAGCACGTATGTTTATTTGCTTTCATCTGAGAAAATTCTTGTCAACCTACTTCAAACTTACCTGCACCTCCGACATCACTGCAAGTAGTGGCTGAGTTTTTTACATTAAATTATAGTTTGGGGGTTTTTCTCATACAGTCCTTGAAAGTTGAAGGTCGATATCATCCTCTGTTGTTTCTACTGCATGCATTATGCCACAATAATTCTGTTCTACATAATTTCTTACCACTCATGTATTTAATTTGATGAAGCCCTTGGAAGGATTTGGCGTATCCAGAGTCGTAGATTCTGATCATCCAGATTTTCAGCCTGGAGATTTACTTTCATTGATTACTGGCTGGGAGGAATACAGCTTGATTCACAGAACTGATCAGTTGAGGAAAATTCAGCCCGATGATATCCCTCTTTCATACCATGTTGGTCTTCTTGGTATTGTACTTTCCACATTGATATTGATCATAATTTGGGATTGCGCCTTTTCACATGAACAAAGATGGAAACATATATTGTTAAACATTTTTCGAGTACTTTAGCAAAGAATCTACATAAAAAAGTTGCACTCAACAACTGATTGTCCTAATAGGTTTTATTGATACAAGTAGGAATAGTGAATGATGTCTGAGGATGACGCTTGTAAAGAGGAATGCCCACTTCATGATTTACGCCAAAATTTGAAGTAAGAAGATTAAAAGAAGATTTTAATTTGGTACCGAGAGTTGGGGTTTCAAGGACCTAATTGTTTTTCCACTGTCTGATTTCAATACTATCTCTCCGTAAACTCCAACTATTTCCTTTGTAAGGTGAGATTTGCGTAGTGTGATCACTGATGTGTGTACAGCAGAATGTTTAGCTGCCCATGCATTGACAGGAGTATGGTCTAATCTCACAGAAGCACCATGTTTGCTATTGTTTTTTATACTTGCAAAGGTGTAGCTTAAAAGGTTGTGATCTTAAACCATTCTGGCAAGTCACTCATGTGACGCAATTTAATAGTTCATTCATTTGCATTACTCATTTCTATGTATCTGAAGTCGATGCATAATTGCACAACGTGTAATACTTTCCTATATTGATTGTTTCCTCTTTGGATAAATCATGCAACCCAATTCATCTTCTTTTGTGTCTTCGTGGATATGTAAGTTGACTTCCACACACACAAGAAAATAGGAATAGTATGTGCATTAGGGAACCACTAGTGCCTTGTTCTTGGTCTTTGCCTATGGTGATGCTCAACTTTGTGCTCTTTACTTTAACGTACCTGATACAAGGACCCAGTGGGCCGGCTAAGCAAGTAAAGCACCTTTTTACACGGTTTTGTCCTAGGCCTTAAAAAAGCATTGTCGAAACTGGGGCAAATATCCTCTCCCTTCAAACGGACAGCTCTTGTCCCTGTTCCGACAGTTATAAACTGATCTAGCTGTTCTAAATACGAGTAATTCAATTTACGAATTACATAACCAACAGTTTATGATTGAATGTTGATGTTTGCTTTTCCCAGAAGCTTTGAAATCAATTTTCAGTTGGCTTTGCATCCTGGGACCACTTTCTTACAACCATGCAGCTTTATCTTCATCTTTCCTACTCTGTAGTAAATGATGCTCATTGTTTCTGTACAATTGATCAGAAACTTGTTAGCTTATACTTTCTTCTGAATTTTCCTCTGCCTTTCGGTAGAGACAAAAGAATCGGGGTACGGGGAGGCCGTTGTCTGTTGAGGCGCCAAACCAGCTGTTTGACTTGATCAGGAGAAAACAATAGCAAACAATTTTTCAAATGATGAATCGATCTTGATGCCAAATACTTAAGCTTGTCAGAGATGGTGATTTTAGCCCTATTTCTGTCATTTTGAGACTCGCCCCACTTGTGGTACCAGACTCCTCCTAAGAATAAGTTACGTCAACCGTTGAAATTTTTAGCTTGAGGTGCATAATAGATGCGGGGTTCAAACTTAAGCGGCATTTAATACAATATATAACCAATATGTTCAAAAGGTTAAGTTTATGGCAGTGTCAAAATTTAACATTTAACCATTATCCTAACATGAACCTAGGGGCAGCTCCAACTATAGGCAGGGTAGGTGGTTGCATGCCTAAGGCCCCGGCCCCAAATTAAGAAGGCTCCAAATAAAAATTTTATATTTAAAAAGTATTTAATGATAAGGACTAAAAAATGTAACGTTATAGCTATTTGTATACAATTTTAGTTAATTAATTTTTATTCTATAAAGAGGCCTAATAAATCTCCTTGATAAAAGTAATCATTAACTTTTCAGCAGTTTATAAAATCTCCTTTATTAGAGCCTCATCAACCTTATAAAGTCTCGATCAGCCTAATGTCTCTTTATTTAAAAGATATTAATTGCAAATTGATTTAAACAAAATTTCATAAAATCAATATCCTAGAAAATCTCCTTAAGATTAGCCGGCAATTGATTGGAGAAATCCTATAAAATCTCACACCTAATTCATTTAATTTTTTTTTTACCGTTACTTGACAAACAAAAATAATTCCTAGCCGTTTATACCATCTAATCCATTTAATATTTTTACTTTGTATGCATTAATGAACAACTAAAAATCTATCTTTAGACTAAATCTATAAACCATTTCACAATTACCAAGACAATATTTGGATTGCTTGATAAGTACAAAAACTACTTAAAAATCCACTCAACCATCCTATTTTTCTCCCCATTTATTGGTGCTTCCCAACTCCTATCTTTGGGATCAAGATCACTCGTCATCACTAAAGTCCAGGTGATATTATTCTAAACTTTTTATTTTATGTTTTATTTGTTGTAGTTATTTTATTGTATTTATTTTCTGGTTTTTTTATTTAATTTGAAAAAGTTGAAATCTGTGGATGAGGATGACTTGAAAAAACATTGTCTTGTACTTGAAAATGTTTTAAAACATGAAGATCTTGTTGATATTGATGATGTAGATTTGTTTTCAAAATTGAAAGTGTTAAAAAAGATTTAAAAAATAGACTTACACTCCAATTGAAACATTAAACTATATAAAAAGATTAAACTATTTTCCAAATGCAAGTGTTGCTTATAGAATATTATTGACAATATCTGTAACTATTCTTCTACAGAAAGAAGTTTTTCAAAACTAAAACTAATAAAACTATGATGCAAGAAATATTAAATGGATTACCATATTATCAATTGAAAATGATATATTAACAAATTTAGAATATAAAACTTTGATAAGTAATTTTGCATCTCAAGAAGCTAGAAGAATATGTTTTAGCTAAATGTTTATTAATATTTTATTTTTATAAATTATTATAAGAGGCCTCACTTTGATGTTTTGCCTAAGGTCCCAATTACCTTAGAGCGGCCTCTACATAAACCAAAAACTTTATTCAAGCAGGGAATAAAGTTACTCCTTAACTTGTGTATGCCCTTAAAAACACTTCCCTTAGTTGGTTAGATTATTCTTGGAGTTAGTTACAATATCACTCTGAGTTTTCGAGAAGAGAGTTTTGACTTTTAATTTTCTTTGGCTGATGTCAATCAAACATTTTAATTGTTGATAGTATGAAAATAAATAATTTCTTAAAAAGGTTTTTTCTATGTTCATCTAAACCAGTCGCTAAACCAGATCTTCTGATGTTCTTTTGTCCAGGTATGTCAGGTTTTACTTCTTATGCAGGATTCTTTGAAGTATGCTCCCCGAAGAAAGGGGAATATGTCTTTGTCTCTGCAGCTTGCGGAGCTGTTGGTCAGCTTGTTGGCCAACTTGCTAAGTTGCACGGTTGCTATGTCGTTGGAAGTGCTGGTACAAGCCAGAAAGTAAGTTTCTGTTTTTTTTATTTCTTTTAATTATTGTTAATTTTATTTGTCTTTTTGATCTTTTTATGCTCTTTGGGGATTTTATGAATCGTCTGTCTTGGGACAATTGTTTTAAAAATATACTTCACAAGGAGTGTTTGCATATGAGTTGGATTCTTTGCTGTTTATTTAATCACCTATGTTTAACAATTTAAACGGGTCATATCAGATTGATCTTCTAAAGAACAAGCTAGGTTTTGATGAAGCTTTCAATTACAAGGAAGAGCCAGACTTGAAGGCTGCACTGAAAAGGTTAGTGATGAGATGTAGAGGATGGAGTGTGGTGAACTTATTTGAGAAAAGCTGATAAACGTTTATTTCCATCTATAATTCTCATTCTTTCTTTTTCTCTTTGAAATAACTACATTACTTTCTTCTGTCTCGACTTTGGTTGATTCCTATAACAGGTACTTTCCACAAGGCATTGACATATACTTTGATAATGTGGGTGGGGAAATGCTCGACGCAGCACTTCTTAATATGAAGATTCATGGCCGTATTGCTGTTTGTGGAGCTGTGTCCCAGAAAGATGTCTCTAAGCCACGAGGGTTATACAACTGGCTCAATCTCATAACAAAGCGCATCAGGATTGAGGGATTCCTGCAAAATGATTACTTGCACCTATACCCTAGCTTCTTGGAACATGTCATCAGCAATTATAAAGAAGGGAAAATTGTTTACGTCGAGGACATGAGTGAAGGCTTGGAAAGTGCTGCAGCTGCACTTGTTGGTATATTTTCCGGCAAAAATGTCGGTAAGCAGGTCATCCGTGTAGCCCATGAATGATTGTTGCCTTACCTGACGCTGCTAAATCTCAAAGCTGTAGCAAATTCAGAGATTCATTAGCTCGATCTGTTTGAATAAATGTTTCATGAAACATCATACACTGATCCTTGGAAATAAAAGCGTGCTTTATAATTACTCAGTTTGCATCTGTTTGTGTGTTTTGTTTATTATTGAAACCCAGTGCAGCATTCGTGTTATCTCCGTCAAAATATCACACTTGTTTCAGGACAGCAGTCTGTAAAACCATCTTCATTCCCTTGTGTGATCAATGACAGTTTTCCATACGTGTTTCAATCGTTCTTCGCCTTAGTCATTGTTTTCTCAAGTTTGTTGGAAATGATTTCTGACATGCGAAATTGACAATTTTGGAGCCATAATTGTTTTTGCAGTGGCCAAGGTAAAATCGTAATTTTCAAGACTAAAAAATAAATTTTGGTTCAAATTAATAGAAAATTTTGACCGAGAGTACAAATTATCTGAAATCTATAATTGTTGGGTGTAATGTAAAATCTATAATTGCTGGGTGTAATGTAATAAAAATAATAGATAAGAGTGAAAAGTATTAAGGCTCTTAAAATTAAAAAGTGAAAAGTGTATTTATTTTTTTGTCAAACTATGGTCTGAATTACCAAATATTAGCCTCCCAGCCATCACAAGATCTACCGGTTCAATTGCTAGAAACTCCAAAAATGGCCCCCAAGACCATGTACACTTAATGCTCAAGGACAATCTTTTCATTCTTTACCAAAAGACATGACGGAACAAAAAATTTAAGGTTGTCATTCCGAATCCCAAATTTGACAACATGTCCGACGCAATCAGAAACGTTAGAATTTGAACCCCCATCCTACCTGCCATGAATATGTTAGTTTACTCTTGAAAAGGATTTCCTACCACATGATTTTAATTCACTGCAATATCTCCTGAAAACACAACTGTTTTTTTGCTCAAAAAGTACAAATTGATTTAGCAAAATGAATCGAGAATCATCCCATATGATGATGATCTGACATATGGTGATATTACAAATATTAAAAGCACAGGTTTACTTCTTTGCAATGACTTACTTTTAAAAAAAGTACTTGGGAGGTGGAAACCGATTCTCCAGAAAAGAATTAGGCACATTTGTGAATAACTTGGCCTCCTGGCTCCCTCCTCTTCTACCTCCTCCGCGTAGAAAACCAGATTTTCCAAACAAGGAAAGTCTTATAAATAATTTTTTTTTAAATATTATAAGAAGCAATATTCTTCTTCCTAAAAGAAAAACAATTTCAAAAAATACAAACCAGCAAAGAAAATTGACAAGAAAAAACTCATTTGCTACAAATGTGGTTAAATTTAAAAACTCATAACCTCTTTCCACTACAAGAAATATAGCTTTAGGTGACAAAAATCTGGGTTTCAAACCAAAATTTTTCACCTAAAGTGGCCTTTCCCTGACAAAATATTAATTTCACCACCCAAAATCATTCAGGAACGAAATAATTGCCTGGAACAATCAAAAACACGTTTGGACGTATTTCTGGAGTGACGACATACACGCGTCGCCAATGAGTGACGGTAAAAATAGTTACAAAATATCAAAACCGTTCGGACTCTCAACAACACCGTTCGGACTCTATGCTGGGTGACAAATTGCAAATCATCGTAACTGAGTGACAATTAGAATCGTTACAATTTTTCCAAACCCGTCCGGACAATTTTTATAAAACCGTCCGAATGGAATTACATAACGAATAATAATCGTTAGCATATATAGTGACAAATTTAAAATCGTCATGAACACTCAACACCGTTTGGACTACACAAAATGTGTTCCAACGGGAAAAACATCCGTTCGGACTGTTAAAAAAAGTCCACATAGGTATGACGCTTCTTCCGCGAATTGTGTGGTTCTACGTTGCAAAACTTCAGACACGTTAACAATCGCACCGTTCGGACCCATAAATACAGTCTGGACGATTAAAGTTCTAGATCCATTTCAAATCAATCGGCATATTTAATGACGATAAATTTGATTGGGCCACGTGTGAAAATGATGCAGAGAACCGTCCAAACGCATATGAAATACGTTCGGACGCTTTAGGAGACGTTAAACCTGTCATACTTGGTCAAAATCACAAACTTTCTCTTTTCTCTCAAACTTTTCTCCTAAAAGGTTTTAACGGCCCCCCCCCCCAACCCACCCCCACACCGCCCGCCACCAGCTGCCCACGCACCCCCACCCGCACCCCCCGAGCGCCCCCACGCCGGCAACCCGCACGCACACCCCCTCCCACGGCCTGCCTCACCACGCAGCGCCCCTGGCGCCGCCCGCCCGCCGCACCCCTCGAGCCCTAAGATACCCTCGGTCCCACCGGCCGCGCCCTACCTCACACCTACTCCCCCACGCCTCCAGAACGCCCAGCCACCACCCACGCCCTCCCGCACCACCCGCCCCCGGCCCACACAATGCGCAGCCCTCCATTATCAGCACTCACCCCCTCCCCTCGCTGCTGCACTGCACCACCAAGTCCCGCCGCACCGGTCGCCCAACCTCACCCCCACCCCCCCCCACCACGTCACCATCACCCCTGCGCGGAGCCATCCACCAGCCGCCACGCGCCGCCACCACGACCCCGCAAACCCGACCGCGCACCCCGCAGCCCCACCGCCCCCCGAGACCCGCCCCGAGGGCCACACCACCTGCCCCTCCCTGAACACCGCCCCCACCCACGCCACACCCGCCTCGCAGCTCACCCGACCGCGTACACCACCGCCCGTCCTGCCTGTTCACCGCCCTACGCACTCCCTCCCCCCCGTACGGCGTTAAGACGCCCGCATCACGTCCTCCCACCCCCCGCCGCTCGGCAGCCTGGCCCCGGCGACGCCCACACGGCAGCCCCCACACCTCCAACAGCACCCGCCATGCGACACACCAACCCCCGACGTCGCGCACCGCTAACCCCGCCCCCACACGCCCCCGGCCCCCTGGCCGCCCCCCCCCGACTCCGCGCGCGGCCGCCCCGGCCCCAGGGACTCACCCAACCGGCCAGCCCCCCCGCTCACACACCCATCCCAGAACACGCCATACGCCAGCAGCCGATGCCCGCCCACCAGAGCGCCGCCCGCCCCATATTCAGCCGCGTAGAAACTACCCGGTCGCACCTCACGCCCCCCGCCACCGACGCACCCCCTCGGCTGGCCCGCGCAGCGCAGAACGGACTCGCTACCCCACCAACCGTCACCTCCGCTACTCCGTCACGCCGATCGCCCAAGCACAACCGATCAACTTACACCTCCGGACACCCCCCACCTCCCCGACCCCACACCCACAGTCTCTGTCCCACCGGCCCCCCCCCCCACGGCCGCCGCCCACGGTCGTAAAACCGCCGACAGATCCACAACTGCAGCCGTCCCCCGCGGCACGCGGCCCCTCCTCCCCCCAGCCCACGCAAGCACCGCACCCCCAGCTCCCTGCACTGACGAGTTGACACCTGCACAGTTCCCACCTCACCCCACGCGGACTCAGGAACCGCGCCGGCAACACCTCGGCGCCCCACCCTGCCCCTCGCCAGCTCCGACCATCGATTAACACGTCCCCCGCAACGCCCCCCCACACCACCCCCCGACCCCTCACACCTAGCCAGCCCAACCCACCCAGACCCGCCCCGCCACACCGACCCCACTCCCTCCCCACCCCCCGGCCCCCCCTGCAAGCCCACCCCCCCCACCCGTCCCACCGTAAGCTCGACACGCGTCGCCACCCGGCCCCCCCCCCGACCGCTGCACCCCACGCGATATCCCGACCCCACCCTCCCGACACCACCGTCGCCCCTCCTCCAGCCCCCCTCACCCAGCTCCCCGCAACTCCACCCCACAACTCGCCCACGCGACCTGATACCCCAGCACTGCCCCCCTCCCCCCTCCCACCGCGATCCCCCATCACATCCCCCAGGATCCCCATATGCCCCGCCACACCCCTCCCCCCCCTACCCCCCCCCCGGCCCGAACCTGGACTCCACCACCCCCCACACCCCCCCCCACCCCGCTGCCAGGCCGGCCACCCCCATCCCGACACACCCACGGGCCGCCAACGCCACCACCCCTCCCCCCGCGCCCCGCCGGCAGCGCTCCACTCCCCCCCCGTGGCTCCACACGAATCACCCCCACCCTACCCCGCCCCGCCCCCGACCACGCGAGCGCGCCCACCCTCCCCCATCGCTGCCGCGCCGCCCAGGAACCACCCCGTAGGTCTCATACTCCGACCCGAGCCTTGCCGGCGCCCTCCACCCATTCTCCCCCCATGCGCCTCCACCGCACTCCCCGTTGAACCCACCCCACCGGCCCCTCCCCGCCCCAACAGTCTCCTCCCGCACCCGCGCCACTCCCCAGGCCACCGGCCCACGCAAACCCCGAACCGCCTGACCCCAACGGAACCCGCAGATACTCAACGAGCCCCCACGAACTCCCCCCCGTATCCCCCAACCGCATGCCCCCGAACCCGACGGCCACTGACCTCGCCCCCCCCCCCAACCCACCCGCCACAGCTCGTCCATACCGGGACGGCCAGCCCATCGCGCACCTGCTCGCAACCCACCCACCACCCACTGCACACCCCCACCCCAATCTAGCGACACCAATCCCGCGCCCACCCCCCGCCCCACACACCCCCCCCCGCCCACCCCGCCCCCCCCGCCGATCCGGCCACCGCCCCGGCCCCCCCGCCCCACCCCACGCCCCCTCGCCGCCCGCTGCCCCCCATAACCTCGCCCCGCCGTCCGCCCCACACCCCAACAGTCCCCCAGCCCACCCCCCGACAAACCCCCAGCCCCGGACGTTACCTCGCTACACCCCCGACCCCACACAACGCCCGCCCCCAGCCCACCCCGCCCACCCCACGACCCCCCACCCCAGCCTCCCCCCCGGCCCCCCCCCGCCCGTCCCGCGCACCACGCGGCCCCGCGGAGCCGCGTCAGAAGCCACTCCACACCCCCTCTCCGACCGCACCCCGCCAGCTCCCCCACCCTCCCCACGCGGAGCCTGCCAAACGGCCGCGCCCTCCCTCCCCCCCCACCACCAGACGCACGACCCCTAGCCGCACCAGCGTGCCCTCCACCCACCCCCCCCCCTCGCATCCCGCCCGCCCCGGCCCCCCAGCCAGCCCACAGCCAACCCAACCCGCCCCCCCCCTCAACCACCCCGGCCCCCACTACACCCCCACGCCCCCACCCGCGGACAGTGCCCTTCCCCGCCCACCGCAACCCAAGCCTCCCCCCCTCTAGCTCGCCCCCCCCTTCCACCCGACGCGCACCGCGCGACCCAACCCTGCCGCCCACACGCTACCCGCACCGCTATCACCCACCCCAGCGCCATCCAGCAGCCCACCACGCCGACCCTTAGCCGCCAGCCCCACACTTCCCCCACCCACCCACCCCACCCCCCCACACACGACCACCTCAAGCCTCGCCCCCCTCTCGCACACCCACCATCCCCCACCCGACCCAACAGCCCCACCCACCCCCTCCCGAACCACCACCAACCCCTACACCCCTCCCCCGCGGCCACACCCCCTCCAACAAAACACGCCCCGCCCCTCCCACACCCCCCGACCCCCCCCACGGGTCCCCCAAACGCACCCGCCACCGGTGCACCCCATCGACCCCACCACCACGTCCGCTCGCAACTACCTCCCTGGACCACACAGCCGCCCCACCCGCGCCCCCCCCCGCCCCAGCACCCTCACCCCAGCGTGTCCCCGCCACCGCACCCCTCCCGGCCCCCACCTCCCCTCAACTCGACCGCCCCAGTCCCCACGCCCCGCACCCCCTACCCCGCCTGGGCACACGGCCCCCCCCTTACGATGTCACTGCCTCCACCCACGGGCGTCTTGGCCCACCTCCCCCGGGCCCCCCGCCCCGCTCCGACAGCCGCCAGCCCACCCACGCCTCCCTCCCCACCCCGCCCACGCCCCCCCCCACCTCCAGGCACCGCCGTCAGCCCAAGCCGCCCCCCCCCATTAGCCCAACGCCGCCGACCCAACCCCCCGCCACCCCCCCCCCCCACAGACAGCGCCCCACGGCGACGCGGCCGCCCCCCGACCACCCCCCCCCTCCCACCCCATCCCCCCCTCACCCCCCGCCGCGCCGCAGCCAGTCCGCCGCCCCCTGCCGACACACCCTCTCACCTACCCCGCCACCGCAGCGACGGACAACCCCCTCCCGCACCACACCCAGAGACGCGCCCCACCTCCCGCCACCCACGCTGCCTCACAACCGCGCACCCACCCCCCCGCAACCCCCCCCGCCCACCGCAGTACCTCAGCCACCCTTCCACCCCCCGCACAGCCGACCCCCACGCCCGCGCCGAAACGCCACCCCCATATCAATTCCGCCACCTCCGCCCTCCGCCCCGTACTCCGCCACCCCCCTGCCCCGCCCCCCACCCCCCCCACCCGGGCCGCCCCCCCCCCCTCGCACCCCGCAACCGCTCTACCCCGTAGTACCTCCGCCACGCGCCCCGCGTACCGCACCGTGCGCCCAGCCCCGCCACCCACCCGCCACCACTCGCACCCAGATACAACCGCCATCCCCCCCCC
>CM025856.1:18673658-18751472 GCA_003952965.2 Morella rubra | reverse complement strand
TTTCATTGCTGAACAATCTATATACTCATGTATTCGTTAATCTGAAATTGGGTGTAACAAAAATACAAACCGATTTCAATCTCTGTAGGGTAACTTTTTTTCCTCTGAAAAGTCCAAATATATCCATGGTATTAATTATTTAGTTTCATAATATCATGTGAGATCACACACACTTTCGAGTTAAAGGAAGAATGTTTTGTTTTTGCAATTTGTAGTAGCAAATGCACTTAACTTCGACAATGCAATCAATATGTCTCTCCTTCAGTTTATCTCGTGTTTAAAAGAAACAAAAGAATATGAGATTATCAGAACTCATGCATGTGGATTGCTCAGGGACTCAAAGGTCAAAAAGCTTACAGGGGACATAAAGCAGAGGTTATCTTTCAGGTCAAAGCTAGAGAGAGAGAGAGGTTGATAATTGATTGGCGTTTATCCATGCAAAAATAGAAATGGATAATATTGTCAAGGAATCGAATTTTATCTCGGTGGGCGCAGAAGCACTCATTTGAAATCAGCTGAGCACATGCATGGAAATAAGATATGCAATTGAGACCCCAGGTATTTAGTGACGAAGAAAAAAAGAAAGCAAATCACCATAACATACATTTTTGCAGATTTATCAGTTCTCATAACGATGAAAGTTCAGAGATTGAGTGTTCAGCAAGTAATTAATTGCATGCTTCATGAAAAAACTGTCACGGATTTTTTCAGCCATCAAACCCCAAAAGTTGTACCTTCTCTAACTTTTTTCTAGACAAGAGCAGATCTGCATGATTATTTTTGAGACTGATAGTCACTCCCTTATCAAGTACCAAAGGGATACATGACAAGGAAAAGGAGGTGTAGACCCTTGAATGACATTGAAAATGTCCATGATTATGTTTGCCAAGTGATTGTTTTTTTTTTTTTTTTGCTAATATTTTTCAAGTATATTGGATGGAAAAAAAATGGCGTTTCCTCAAAATCCAGGCCAAGAAAATTAAAGAAATAAAGAAGAGATCTCACGGCACCCCAGTCTATAATATGAGAAAACATTTAAGTTCTCTATGGAATCACAGACAATACAGTAGAAAAAACAAAACTTTATATGCATTCTCCACTAAAGTTTCATCTTTTTTGTTCTTTTCATATGGTAACTTATATGGTTCAGATCTCAGAGATTTGGCTTTCAGTTTCTCCAGAAATGTCACCAGCAAACAGGCACTAGTATTAATAGTCTCCACTTTCACGCAAGCTACCACAGCATCTAAGCTCCAGAAATATTCCATGCAGGGTTTACCACTCTTGTCTAACAATAACCGCAAAACAAACACCCACGGAAAAACTAAGAAAGGGACACCGTCCTAGAGACATTAGCCCATTTTGTGAATCCCATGGTAGTCCACGGTGATGAATGATAGCTATGAAACCTAAAAAATAGGGAATTTTCGGGCTGTGGAGCACAGCAACTTATAAAAATAATAAAAAACAAACCATTTAAACCGGGTTTAAAAAGCCAAATAAAAACGATCGAATACCTGGAGAAAAGGGTTCCGCAGTCACATCTATATTCTCTTGTCCCACAGGTTTTAGAGTGAGCCTTCCAATCTGATTGAACTGCATAGATCTTTGAGCATTTTTCACATTTCCACTTCTTCTCCCCATGTTTCCTGCAATAGTGTTTCTTAATCCCTGTAAGATCACCCAGAGCCCTTGAAGGATGGTGGTGAACACATGAAGGCTCAGGGCAAACATAAGCTCTCTTTCTGACCTCTTTGCTGTTTCTTTGCTTCAGCTTCCAAGGAAGGTTGTGACCTCTTCTGTGAAGCTGAAGGTTCTGATCCCTCTGGAAGCCCTTGTTGCAAATCTCACATACGAATCTATTGGTGGCCAGTAGGGTCTTTGGGGATAACGCAATCACTTCAGCATCTGGGTCTGAAACACCATCAAATATTGAGACCAGAACTGACAAAAGACAAATCCGATACGAAATTGAAGAGACCGAAAAGCTTTTACCTGGGTTTCCAGGCAGGCTTCTTTTTTTCTTGATCTTCTGAGGCTGCTGCGGAGAAATAGTTGAAAGCTCTGGATTTGACCCGCCGAAGTCCTGAACTCTAGAACCGGAAGAAGCACTAACTTCTTCAGACAAAGAAGTTGAATTCGACATGGCTGCAGGAAACATCACCTTTGACGAAAGCTCCAACAGAGGAAAACAAAAAAATTCAATATCTGATTTCTTTGTTTGTTTGAAGTCTTCTTTCAGTTTATCCTTTCCTCAAGTACTCACTTGTGCACCTTTCAACAGGCAAAACGGCCAGCCAAGTCGAGAATCCCAGCTCTGGACATAACTAAGATTGTTTGAGGAACGGGTGGAAGTAGCACATAGCCAAGAAAGGCATCATTCATTGGTTTGGCGAAAGCCAAAATTAGTCTCGTGAAGAGATGATGAGGGTGATGAAAATGATGGGTTATTCTCCAAGTCGCAATCTAGGCCATGGATGCTTGTCTGAGCAACTCTGCAGCACAAATTCAGATATATCTCTTTGCAGTCTCTCTCTCTCTTACGGCCATCAACAGCTTTCTGCATGCAGTGTTACACATGTGGAAAGAACAGACAAGATGGCTTCTCCTTAAAACCACTCACCAACTCAATAGCTCTTTCTCTCTCTCCTCTCTGTGTATATGTATATATATAGGGACAGAATATTAGGAGGAAAAAAATCTGTAGCTTGGTGTTGTAGATGGTAGTACACAGAGGTGATGATTACACTGGCAGACTGAGGAGTGGGTGGCAAATTGGAAAACAAATGGAATATGCAAATAAAAGAAATAGAGGTGAGAAAAAGGATGGGTATCAAAAAGAAAGCTTGGAATACTGGGAGAGAGAGAGAGAGAGACGACGGGATGACGGATGAGGGCTGCCCAAGCAAAGACTAGGAAGAATCTAAACCCACTTGATTAATCATGAAATTTTTTCCTGCTTTTCTCTTTCAATTTATTTTCCTCCGAGTCTGATGTTAGCACTTTCTGTCGTTTCCTTTGTTCCTGTAACAAAACACCCAAATCCTAAAAGGCCCTTGATTTGAATGGAATGACCGAATGATAGTAAAAGAAGGGGTGGCTTACCGGAAGGCTTAGAAGAACGAGAAGCTTAAAAAGCTTGGGAGGTGGTAAAGGCAAAGTGGTAGAGATGGGACTTCTCAACCTTTTATAGAACCCAACAGTTACAATATGATTGATTCACTGATTGACTCTTAGCTTGTACAGTATGTTGAAACCATCGATAATCATGAGCTTACTGATCTGGGTTTTTTTGTACATATCAGCTTACTGATGAAACTAACTTACAATATCCCTTTGAGGAGCCACTTTTTGCAAGAAAAAAAAAAGGGTAAAATACAAATACCGTACATGTGCTTTTGACAAAATTTGTTTTAATTAGGTGCTTTCAAAGTTTTGGATTTAGGACTCTTTTTTAACGCTGTTAATGAAATAGCAACCCCACCTGATTAATTTTCGTCACAAAAATTATCTCACGAGGCATCTTGATAATTAGTTTTCAGTAGGTAGCACATATTGTCACGTAGGATATTTCTGTCATTTAATTGACGGAAATTAGGGTGAGATTTCTATCTCACCAAAATGCTAGCACAAGTCTTGAATCTAAAAATTTGGAAGCACGCGTTATTACCAATTTTGCTAGAAGTACAAGTATATATGGTATTTACATTTTTTTCCAAAAAACAAAAAAATCCCTTCTGAGAAATTAATTTGTCCAATACTATTTAGAGCAAATATTGCTTCAATATTACTGGTACAATCTTCTTCTTCTCCTTTGCTTAATAACTAATTATATGAGTAGGCTGGTGATATATATACCTAGTATACTACTATTGCCGCTCTAGTTCATGTACGTACGTACATCGTCAAAAGTTTTCCCAAATTTTGATTTTTCAGCGAGTGAAGGTGATCCAAAGAAATCCAACTTGTTTTCAACTATTACTGGCTGGGGGAATCTTAATTATATTCTTGTTTGCCATTATGTGTTTGAAGATTTTACTCCCTTTCTGTCTCTTTCTTTTGGTGTTGTTCTCTCACATCCTATGGTACTAGAGAAAGAGCTCAAGGAAACCCCACCAAGGGAATTTTGGAGGGTTCGTCTTTATTTTCCCCCTTTTTATACTTTCTTTATTCCAAACCCAAATCTAAAGCCTTAATGGTACAGAACACGAATTCACCTTTTTATCCCCATTCTTCAGCCGATATATGCTCAATAAGCTGGAATTTACAGAATATATATGTAGCTAGAACCTTTATTTTGAATGGAAAAAAAAGGGATTCCCTAGCTTTAGGAGCCGTGCGTGGTCTAAATTATTAACATGGACGCAAACATATGCAGTTCCTCAAGCTTTAGGCGCTTATGGAATAGGACCCATCTATATTTAGACCTTTTGGGGTTTGTGTACAATATGCATGTAGGGCTACAGAATGCATGTGGCTTTTCTAACTTGTTTTGGAATCCTATGCGAGTTCTTCTTATCTAAATCTTTTGAATCTGCAGTGCTTTTAATTAGTTATATAGATTCATGTTTCTTGATAATTAAGATGAGATTATTGCTTCATATTGATTTACCCTTTTGGAAAAAGGACGCATGCAAATACAACGTCGGCTCCAGTTTAATATCATTTGCTCAAAAGAAAAAAATTACCTCTTCTCATAGTATACATATCATTCCTGCAAAGAGGGCATTGAGAATTAAATAATTAGCAATAGCAATTAGCGCACCATGAAATCACCCAAAACAAAATTGAATATTGTGCACTACACATTCCCACCCTAGAGCGTGTAATGGTAGGGTTCTTCAACCATGTATGTAAGTACATATTTAAAGATCAATGTAGTTGCTAAGCGGACGACAATATCAACTTGACTGAAAGTTCAATTGGGTGCAGAGTGTAACGCATATTGGTTATAATCATTTATTTTCTTTCCTTCATTAATGGAGGCCAACCTTTTTTTATAAGTTAATATCCTCAAATTGCTGAATGATACAAAAATGATAACTTTTCAGTGCTTATTGACAGGGATGACCTGATTAAAGAGGTCGAAGAAGCACAAGGAGAGAAGCCAAAATGGTAAATTGGACTGCACTTGTGGAACAGTACTACCCCAATCTACCCATGTTTCTTGTAGACCCTAATAATCTACTCATGTCGACTATGAATCCAACTAGGACGTATACCTTTTCAAGCAACTGAAGTGCACATAGGAAGAAATGGGAGTCATCTCGTGGTAGTTATCTGACTTGTTCTTCCTCTTCCAGCTTTGATTTTTTTTTTCTTGTTATTACTCTGTGCTGCATGCAGAGAGGCATATTCATGAATGAGAAAAAGAATAGCGCATGCGGGCCATACCTTATTCACGGGTTCTTCTATTTCTAGATTCTCGCATGCAGGTTTTGGCTCAATTACTTCCCAAGGCCGCTGCAAAAATATTGCTCCTTATCGCAATAGTGCATAAATATTTTTGACTTTTTCTGTGTCTTGCTCAGGAGTTCATGACCGTTTTCATGCCATCCTAATGTCCAGTTACTATACCCTCTTTAGAACCAATGAAGGTGATCAAGAAGCTCACTATTCATGAACAGCTGAATCTGATCTTAATTCATGTTTTGACAAGTTGTTTGGTCCTAATGTACGCTTGGGAACTGGGAGCTAGACGCTAATTAATTGGGCTCTTGGGGAACCTGTAACTTGACAGACAGGGTTCGATCCCAGACAATAAAGGAACTCATGCAATGGATAGAGGACGCTACGTACCGAACTACTCAGATAATTAACGTCCCAGCTCCATTCATGATCTATTGCCATATCAGACGAACCTAAAGGCTTTTCGTTTTGGCACTTTTCACTGAGAATTTTTCAAAGATGAAATGCAAGGACGACAGAACGTCCTTGGTGTGTAACGGCACACGTGTCTGGACCAGAGTTTCCGGAACTTACTAAACTGATCAGAATCGTACGTAGTCCAATATGAAGCATATTCCCAACAGTGTATTTGACAGCGAAGCGTGGAAGCTGATAGCTAGTTCCTTTTAGCTCGATGCACTGCTCAAAAAAAGAGAACGAAAATACAGACGTAACTTAATTTATAAGTACATTTTATATTGAAATTTTCGTCTCTGGACGAAGACGTCTTCAAAAACATCTTGATTTTTTCCTCAGAAATCATTTCCAAATGAATATAGTTACTCGAACAGACCCTGTCATCTTCTAACCTGTTAAGCAAACCCTTTCGAGGTCTAGTCATAATTAGCACAATTGACCTACAATTCGGTATCAGAATACATGAACCTTTCACTTTTTCCATCTTATCTTAAATATTTTATTGCATTGTATTTGTCATGTACTTATAAGGATGAAAATGATGGGAATAGGAACTTATATAACATAAGATCCTAATCTGCTAATCTTCAGTCTGATATGGTTTCCCTTCTAGCTAACGGGTGGCGGTTCCTTGAATTTTGACTCATTGAGGAGAGCTAATTAAGCTGATAGGTTGAAATAGTCATATGATTAAGGGTGAATTGTAATTTCAATTAACTTGTTAGTCTGACTTTTAGGCTACTTGAGCCTACGTTCATATATAGAATATGCATAGAAGGCCTGTCATGGGACTCATGATCATATCTAATGCCCCTTCCATTCTTGGTAAAGGAAACTCCTATTCAATAATTAGAACCTCTTAGGGCTGGGGCGTGAAGCAATATATTAAAAAAGGTGAACAAATCTTGCCGTGCGGATCTTGCTCAGCTTCTAAAATATATAAACAAATGGGACTCCCCATCAACGTAGTTATCAGGAGTGAGAAATGGTGAAAGTTATGGATCCGATCGACTTAATCTGCATCTGAACTTGTTAATTTCTGCATACATATTGGCCACAAAATTATGTTTCGCTTCAGCTTTTTGCATTGGTGGAGGACAGACAGAAGGCAAGAGAGGATTAATTAAGCTTCATGTTTTGATCTACTCCCAAACAGTACTCATCGATTACCCTGAATAATCTTCTTCCCGGAAAACGAAGAAGAAGAACACTAGTCTCCATGGTACTATATATTATCATGATTTTTACTCATGGGCCCAGCGGATAATAGTTAGAATTATGCATGAGAAAGCCCAAAATATTACCAGGCCCATTAAGCTCATTCAGCCCATCATGTCAATGTCACCAACAAGGACAAATTCCAGACCCCACCCTAATTATCATCATGACCTCACGAGAAAGGCAAGGAATAGGCTTTTCCCGTTGGAGTCACGAGCACTGAGTTCATGACTTGGACCCCAACCTCCACCCACGTACGTGTCGGGTTCACCGTTCACGTGCTTCCAAGACAGACAGATATGCATATATAGCCAATTCTAAAAGCACTGCGAATACAGACAGTCAGACATGCTCGTTAAAAAAAGCAAAAATAAAAAAAAACAGAGGAGGAGAAGAAAAAGAAAGAAAGGGATCCTGGTGGTTACGCGCGCTTTCTGGTTTCCTACTTTTACTTTTTGTTTGGTATGATCCAAAGAACCCTAGACTTAAACAACCCTAGAGGCTGAAACAGAATTGGCTTCACAATTGAATTTGTTATTATTCTCAGAGTCATGAAGACAATGATAGAATATTAATGTAGTCATATTTCCTTTTTTTTTTTTTTTTTTTTAATGAGTGATAGATGATTTACGTATGGGTAATTAGGGTCTGACTTCAATCCTCTTCATAAATAAACTGAAACAATCCTTTTCATGTATGCAAGGCAATCCTTAAACAATCATATAATGACTTGAGGAGGAGATCTGCATGTTTGAATTCATTTATGTAAAAGATCTTCTTAAACAATTTTTTTATATTAGATGGAATATGATATTCTAAGGTAAATTAAAATATATTTGGTAATTGTTTAAAACAAGATAAATCCGTTGTACTTGGTCTTCGTGCATAGGGTTTGGACACACTTAGCTCATTTGAAAAACGTTCTGACTTGGCTAAAAACACGACGACAAATTTTGGACACTTGAAATATTAGCTTCACTGCCTGAGTATCAATTAAGTCAAGAACTTGCTCGTAAGCTATAAAATTCAAATTTAGGCTCACTCACTGGATACGATTCGTCTATGAATATAAATCCGTCCTACCGTCCATTGAGCTATCACCTTTAGAGGTTGTCCCCATCAAAACTTTACATAAATTTTTAGATATTCATGTTGCGATACCAATCAAGACAATAACTTTATTCATTTGATTATATATAGAACATGCAAAATGGGGTGCGTCAATATCAACAAACAACTGATAGGCCCTTAATAAATACCTGAGTATAATCATATATATGATAGTGCTCGGTTTGGTTAGAAGTGATTTTCTGATCATAGGCAATGTTAACTAGCTAGTTATAATTAACCCTAAGTTTCTAAAATAATTAATTAATTAAAACATTGATACAGCACAGTCTGCACCATTGCCCTACTTTTCCACCAAATATCTGATTCCTCTTTACCGACCTCATTAAAAATTTTTGATATTCTTAGTTGTCCCTTTTCATGACTAAAGGTCACGGATGGGGGAGGCTGGCTAGCTAGAGGTGCATGTGCGTAGGAGTAGGACCGGAATTCAGACTTGGTGTAAGGCGATAATAATGATGGCATGATTAGGCAGATTTTGGCTCTTTTTGGTTAGTTGCAATCTTTCTGATCTGCTGGCCTGCCCATGTCACTGTTTAGTCGTCTGCGTCGAAGACAATTCTAACTTCTTTTCTCACTACTCATGATTTTTGTTTTCTCAGCCTGGATTGAGACCTTGTTCTGAATTTTCAAATTTACTGCATGCCAACCCTAAAGCAAAAAGTACTGCATTGTTTTGTCTCAAATCATATTCCTTCAAGGCATAACCAATCGACAACCCAAACTTTAAGCAACTCTAGTGAAGGAAACAAAACAATGTCAACCAAGTCCGGGGAAGGGGATGAAAAATATTTTCTTAGGAATATTCGGTAGGATTTGGGGCCATAAACCAATAAAACAAATAAAAAAAGTACTGCCACAAATTTTAAATCGTTTTTGTTTCTTAGGAACAAGAAGACATTTGGAGCTCTTTTCTTGAGAATTATAATTATAGAATAACATAGTATATGTGCATGTTCATGATACCATTGGTGTGCTGGTTGTGGGATATTTATAGCTAACTGCTGAACAAATCGTTTGAATTCTTTTGTAGGCAATTGTTTGAAAAATGGGACAAAGCGTATGAGTAAATGGAATTGCAATCCATCCTTGCCAAAAGTAAAGGGTGTCACTTGCCAAAGGTTCAACGGTTACAAAGAGTTTGTATTGGTTAATTATAGGGTAAACTGATCATCACGTTTTGACCGTAACACGTGTACAAACGCGTTTTTTTAAACTATATTGGAGTGGCGATTACCTACAAGGAAATTTGCAGTGAGAAACTGTAGAGTACCGGATGAAAACTTGCGTAGAAGGCCATGGTATATTGTGTTTAAGTTAGCGGAGTATCCGTCTAATAGCTTGCTATTAATAGTTATGGGTGGGTACTGCATAAACTGGCCGTATGTACTTTATAGTTTACGGCATAAGAGATATTTGATCAGCGACTTAAAAGACAGATATTGTACTAATTGTTAGGCTATGTGGAGCCTGATTTTTTATATCTGACCCGTCTTGGCCTGTTTTGGTGGTGCGACCCAGTGGGGGTCCTATTTATGTAACACTGTCCTATTTATGTAACACTCAGGGTTAGGCCTTAGAGAGAGAAATATTTGTCTTTTGCACATTTTTTTGCATGACGGCTGACACCTCCCTGTACTTTGATCAAAGAATAGTGAAATTTTTGCAACTTGGTGGATGTACCTTATATTGAGGGAACCACGTAAATTCTGTGTTGTGTCATTGCTTATTTTGTTCTTCTTATTTCGTTTCTCACGGTTTCTCTACAGGCAAGGAATAGTATTTTTCCCAACTCTAATTAATGCCCCTAGTGCTTATATACATGGTTGGATCATCAAGAGCATCAACCAAGATCTTGGCCTCGTAAGTTGCTTTCTAGGCATCGAAGCTATCGCTGTGCAAAATGGTCTATTGATCTAATTCTTTTAATGTCGATGCATAGTGGACCTGTTGAGCCGACTAATATGCTCCTTTCCTCTCCCATGTCCATAACAAGTCGATTATCTGAATGCATGTCCAAGCACCAAAGTATGGTGTGCGTTGACCCTTCGATGTAGAGTTTAATGCTCTCTTAAGAGACAAAATATTTATCACGCCCCAAATCTCCAAAGTTAGAGGGTGACTCATTAACCATAAACAAATATACTTTTGTATTAAAAACTTATTTAAACAAATTGCGGAATAAACTTTATTAAAAAAAATAACTTCAATAAAAACTCTCCAGAGATCAAGGTAAAAAAACTTCTTTAAAACTCTATCAAAACGCAAAAATAAATCTAAACATGAATAGTTTGACACTAGAGTCAAACATTTATTCTAATAATTTCTCAGCTACCTGTCCACGTGCATCTATTCTTGACTATCGACACGTTCCTGATCAACATTTGAAAATAAAAAAATAATAGCGGGTGAGTTCGACAAGTCAGTAGCAATCATTATGCTAGTGTGTATCCTATGAGCCACTCTGGTACCAATAAGAGATTGAATATTTAAAATCTTTCTAAACTCTTGAAAGTTATTTTTGGCAATTTCAATGAAACATCTTTATCAATAAAACAATTTTATATATATAACAAAATACTAAAGAAAATCCAATTTCAATAAAACATCTTTATCAATAAAACAGTTTTATCTATATAACATAACACTATAGAAAATTAAAACAGTTTTATCTACATAATACTATAAAAAATCCATTTGGCAATAACTGTGGGTCATGTTTACCCCCGTGACAGGGTTGTGCAGTTGCTACCTAATTTGGAGATCAACCAAACTAAACCAATACTATGGGTAGAATTATTCCTTACTAAGGCTTGGCCATGTCCAAGTGTGCACTTGGTAAGAATTTATAAAATAAACCACTCAATTTCCAGAATAGGTGCACTCAATGGGTGCAATTGGTACCAATGCACTGTCTCTGTAACTCTGAGCCTCAGGGTTTGAAAAATACATAACATATCATAAAATAAACATCACTTTGAACTTTGCATCTTTCCCTTCTTTTCATGAAATATCATGCATAAATCTTGAATAAGAATAAATGTCAAAAAGCTTTGATTCAAACATTGAAAATACCATAAAATATCATTGGACATAAAAATAGGCTTATGTTTACACATTTCATGCTATAATCTTTAACAATTTTATCAAAATCTAATGCACATAAAACTCCGAAGGTTTTCAATAAAACATGCAATTTCTCAAATATCACCTCAGTCTTTTAGGAAAATCTAGCATAATAACCCAACTTACTTGGATCTTCAAGCAAATAAGCCTCTGACTTATCACCTATCAATACAAAATTTAATGTATTATAATACGCTCAAATGGAAACACAAGTGAAACTCTAAATCTGTCCGATAGGATTAAATCCGAAATTCACTGGTCAGATTCTAAAATATAACTTACCTATCTCGTGTTTCCTTAAAATCCCCAAATTAAAATATGTTCTTCCCTAAGATGTTAACTATACACCTGTAAAATTCCATATCCAGATTCCTTGTACAACTCAGCCAATAAAATCAACATTCACCTCTGTTCGTGGGGTCAAACTATACCTCGAATAATTCTATGCTCATCAATTCTAAAATTCATAAGGATCTATTCCGATATCCACAAATCTCGAAATGTATACCAAAGATTCATATATGTGTTATAAAGATATCCATAAAATTTCATGCCGAAAGTCGAAGTCTAGCCATGTCATTCGGTACAAAACTCCAATCTATATCAAAGGATCTTTCTCAGCAATTTCGATTTCTCTAAGCCTAACTTCTAGATTTTCAAAATCATACCAATAAATCTCCACAAATTACAAAACTTTAACCCAATCCTCCTGCAGATGTCTAGTACGAAATATCTAAAAATCATAATTTCTCAAATTCTAGGGTCAACTAGAAAAAAATAATTTGATCTACTATTCAGATCAAGAACTTGAATTTTCCTGAATAAATCTTGAACTCAAATTTCAATTACTCCAAGAAACCATTGAAACTATTTCGAAAATCTTGAAATAATTAGGGCCAGATCTATACACCCTATGGTTGATCTCTCATAAAAAGAATACAAATAAAATATCAAGAAATTCGAAATACCTAAATTTGCTTCAAGAAAATTCGTCTAGATTGTTGAAAGCAAGAAAACCCTTCTTTTTACTCTTGTTGGCGTAAAAGTGAGGTGTGCAAAAATTAAAACCAATATGTAAATATATATAGATTCACACTAGTAATAGACTCCCTTTAAACTCTAAAACTTTTAATTTTAAATAATCATAAATCTTTAAAATTTTAAAAAGATTTGACTAGGTCAAAAATAAAATTTCAATTATTTTAAATGAGTTAAACTCAAATATCAAATTTAAAGAAGTCATTTCAAATATCAAATAACAAATTCAAATAATTTTAAAACAGAAATCTGGGGTGTTACAATATTGACTCTATTAATTGATCCCCAGCTTGTCCCAAATATGAATATAGTTGGAAGCAAATGCGCATATCGGACTGTAGAATCATGCAAACGGATATGTTGACTAATAGAAGGTGCACGATCGTCTTCAAAAGGTCTAACATCTAACAACCAGAAGTGGATACTTGGACACATACAACTCGATGGTCAAGCATATTACGTATCGTGTATGTCGTGCTCTCTCTTGCAGTTTCTAATGACTGGTGTATTCGACAATATAATGGTGACAAGCTCTAGTTTTACACCTATTGATTAAACTTTTAAGGCTTTCCAATGAACTTCCGGCCAAAAGATCTGGGTCGACTATGTTGTTTTCTAGGCATCGAAGTTATCCCCGTGCCAAATGGTCTTCTCTTATCTCTTTTTTTTTTTAATCGAAAAAACCTCATCATATTAGAAAAGACTAAAACAAAGCAGAGTTTGAATCACATAAAACAGTAAACAGCGGAATAACAGATACATCAATAAACCCAGAGAGCCGAGAACGGGCAGCCTATTGAGCCAATAAATGGGCTTGCTGATTCAGACGCCGAGGGACCCAGTGAAGAGCCCAAGCCGATTGACTCTTGAAGGCATAGTGGATGGTGAGAACCAAATCTTCAATTTTCCAGCATGGAGAGTGGATAGGCTGAGAGACATCAGCACACAGTAGCTTAGAATCAGATTCAAAAATCACACGAGACCATTGTTTGGAAAGAGCAATCTCAACAGCCCGAATAGCAGCAGTAGCTTCGCCCACCAAAGGGTCCACAGCCCGAATTCGCTCCATGTACACAGTACAGAGGGAGCTAGAGGAGTCTCGCACAGAGACGGCTGTGTACAATCTTTCTTGACACACAGCGACCTCAAAGTTGATCTTAAGGCACCCTAGATCAGGAGGAGTCCAAGTATCAGAAAACGTAGCACACCGAGAAGACCAAGCATGGAAGTAATCAGAAAATCTATGAGAGAGAGATTCCTTCAACTCATTGAGAACAACCGGCTTCCCTTCATGAACAGCTTTGTTTCGGGGAAACCAGAGCACATCCAAAATAAGAGCTGCATTAAGAATGAACGAGGGAAGGGAACTAGGGCGAAAACCCAATTCAACACCAGCATGGAGGATAAAACGGATCCAGTCAGCAGGGCAAGCAAAGGAAAACCGTGAGATGGCCAGCGGCCAAGCCGACAAACTCCATAAAGCTCTTGCAAGCTGGCAACCATGAAAAACATGAAGGATAGACTCTGCATGTTCTTGACAGAAAGGGCAGAGAGTAGTAGTATCCGAGAGACTGCCCAAAGATAGAAAAGAGGGAGCCTTGACAGGAATAGCTTCAGCAGCAATCTTCCATAAAAGAAGTTTTAAACGATCCTGGAGTTGGAGATGCAATAGTAAGGACTAGTCTTGTTCAGACAAGAACGGCTGAGCAGAGAGACGACCATCTTGGGCTAAAGCAATAGCTTCCTTCACCGAGAAAATACTGGGTGAATTGGGAGTCCAGATAAGGGAATCATGGGCCTGGGAGTGTGGGGGAGGGAGAGCCAGGATATTGTCTACGGTGGGCGAAGTAAATAGAGACAATAAAAGTGGAAGATTCCAAGCACCAGAATCAGCATCCACCAACTCACTAACAAACTGAAGAGGGCATATCTCAGATGTAGAAGGAAGCCAGCAAGGTCGTCGAAGGGATCCAAGGTGCATTTAAAAGGATCCAAGGTGCACTTCGAATATAAGAGACACCCGTGGATTTGAGTAAATCTCGAATCTGCTCAGACCTGCCAAATAAGGGAAGAACCCTGTTCGGAGAGAGAATCCAGAAATGAAGAGGAAGGAAAATACTTAGATTTGAGAATAAGAGCCCAAACAGCAGTAGGGTGAGACAGGAGATTCCAACCCAACTTCTGTAAAAACGTAGAGTTCACGTATTCCATCTTGCGGATCCTTAACCCACCATGGATCTTCGGTTGGCAGATGACAGTCCACGCCTTAGGAGTATAATTGTGGGACTTGTGGGCAGGAAAGCCCCACCAGAAGTCCTTGAGTAATCTGTCCACAGTTTTACACCAACCGAGATACTTGCAGTCTCGTATCATCAACGTCAAATTCAGATCAGGACATAAAGCTGCTGCCACTTTAGTGTGAGTATTAGGACTCAAATAAATAGAAGACTTAGCCTTATTCAACTTCTGTCCTGACCAGCGACAATAAGCATAGAGGCATTCATCAACAGCCCGAGATTCCTGAAGATTGGCATGATAGAAAACCAAGAGGTAATCGGCAAACATTAACCTTATGTCGTTTGATGCCATGAAGCTGCCCAAGTCGTTCTTCCTTTTGGAAAAGTCGAGAAAGAGGTTCTGAAGCAAGTATGAAGAGAAAAGGGGATAAAGGATCCCCTTGTCTCAAACCTCTGCTAGGCAGCACCTTGCCAACCGGAGAGCCATTAATCAGAAAGGAATAAGACACCGTTGATAAGCACTGATGAATGAGCTGGATCCAATAAGGCGAAAAGCCAAAACACTTCAGCACATGAAGAATGTACTTCTACTCCAATCTGTCATAAGCTTGTGCCATGTCCAATTTAATAGCCATTAAACCTGCCTTCTCGAATTTGTGTTTCATGGAATGGATAATCTCTACAGTTGTGATTGAGTTATCTTGAATAGTACGATTAGGAATGAAAGGATGGAACTGATCAACCGAAGAAGGGTTGTTAACCTTGGGTAATAAGGCCACAGAAGTAGAGTTGAGTTGGCGTAACAAGAAACCAGAGGAAAAGAAGCTTCTTATCATGTAACAAATATCTTGACCAACAATAGACCAATATCGTTGGTAAAACGATGCAGTGAAGCCGTTCGACCCAGGAGCCTTGGCTGGGCCCATCTGCTTGACGGTACGTAAGATTTCGGCATCCGAAGGTACACGACAGCGGAAACGGTTCTCCACGTCAGAAACCACTGGATGAATAAACTCCTCAATCTCGATGGCTGGCCAAGTTTGGAGACTCGGAAGTATACATAGTAGAAAAATGATCTAGCAGCATAGACTGTAGAGTCGGAGAATCTGAAATCCACCGACCTTGCTTATCTTTCAGCATAGTGATGTCATTGTGCCGGCGCCGAATAAGCGATGCAACGTGGAAAAATTTCGTGTTTATCAGATCAGTGGTTGTCAACACTAAACACGAGATTTTGTTCCAAAGAGTTCTTAGCATGACGAAGTTTTTGAACGCTTCAGCCGAACGCTTCATTTTTCCTTAGCCTTAGAGTAGATGGAATGACCCTCCAAATGAGCTAACCGTAGGTGAAGCTGACGGATAGCATGAGGCAAAAAACCCACAGTTCCCCCGTTCCATTTTCGTAAAGCAATCTGAGTTGAATACAATTTATGTATAACCTGAAAGGCAATGGAACCACGGGAGGAAAGGACCAAGAAGACTGAATCACATCAACACTAGAGGGTTCAGATGACCAAAATTGTTCGAAGTGGAACAGTTTCGGACTGAGAGAGAGCTGGCCCTGTGACTGGAGCAGAATAGGACAGTGATCTGAAGAGGAACGGGGAAGGTGGATAAGTTGGGATTTCGGGAACAGAGAGGCCCATGCAGGGTTGGCATAGGCTTTGTCCAGTTGTTCCTTGATCCTACGGGAACCTTTCTTGCCATTGCACCAAGTGAAGGAAGCTCCTGAGAAGCCAAGGTCAACGAGACCATGATGAAGCTGCAATTGGTAAAGACCATTCGTAGAGGATGAGGCAACAATTTTTCCACCTTGCTTATCACACGGGTCCAAAACCATGTTGAAATCACCCACAATCGCCCCAGGAACAGCAAACCTATCCCCAAGCCGAGACAAGTCCTCCCAAACCCTGCCTTACTGTCCCAATCAGCCGGTCAATGGATAAAAGATAAAGCCGAAGGCTGATGACTTGGCTCATCAAAAACAAGGATGCTGATAATATGCCGATGTAATAATACCAAATCGAAATCCATTCCAGCCCTCCAGGCAAAAGCCATACCACCACTGAGTCCCGGTGCAAGATAGGATAAAGAGAGAGGAAAACCAACACGAGAAAGATCGTCTTGAGCGTTACCGATCTTTGTTTTGACTTAGCAAATAGGGGTGTGCATCGAAATTTTGGATTCGGAAGGCCCATATCTGAATCCGAATCCGAAAATTTCGAATACCGGATTTGAATCCGAATCCGAATCCGAGTAGGTCATATCCGGCTGGGTTAGTAGATTCAGATATCGGATCGGATTCGAATTGGGCCTAATTTGGGCCAATCGATTTGAGAGGCATTTTTAGTTGTATAATGGGCTTTTTTTTTTTTGGGCAGATGTTAATTTGAGACAGACCGAATTTGGGCCTAAAATAAGCTGTTTTATAGACTTTTTTTTGAAGCTATTATTTATTGCAGCCTTATTATTTAGCATGGGCCCATTTCATATCCGGTAAAAATGACTTTAAAGAATAGAAATTGGCAGTTAGGCTCCATTGCACAATTTGCATTTATTTAGTTTGAGACAATGTTTACCCTTTACAAATATTGTCGCTGTAAAATCATTTTCCATCAAATCAACTATTTAATTTAATATATAAAATGATCACATGTCAAATCAGAACAAAAAAAATACAGGTTCCACAAGTCCACCAGACTGCTAAAAATTCAATTAGACAAAAAAAAATAAGAAAAAAAAGAAACACTAAGGTGCTGTTTGAACGCTGCTTCTCACACGTTTATTTTTTGGGGTGTATAATATATCAACAGCATTTTTTTAAAGTGAATCTTTATTGGAAATGTCTGTAAAAATATAGGTGTTGTATGGGTGTGTGAAAATTAGTTTTTAGGAAAATTCTTCGTATTAGTTATTTAGTGAGTCACGCCTCTTCTTAGAGATAGACTGTTTCGAATTAAAATGAAAAATTATGGGGGTTTAAAATTAAATGTTATTATTATAATTTTTGAATTTACAGTTTGTCTGATTTTCTATAGGTCGATTAAACGATTCTACTCAACTATTTAGTTTATTTCATTAAGTTAAACTCATCAGTATCCTTATACACACTATCACCCTTATTTTGAGATTTCAGTAATACCGGGTAGCGGAGTTCCAATTGTATGTTTAATTTCTAAATTTGTTCGATAGAAGAATACAATAATATGATTATTATATTAATCAATCATATGCATCCACTATTATTAATAAATTCTCCCTTATGTTTTGTTCTCCTTTTCTGCACCCTCTAATATCATACGTATATTTGATAAACTCAAAGTCCACGGTTTTCAGCAATACTACACTCCCAATCTCTGACTAATCACGTCTGCCTGGTGTCATAGCTAACTGTGTACCCCGGTCTTCACGAATCTACTTTAATTATAGATTTATTTTATAGAACGATTAACGGGTACGACTATTAATTATTGGTTTACTTATTCATTAAATTATCATTATCTAGACTTACAGCAAGTGATGCATACTGTACTTATATTTTTATCATTGTTTCAGCGCATTCGATTGACAGAGCCCATTCGTAGGGAAAAAAAAAGCTCGCGCAGTTACCATAACAATAAAGAACCTTCCACATTGTAAACATCTACGCTTTTATGAATGGCAATATATATTTTGAGCATCGCCTACCCAGAAAGGGAGCTTGGCAGGCACCTTAAATTTAAGAAAAACTGAACCATTAAAATTTGATAGAGTCCTAAACAAGTAACTCCAAGACAACGATTTCGCCAATTGCGGTAGGATATATAATTATGCGTCGCCGTCAAGCGGTAGAGATCTTTACCGTCTAAAGATATACATAGCACACTTACTCTTCGCTAACTTTGAATTGTGACAAGTCGCGCCTACCCTTCTTCATTATATATTTTAGAGCTATAAAATAAAGGGACAAGAGTGAAATACATTAAAGATCTGGACACCACTTACAGAGACATACCTCTTACAGTAATAACTTGTAGAGCTCAATACCCGTGTCCATCCAATCAGCATTGCGCGATCAACATATAATACCCATTGGCCAAAGGAACACCTTCCCGGTAGCTGGTGCGGATAAACCTCGCATATCACAAGACGCTCATTACAACTTCATACCCCCTTGAGGCTTAGGGCAAACCAAATATCGACACAGGCCATGAACATGCCATCACCAACAGGGGTTAGATGAACCGAGATTGGTTCCAGGGCGCATGTATATGGTAAAACACCGACATAATTAAAACAAGTATAGTGTAGCGACGTACTGACAAAGGATTTTCCGACGTACGGCGTTTTACAAAAAGGATTGGGGTCAAAATGTCCCATTATAGTCATTAAATACATGACTTCATCTCAGTCAGATCCACCATCATGCAGGAAAATTACGGATAAGAAACGTTGTCTTCTCGCGCGCCATGAGGGTTGGTATTTTGTCTGCGCCTGCACACCATAGTATTTATTTTGATAGGTTCGTTGGACGCTTATGGGATGTCATCATCGGGTTCCCCGCCGGGCTATTGGGAGAAAAAAATTCATATTCATTTTGGGTGGGTGATTGAGTTGTGCGAGTGCTCTGTGGTCGCAAACCACTTGTTGTTTCAAAGCATCCTTCTCCTACCTCATTTAAAAGCGACAGTGCTAGATTGCAATGCTTTTAACACGTACGCGCTTGGTAATGGTGAGATTTCTTCCAAGCTGAGCTATCGGTCGCTTACCCGGGGCTAATAATCTCCATCTGGAGACCACTATCAGCGGTTGGCAGAAGTGGAAACTGCGCTATGTGAAGCATCTTGTACAACAATTTATGGACTTATACTCGTTGCATTAATAGATCCGACAGTACTCGCCCCTGCCGTGTTCAGTGGATTTAGGAAGGGATTTCATAGAGTATTTTACTTGTGAGTTGTGAGTATGCTGGACTAATATCTGTCGAGCACTACAATGCGCATTAGTGTCTGCGTCAGTGTTCTTATAGGGATTATTACGCGCAATTTTTTTGTTAAAATTTTCGATATTTCGCAAAACTTTTAGCACCTTATTTCACCCGCCAAAATTACAATTGGATTTCCCTCGTCACAATTTCGAACGAATGTAATACGTTGACTTGCCAGCAGTGAAGAAAGTCACATTTATTCCAGATCAAATAAGTAATTTTTCGTTTTTATACGTCGCATGCAAATCACGAATATATAACATAAAATTTTGTAATTCAAGTGTTTATATGTTTAATAGAAAAGAGGAAATTATATCTTCAATTACATACCGTGTCAAACATTTTGTCTTTATATTTACAGCTTTAAATGTATTCTTTATAATATTATATATAACTTTTACATGCAAAGCCATGCGACTAAAAGCCTCTTGTGACAAAATCATTTTGCAAAGTATGTACCATTTAATAAATATAAGTCAACAGATGTAATGGATATATCCATTTTATGTCAAAAACGGGTTTTTTTTGTTCTTTTATATCCTTCTCTTAATCTTTCTTTGTGTATTGGTTGTACCAAATTGTGCGTGGATAAGTCAACAGTTTTATCAAATTTTAGTAACAGAAGCCTTATTTTCATATTTATCATTCCTCAACTTAATTTAGTGAATTTTGTTTAATGAAAATATCTTCGCGCGCCACGTCCAGCGCCCTACAGGGGCCCTGAAATTTTCCAGGCCCCGCGCAGGGCCTGCGCGCGCGAGGGCTCTGAAGTTTTCCAACCCCTCGCGCGAGTCGCGCGGGCATGGCCCGCCGTGTTCGCTGCGAGGAGGTCTCTGCACCCCTCCGCCGCGAGTCGTTAATTAACAGAGCCCCCGCGCGCAGAGTCGTTAAATTACAGAGCAATATCGTTAAAAGGTGTTACCTTAAATCTACGCAAGATCGTTTGGATACTTATTCGAATAAAATCGCAGGGGCCAATTTGCCGAGCTGGATCAGAGAAAGGGGAAAAGGCAGGCGAGCTGATGAGAGGAAGGAGAACCTCGTGCGGTTTCGCGCAAGGGAAAATGGAGGGCGAAGGGTCTGTGAGCAAAATCGTGAAGGAGGGATTTAGGAGCTGCCGAGCTGGATCAGAGAAAGGGGAAAGGGCAGGCGAGCTAATCAGAGGAAGGGAGCTTCGTGTGGTTTAGCGCAGGGGAAAATGAGGGGCGAAGGGAGGAAAATCGTGAAGGATAGGGGGACATTGACGTGGCAGTTTCAACTTAAAAAGAGCTGGGTTGTGGACTGGGTTGAAAACACGTTGCCATATAGGTCGGGATAAATATTTGGATGTAGGGTGAGATAGAAATTGTTTGGGCTTGAAAACACGGTATTCTGATAATGATGAAAATATCAAACGATGAACATGTTTTGACTTCTCAGAAGCCTCAGTCACTCTCTAATCTCTAACAAACTAACAAACGAAATCAAAATGTCAATTTTCATCCTGTAGACAGTAAACACTAAGTTACATTAAAAAAAAAAAATCTCATTCCAAGTATCCAACTACTAAAAAAAAAGAATGCTTTCCAGTTTTCCTCCTGTAGACAATGAATTACTGTTAGAGCTTAGACGCTAAAAGTAAGATAGAAAGAGAAAACAAATAAGTGCAATATTATATTATATATGCATTAATAATTTCTAATACCAAATATATACACTGACCTGAGCAAAGATGAACAGCAAGGCAACAGCCAACACTCCAACAGCAACAGCAACACATGTCACACAATATCTATAATAACTTCAAGTCAGAATTCAGAATTAACAACAGTAAGCAACACATGTATTTTATAATCTAGTAATAAATTTTATAATGAAGAAAACAACATTAAAAAATTACTTGAGGGCTGTAATTATAATTGCTGTGACTTCTTCTTTTTATTTGCTAAGATTAGATGGTTCAGATCACCAATTGTAGAGGCGCATGAAGCAAATTAATGTCATTTCCTGATACACTTAAACATCGAAATATTGAAGATAAAGAAAACCCAAGTGCTCTAATATTCCAATGAATTGTTTCACTCTTCAGGTACTAGTCCAAAGCCGTAGGAAAATAAAAAATATTGTAAACATAACCAACTGGTCATTATGAACATGATGCACAATAATTTTGACAATCAACAAGTATCAGCAATAAAGATTGACAATCAACATGTGCTTCTTGGTTATACTTGGTTATACGAATTTATCAAATTAATATGATTCATAAAGACCAAATCGGGCAACAACAAAAGAGAAATGAATGTCATATGTATTGAATAGGAAAATACAAATAGCTGAGAATGAAAACTGCAACCTCCTACCCAATAGTTGAGAATACATACCTTTGCGATTGCATCTTCAACAAATGATTCAACCTGTAAAGCAAAAAACCACAAGGGATCTGTTAATACTGGAAGTTAGACCTTGCAATATACAGTACCTTGCGAAGGATTCAAGCTTTGTATGGGGTATGGAGTCCGGCGACAGGTGACAGCAAGGAGATTGGTGAGTGGCAGCGGTTGAGGAGGGGGGGAGACTGGTTGTGGCGGTGGCACAGACCTTAGAGAGTTAGGGTTAGGTTTCGAATGGGGGCTAGGAGAAACAAGAATCGTGAATGAAAAGGGGGGGTTGAAATGCGAAGAAAGGGGGTGTGACTGTGTGGGGGTTCTAAAAGAGAAACGCACGGTTTCATTAAAGGGGGGAATTCGGGTTAGGTCGAAAATATCGGACCTTTTCCCCGGGTATCCGACTCTGACCTGAATTTTAATTTTTATTCTATGTACTATTCGACTTTGACTCTGGATCCGACCACATCCGACCCGGTCGGGTCGAATCCCGGTCGGCAAGTCGGATCGGAGCATTTTTGCACAGCCCTATTAGCAAATACTATTAGGATTGTTCTGCCGAATTGAAGCCCATAAGGAATGGAGAGCCGCGGGGCTGGCTTATCCTGACAGTTCCAGAAAAGAGCCCTCATGGGGTTGGTGGAGGCATGGTTTGGCCCATCTCCTCAGCCTGGTGAATAGGATCAAAAGACTCTAAAGAAGAGTAAGATACCATAGACAAGTCTTACTGATACCTGAAACCACTGCCAGAGCCTCGCCCACGTCCCCTCCCTCTACGTTTCCTTGCCACCGTAGTCCAAGTGGCCAATGGCGAGTCCTCATCACACTGCACGGAAGCCATGGGAACAACATCAATCTGGTAACGCAACATGGTATTGTGCTGCCGGTTCGGATGCCCTGTAGTGCTTGCTCTCGCTAGGGGGCCATGACATGGGTCGTTTAAACCCTATTGGGCCTGGAGTATCTAGCAATACGGTTGGTGAAGGATCTGGGGGCGAGGGGCGAATAGAGTGGGCCTATTAAAGATATATCGGGCTCCTTAAAAACTTCCTCGATGGTAATAGAGGAGGATAAAACATCCGAAAACCCAGCTAGAGATAATAGGCTGAAGAACGATGGGCCAGAGAAATCAAGAAGGAGGCCTTGCTCGCGAGCAATACACTTCTGAAGATCGAGATGACAACTCTGGTGCTCTACCCACACGTCTTCATCCGACATCTCCTACACCTAAGGTGCTTGTGGCAGGGAATCTTTAACTGCCAGAGCCGAGTTGTGGCCCCTAGCCGCAATACTGTGCTGAAAACCTAACAAACGAGGCACCGCATGACAGGTAGTGGGCACAAGGGAAGGGATAGACACCTGTGGTAGAAAAGGTGTCGAAACCATACTGATATTAGATATGTTAGAGGATAACGGTGCAATACGGATGCTAGGTGGAGAAAGGAGAGCATCACAGGAAAGAGGGGGTGGGAAAATGAGAGGGGATGAGTTGGCACATGCAGTCATATGTCATAGGGTGGAGGGAAAATACTCGATGAAATGAGAGTAGAGGTTCTTCGAGAATCGAGAATCGTAGCTTTCAAGTTCGAGAGAACAACCTTATAGTCTTGTTAAAACTATTAGGTTGGCTGATGATATGCTGACCTGCAAGCTCATTTCCTCTCCAAAGTCCACAACAAGTCAATAATCTCTTTTTGCTTCTTTAATGTAAAGAACAACACTTGCTTTACCAGTAGTTGTAGGATGGATAAAAGACGAAACTAAAACAAATTTTCTCAATCTTAGAGATCTACCTTAAGTGTCAATACTTTTAATTGAGAGTATCAAGTGTATTTATCTATTAATTTAATTTTTCAAACAAGTATTACGTTAACAATTTTAATGAAATTTACTAATATTATATAATAAAAATAATTTTTTTTAGAAAAGTAAGATTTATAGTTACTCAGACAGCATATAATTTCCTTTGAATATATGCTTATACATGTAAATATTTTAGTGCATTCGTATAGCAACCTACAACAAAAAATTATTTTAGTGGGCATAACAACAATACAATCGTATATGCATAAATTACACAAAGCCAAATAAAGAAAGAAGAGTTGAGAGATACAACACTGAGATTTTAGGTGGTTCGAGTTAACCCAAGCATGTGTCCACTCCCAAAGGTCCTCATTTAGATTTTCTTCACCTTCTCCAAATAGAACAATCTAGCACTGGATGCTAGAGAACCATTACAAGTTCTTTTAAATGGCAGTTGCATTCACAATCTCACAACCAATGTTATCCTCACCTTGGTTCTCTAACCTCATGGTTAGTACATATGTTCTCACCTAACACTCAAATCTCAAACTTTAAAGGTGGTTGAGAACCATCACAATGATTTGTTAAAGTTTGCAATCAATAGCTCTAAATAGCTGGATCTTGCAAATGATAACCAATAAAGGTGTAATAATATGATTTTAAAGTGTTGGAAGAGGAATTTACAACATAAAGGGAGTAAGGCTTTAAGGTAGAGCAAATTTTGTGGAAGAGGTAGTGAAGAGGGATATGGAAGAACACACTTCAATTTCTCAAACTTGACTTTTTTTGGCTTGTATTGACTTGACTTGTACAAAATTGTGGGGCTACATCCCTTTATATAGACTTACAAATTAAATACTAGCCACACATTTCTTTTAAAATATCTAGATATTTCTATGGTACTTTCTAGAGAGACTCTATACATTGAGTACACTTTCTAGATATTTTTATAACACTTTCTAGAAAAGCACTTCTACTTATCTCTAAGATATTTTCTTAAAACTTTCTAGAAAATGATTTGATTTTCCCTACTCTAAAGATTTATAGCACTCTCTAGAGAAGTGCTTGCTCTCCCTTTATCTAGAGCTTTATAGAAAATGATTTCTTTTCCTTTCCTCTAGAGATTTGTGGAATTCTCTAGAAGAACTTCATCCTCCATTAATGGGCCAAGATTAAGTTAGGAGCATATTGTGGACCCAAATCCAATTTAACATTCAACATCCCCCCTTAAACTTGATTTTGCTACTCCAAGGCGAGTTCTTAGATTGCAAAACACGTCATGCTTGAGTGGCTTTGTGAAGATATTAGCAATCTGCTCTTGAGACTTAGGGTGTGTTTGTTTGTAAAATTTTGGGGAGGTTAAAATTTTAGAGTATTGGATTTGGTGAAAAAGTGAAGAGAGAGATGATTTTTAATATTTATTATAGTGAAAAGTAATGATTTGATGGGGGAGAGAGAGATTATATTGTAATTTTTTTATTGTGTTAAAATTTTAAGAAGTGTAAAATTTTGGTGTGCAAAAGCACCCTTAGTATAGTTCAATTGCACCTTCTTCTTTCCAATGCATTCTCTGATGAAATGATACCTTGTAGCAATGTGCTTGCTTCTGTCGTGAATGCTGGATTCTTTGATAGAGCAAGTGCTGACTTGTTGTCAACATAGATCTTTGTTGGTTCTTCTTGTGGAACTCCAAGTGTCTTCAACAAGTTTTTTAACCATAGTGCATGATAAACACATATTGTAGCTGCAACATACTCTGCCTCGCAAGTAGAGAGTGTCACTATTGGCTTCTTCTTTGAGCTCCAAGTGAATGCAGTGCCACTCAAGTAGAACACAAATCCAGTGGTGCTCTTTCTATCATCTGTGTCTCCACCCCAATCATTATCACCGTATCCAAAAAGTTTGAACTCAGTAAAGGGTGAATAAAATAAGCCATAGTCAAGTGTACCTTTTATGTAGCGGAGGATTCTTTTAGCAGTCTTCATGTGAGTCATGGTTGGTGCCTCCATATAACGACTGATAAGGCCAACTCCAAAGAGAATATTTGGTCTTGTGCATGTCAAGTACTGTAAACTCCGAACAAGACTCTTGAAAAGGGTTGGATCCACCTTTTCACTCTTTTCATGCTTCGATAGCTTGACTCCGCTTTCAACTGGAGTACACACTGGCTTGCAGTCACACATATTAAACTTCTTTAAAACTTCTTTTGCATATCTTTCTTGAGATATAAAGATACCATCTTCTCCTTGCTTTTCTTCTACCTAAGATAGTACGCCATGAGCCCAATGTCTTCTTATAAAGGGCGTATTCATAGGGGCACTTTGTGAACTTATTTTTTAAGAAATATTCATCAATTCGATGATTTCATGCCCTTGGAGCTTGTTTAAGGCCATATAATGCCTTCTTTAATCTTAGGATTTTATTTTCATGTCCTTTCACTACATAGCCCAATGGCTCTTCGTAGTCAACGCCAGGGCGTTGATTGTAGCCTTTGGTGACCAATTAATCTTTGTATCTTTCAACTTCTCCTTTTTCATTCCTCTTCGCCTTGTACACCCATTTGATTCCGATTGCTCTTTTCCGTTCAAGAAGTGTTGTAAGCTCTGATGTATCATTCTTCTCAATGGCCTTGATTTCTTCATTCATGGCTTCTCTCCATCTTTTACTTTGAACTGCTTTCTCGAAGCCTATTGGTTCACAACCAGCAAAAAGACCAAAAAAGAGTGAGGTCATTTTGGTTTTCTATTATCTCGTAGATTTCTTGTAAGCTCCTCACTTTTGGCGTCCTTTCTCTTTAGCTTTCTCCAAGAGAAGATGATGGCGATGAATCTCTTCGAGAAGATGATGCAGGAGATGAAGGTGGACTAGTGGGCTCTTGTTGCTCTCTGTGCTTTTTTATGTTTTCTTCGAATAAAGGGAAGAAATCATAGTCTTCCGCTTGGAGACCCCAATTCCACGCTCATTTTTCATCGAACTTGACATCTCTGCTTGAGATGATCTTCCCCTTGTTAGGATTATACAACTTGTAACCTTTGTAGCAATGATCATATCCGATGAAGACATGTTTTTTACTTCTATCATCTAGCTTAGATCTCTTTTGATATGGAACTTGAGCATATGCAATGCTCCCAAACACTAGTAAATGGGAGATGTTTGGATTTCTCCCACTCCATGCTTCTTGCGGTGTCTTGTTCCACACACTTCTAGTAGGGCAGCGATTGACTAAATATATTGCACAATCAACAGCTTCAGTCCAAAATTTGTTGGGCATATTTTTGATTTTCAATATGCTGCGGGTCATATTAAGAATGGATCTGTTCTTCTTTTTAGCAACACCGTTTTGTTGAGGTGAGTACGGTACCGTCAATGGACGACAGATCCCATTTTATTCACAATATTTTTTAAATTCTTTTGAGTAAATTCTCCACCTGTATCAGATCCCATGGCTTTTATATTGTAACCACTTTCCTTTTCAACAAAGGGCCTTAAATTTCATAAAAGCCCCAAACACCTCTGATTTTTGTTTCAGAAAATAAACCCAAGTCGTTCTACTAAAGTCATCAATGAAAAGTACAAAATAATTGTTCTTACCAAAAGAGCTTGGGTTGATAAGCCCACACACATCAGTATGGATAAGCTGTAGTGGCTCTTTAGCTCTTGTGGTTGCTTCCTTTGGAAAAATTTTTCGAGAATGCTTTCCAAGTAAGCATCATTCATATAATTGATCCGCATGGTTGTTTTTTGACAACCCTTTCACCATTTTCTTCTTGCTCAACAATTTTAAGCCACCAAAATTAAGATGCCCAAATCTCAAGTGCCAAACCAAGACAAATCTTTAAAACATGCCTTTAGACATTTAGCAACATCATATGAATGTTTAATGCAAACATTCTATTGCTTGTCATTGGCATTTTGGCAATCAATTTGTTCATTTGATCTCTTAGCGAAAGATTATGATCTTTTAAATGAATATCAAACCTTTCTCTAAGAGTTGGCCTAAACTCAAAATATTGTTCTTCATATTGGGCACATAATAAACATTCGAAATAAATTCATGATTCTCATTCTTAGAGTGGATCAAGATTTTGCCTTTTCCTTTCACGGGAACTTTGGATTCATCTCCAAAAGTCATATTTCCTTTCACCGACTCATCTAGCTCCACAAACATATCTCGCTTCCCGCACATATGATTGCTCGCTCCAGTATCCAAGTACCATGTGCTCTTGTCTTTACTTTCTGCTCTTTTATATGGCAACAATAAAGTTGGTTGCTCCTTATTTTCTCTACTAGCATAATTAGATCTCTCCTCCACTTTGTTAAAATTACTGCTGCACTTAGAAGCATAATGGCCAAGCTTTTGACAATTAAAACATTTAACTTGAGATTTATCATATCTTTGTCTTCCATTTTACTTTGAATTGTTTCCTTTTCCCCGACCTCTTAGAGAATACAAACATTGGCCATTTTCTTCCTTCATGAATGCACCTCTTCCGCGACCTTGACCACGTCCTCTTCCTCATTGGCTTCTTTCACTACCAAAGCTTCTTTCTTTCTCATTCAGGGTGAGTTTTATTTGAGGAGCTTGATCTAAATGCTCTTCTTTTACCTTTTTCTTTAATCTTGCTTTATGGGCTTGTAGTGAACCCATGAGTTGATCAACAATCATAGTAAAGCCAAGTTTGAGAAATTGAAGTGTGTTCTTTCATATCCCTCTTCACTACCTCTTCCACAAAATTTGCTCTACCTTAAAGCCTTACTCCCTTTATGTTGTAAATTCCTCTTCCAACAAACTGGTATTGGAGCCTAGGTTGTAGTGAGAAGATGGCAAGAGGAATGATTCTCTTCTAAGTCCCTCAACTCACTAAAGTCAACTATGACAATTGGAGCATTAGAATGAAGGCTTTGCTCGGCTCACAGGACGTTTGGGAGATCGTGGAGAAAGGCTACAAGGAGCCACAAGATGAGCCACCCTATCCCAAGCTCAAAGGGATAGTTTGAAATACGTGAGAAAGAAAGACAAGAAGGCGCTCACTCTCATTTATCAAGCCTTAGATGAGAGTATGTTCGAGAAGGTAGCAAGTGCAACAAGCAGCAAGGAAGCGTGACAGATCTTGCAAAATTCTCACAAAGGAGTTAAAAAGGTGAAGAAGGTTCGACTCCAAACTCTTCAAGGTGAGTTCGAATCTTTGCATATGAAAGAATTAGAATCAATTTCTGATTACTTTTCTCGAGTATTGGCTATTGTGAATCAACTAAGGCGAAATGGTGAAAATTTGAATGATACTCGAGTAGTTGAGAAGATATTTCTATCTTTAGATTTTTCAATAGCTACCATAATATAATCAAATTTCGAATCTAAAGATAGAAATATCTTCTCAACTACTCGAGTATCATTCAAATTTTCACCATTTCGCCTTAGTTGATTCACAATAGCCAATACTCGAGAAAAGTAATCAGAAATTGATTCTGATTCTTTCATATGCAAAGATTCGAACTCACCTTGAAGAGTTTGGAGTCAAACTTTCTTCACCTTTTTAACTCCTTTGTGAGAATTTTGCAAGATCTGTCACGCTTCCTTGCTGCTTGTTGCACTTGCTACCTTCTCGAACATACTCTCATCTAAGGCTTGATAATGAGAGTGAGCGCCTTCTTGTCTTTCTTTCTCACGTATTTCAAACTATCCCTTTGAGCTTGGGATAGGGTGCCTCATCTTGTGGCTCCTTGTAGCCTTTCTCCACGATCTCCCAAACGTCCTGTGAGCCGAGCAAAGCCTTTATTCTAATGCTCCAATTGTCATAGTTGACTTTAGTGAGTTGAGGGACTTGGAAGGGAATCATTCCTCTTGCCATCTTCTCACTACAACCTAGGCTTCAATACCAGTTTGTTGGAAGATGAATTTACATCGCATAGGGAGTAAGGCTTTAAGGTAGAGCAAATTTTGTGAAAGAGATAGTGAAAAGGGATATGGAAGAATACATTTCAATTTCCCAAACTTTGGCTTTTTTTTGGCTTGTATTGACTTGACTTGACTTGTACAAAATGGTGGAGGCTACATCCCTTTATATAGGCTTACAAATTAAATAGTAGCCACACATTTCTTCAAAATATCTAGATATTTCTATGGTACTTTCTAGAGAGACTCTAGACATTGATTAAACTTTCTAAATATTTTTGTAGCACTTTCTAGAAAATGCACTTCTACTTATCTCTAAGATATTTTCTTAGAACTTTCTATAAAGTGATTTGATCTTCCCTACTCTAGAGATTTATAGAACTCTTTAGAGAAGTGTTTGGTCTCCCTTTATATAGAGCTCTATAGAACTTTATAGAAAATGATTTCTCTCCTTTCCTCTAGAGATTTGTGAAACTCTCTAGAAGAACTTCATCCTCCATTAATGGGTCAAGACTAAGTTTAGAGAATATCTTAGGCATAAATCAAGTTTCACTTTTAGCATAAAGCTCTCACCAATCCAAGGCAATGAAACTAAACAAAGAGAGAGAATGAGTGAAATGATTTGAAAAAGAAGGTAATTTTGATTTCAAAAGAATTTGAATTGTTAGACAATGAGCAAAATTATTTGAAGTTTGAAAATGATTTACTTAAACAAAAAGTTTTAGATTTTTCAAAACAAAATGATGTTTAGATAACAAGATTATCCATCAAAACAACATCCTTGAGAAATAATTACTTTAAGGAAAGAAATATTTGGATTTAATTTTTGGTAGCCAAAGATGTGTATTCGACAAAAGTGGTTTAGGTTATAAGCAATCGATAAACTAAAAATGTTTTAAGAATTATTTTTTCAAAGCAAAATCTTCTAGTGCACCTTCACACACTTGTCATTTTTGCAACAAGGATTGACATCTCATATTCGATTGCCTTATCAAGAAACTTGAGAGTAAGACTCTTAAGAAGACATGAGTTCCAAAGGAACCAAGAAAGCTTGGATACCAAAAGTCTTTTCTAAATGCCTAGTGTAGACATGGTATTAGAAGATGTCAAGGAGGGGAGGTTGATGAGGGTGAGGGTGAGAGAGCTGATCACCGAAGAGGTTCCTACGTCGTCTCATGTGCCACATTCAACACCTCCACCAGATTGTCAAGCTCTTGAGGCTTAGATCCCAGCTCTTTGCGCCGAGCATAGCTCATTCATGGTGGAGCTACGTCAATCCATCACCAATCTTCACAAAGAGAATTGTCCCTCTATTGAAAAGATATGTGAGGGACATCTATGATCCATGGCATCCTCGAAAGAGCTCTTTTCTTGCCACTTTCCTTCACCATCTTATATCTTGTTCTTAAGTTTTTGTTTGTGATTGTACTTTTTCTTTTTCCTTTTCTACTTTTATCGAATTTTGGATGTGGCAAAGGGGAAGAAAAATGTATTGATGTTTTGTTGATAACTTTATGTCTTTGATGTAAATATTGATGTTTTGATTAATATATGATGTCTTTTGGTTTATCAATGAAATTATTATTTCTAGATTCATATTGCTTTGATCATCACTAATGCTATCGCTACAAGTTATTTGATTGTCTAAGTGCAAAAGTTAGGGGAAGTTACCTCAAAACAATTTATTTTTTATCATCATAAAAAAAGGGGAGATTGTTGACTTTAGTTCACAATCGAGATTTTGACTATTGTAATAAATTGATTAAGAAAATAGAACAAATATCTTCTAAACTAAGCAATTTAAGACTCAATATAGTACACCTGAACCTAGAGTGGGGGTGAATATGTTCTTTTCAATTCTTTTTCGATATTTAACTTTGCTGCACACTTCACAAGAATATCAACAAGTTCAAGACCTCAAATCTTTATCAAGATTTTATACATACGCAGATAACAAGTAAACCTTGGAAGTAATTAAACTTTTATCAATACTTCAAAATATTCAAGAAAATTGTCTTTTAACTACAGACAATATTGGAAAGATTTATATTCAATCCAAAGTCAACAATTTAACAATGTAAATCAATTCTATCACACATCCATAACACACAATGTAAATCAATTTAATTGTTCCTTCTGTTCTTAATTTTAAACTCTAACCACATTGCATTAACACACTGTTAAACATTTTCAGCAGTAAATAAACACATTAAAGAACTAGAATTGCACTCCAAAGAGGTCTAATAATACTCTGGAAAATCAATTAATTACCCAAGCATGGCATATTCTCTAAAGTCTAAACTTTGTTCTCTTGTGCAAGCACAATCTAACAAGCAAATGAATAGTTCGTCTCTCTTACAAGGTTTAAAGGCTTCAACAACATTTGGTGAAGGAACATTGGTTTCTCGTTATAAAGTTCTCACCTTTACGTGATTAAGGGGAAAGGTGAGACGAACATAGTTTAGACTAACATGGCGTTTGTTTCCAAACGCCATGTAAGACTCAACGCGCGGTTTGGTGCCTAATTTCTTTCTTCCTTTTTCTTTTGGAATGGGCTGGGCCCTTAAGAAGACCCGAGTTAATAGAGGACAATTTCATCAACTAGTTTAGTTCAGCCATCTCCAGCTGGCCCCTCTCCTACCATGGCATATGCAATTGGCATATATAGTAGATGAATCAAAGCGGTCTGTCTGTTAGATTACCCCCATCAACTCACGCGCGCCATGAAAGACTTGTCGTTTCTGGAAAGGATCTTGAAAAAATGGGACCTCTAATGTATTGGTGCCATTTCCTGATTTGGTAATGTTTGCTTTATGCGTTGTTTTTGTTAGACGTTTTAGGGTTCCCCACCTTTTCTTTTGTATAAGTACCTATGAATATGATCCTTTTGTCAAGAACAAAAAAGGTAAAGGGTTTGTTGGCCTAAAAGAAGTATATATAGGCTCTGGTCTTCGGGAATTAGATCAATCCGGATCAAATATTGGAAAGAATTAAGCAACCCCAAAATATTAAACTAATGAAGGAGGTGGGCAATTTACTTTAACAGCGCTTGTACTTTCACTTTAATTAGAATCTCTTGTTAGAAAAGAAAAGTTTAAATTCCAGTGGGAAAAACACGGGAGATGATTCATCCCTTCTACAAGATGTGGAACATGCTTCGCCTGAGTTCCAAGTCTTGGGCTCTGGGCGCGAGAGGAAAATCTCCCATCCAAAAAGACATTAACTCTTTAATTTCACTTTGCCAAGCAGTATATTCCTTGATAATGGTGGGTGTAGTCTAATGAACTCATTTGATAGATTGTCCTCCAATCAGCTGATTGTAAAACAGAAAATGTCAGAAGCAGACTTTGATCGTAATTAGAATGGGGTGTAATTGATTTTTTATTCCCATTTTCATGTTGTTATGTCTCGGACTGGCAGGAAGTGAAGTGACATTTGTGTCTTTGGTATTTAAGCTTGAACTTCAAGACCAGGTACTCTTGCTTTCCAAGCTACACGAACAAAGAGGGGGGATGAGGTTTTCCTTTTCAGGGCTGAGGTTGTGTGTGCGGGCCTGTATGACTTGTCATGTGGCAGTAGCACAGGACTCGCTCTAATACTATATATAAATTAACCTTCCAATCGTAGTATCACCAGCTGCCAACTATCCATTTCTTCTGGCTTCCTTGTTCACAGTGTAGTAACAGGAAAGAAAATGGCAACAGCGTTAGAGGAAATAGAGACCATTAAGAAAAACTTGATCGAAAATGCCATGAAAGGCAGATGGGACAAAATTGTCAAGATTTATAAGAGCAAACCTGCGGCCTACAAGACCAAGATCACCAAGGCAGGTGACACAGCATTGCACTTTGCTGTCTCCGATGGCCAAGTGAAGATAGTCGAAGAACTCATAGCACAAATGAAAACTTCCGCTGATCTCCCTGATCTCCAAATTGCAAACGAGCAAGGGAATACGCCTCTCCATGTTGCTGCAACAATGGGGAATGTCGCTATGTGTAAGGTGATAGCACATCTTCATCCATCATTGGTTGGCGATCAAAACGCGGAGGGAGAGACCCCTTTTTTCTTAGCAGCGTTCTATGGTAGAAAAGATGCCTTCCTTTGTCTACATCGATTCTGTCGTAGTCAAAATTTGGATGGCTATGAGTACGCCAGGAGGAAGAATGGTGACACTATTCTTCACAGTGCCATTTCAGGAGAATATTTTGGTGAGTACTATAACTGAACTATATTCAGAACGCGTTGCATACTGATCTTCTGTGTGAGGTAGTAGTGTAGGCAGAAATCTTGCGAATTACTTCATATCGTGCTCAAACCTTTCATTTTGCACTGTGCAGATTTGGCGTATTACATAATGCAATTGTATGGGGGACTGGTATACTCCATCAATGAGCAAGGATTCTCTCCTCTCCATATACTAGCGGGCAAGCCTACCGCTTTCAAAAGCGGCAGTCGCCTTAGACGGTACGAGCAGATCATTTATAGCTGTAAGTATCACATATATCAACTTCATCCTTCCTTTCTATTGCTGTTGCATGCTCGCTCTTCTTTCTCCTTAGACGTTCATAGAATCATTCGTCCTTAGAGGCCATTTTATCCGAAGAGAAACGCATGTCTTTTAAGCTTGACAAAGTACTCCCATTCGTGGAGTAAAGTAAAATAATCCCATAGAGAGATAAATCAGTTTCTAAAAGAAGATTTCTTCCTTATATGACATGGCAAGTTTTTCGGTATCTGAGGAGACCGGATATGTTTCAGCAACAGTTGATGTCTCTAGTACTTAATTGTACCGGGTCTTGGCTGCTAACACGTACGTTTCACGCATTGCCACCCCGTTTCAAAATTCTGCACATTAATACCTTAATCCCTGTTATGTTATACCTTCTAAGTAAAGCATTTGAAAAATTACACCATTTGGGGCAAGTCATGATCTCATCCTTCCTTTGGATTGTAATGCATAATTCTTTTTATAATTTCTTAGAGAAATAAAAGACAAGGGTTCTCCCATTTAAGGAATATCCAAACTGGAATTGTAGCGTACCAATTAATATTTTGAAACCAGAAGTTGAAAAACCACAGCATTTTGTATATTTTCTGTGAAGCTTGTATCATGTGTCTGAAGACCGGAGGAGTATTAACCTTTGTTGTTTAATGGATTAAGGCTTAATTGTTCCTAAGCTCAAAATGCCCGTGGAGAATCATGAGGAAGAGGAATCTGATCATCAGCCAACCAGACCGAAGAAAGATCAGATTCGGAATTATCCGCAGAACTACAGCACATGCATCGACTTTTTTCTGGTCTTTTGGAGATTGGTTCGGGGTGGTACGTACGTGAATAATTCTTCCGTTTTGTTTATATTATGTATATGTCTGAACTAGTAAGACCTCTTACAAACGCCACGACGATAGGAACCCCATAGGCTGGCAGATTCAGGCCATTAGATCATGGGAGCGAATTCTCTACGAGTTATTAATTATAGCTGGGGGCTTTGGCAGTTTAAGGGAGCCGCTTCGGCCCCATCCTTGGTCTTGAAAATGTCAAATTTGTTTCATTTTGTGCTGAGGAAAAACAAGGAACTTGATTGAACTGGGGGAAGCAAGCGAAGGTTACTTAATTGACTCTGCTTGCTCTTAAGATGCACTTTTCAGCTAACTGGTCAAAAGTTTGGCGTGTACACAACCACGGGGACGTTGTAGGTGCATACATTAATTGTTACGACTCCATTAGCTATATGCTGGTGATCCCGAACTGTTGTTCTTGACTAACAGGCACTGAACGAAAAGAAAATGGAGGGCAAATAGATGCAGAGGACCCTGAAAAACAAAAGGGAAGACATCAAGGTGAGCCATGCGTACTCTGTTTACTATTGGGGTATCTAAAAGTTAGAGATTGGAAATAGGTCATTTGGGCGGGTGAAATTGTTGAACCAATATTGACGTCCAAACCTGCTGGTGAAGTAGGATTGTAGATCCTGTTAAATGCATTGAAATTTGAAATGTATTACTCCTATGGCCTTTGCAGAATGGTTGCCGGCTAACTATGACACCTGCCATGCATTTGGGAAGCTAGGCTACAAGGCAATTTTGATCTTTCTTGGTCTTGGTAAGTCGCTACAGCCTACGTCACCAATGTAACATGATAACCGAGTTATCATATCATGGAGTACCATTGATTTACATTTATTTGTTTCTTACTTATGATGTGCTGCCTTTAATGTCAATAAGGATTCGCCACGACAAAGAAGATACAGGAAAAGAAACGGAAGCACACATGGGCCCTTCAAGTCATGAACGAACTTCTAGAGGATATTTCAGCGCACGAATATGCGGGAAATGTTGGGCTGGTCCCCAAGAAAGGAACATCCGATGATCCTGAGGAGACGGTTCCTTACGGTATTGAAGATAGTGGCAGCATCGTCAAGAAGGCCTTCATGGGGGATGATTTAAATCCACATCAGACTGCTGATTCTGTTGAAATTATGGAGCCCTCAGGTAAAGTAACACCATACTCACAACAATAATTTGATTTTGTTGATAAAAACTTAAATTAAATACTGTATAACTACATGACTTCGCGCTAGTGGCAGGGAAGGACAGGACCCTGGAAACGGCAAAGACTACAATAGCAATTACTTCTATGAATGGTGTCGCCAGTGTCATGGAGAAAATGCCGGACATTTTTCCTGTTGTGGTTCAGAGTCAAGGCAAAAAAGATATAATGCTATCGGTGGAGGTGGAGAAGGACAAACAACCTGAAGGGGCAAAGGCTGAGACTCCCATCCTAATTGCAGCAAAAAATGGTGTAACTGAAATTGTGGAGAAAGTTCTGGAACGTTTTCCGGTTGCCATACACGACACAAATGTAGATGAAAAGAACGCAGTTCTATTGGCCGTGGAGAACAGGCAACCACATGTATATCAACTCTTGAGAGAGAAAATAGTGACGAAAGACAGCGTTTTCCGAAAAGTGGATAATGAAGGGAATAGTGCGCTGCATCTCGCGGCGAAGTTTGGAGACTCTAAGCCATGGCGAATTCCCGGAGAAGCGCTTCAAATGCAATGGGAACTCAAGTGGTATGAGGTATGCACTCGAGCTAATTGAAACAATCTTGTACTATACTCTTCGATTATTTGGGCTTGGGCCATTTTTTTTAGCAAAGTACGAGACCTTGTACTAGATGCTTGGCTTCATGCAGTTTGTCAAAGATTCCATGCCTTTTCACTTCTTCCCCCACTTCAACAAGCAGGGCAAGACCTCCAAAGATGTGTTCACGGAAACCCACAAGGAGCTTGTCAAAAGCGGTGGCGGGTGGCTAACCAACACCTCAGAATCCTGCTCCGTCGTTGCTGCGCTCATAGCCACTGTGGCCTTCGCCACCTCCACCACAGTCCCAGGAGGCGTCAACCAGGACAGTGGGATTCCAATACTCGAAAGACAGCCTGCATTTAACGCTTTTGCCATCTCATCACTCGTTGCGCTCTGCTTCTCGGTCACAGCTGTGGTCATGTTCCTTGCCATCTTAACATCGCGGTTTCAACCAAAAGATTTTGGCACGAACTTGCCGTGGAAGCTCTTAATAGGTTTAACGTCACTATTCGTTTCCATTGCGGGGATACTCATTTCGTTCTGTACGGGAAATTTCTTTGTGCTGAAGGAGAAGCTGAAATATTGGGCGTTTCCGGTCTATGCAGTGGCGTGCCTACCAGTAAGTTTTTTCGCTATGGCACAGTTTTCGTTGTACGTTGATCTTCTGTGGGCTATTATGACGAAGGTGCCACAACGTAGCTACAAGGCGGCTCCTATCTAACGTTCTTGCGCCACCTGGTCCCTAGTCCTGGGGTTTTGTTACTCTTCTCTTAATTTTTTCTCTTTTTCCCTTTGCCTTTTTGGACGTTGTTTCTCTTCTATGTGCGGCTTGCGCTTGTCTTTTTTTTGCACAAAAGTAATCGTTTTCCGTCAGAAATTAATAAATTGGACTAAAATTCTATTTGTTCTGTGTAATGCAACAATTCCTCCTGGGATTTCATTATTGATAATGAAGGACCAGATTTTGCTTGTATAACTTTTCCTTTCCTTCCGTTGGGTGGCTTGCAACGCAATTGAAGAACGCAAGGATTGAAATTTGGAGATCTAAGCCACAAGCATGGCCCCCATGTAGCCTTGTCTCTGGCCACATATGTGCTTTTATCCCTAGGCCACCACCCTCCCGTAGCGTACGTACTTTTTTCTTAAATTTGCTAAAAGCAAAAAATTTAAGAATTTCAATGGGAGAAATTTTTTAAGAATATAACTTTTACTTTGGATCAATCTAAAAAAGGATTAGGATAATCCTTGACCTCTTTTACGTCTCTTGCACTGCATCCCAATGACTCAGCGATATCAGTTATCTATAGCTATCAGCCTGGACAAAATAATATGGCTCAACGAGATATAGAGATCCTCGTCGAGACGCCTAGTTCATCATGTCATCATTGGAAAAGACAAGAACTGAACCCCTCCTCCTAACCACATATAAAAGCTCAATTTTAATGGGCCTCAATTTTTTGGGATCGATATGTAATGAACATTTGCCGTCCCAAAACAATCACGTGTTTGTGGGGTGAAAATGTCCGTCACAAAAAAATATTGACATTTAGGGACAATTTTGTTCATCCCAAAAATTATCGTTTGAACAAAAAAAAAAATAACTGTTCAAATGGTGTCCTAATCTTTTGAGACGGAACGATGTCACGTCCAAAAAAGTAAGTTGCTGCTCGAACACATAAGGTGTCATTGTAACGGGATAAATGCCCGTTATAAATACTCACCTTGTCAGCGACGTCCAATTACGGTTATACTTGTTTGAACGATTTTGCAACCACCGCCGTAAATGCCCATCTTGTCAGCGACGTGCAATTACGGTTATACCTGTTTGAACACATATTGTTAGATTATGTTACGCTTTTATTGGAACCTTTTAATTCATTCAAATAAAAAGAATGGCCTACCGGGCTCCTCTGCAATACCCTAGGTATTGCACAAGGAGCAATTCGTCCATTATCAGTCATTCCATTCAAATGGAGGGTCATAAATATAACACGTCGTTTAGTTGCATAAAAATTTGAAAACCAAGTGAATTGTATTGCTAACGGAGGGAAACGGAGCTCTAACGCCAACTTTAGTCTTTGTTAGTCCCCTCCTTCGTCCCATGTCTATCCCAACCAAAACTTCACTTGCAACCAAAGCTTCACCTGCAAGGCCGCTACGCCCCTCTCTGAAGTAGATCCCACTGCCGAGTCTCTATTCCACATCACACTCAACTTTTCCAACGGCCCTAACCTCGCCTCGTCCCACACGCGTGCCGGGCAGTACTAGCACCGAGTCCCTGACGCCTGTTGTAAACTCTAAGCACAAAGCAATTTAGAATATTTGAATGAATGTTATTTGATTCAAAACAAGCTGTTGGCTTATATAAGCCTTGATAATTGGTAACCCACGTTTTACAGGCTAATAACGTGGTAAATGGCTAAGGAAATGGATCTACATGTCGATTTATTAACAGAATAAACTTTTGCTCTAATCATGCCAAACTTTAGTCTTTGTTAGTCCCCTCCTTCGTCCCATGTCTATCCCAACCAAAACTTCACTTGCAACCAAAGCTTCACCTGCAAGGCCGCTACGCCCCTCTCTGAAGTAGATCCCACTGCCGAGCCACATCACACTCAACTTTTCCAACGGCCCTAACCTCGCCTCGTCCCACACGCGTGCCGGGCAGTACTAGCACCGAGCTCCTGTTGTAAACTCTCTGCTGTTGGCTTATATAAGCCTTACAAAGAGATAACGTTGGAAACAAATAACCCACGTTTTACAGGCGTGGTAAATGGCTAAGGAAATGGTCATATTCTATCTACATGTCCAGGTAATTTCCTTCCTCGCCATTTCTTCTCCGCAACGCGTGGTGCATTCGAGTTCTTGGTGAGGAGTATGGTTGGCTCAACTGCCGAGTTGCTCTGTGGTTTGAAGAGAGGAGATGTTATTAAGCTTAACCCGGTTATGGGCCAAGGTTTCGATAGCGACTGGATCGAGCCGCCTGAGGCTTATCCCACGGTAATTGATTTTTTGTAGCTCGACCTAATTTTTTGTTTTTTCCTTTCTTTGATTTTTCTACATTTTCTGGGTAATCAAACATAGCATTGTTGGGGGCGGGTGGAGTTTAAAATTTATGTTGCGGGAAATTTGACTATGATGATGATTCTTAGCTCCCTCTTCTGAAGTCTAAATTTGAAGAGAGATAACTTTGAACCCATATCTTTATCGCCACCACTGAGTAATCTAGTTTCCCACTTCATACACATCCTGCAGTTCGAAACGCTATGCTTTTGTGTCATATTATTTTGTTTGATTTTATTTTCCTATCTATAGATCAGGATGAAGCAAAATAACATAATCCTACACTTGATTTGAGACATCCATTGTCGAGTGATGCTGCATAATTTGCTTCCTGAATCTGCCTAATATCTTCACCTTTTTTTATAATATATATCCTCGTTTTCTTTATAGCCTTGAGAAATTTTTATGTCTGGAATAGCTTGCTGATAACTCGAGTAATTCATTTGACACGTAGAGAGTTCTTTTGTGAAGATTTAAGCTTTAAAAATAGTTCTGCTTAGGGTTAAGCTCCAAATTCTTATCCACGGAACGGTTAGTCTTTGGACGAAGAACCTGTTAAGATTGAACCTTGGAATTATTCCAACTGGAGCAAATTCTTTCCTATTGAAATTTGTGTCTGAAGTCTGAATCATCATGTGATGAAATGTGGAAAAATCTTAGGACACCTTCCTACACAGCTTTAATTGGCTGTGGATGAGAATAACGATTCCATTCTGATGATGATGACTAATTTTTTACATTCTCTTGCGGGCAAGTTGACTTGCTTCATCACATAACTAACCACCTCTCTTATTTTTCCTATGTTTCCCGGTGATATGGTTTTATCTCAATTCAACTTGATTGGTTCTAAGAAAGCTTTTTGGTACAGTTTTCCGTGAATGTATTTCTTGTGCATTTGTGCTTCACTTCAAACGAAAGCCTGAGGTGAAGGCGATGCTTGTGAGTTTTCATCTTGTGTTTAACTGGATGCTTGGTAGTCAGATGTTTGGACACAAGACTATGAAGGGGATGCTTGTGTCCTGAACTTGTCGCTCCAACCTTGCATTCTCGTTACTTGATAGCTCTAATAGCAGAAGGCTGCTGGGAGGACTGAAACGACAAGCTCCAATGCTGTTTCTTTCCAACTGGGATACATCTGTAGTTTGGTTAGGGTGGTGTTGCTATTATTACAATTGGTTATATTTATCATCTATATGTATCATGTTGTACTTGTATAGACACTTGTGTTCTAAGATTGAATGATTTATCTCAATAAATAGCTATTGGACTATTACTTCTTCCTTTAGTTGAAGATCCTTAAATCTTGGCTTCTTAGTTCATATCATCTGCTGTGTTTGCCCTGCACCTACTAATAAGTTGTGCCCATATTTTTCCTTAAATGACAGCCAGTTACTTATTTCGCTGGCCAACAAAGAAAATGAAATAGGATCTCAATCATCTATCTATATATAGATATATATATATATATATATATATGTATCTATGTATGAATTTGCTTCCCATATCTTTTTTAACAGGGTCAAGCAAGGTTAAATACAAGTTGTCACAAAATAAAGGATGTAATGCTATCACAGGTTGCTAATTCTACAGAAAAAAAAAGGAATCAAGACATTTCTGAGTCACTATTTCACGTTATATGAGATAGTGCCCGAACCTAAAACTATAAAAAATTACGGCATCGTCAATACACAAAATGCTCCACACTTGATGATGTCTACTACCATTCCTGCTCCTCCATTTCACAAAAGCCATCACGTGCTGCATCAAATTCTGCCATGGCAAACAGAAACTACACAAAAAAGGATAGATTATTCACATATAAGTTGAAGCACTAATTTCATAGTTTTATGGATTCTTTGATGACATACTCATTGAACTCAATGCTTGTGTCCTACAAAAAATTTATTGTCACAAAGTTGAACCCAACATCCATCCTTACGAAAACAAAATCGATTAATTCATGTCTTTATATCATATTTCTATGGAATTTTTTTATTGATAATTTTCTCGATATGACAAATATATACTTGAATAACGTGGGTATTGTTTGATGCTTGAGACCAAGAGGTAATGATGTTGTCATCAAATGATTCTTGCATATAACATAATAAGCTGTATAAAAACAAAAAATAAGATGAAATATTCGTGAATAGTTTAAAAAAGCAACACGTGCAAATAATTTACTGGAAGAAATTCAATGTAATTATTGTTGCATATGTGACCTTGGGGATCTTCAGTTCTTGTCAATGCTGTTGAATGAGAAACTTGATTCACTCCCTACAATCAACATATAATGTGAGACAGATGAAATTTATGTATGAAGATGCCTTATAAAAAAATAATTACCTTTAATAAATGTTGCCCACTGCTATTAGTTGCTTGAACTTTTTTTTTTCCCTTCTTTGTTGCTTTTCAACCCAACTTTTTAATCGTTTGCTACCCTTACAACCTTCTTTCTTTTTAAGGCCTTTAGCCTTTTCCATCAAATTGTTAATAGATGCTCCAAGATCCACCAATTCATTACCACCAGATAAACACACTTCAACATGAGAACTACCAAGATTTGTGTCCAAATTTTTTGTTGCAATACTTTTAACTTGCTTTTCAAGTTCCTCTGTCATCTTCTATACCAAAACATATGCTTCTTCAATGTTAGCAGCTCGAGCAACCAATTTTATCAACCTAGGACAAAGCCTTCGATACCGTTGTACAACATTTAAGTTAGCATCTCCACTATCATTTATCATACGACTTCCTGATACATATCCATTCTTTGCATTCCTTGTCTATCTTTTCAAAATATACATGTCAGGAATTATTTTTATATCAAGCGAGTCAAAAACCTTTAAGCATGACAACACAAAATCCCAAATGTTTCAAATTTCCTACAACTACATGATATTGTCTTTCTAAGAGGGTCACAATAAAACTGTGTACTCACCTTCCTCATTCAAAAACACTACAACGTATTCATGCACCAATTGACTTTCATTTCGAGATTTTATAAATGTTGCAGAAGTAAAGTCATACTCATCTTGAAATAGCTTGAATATCACAGGTATATACACTTCTGCTCTTTACTTCAACAGAGGAGAATTTTTCAAGCTTAATGTAGGCAACTTTTGTCTTGCATTATACTCGGCCTCTAACTCTTTATGTCACTTTTGCTCCACCACCCTTTCAAAATGTTCAAAAAATTGGACAATATCTAAATTTGACTTCAACTATCAAGTCCCCATTCAAACTTTCACTAAGTTGAGTACTTCGTATCCCCAAAGTAAATTACATCTTCATGTAGCACTTAGCCCATTTTGTCTTCAACTTATATATATTATCTAACCAACTAGCATCCTTCACATTATTCTTCTGAATCATAGTGTCCCAAGCTTTTTCGAACTTACTTTCATCATCGTATTCATACATGCAACCTTTGAAGTCTCGAAGGAAAAAAGAACTATCTTTCATCAAATAATCAATTAGAAGAGTGAAACAATAAGGGACCACATTCAGTGAAATTCAGAAATGAGGGACCACGTCTAATTTTTTTAATTACAAAAATAAGGACCACACTAGAGAGAAAGAAAAGGGGACGTTTAGTGAAAGTGCATAGAGATAGAGAGACCACATCTTTTGTATATAAATACAGCAAATATCGGACAACAAATAATGCAAATGTTATTATTAATTTAAAACTACAACCACACTGATGAAAGAATGCCAACAAAAAGGACCTGATAACACCGAGTAAGAAATGCAACGGTAACAATCTCTCCAATTTCCTACATAAGGTGCAATGGTACAATTATCAAATGATTCCTGCATGCGTTGCATATAAAATAATAAGTTTGGTGTTTCTTGTAATGGTTGCAAGTTGAGATAAACTACAACTAAACAAGAGAAATCATACCTTCACAAGACAACATTCGTCACAACATTCTCATATACCCTTAAACCAAGCTAACTATGAATGTCAAGATGAACCCCGCACATATCTACAACAATAGTTGTTGTAGGTAGACCGAAAATACCAGAGAGAGATTGCTCAGCAACCAACACAAAGAATAGAAAAGAAAAATACACAAAGGAATGGGCAGGGGAACTGGGAGGTTGAGGGAGGGTTTTGTACGACTCCAGACAGGACATGGTAAATAAACTATTTTTATTCTCATCAAGGTAAAAAGAAGAAGAATTTCCATTGCTGCTGATATGCGTTCCAGGAATTCATCACCTTTCCCCATTTATTCTGAAGTAAGACCTATATAACTCTCTTCCATTAATGAAAATACATTCAATAGCACTGTTGTTTACCTATTCAAACATGAAAATGACAGTGGCACATGCGTCAAGCTATAAACATCAAACAACTCTATAAACCTCTGGTTTGAAAGTCTAGCTTTAGCAGCAGCAAACCGCTGATACTCGTCAAAAACAGATGTTAGGCACCGCTTTTGCAACTTGGGGTTGGCCTTGACATTCTCATTCTTCACAGCATTCAGATTTCGAGTTTCACAGACTTTTTTCTCAGGCAGGGGGACTAGGTCTAGAGAGATGGTTCTCACACGATTCTAGCACCGAAGTATGAAAAAGCTTGATCTTCAAGCCAAATGTGGGACACAGAGGAACTAAAACAAAAAAAAATAAAAGTTGGCGTTAGAGCTCTGTTTCCCCCGTTAGCAGTACAATTCACTTGGTTTTCAAATTTTTACGCAACTAAATGACGTGTCATATTTATGACCCTCCATTTGAATCGAATGGCTGGTAATGGATGAATTGCTCCTTGTGCAATACCCCAGGTATTGCAGAGGAGCCAGGTCCGACCTCAGATGCTTACGTAGCTTTCGAATGGAGGTTTTCCAGCGTTTGGAAGGGACCTAAAGAATCTCAAACTTTTAAAAAAATTACGTGCCTACATCTAAACGATTACATACGAGTTTGTTAAACACGATGTTTCAAGCTACTTTTTCGTAACCATTGGAACATTTTGTTGTTGTCATTTAATACCGTCTGGTAGCTAAATTATTTTGCTTGATGCCATTCAATTTCGTTCTTAGCCATTCTAACATTATTTATTTTGCAGGATTTTTTTTTTAAAAAATGGTTAATTATAATTTTTCCTCTCAAACTACTATCCGATTATCAAATACTCTCGCAAACTTTAACTCATTACAACTCATCCATAAACTATACTTCTCATTGCGATTTCATCCTCAATCGATTGAAGCCATTATATCGAACAGTTTCTATCCCACGTGACCTTCTCCTTTTGTGAAAAGATAATTTTACCCTTATTTGAGACTTCGCTAGCTTTCTACAATGCTTCTAGCAATTCGTAGAGCAAAAAAAAAAAAAATGCAATTAGCTGATTTTTTTAATTAAAAAAAGAAAGATGACTCACTTAGAATCGAGTTGGTCAAATTATTTTTTCAAGTAAGAAGAAGGTCACGTGTCGTTTACGTGGGATGGAAATAGTTTGATATAACAATATGAACAGGTTGGAGGATGAAATCACAATAAGAAGTATAGTTTGTGGGGGTATTTGAGAATCGGGTAATAGTTTAAGGGAAAAAATTATAATTAACCCTAAAAACAAAAATGTACAAGCATACGAGAGCTTCTTCTTCTTAGAACCCCGAGGTCGTGCCTATGACTTTAGAAGATAGGCGGAGTCAGATGGCCACTTAAGCAATGGTAATGGAGAAGTCAATAGTCTTGCAAGATTTTTTAGACTACCTGTTTGAGAGCCGCAATATTCGTCAGGTCTTCACACATTATGGTTGGAAGCGACAACTGTCTTAGACTGCCAATAAGTGCAGTCAGCAAGTTTGAGGCTTCTATGCTGCATTGCTAGACTTGGATACCAATGAGGATGTTGCAAAATTCATCATAATCTAAAAAGAGGTGGAAAATCTATAATATTGTTGGATGTCCTTTGCAAAATTCTTATGGTTGATATTTATAATTTTGTGTATATTATCGATAATGTCTTTAAACTTCTAATTACGGTGTACAAACTTCAATAGGTTGATGGCTTCAAATGCAAAATGTGGATTTAACTCCAGTTGATGAGAAGAACAGGTGGAGTCTATGAGAGCCTCGCCTACAACATGGTTAGAGATTGAAGCACCATCCTTGGGCATGACTCAGAATAGTTGCTCATGTATATCTGTGATTATCTGTTTGATGTGTTACATTTAAAACAAGCGAGTTTTTATGTTATACTTGATGAATATTATCTTTCAAATTGGTAGCCACCTCTTGGCTCACGTGCGGGCAAGGGCGGACACGCAGGTTAGGATTAGAGAAGGCGCAAGCTAATGGGAAGGTTAGAGTACATACTCGATGGCGTGGCTTGTGGTGAGAGAGCTAGTGCAACCTCATTTTCTAGCAAGATCGGACAGCTTGTTCGAATGCATGCACCACCATGGTACAAAAGTTGGCGAAACATTCCAAAAGATACCCGTAATTTTTTTATGGATTTATTATGAGTAAGTAACTAATAATTTTTTCTTATTTTCGATTAAATGATTGTTACATAACATTTCTCTGCGCTTCTATTTTGTAAGACGATTTTGAATTGGACTACGAACGTCCTAAAGTTGTAAAGACGATTCATTCCACTTTGTGCTCAGCATACCGACATCATAAAGCTCGTCGACATGAGCACTTTCAAAAGTTTAGTATAATTAAGGTCGCACTACAAAACCCGCATCCAAACACTAATTAGGAGCAATGGGCCAAAGTGTGTGACTTGTTTTCTAGTGAGGAGTTTCAAGTAGGTAAAATTTTGTATAATAATTGTATTTGTTATTTTGGATTACATACTTTGTAACTGTAGCTTTTTTTTGTTCTGCCAAAAAAGGTGTAACCAATAAATAAAATCATTCAAATTTGACTACCCATCACACATCAGGTTCGAGATCATTTCTGCACACTTGTGCGAGCATGATATTTGTGATTACGTTTGGGAATTTGGTTCTCTATTTTTGTAGAAAGTAAAAAAAATATTGTTAACTTACCTTATTTTGAAACAGAGAAACCCTGAGATGGGGAAAATTGATCCAGTAAAGGTGTATAAAAAAATTATAAGAATACCAAAGGTGAGTCAATGTCTGATGCTGCAAGAGAGAATTTTGTAAATATACATAAAAATTAGTATTAAATTTAAATTCATTCATGTTGTTAATTCTTGAAAATGTGTTACTTTTGTCGGTTGGACGTGTGTGGAAAAAGATAGAAGCTTTTAAGTTAAAATTTATAATTGAGGGTAAGTCATATATTGAGCTAGACGTATATACTAAGGTCCTTGGAAAGAAGATTGGGCATGCTCACGGGTTGGGTCGCATAGTGAGACTAGTTGTTTCATCGTCCTCAGCATCAGTATCAATTGATCTCGCAAGCGAGCTAGAAAAGATGAGAGCAGAAATCGAGGTAGTGGGACTACTAAGCATAATGAGATCAAAGAATTGGATGCAAAATGAATGGAGATGAAGAATATGTTACAAGAGCAGCGAGAGCATCAAGAAATGCAAGAAAGGAAACTTCAGGAGTGCAAGGAGATGCAAGAAAGGGGAGCAGTAGCAAAAGCAGAAGTGGATGCAAGACTTACTCTGACCAGAGATGGAGATGTAGCTAGAGCACAAGATGAATAAATTCATAAAACACACGTGACCCAAATAATGAACATTTTTTTTTATTCTCAAGGGTTGTATATATTTTATATACATTATGCTTATTCTCTGAATTTATGTATTTTTAACATTTTGTTGCATAATATTAATCTTTTAATTTGAAAATTTTAATTTTAAATTGTTAATTTAAATATAAAGGGTTGAATATATCAAAATAAGGTTTAACAACCCTAATTTCTATCTAGGGTTAGGCAACACATTTTCAAGAGCACTAGGGGCTCTAGGATATTATCTTATCCCTAGTTTGTAATTTTGTTATATATTTGAAAATTTTGTGATCTATTGTATAGATTGGATAGGATAAGCTTATCTTATCTAGTTAGTTACCTAGTTATTAGCCAGTTTATCATCTTATCTTAGGAAATTCAAATTTCAAATTGAATATCCTATCTTATCATTTAATGGGGTTGTTACCCAATTTGTGCATAAATTCAAATGAAAAATATCAAAGAGATCATTTAGTCAAATTATTGTTATGGTATCAGAGCCAATCTTGTGAGCGACCACCATATTCGAGTCTTGAGTGAAAATCCTAACTAGTTTCTAATATTCTTGGTTTTCTTGTTCTTCCTAGAAGGTTCTCAGTTTTGTTATTCTTTTGTGTTGAGAATTATGTCGTCTGATTCCTCAGACTCTGTTTGTATTCATTTCACTGGGAGGAATTATTTATCTTGGGAATTATATTTGCAACTTCTTGTTACAGGAAAAGATCTCTGGGGCCATATTGATGGCAGTGATCCCTCTCCAGATCCAATCATCAAGAAAGCGAATTTGATAGTTGGAGGAATAAGGATGCTAAGATTATGGCCTGGATTCTTGGCTTAGTGGAGTCACACATGATCCTAAATCTAAAGTCTCAAAAGACTGCTCATGCCATGTAGAGTTACTTGAAGAAGATCTATCAGCAGAACAATACATTTTCAGCTTGAACATGAGATTACCACATTTACCCAAGGTTCTCTCTCAGTGGAAGAATTCTACTCTGGGTATTTTAATCTTTGGGAAGAGTATACTGACATTGTGCACTCCATAGTTTCTGCCACAGACTTTCTGTTGTCCAAAAAGTTCATGAAACAAGCAAAAGGAATCAATTTCTTATGAAATTGTGCCCTGAGTTTGAATATGTCCACTCTAATCTTATAAACCGTGATCTTGTGCCATCTCTTGTCCTTTGTTTGGGTGATATTCTTCGCGAAGAGTAGTTTTTAAGCACTCAAAGATCCATGGATAATCACTAGGCTCCAATATCCTCAGTGGCCTATGCCATACAAAGAAAGTACAAGCCTCATGATTTGCGTAATACAAAGTGTTTCAATTGCAATGAATATGGTCACATGGCTCGTGAATGCATAAAAAGTTCTGTCGATATTGCAAGAAGCACGAGCACATCATTGTAGATTATTTTATTCGACCACTAAGAAAGGATGCCACTGCCTACACTACCACGCTGAACTTTCAAGTGCTCCAAGTTCTACAATTGCAACTCTAACTCATGTTCCAGATCTGAATTATGTGACCAATCCATCCCTTGCTACTACATATATGGTCAAACAATTGATAGCCACTGATTTTTCAACCCTAGGTCTGGAAGGTAAAATAGAATCTTCATCATCTTTATGGTATCAGAGCCAAGGTCTTAAGTTTGAGACTTAACTTCTTATTGTATCTCAATTTCAACTAAACATTGCACATGTTGGGCCTCCAAAATTAAAGGAGAGTCCGGCTCATCGGCCCATATGTGAAGGGGAGTGTTAGAGAATATAACTCAAATAATAAAATCTCATCTTCCTATTAGTTTAAACTTTTGGGATGAGTAGTAGATTCACATGTATAAACAAGCGATGGATGTTGAACTTCAAACACTTGAGACTAACCGAACGTGGGAGGTTATGCCTTGCCCTCCTTCTATAAAGCCGATTGGAAGCAAATGGATTTATTCAGTTAAACTCCAATCTGTTGGGTCTCTCGAGAGGTATAAGGCTCGTTTAGTAGCTTTGGGCAATCATTAAGAGTATGACATTGATATCAAGAGACATTTGCGCCTATGGCCAAAATGACTATTGTTCGACTAGTACCTACCCTAGCTGCCTCTAAAGCACGACCTTTACATGAGATGGATGTAAAAGAATGCATTTTAACGTGGGGATCTTAAGGAAAATTTATATGACAATGCTGACAGGTATGCCTTCTTCCTCCTCTAATTTAGTTTGTAGACTAAACGTTCTCTTTATTATCTCAAGCAGGCTCTTCGGGCTGGTTTTAAAAGTTTCATACCACACTTCTACAATTTTAGTTTACTCAAAGCCAATATAATGCCTCATTATTTTTGGCTCAGATTCAGATTTAATTCATCATCTTTAACAACACTATCACACAGTTTTCCACATGAAAGATCTTAGTCTTACAACATATTTTTTAGTGTTGGAAGTTCACACTCAACCGCATGGACTTTTCGTAAATCAGCATAGGTATGCTCAAGATCTCATCCATCAGAGTGAACTAGATGATTCTACAACTATTGATACTCCTTTGGAAATCAACGTCAAGTATCAGAAGGATGAGGGGGACTTGCTTGAGGATCCTACCATCTAACGCCAGCTTGTAGGGGAGCCTAAACTATATCACAATTACACGCCCCGACATTATCTTTGTTGTCCATACTGTGAGCCACTTCATATATTCTCCAAGACATCTACATTTGGTTTGGCGAATTATTCGCTACTTATTGGGCACTCCTAACCGTGGCTTATTTTTTCCTACTAGCTCTTCTCATCAACTCATGGCCTCTTGTGATGTTGACTGGGCTGGATGTCCAAATACACATCGATCTACAACTGGTTGGTGTGTTTTTATGGGCGATGCACTTATCTCTTGGAAATGTAAGAAACAAGATTGTGTTTCAAAATCATCCACTAGGGCCGAATATTGGGCCATGTCAGCCGCATGCTCAGAGGTTATTTGGCTGTGAGGAATCCAAGTCTAGCTAGGATTTCTACAAGTTTATCCCACCCCTTTACATGGTGACAATACAAGTGCCATTCAAATTACGGCTAATCAGGTATTTCATGAGCGCATAAAGCACATTGAAATGGATTGCCATTATATTTGTCAAGCTTATAATTTTAAGGGGATCATTCCACCTCACATCTCTACTGATAATCAAATTGTTGATATCTTTTACGAAGGCTATGACAGGACAAATATATCAATTCCTAGCTAGCAAATTGCTACTAGTTGATTCACCAGCATCAATCTGAAGGGGTATTAAAATACGGTTCAACAACCCTAAATTCTAGCTTAGGCAACACATTTTCTGAAGTATTAGGGTCTCTAGGATATTATCTTATTCCTAGTTTGTAATTTTGTTATGTATTTGAATAGTTTGTGATCTATTTTACATATTGGATAGGATAAGGATAAGCTTATCTTATCTAGTTAGTTACCTAGTTATTAGCTAGTTTATCATCTTATCTTCGGAAATTCATTTCAAATTGAATATCCTATCTTATCATGTAATCAGTTGTTACCCAATCTGTGCATAAATTCAAATGGAGAATCTCAAAGAGATGATTCAGTCAAATTATTGTTAAAATACACTTTCCACCCCCTAACTATGAAGGTCTTGCCACTTTGCACCCTAATGTATTATTGTTGTCTATTTGCACCTTTCCTTAAATTTTTTAATTTGGATGGAGAACAACTTTTTGACGTGTCAAATGAAAAATTTCGTCCCCACAATTTTTTTTGCCAATGATCATTGTATAAGGGTAAAATTATAATTTTATAGACCAAAAAATAAATTTTCATCCAAATTGACAAAAATTTTTTAACGAAGGCTCTAAAGTATTTGAAATCAATAGTTGATGGGTGCAATGTGATAAAAATAATAGATAGAGGTGTAAAGTGTCAAGACTCCAAAGTTAGATGGTGTCGCGCAAGGAGTATTTATCCCAAATTTAAATTAATAATTATATTTTAATAAATAAAATATTTTCTTGTTCTAACATAAGATATAAGTCGTTCAGATGCATAGTTACAACAACATCGATCGGTATCAAACATAATCACAATCGATGTTCGTGAGCATTCCAACTTAAAACAACTCAACCAAATTAACTGTTCATAAGTGTTACAACGTTGTTATCCAATAAGGTGTGAACGCTATAATGCTCTTGACCCACATTGCATATATTGAAGATATTGTTGTCAATTCATTAAATTCTCGATGATATTTTCTTGGACAGAGAGTGCAAAGTGTCTAACATTATAGTTGAAAAGTGCAAAATGTCTAAAAATTTGACAGTTTCCCCCAAAGTATCTAAAATTAGTAGTTAGAGGGTGAAATATCTCAAAAGTAGTAGTTTAGTGTGCAAAGAACAAGACCTATGGCAGTTCAAGTGTGAAAAGTGTATTTTTCCCGACCTTTTTGTTAGTGCTCAGACAATAAGGTAATTAAGGATGAACTGATGGAAATTAAGGTACATAATCAATATGCATGCTTAAATTGCTTCACACTTCCCACGACTTTACTTTCAGCAGCTAACAGTCTAGGCATATGAGCATTTAACCCTAGGCCTTATTCAACATCCTGATGAGAGGGGCATTTGTTAGTTCTCGTTGCAACAATTGCAGCAAATATATATTCATGGAGCCAGGTACACATCGAGTCTTCTCTGTATCATAGAACATCAGAAACCAATGATGCCAGACTGCTTTCTCCAGACAGCTCTCACATTATAAGATCATAATCTGCTCTTCTATCCAGCCAGTCTACTCTTAGGCCATAGCACTCTATCCAGCATTGAAGACATAAACTGTACATATATACGATCATTAGGGACAGAGCTATTGGTTATGGTTTAAAGGTGCAATATGTTACCACTTTGGCACTTCAGAGCCCACAGCGAATGACAACGACTGAAGAGAGCCAAATTTCCATGATACGAGAATCTCTAGAAGGTAGAGATGTAACATCATGGTAATTGCCACCAATCACTTCTCTCTGTTTTTCTACAACAACAAAGGACAAACTCAAAAGTGGAGAAACATTAAGCACATAAAGATAACTACCAACGCCCACTTGTCCTCAGGAGCGATATTCAGTTGTGATTCTTGGAGCTCGCAGCATACATCTTTTCCACTTTCAACAGATCCCGAACAATCTACATTGATTTAAGGCACATAATATATTACAAAACACAGATAAAATTAGTGAAATAGATGCACTTGACATTCAACGTTGAGTTTCTAAGGGTTTGAATAACAAGAACCTTATACAAACATTGAAGAAACTACCAGATTCTGTCAAAGCAATGCCTGCAACCGAACCAAGACAAAGAACAGTGAGAGGCATAGGCGTACGAGAGGAAAAAAATGAATAAGAGGGTTAGAAACAACAATTATTTCCATGGATACACATACACTGCTCGGTATTTCTCCTATCCTGGCAATAGTAAGAAATCCCAAGCGTAGGGACCCCAAGACGGCACACTGGCAACTCGTAGTTGCGGCAAACACACTTTCGAGTGTGACATGGGCGAAGACCAAAAGTACACAAAATGTGGGACTGACCAACAATCATGAAAGATACTCGAGAAGAGGCTCATGCAGGCCATCAACCGAAGAGGACGAGTTGCAATGCACAAATTCCATCAATTCTATTTTGGGGTTGAGCCTAAGTTACCTAGCTGATCAGTCAGCACATTAACATCCTCATCTTCACCTGCTTCACCGCCTTCTGTTCCTAATTCTTTGTCAAAAGCTTCACTAAATAGTTCTTCCCAAAATCCCTCGTCAAGTTCTCTATCCCCACTCTCCTGTGGCTCTAGCTCTTCCTTACCTTCCTCTTGCTCGGCTCTCGTCCTACCGAATCCTTGCATTTCCAATGCAAGTGCTTCAAGCTCTGATACTTCAAACCCATTGTATCCCAATTCAAGAGGCTCAAGTTTAATGGGTTTCAATCCAACGCCACTCTGGCTTGATTCACCACCGCCACCGCCAACACAACTAGATCCTTGATCGATTGGTCTCCTCCTTTTCTTAGTCATGGCTTCTTCTAACTCCTTCCTCTTCTCCTTCTGTTGGCCTAGCTGCTGAAGAAAGGTTGGGTTTTGCATTGCTCTTGCTAAGAAAGACATCATTTGCTGTTGCTTGATTTCTGTCCGTTGTAATCTTTGTTCCGTTACTTGAAGGTTCGATCTAGTATTCTGTTGCTGCTGCCTAAGTTTCACCAGTTGCATCATTAGAACCTGCTTGTCGCGCTTCAGACGATCGATTTCTCCTTCTTGTCCAAACCGGCCAACCTCAAAGCAGTGACCGAGAGCTTGCTGTTGAGGAAAAGGTTGAGAAGGTACCTTTCTTCTCTTGATATCCCTTAGAAGATGTCTCTGGCCTCTGAGAAAACCTTCATTGGCGAACTCCCATCTATCTGGATCAATCTTCCTAAATCCCTGCAAGAATCAAATTCCTCATTCACTATAGCCAAGAAACTGAATAACAGAAAATATGTACCTAATCAGATACAAGATTTTCCTTTATTACAAAGAAACTCATCAGACTTTGAGACAGACTCAATTCCTTTGGCAAGAATAATACTATCTGCTGCACATGATAAAATAGTCGAGACAGTATGCCAAATATATATATTTCTGAACTTCGGAACCAAATCGGAATTGAGAAAGGTCCCACATCCTGAAGAAACCCCTGAGATAAGAAAATTAAAGTATCGGTGGGAGTAAACCGCCGCTTGTGATGGGGAATTTCAACAGGGAAATAGAAAGCATGAAAGAGGATTTCAAATGGACATTCCAGCGAAAGATAAATGATATACTTCCTTTAGTCTGATCAGTGTAGAGCCAATCTTCATTTAGAACCCACAGGAACAATGCTTTCTGAAACCGAAGATAGAATGAACGAGAATGAAAAAGATGAGAAACAAGTTCAACAGGAATTCTAGTCGAAAGGATAACATCGCAGCGTTCACTCCCAGAACCCACATGGATGGTAGTCCCCACAAAAAGTAAGTCAAACTAGTTTTCTTTTGCGCATCTAAGGGAAAGATTTGTGTCCCATAGACACACAATGTCACAAACTACAAACTGAAAAGTAGAGAGAGAGAGATAGAGATTTAATGAACGCTTTTTCCACCCTCACAGTCACCGCCCCCCATCTCCCCTTCCGAGCTGTTGGAAGAGAATACTTACATAGGTGTTGAGCTGCCTGACAAAGCTTGAGAAATTGTTGTGCTTAAAGTATCTCGGTAGAAGATATGTGGAGAAAGAATGAGGATCCCACACGACGAAGCTGCTGCCTTCTTTTCTCCACGAAACCACGAGATTGGTAGTAGGGTCATCCACCATGTCAAAGGTCTTGGTCAAGAATGGTGGAGGTCCTATGTCATGAAGCCCTTCCTTTGGCTGTGGTGGGGACATCATTGGCGGGTCGCCGCCTGGCTGTGATGAACTCGATCCAGGTACCGCTGGCTGTAGTCGGTATGACGAACTCATTGCAAAATACCGATCGCTGTAGATTGTATATCAATTTGTTGTCTCAACTCTACAAACGAAAAGAGTCAAATGCACTTAGGAAAAAAAAAAAAAAAAAGAGTCTAATGCATATGAAGCTTTGATATGAAACGAGATGTCCCAAGAAAAAACCCGAAAGAATTTCATCAATTGATTTGAAACCATCAGTGAGAAAGCTAAGAAACAATTCAAAAGAAAGAGCAACGAGATGGGCTAAAGTTGAGAAGAATAAAGGGCTAAAATTGTAATGCGAAGATGCTGACACAGAGGAAACAGAGTAGAACTGAAGAAGTGGCTTCAAAGCCACATATCAGACAGATACTGAACATATTGCACTTCGAAGCTAAACCCAACAGAGAGTCAATGACATAAACACCTAAATCGCCAAGGTTGTATGATCAGGATGAATAAGAGAGGAGGACAAAGTGAGCCTTCAGATACGCCTATTTAGAGCCAAAACGCGAACACTGTTTTGGAGGGTCGTGTACTCGGGTGGAGAGGAGGATGCCCGAGCCACATACAAAGATGCAAAAGATTTGGGCGTTTTTAGGGGCTATAAATAATGACATTGATCATGCTGGTCAAATAATTTTATCTGTAGAGAAACTTCTAGACCTCTTTCCAAGCAACTTGCAATTTTTTTATAAACCAACTTGCAATTCTTTATTTTATCATGTGCCAACTTGCCACATGACCTCTTTCCAAGCAACTTGCAATTACTTATTTGTCACATGCCAACTTGCACAATATATATATATTGTCACAATTGAGGTAGGCCTCTCTTCATTTGGGAACTTTGGGAGCACAGAGACAGGGCGTGGGAAAAAGCGGTCCTGAGGAAGGTTCTGGAAGTTTTTGCAAGGATGTGGTGGCGATGGCAAGAGATATAAGAAATGGGTTAGATAAATAGTGCCCTCGATAGGCACATTGGTTCTATGAAATCTGTGATTGGTGGGAAGTTCTGTTTGGTGACGTCATTGGAAAAATCGTATTTCTTCTTATTTAAATGATTAAAAATATATATATATAATAAAAGATAAGAAATATCTTCGAAATTCTCGCTCACTTCCCAAGCTTTCTGATATTTGATCAGTATCTTTTCTTCTTTAAGTGATGTTCGGAGATAAAAATTTTTCAATCTTCAAAATTTCTATCCACATTACAAAATTAAAAAAATAATTTTTTTTTCTTTAATTTATTTTTTTATATTATAATATTCATTTAAAATTTTCTTTTTCATTTTTTTATTAAATTTTATAAAATATTTTTATTATTTTTACAAACTTTAAAATGTTCAAAATTTTTAACCTTCAAACTCTCTTAATTAGTTTGGTTACGTATGAAGTGGGACCCTGTAACTTAGCTTTGCACATAAACACGTGAATTCCGCTAGGATTTTTCCATGCTTATCCAAATGAGGCACGAGGATCAATCTTAGCAAAATATCTCGAACGGAACACGTGGCGGTAAGTTGAAGGTGACAAGTGCACGCTAGCCGACTTTAAGCAATTGCATAGCTTCCAAAAAAAAAACAAAAAAAAAACTAGAATCTATAGATAGATATTCTCCTAGGAATTATATAAAATATGCGACACGTTAACGAGTTTCTGGTAAAATGAGAAAAGTGGGTAAGTTTTGGCGCTGCCCCTACAGAAATATTTCATAATCAGGACACTCTTCTCAGCTCCGACACCTTGCACTTGTGTTTTCTTCTTAATCCTCATATTTTCCGACAACTTGCGCCGGTTTAATTCTACGCCGATGAGAATTGCACAGAAAAGAGTGTCTGGAGTGACACGTCACAGGCCTATCAGCAATAGGACGGCTTCCGGTAAAGATTTGAAACCAATATCCTCGTACAAACCCATAATACTAAAACAGGCCATCTGGCGAAAACGTATCACTCGAACCTTTCCTTTGGAAGTTTACCCGATTGCCGCCCATGATTGTAAGCAGGTACGAAGTTTGAAATTTACTTTTGTCTCTTCTTTTCCGGCCTGTTTTCGGCAATTTTGGAGGCCACGCGACTCTTGAGGGGATCCTGGTACCTAAAAAAGAAGAAACCAAAAACTCCACAATATAAAACCAACTAAAACAACTACCAGAAGAGAAAACCTAGGAAATTCTCAAATAAGGCATATTGAGTTTATCAGTTCGAAGTAAACTACGTAATCTCAGTAAGACACTTGCCATTTAATTCCGAGATCTTGAAATTCCTTGAGCCAAGATTTACTAAATAGTTAATATGAGCATTCCCTTCTCTAAAAACATGAGCCACACCATAATCAAAATTTATAAGAATAGAAGTAATCTTTTCCCAATAATCCTTTAAGTACCAAACTTCACATCTCTTTTGACAAAGCTAATTAACAACTATCCGAGAGTTAGTTTCAACATCGACCACATCAATACCAAGCTGATAACACATTTGCACCCATGTAAAACACCTCGCAACTCAACAGTGTTGTTTGTGCCATATCCAAAGTTGATAGAGAAGACAAGTAACAAATCACCTCTTGCGTTATGAATCACTCCCCCTGCACCAAATGGACCTGGGGTGTGGATCCTGGTACCTATGGTGAGTCAAACTCCACCAAATTGCTACACACGTGGTGTCGGTACTTTTAGCCTATTTGCTCGTCTGTGTTTAGTCCTAGATTTTGTTTCTGTTTGTTTAGGCAGTTGGTGGCTGTAGTTATTTTTTTTCTTGTTTCCGGCTCTTCAGTGGATCTTTTTAGACCCCCGATGGGGTTTTGTTGTACCTAGGTTGTTGGCACTTTATTTACTCACTCGCCAAGGTCTGGGTAGTTACGTTAACTATTATTTGGCCACTGCTCCCTCTACTTAGAACGGAGTATACAGTGGTTTCTTCGATCATTTTTTAGATCCCGTTGGTTTTTATTTTACAACCTAGAGTTGATGCTTGTTTTCTGGCTTGCATAAATGAAACCTGACCTTAAAAAAAAAAAAAAACAAGTTTCACCGGTTTATCTGTTTGATAGAAGTTAACAGCTGAGCAAAATGCTTGAATGCACGATTCGATGACTAGTTCTGGTGCTTGGAGAAATTGATTATATGGTGATTGTACTTCGAGATATTGATTCTATTTTGATTATGAAGCTTAACCTACTGAAAGGTTTACCAACACAAGATAAAATAAGCTCGGGATTGGTGGGTCCTTAATTAGCTTGTCAATTGTAATGGGACTTTAACTGGACCTTGTGTTCATTTTTTGTACAGTTGTTCATTAATCCAATTACTAACCGCTAAAAACAAAGGATAGCTTCAGCTTGTATGAGAGAACTTTCTGATTCCAATTGTTTTCTTAATATTTATGCTCTTAAATGATTGCATAGCATCTTAATAATCTTCGTCTTGTTAATTAGTAGATTATCTCAGTTTACCCAGTAATGATATCAGGTACTTTCGCTTGTCAAAGAGGATATTAGATGCCTTGCTCTTTTGCTTAGTTTCTCTTTCTTCACGAAACTTTTCTTGGAAATTCTTTATTTACAAACGTATACTAAATAGTGTTTTTCATTGTAACTACAAATTGTGTATACAATTCAAAAAGTTAATTTGGTATGTAAACAATGCGTTTTTCGAGATCACTGGGGCGAGTAATAGAGCATCAGGAAAGCATGTTTTTTTAAAAAAATTTATTTACATATTTTGCTCAAGCACGTTGGAGAGCAAAAGAGAGGCATGCATTAAAGTTAACTTATTTACATATTTCACTAAGACACGTTAGATAGCATTACGGAAGCATGTTTTAAAAAAAATTTATTTACATATTTCACTCGGGCACGTTAGAGAGCGCATATGAGGCATGTTTTAAAGTTAACTTATTTACATATTTTGCTGGGACACATTAGGTAGCATCAACAAAGCATGGTTTAAGAAAATAATTTATTTACATATTTCGTCTAGACACGTTAAAGAGCAAGAAGGAGGTATGTTTTAAAGTTAGGAGCATCAAGGACTTTTAAAATAAAACTTATTTAGCAAATGCTAGCAATTAAATAAAAAGCCTTAATAGTATCATAACAAGTGTTGCATTTCCAAGTCAGCTTAATAATACGGCAACGTTTTAGTATCCATCTTAAAGACGTATGTTGTACGAGAGAAAAAATAATTACAATCTTACGCGCGCGAGTATGAGCGCACAACAGAAGCCAGTCAGCGAAACAAGTGCACCTTGTTAACAGATGTTAGCGTAATTGATAGGCCACGTTAACTATGTTTTAAGTCAGGACCACCTCAAACTGCACGCAGAACAGTGAAATAAAACTAAAATTGAAATTGAAACAAAAATCCAAACCCAAGCCCATTCCCAAACATGACATTGTTGTCTTAAGTTTATAAATAAAAAGAGTCCAATGCAAACAGTTTGTCTTCCTAGGGAGAGTCTGCTCAATTGATTTGATATCAATATCATCGATGAACCGAGATGGGTTTGTTTTGAAAAGCAAAAAGAATAAGGGGCTAAAATAGTAATGCCGAGATACTGACACCGAGCAAACAGAGTAGACCCGAAACAGTCGTAGCTTCGAAGCCACGAAGTTAAACAGACACACAAGGAATTGAACTTCCTTTCCTTTCCAGAGCCAAGACGCAAAACTCTGTTTTGTAAGGGCGTTTAGTCTGGATTGAAGGAAGCTCATGTTGCTAAATATTTTAAATTTTTAAGGGCTATAAATAGAGACGTTGAGGTAAAGAGAAAGTTCTAGACCTCTTGCCAAGCAAATTGCAATTTTTTTATCCGGCAACTTGCAATTGTTTATTCATTATGTGCCAACTTTGCAATATTTATTGTTTGTTACAATTTAGGTAGGCCTCTCTTGTCTAGCAAAAAAAAGGTGGGCCTCTCTCTTCACATGGCAACTTTGTCCCCTTGGCAAACAACTTGCAATTTTTTTATACAATACAAGAAGAAATATCTTGAGGAAAGTTCTGGAAGTTTTTGCAAGGATGCGCATGTGGCATGCATGCCGAAAAACTGACATTGTGTGCAGCTTCGATGATGATAAGAGCAACTTATTATTTATTCAGGTAATTTTTTTCTGTATGTTACATGCCCAAAACTTTGTTCAACTATATAAAAGCATTCGTGTAGTGTCTGGGAATAAAGTTGACATCCGTACACTCCCTCGAGTTAAAAAATTTCATAGCTTTTACGGGGAAAAAAAAAATGCCTTGTGCGAATTAACTAACAATATTTAAGACACCCCCTTCAACCTCCGTCAAGTTACACTAATATTTGTTTGGTTTCCCTTTGTCCTCGTAGGTTCCAGAACTTTCACTCGTTTAATTCTACAGGATCAGAGTTGCAAATAAAAGAGTCTCTCTAGTGATCACACATCCCATTAACCCATGGACAAACCTAGTCCCATGCCTTTTTCATTTTATCCCGATGGTTTCCTCGTCAATGTAAGTTTCTCTTTCCTATATAATTATAAATTGCACCCAATAGCGCTAGTTTAATAGTTAGAATAACAGTCCACTAATTGGACGAGCCATATTTAGACGTAAATTAAACAATCTTTAAAATAAATACTATCAAATGGCACTAACTTAAGTTGATGAAAATTTTTTAAGTGAGGTCTACTAAAATTTAGTCTCCTCAGGTACAAAATGTGTAGACCTATTTAGAAGTCGGGTAAGCTATTCTTAGATAAAACTCTAATAGAAAAAGACAAACACTACTAAATAGGATTTCGAGGGAATAAACCAAACTGTAAAAAATTAAATGATTTAATTTTAAAGGTAAGGTAGTTGTATTTTGTTGAAACCTTATTAATCTTTGTTATTAAGATAACAATTGAAAAATCATGAAAGTGGGTTTATCCATCATTATTATCCATTATTGTAGCAATTAGTTTGATGAAATTTGGCATTGCAAATAAAAAAAAAAAATGTCTAATTGATGGCATGCAAAACTCGGAGGAAACAAACCTAATGAACAATTCAATTCTTGCAAAGCCGTACAAAATCCAAAAAAAGATGATCCATGTCTAATTGTCAAAATACACATAAAGGGTCAGAAAAACAGGCAAACCAAGGCATGCAAAATGGTTCTATGAAATTTGATCGGAGGAAAGCGGTGATTTGGTGACCTCATTGGAAAAGACCTCCGGATTGACCTGAAATCACCTATTTCTAGAACAACTTTTTTCGCTTAATTAGTTGATGGGAGGAACTTAGATTAATGTATTAAAAAAAAAAAATCTTGAAGACGATTAGGATTTTTACATGCCTAATCGAATGATGCACGAGGATTCTTAGCAAAAAAAAAAAAAGAATGATGCACGAGGATCCAAGCAAAATATCTCAGAGGCACACGTAGCGTCTGATAAAAATGACACGCACAGGTTCAATAATAAAAGCAACTTGTCATTTATTCAGCTCATTTTTTCTATTTATTATATACCATTACCAAAAACTTTAGTCAATTATACATGCCAAAGAAGGCTGTACACTTCCCAGTATTAACAAATTTCATAGCTTTTACTGAAAAATAAAATATTATTTGTGAATTAATATGAACCTGGTTGTAGCACAATCGTGTCATTTAATCTTAGGCTATCCTTATATATAATTGTTTTAAAATTTTACTATTTATGGTGCTTTGCTTTTTGTGAGGACATGGTTGTACTTATAGTTGTGGAAGCTAGCCCAACAAATCCATTATTGTGTGGAGAAATCATATCTTGATAATTAAGAGGATTACAAGTTAAAAAATTTCATATTTCAAGTTTTTGAGAGATGACCTTTCGTAGGGTTTTGTGAAAAGTTGATGAAAAAAAATATAAAAAAGATATTTGATTGTAATTGTAAATTAATTTTCATTTAAAAAGTGTAAAGTGATAATTTGATGGACATTTTTTTATGAAAAATTATTGAAGTTTGTGAAAAAATGTGGAGAGTGATGATTTTATAGAGTTTTTTGTTTATAAAAAATTATTGGAGCTTGTGTGAAAATTTTTGAGATTTTATTATTTGACTGTAAACATTTCAAAAAATCCTCTTAAAAATATGAAAACTTTTAATTTACCATACACAAGAAGGTAAAAAATTTAACCTTTTAATTAAAATCACAAAATTTAAACACAAATTCTAATACTTTTTTAAACAAACTCTAATATTTTTTTATTAAAAATATTCAATCAAATTATCTCTCTCCGTATTACAAACTCTAATACATTTTCATAAAAAACTTCCATCAAATCATCTCTTTATGTTATTCTTTAGGGACTCCATTAAAATTCAACCTACAATTACAATCATACATCTTTTTTATATTTTTTTTGGTCAACTTTTTCACAAATGTCTATCAAATTTTCTCTCAAAATTGGTCAAGGTAAGATCCTAATGCTTCGAACTACTGATTGCAAGATCCTTGAAAAAAAGCAAATGATTAATGAAATCCAAAGAAATAAATTTCCAAACATGTTGCAAGAATATGAAATAAACGGTGACCAATCAACCAATGATTAGATGTCAAATTACCTTTTAGAGACAACATACAAATAATTCAAGATACTTGCAAAATGGGAAGAACAAAAGCTCCCCGTCTTTCCAACAGCTATTGAGTAAGCGTAATCAAGTATATTCCTTAATCACGATGGAATTGTTGACATGACAAATGAATCTGAGCTGAATCGTTCATCGATAGAGCTGGACAACTTCTTATCAGTTTTTATATGGTATAAGAGCTGTGAAACTCACAACTGCTGAAAATTCATCATCTTTCGCTGCTCCTTTCAATTTCTCTGACGATTGTTCTAGTCCGTACTTCTTACATCACGGATCCAGGAACTCTTTTTGTGTGTCAAACTCTCACTAGAGAAAGTTATCCAAATTGGTGCCGATCTATGGAGATACAGCTCAGTGCTAAAAGTAAACTTGCGTTTGTGGATGGATCATGACTTCCCCAGCCAAGTTCATCTCATGCTGCTTACTCAATCTGGATCAGGTGTAATAATATGGTTGCATCCTAGATTTTGAATTGTGTGTCGAAACAACAGAGAATCAAAATGGTGCTCTGGGTTGCCTACGGTTTGTCCATTAGCTAAAAACAACAGAAGTTAACATTTCCTATTTTAATGAATAAAACATAATTTCCATTTGATCTTATTGATTGTGATGTTTGGGAGTCCACATTACAAGAAATTGAGCTTTGGGTGACAAAAAAATTTGTCACCTAAAGTGGTATTCCCTGACAAAACATTAATTTTGTCACCCAAAATCATCCAGGATTGCCAAATTCTTCTGGACAGATCCCAAAACTATTCGGAAGGATTTGTGGTGTGACAACATACACCTCGTCACAAATACTTAATATCCGTTCGGACTCATAAACAAACCGTTTGGATGCTTATCTGGGTGACAAAATCTAAATGTCATAACTGAGTGACGATTAGAATCATCAAAATTTTATAAGTCCGTTCGAATGTCATTTTGAAAATGTTATAACAAACATTACCTAACAAATAATAATCGTCAGCACATTGTGACAAATTAAAAATCATCATGAACACTCAATACCATCTGGACGTATATATAAGCGTTCCAACGCAAAAAAAAAAAAAAAAAACCCGTCCAGACACTGAAAACATGTCCGCACAGGTATGAATGCTCTTCCGCAAAGGATCGAAAATCGGTGGAGTGGGGTTCTAATTGCAAAACTTCACACAAGTTGATGTTACAAAAGCGTTCGCAGAAAGGGACACAAGACAAAAACAATTCTTTTCGATGTATAGATTCTAGAAGATATAATTCGATATTGCGCATAGTTAATAAAATTGACATGTGAATTTAAATTGGGGATACGGGCATGGGGATAATCTAGTTTGCAGAATCAGTCGCATAAACCTATTAAACCATGATAGAACAGGAGGGGGCGCTGACTATGTCAAAAATAGAAAAAAAGTAAAAAAAACTAAAAACGAACTTTAGAAAAACTCAAACACTTTTTCTTATTTTCCTCTCAAATTTCAAATATTTCGAGATACTACGTCAAGACAGTGGTTAGGTAAATTTACGTTTTCGTGATTTGCTTTGTTTATTTTTATGCTTTTGAATTAATATAGATATGGTTTTATTTATTGGAGGGATATAACATTATTTAATTGTTTTGTGTTCATTCGGAAGTAGGAATGGGAAATGAGCGTTGCGGAGAGGAGGACTCGCAAACGCAGCAGCGACCAAAACGGACAGACAGGGACAGATTGCTGGGCAGCCCGAGGCCCATGAGAAAGGAGAGATGGACACACCAACTGCAGGCAGAAAAAAAAGAGAGAATAGTCTAAACGGTTTGACTTTGGATCGACAGCACATTAAATTGAAGCAGTTAGACTTTTCAATACAAAGAAAGAAGGTTTTAAACAAAATAATTTGGTTCCATTACAATAAAAGAATTAATCAGGGTCGTGGGTGAAAAGGAAGAAGAAGCGAAAAAATGGAAATAAGACAACTCCGGTCGTGTTTGCTGATAATGATCGCGTGGATCGCTGCTATGTACATGATTAGCCCAAGAAATATCTCGGTGGTGGTGATGAATTGTGGGTTATAAAGTCTCAAAAGGCTCAGATAGAGAAGGAAAGCAAAGATAAACAGTGAACACAAAATTCTCAGGGAGTTTAGATACTATCTCTTCTAAGAATAACCCTCTTCTCTCTCTACGTTCCTGTGAAAGAATATAAGCACGATGCCTAAGACTGAGGCCCAAGATAGACATTACATCAGTATTTGTCGGAAAGCTGACACGTGATAATGATCGACGTCCGGAAAGTGCTTTCATCGTGATTATCGAGAGGGTTTCTTTCATAGATTGTAACTTTTTTTACACCAGGGATCCCGACATCAGAATATCCTTGTATCTCCCGGTATCTATGGACATGTCTAATACGGTCGCTTTTTTACATGAGGAAAGCTGATTGCTGCGCCGTGCTGAGTTCGTTGAGCGGTTATTGACTCTATGACGTTCAGCGGATTTCACAGGCGGGCAGCTTTACGAAGAAGAACAAAGAAGGCAAGAGGAACACCGGTATTTTTACTGGTTAGAGATTAAGAAACAGAGCTCATTAACGCACCGCGCAAGAAGACCAGTATACTTCATCTTGGACGATAATATTATGCGTATTCACATTAGTATTCATTGTTATGCGCAATATTGTCTTCTGGGGAATTGGGCATGCTTATTGACTGACGTGATGTGCTGAGGGGGAATATTCAGGTGATACTGGAGTCGACGCATTTGTTGTGCATGAAGCTCCATACCCACTTGACCAGTCTGGAGAACAATTTTGCTCTAACGGAGAGGGGTATGAGGGAGGAGGCGTGAATAGATAATGTCAGGATAGGAACATTAAGAACTTTATGCTGAGGAACATGTGTATGTTGTCTATTAGTTTCTCTTACAATCTGTTCCGATATAGCTTCCCGACACAACAAGAAACAATCAATAAATGAGAGATGAAGTAATAAACATAGCCACAGGAAAAGCGAGTTGCTTGAACAAAGCAAATGTACACCGATGACACATTCTCGAGAACAATCTCTAGAGCAAACCACGCCTGTATTATTGCTAGATCAAACGAGTATCTGATTATGATTTGTCAAGGAATCTTCGGACTATAGCTGTATCTCAGGCACTAGTTTCTGCTGTTTATATGTTGTACTGCTATTATTTACTTATGCTTTGTTAGATCAACATCCACGGATTTGTACTAGACTATTATGTATTTGTGATATTTTTCGGGTTCTGGCCTCAATTTCGATTATTTTTGATATTTTATATTAATTATTTTTTTCATTAGTTTAAATTTAATACAATTTACAGATGATTAGTACAATTAATGGATGATTAGTAACGAGTGCTAGGGTTTAACGGAACGGCTGCGCATAATATAATTATTTGTTAAACAGATGATTCTTTAAATACTAAACGTTTGATAACACTTACTATGATATAATACGATTATTTGGATGACTAGCTAAAACAAAAATAAAATAATAACAGTGATAAAATGTATATTGAACTGTCCGAAAGGAGATATACATATCGTCTCAGTTAAATGATTTAAATAGTTATAAAGTTTGAAGGTGAATTCACAGATGAGGCATCATAATCCTAATTAATAGAAGATTAAAAGCAATAGTCAAATAAAATTTGCGAGCGAATCACCCACGAGCCCACCACGCCAGTTACGAAAATCTAAAGCGTTCAAGCGGCATAGTAACGGACGTTTCTACCATTAATTGATTATCGCTATTAAGACCAACACTGCAAAACTCAACGCAACGCAGATCTAGTTCGGAACAAGACGTGTTATTAAAAGACAAAGCAGATAGAATAAGCTGGTAACCGTGTATTAATGAGGTGCGGTGAATTGACAACACACTTTCAAGTGCATTCCGATTAAACACACATCACGACGATGTAACATTGAGTCTAAGGACGCATAACAGCATGAAAAACACGTAGTTTTGACGAGAGATAAAGCACACCCAAGTTTATAGGAACAACGTCTGTGTAACAGTTGCATGGCTTACACGTATTTAATAAGGACGATGGTTGAAAACAGTTGTAACCACAATCCAAACCACTTGGCAGCCACAGTTGAGTGCTACATGAACAATATTTATTAGCAACCAAATATTGTGCTTCATTGTGCACGATGTTAGGAGAACTTGCACGTTGGGACGGCCAGAGCGGACCTACTAGACGCTTTTATGTTTCGACCATTGTCTTAAAAGGTTTTAAATTTTGCAAAATGATTAATTGCAGTACAGCAACTTTACATCATGGGCTAATGTGTGCAGAAAAGGTCCGACCCAAGAGGTTACATATTTCAAGATTGCGTCAGAAGAATTGTCAACTCCTTCGAACGTCTTATGACATTTAATATTTTAACCGGACCTTGTTTCTAAATTAAATCTTTCAAACGCATCATCAAACAGAGTGTTTCCTTCTAAAATATACTTCTACCGCTAAAATCTCATTACACAAGATCAAGGCTCTACAATACATCCCAAGTATTAGTAATTTAGTTACATTTTAGGACAGCAGTTTAGAAATTTCGTTTTGTTTTTTGTTTTACGTTACTAGAATCTTCAATTCACTTTTTTGTAGTATAATATAACATATTGCTTATCCTTTGATTGTTAACTGAGTTTATGTAGCAATTGTTGCTAGGAAATTGTTCTGCATCCGTTTTAGACATGTTTATAGTCTATAAACCTATTGGTTCGCTCGTTATTATGAGGAGTGTAGTGGGAGCGATGGACAGGGGGGCTGATATCGACTTGGGTAACTCCGTCTTGATCTTCACAGAACCTGCCATATCGAACGTTGTCTTCACAATCGTTTCGACGTACATAGATACACAACAAGTCAGAAACAAACCAGAGAATACAGTTTGTCATATATGCATAGTTAGTCCACGGGACACTACTATCAAGGCAATCTAAGAGAGTTTTCTTATATAACTTTTATCTAGCTAGGGTTAATAACCACATATCGCCCAACCCCAACGAGCAGCAGAGATAGCATTATCTCATATTTATAGAGCGATTGGGAAGCACCCATCTATTCAACAACTCTCAGTTCTAGCGCTCACATTAGACTCTCGACACCACAGAATACTGAACCGGAGCGGGTAAAACATTGGAGAAAGTTCACATCAGAAAACAGATTGAGAGGCCACAAGGTAACTCACTACGTAGATTCGTCATCTTAAACGAGAAATTAGACCTTCACCGACAAAGCGCACCAAATGATCGAGACAATAGAAATCATTCATAGGATCTCAGCCAATTACAGATGAGGACAGGTACATAAGATACTAGAATCGCGTGTTAGAATCTTTCTCCCCAGTCAATAACGCATGTTATTAGCGCGTCATTCTAATTGTGGAACATTCTCTTCATTCTTTATGCTAACCCTGCACAAGTATACACGCAACTGTCTTTTCCCAAACCAGATCTATTTCTCGAGAGGGACTAGTTCATAAAATCTCAGCATTGTTTGTGTCCGTTCTTGACAATGGACGAAGAGGAGCAAAAGACCGTTTTCGAAAAGGATAGGTAACAGACCACTTCGAAAGGTTGAGGGCTATATTGTTTTCATGTTCCATACTTTCTCACCAGTAGCTATAAATTTTTATTAAAGCATGTCTCATTCTTTTTTCCTATATTATGTATTAGTATCTTTAGGTAAATCAAGAGTAAGGGACGTGCTGAAAGCGGGATATTATGGCTACCAAGTAAGGACTCAACGGACAGTATACTATGTATAAGAGAAAGCAGGATGTGAGGAGGGAGCAAACAGTAGAAGCGATGCATGCGGAATAGATTACGGAAGTAAGATGTATATTTCAATTTGTTATGGGATCGCGAGGTTCAATAGAAAAAGAGAATGATCTATTCGTTAGCAGAGAATAGTTTAACATGTAATTATGCTAAGCTTCGTTGTCTGGTAATGTCTGTGTGTGCCCGAGTAGGAAAAATAAAAGACCGGGGTACAGGGGTATACATGTTAGAATTGATAGTGCATTGTCAGTAAAGTTAGGAAGAATACACAAGATACTCTTTGATGTTTGGAAGCACGCAGGTACAGCGTAAATTACGACATATAGTGCTAATTATTCTCGGGAATGGAGTGGGCTGGTAGGCTGAGTGTGGTAAAGGCATAGTATTGGATTGTTAATGATAGGAAACAGAGACAAAATAATTGGGTGGTAGGAAATCGCGAGTAAAGTGGTGTAGTTTTTGTGTCGTCGTGGGGAGTTTGGTTTATTATTGGTTGGACGAGAGGATATTATCTGAAAAATATGTCAATAGTGCATTTTGGTGTATGCTGAGTGTTTGATGGAATAGCTTTTTGCTACGTTTCGTGTCTGTAATTTAACTTCGTATAACGATAGGTAACACAAATGGGTGTTAAGGATAGTATTATAGGTTGGGGCGCATCCGAAGACCTGGAAGGTGTCACTGGGATCTTCTATGAATCTTGAACCGGGGTAACATTTCCCTATTCATATTCATTGATCCATTTTTGGTTTCCCCTCTAACTCAAACAAGTAGGATGGTCCTAAGTAATTGGTGTTCCGGCTATTAGCAGTGGCTACACTACCCAGTTGGCTATCTATCTCGTTAGGTATTTATATGTGTTTGATTTTGTGGCGGATTTTGGTATGCCGTTTGATTTGGTGTTGAAAGGGTTATGGTGGTTACTACCACCTTTTTGTCTAACTACTTATTAACTGAGACTAAGAAAGCCTCATGTTTAATTCTGCTTCTCCTCACATTCTAAGTGTTTCATCTCATTTTAGTATTACGACATATTTTTCAATAGTGTTTGAGCTCATTTTGTATTCATGGAATTTATGGCCGGAACCGCTTCGATTTTGGTCTCTTGGGCTAAATTAAAGTGAGAGTTGAAGAGGGGATACATCCTCCCACTGCTCCTGTAGCTGGAATGTCATTCTCGTTGCTTCTAACTTGTTATTGACCTCTGCTAGATCGGGCCTTTGCCGCGGGTGTAAAAGTTGAATGCTTGCGTTTTGATATTCAGCGAAGAAGAAGGATGATGATCGTAATGAATGGCTGTGAATTGAGCCGGCCTCACATGGTTGCTTTATTTGCTAATAATGTAATTTATACCGTTGCCTCGAACATAATCTTTTGTAGTTATAGCCTCGATAAAGATTAAAGTGAGGTGACGCTAGGTTCAAATTTCAATGTAGTTCCATAATTTTTAAAGGTATAATATGAGGGATTAAGTATTTCCGTTACCTGTGTGTTTGCTTCAGTTTCCGTCTGTCGACTAAAATGCGAGAATTATCTTAAGTTATGACAATAGAATCGGCGTGGATAGAGAATATACAACTCGAGAGACGCAATGTCTCTGGGATATGAGTTCATTATAGATACTTGTTTTGCGTTCACCATTGTTGATGCCGTTTCTGATAGCCGGATAGATAGATACTACCAAATCTTTAATATTGACGCAATTGAGGCCTTTGATTTGATTGGATTAATTGAGGAGATTAAGCGCTTAACTGAGGATGCTTTAGAAAGGTACAATTGCTGGATAGGTATCTTTGCCCTGATGGCAGTTTCATACATGGTACCAATATACTCTGTAGTATAAATCTATCTGCTAGACACAACCAGACACTTGTTGGGGCAACATTTATCGTTATCTTGTGTTCCCGGACCGTTCTGATTTGGTAAATGTCACAAGTTTGCAGATTACCTCAGCAAGGTCCACAATGCGAGTCTAACGCCTAAACGATATTCTCCTATTGGCTATGTGTATACTATCGTGGAGAGATCAAATGGTAAAAGTATGGCTGATAATGTGAGAGGTTTAACTACCTTTTAGAAGCACCCTTGGAGAGGTCTCGACTCTCTAGCGGTGATCTCTTTTACCGCGTTTGACATAGAGGCATTTTGTGCGACATTCTGTATTCTCGATACGGAGTCAACAGGTTTGGCCTACGATGCATTGTAACACCCAACTCACCGAGTTACTAGACTATATGATGCAGATGGAAGGTAAAGAAGTATTGCGTGATATCACAATATGAAGGGTATTAGTGAGAAAATTTTAGCGCGACATGGTTGTGATGTCTCTTGTATGTGTCATGGCCAATCTCTGCTTTTGATGTAGTCGTAGCAATTCGTGCTTTTCTTTGTCTCTCTCCAAGTTCCCGGAACTGTTTATAGTTTGCCACGCAGGGGTGTGCGGTCGAGCTTTAGGAGGAATCTCTTTTTTGATGAACTCCTTGCAACCCTCCACTTTCTGCGCGGGTCAGATTAGATTCCTTCACGTGTTCTTCATTTGTCATCAGACCTCCTTTTATACTGTGTCTCTGGCCACGACATCCAGTTCCATCTTTCCATCCTACTTTGTTCTATAGTTCATTCGTCGCCTTATAAGTTTGCCCCTTCAAGTCGTAGATTCTGAGATTTTTCTGATGCTTTTCTTTGTTGGATCTGATTTCTGGTGTTAGGACGCGACATCATCCCATTGCTGACACCTCATAGACTTCCGACTACTACTCAAGCTTGGAGTATCAGGTGAACCTCCTCACAGTTGATGTTATGGCCGTGAGGATATGCTATCGCGCGGCCGTTGGCGCTGTTTGAAATCTGGGGTCATGGCTGGTCTCTCCGTGGTGCGGTCCTCGACGACCGCGCTCTCGCTCTCTCTCTCTCTTTGCGTTGGATTGTGCTAGTAGCGGTATCCCGTATAGCGGAAGTTCAAGATAGATATGTCGATTAATTAAGATTGGCGGTTTGGTGAGGGGTTGCGGTTAGAGTCATCGTCATGTGTTTGGTGTGTTGGGCAGCAGTGGTTGTTTATTTTATGTGGGGCGTGAGGTGTGGTAGATTTGAGGACGCATTGATTGATGGCGGGGTGGTGTGGGGCGATGTTCTTTTGGCATGCCAGTTGTCAGATGGAGTTTTGACTGTTGCAGTGGATATATGGAGCTAGTAGGTGGCGGGTCGTCCTCGAGTCATGGTACTCCACCGTCGGCATGGTCAAGGTCGTAAGGACTGGCATACGCATGGCATGGAGGATGACTGAGAGGAAGCGGAGTGTCGATGGACGGGTATTTCCATTAGATTTTTCTGTTGTTGGTTTTAGTTTTCTTGCTTGCTTTGTGCCGTGAGTGTTATGTTGTGTTCGGTGATGATAGGTTGGGGTGTATTCTGGGTATTGAGTTGCTTCCGGTGGAGCTGATTTGCAGGGTTTATGTTCGTCCCTTACAAGAGGTGTTTGAACGCCTTGGATGCGGAATTTCCTCTCATTATTTGGCATTGTGTTCGAGAGTCTTTTTGAAATTGGGGATTACGTGGTGTGCAGATTCCCTGGAGATCGGTGATCAACTTCACAATGTACATTGTCGATGGCGGTTTAGGGTTAGTGAGGGGTGAGAGTGAGCAGCCAAGAGCGAGATTTGTAGCGTATAATTCTGATCATAAGGATGTACATCGGTCTTACGAGGTTGGGTTCGTCGTTAGTTCTGTGGTTTGCATAGGTTACGGTATATATGCTGTAGGCTTGTTGTTGGCTTATTGCATGGGGGTTGATAATGGATGGTGTATGCTTCGTTTTGGAGGAGGAAGAGCTCGGTTATTCTTTTGGGGTCGGGTTGTCGTTTGGGCTATGCGTTGGGCTCGGGAGATTGTGTGTGTTGGTTTGCATGCTTTTTGGGCTGTTGTTCCATGTAATTGTTCGTTTGGAACTCTAACATTGGCTATTTCCTCTTCAATGCACACAGTCAAAACTTGGTTCGCGCTCGGGGTACATAAAAGGCTTAGGGACCCTGAGAGGAAAGACGTTTTCCAGTGGCTCTAAGACGGGAGGAGGTCATGAGGCGCTTGTAGTCTTCCAAGATTGTATCAAGGGGATCAAATACTGAGTGTTTAGCTAGTTGTCTGGGAAAGGTATGTCTATCAAGTGAATTAACCGGTGTGATGAAATAGCTGGTGCAAAAAGGCGTTTCGCACTCACCATCGAGATTGAGACTCCGTCTATGAAAGGGCTTATCGAATGGGATCGATGTTTGGGCATGCGCTCGGTTTGGAATGAAAGCGAAGGGGGGGCCAATGGACCGATATCTCAAAGGTGCCGACTTTGTGCTCTCCGTCGAGAGCTTGTACACTTCCTTGAGTGGTCGAAGCCTAAGCAGAGAGTAGGACGGGTTGGGTAGATCTTGCGCACCACTCTTGCTGGCTGACTCAAGTCGTTTCTTAGTACCTCTTGTTTCTGGTCGATGTTACTTTTCGAGAGTGTCTCTATATTTGGTTCTACTCTTGTTATTGAAACCCTGATGCTATTCGTAGAGCCTGCGAGAAGTGATTTGTGTCTTCTGTCGCGAGTATTGTATATCCATGTTTGAGAGTGTTTTTGTTACGTGCCTTTCTCTCGCAGAATCCCATTCGATTGTGGTCTCTTGCCCATTTCGGCTAGCCGGACGTTGCACTGTGGCAGCTTGGCTGTACATTACGCTTATATCGCGGCAGAATCATACTGCGTGGGGCTGAGATCCAGTGAGATGGGCTATCTGTTAAAGGCTTGTCGCTGTTGGTGAGCTGTTTCTATCTTCTGATGTTGGTGCTCCCAGTGAGTGCTTTCATTATTATGACGGAGCCCTTGGGGCTCAAGCCCATTGTATAGTTTGAGCATGACTTCGCACATTATGCGAGGTACCCCTACGAGGGACATGGCTGCGGTGCCTTTTATGTGCCCGAGATTCTACCGCTGAGTTGGGCTCTGATCTTGCCCACACAGGCCTTCCCCACCTATGCTGGCCGGGACTGTTCGATGGTGGACCATCCATCACCAGTTTGTGGGTTGATTCCACGTCACATTGTGGTTGTGATGGGCATGACCGCCTTCCCCATGTGGCCCGCTTTTTCTCCCCCTTCTCATGACTGGCGGCACGCTAGGGCTTGTCATCCCATCTAAGGGGGCCACGATCATGGTATCACTATTGTACTATGACCCCTGTATAGTACACCCAGTGGATATCAGAGGTGGGTCCCACCTACGCACGATGGCACGCTCCCCAGTGGTGACGGCCCCACCGGGTTTGACCTAGACGTTCGGAGGTACCGCGTCCCGATGCAGCCAGACCACTCACCAGTGACGTAGGATCGCGTAGGGTTGGTCATAGCACATAGACGATGTTTGATTCACAGTCTGGCCACATATGCCAAGGACATCTGTCACTCCAGGCCAGCAGGGCGGCTGCCTGAGTTATGTTCAGGGCATGGAGATGACCTAGGCGCCATACAGCAGGCATTTTTAGGTGAGCTAAGGTGTCGGGCTACGAGATCTATACTGCTCCCGATGCGATTGCATGCTCGACTAGGCTTGAAGTAGCTTTCATGTCTGTTAAATTGTCGCATACTGACGATAGCATACATGATCTTCCACCATTTCTTTTTCTAGGGAAATCTCCACAGTCCTTACCTTGGTAGAAAACGTGATTTCACAGACAATTAATATATTCGATTGAGCGAGAATAAAGACTCCTTCACCACAGTGAAGTCAGAACGTTTAGCTACTCCCTTTAAGAAAGCCTGGACACACTCACGAGGCAACCACCAGACGAAACGTACCATCCGTCCAGTACACAACAATAAAATATAATTACTTGTTAATGACAGAGCTGTTCAACGAAAGACCATATGTTACGTTGACATTTACGGTGGATTAGTATTATAGGTGTCAGGAAGAAGAAGAAGCACTCATGTGTCTCAGTTGTTAATCTACTCCAGAGCCTCGCTCGTCTCTATGGCGGATGCTACAGCAGCAAAGGGCAAGAAAGAGTGTTAGACCATCCAGTACACGATTCTCCTGGAACAGCCAACAGCAACATCGATCTGGGCTGACACAGCTTTTTTTTCTTTCTATGGTCAGAGTATTCTACCTCGTGCTGGCCCAGGGTCCATTATTTGCATAATTTCTACAATTATTTGCTCATTCTACCAAGAGCAAGGGAGGCTGGTGGGCAGTGCATGTTCACTGCTGGAACGCACCAGGTTATATACACTAGATTGTTTACTTTCGTGTAGCTTTCGTTTGTTTTAGGCGTACATTCATAGAGGTATTGTGCCTTCATTAGTATTCCACAGGGCATGGATTCTACTTGCACGGGTGGGTGGCTCGTCATATATGTCAAATGTTACATCACTCTATAGGGATTTGGTTTCGCCTGCGCGTCATGTCGAACATGGTAAGTGCCTTTTTTGCTTCAGTTTTGCGTTCCAGTGCAGCTTTACCATTTTACCATCAAGCATTCTTTGCTCTCCAGCCACTCTTCCATACGTCCGCCGCATTGGAGCGGAGTGCATCTATAGCACGGTTATTAGTATGTTGTGTATTCATTGTTATTGGCCCCATGGTAGTTTAACCCACTGATGCTATGGATTTGCCTTATTCTTGCAGGCTGCTGGTGAGGTGCGTTCAATGGCCCCAACTTGCCACAGGGCATTGCTCGGATAGGGCACGCACCTGCAGGGAGCCTCTCAACGGTTGCGGGGCACACGTGAGTAAGTGACCAAGCCTGCTAGGACCATTCTGGTTGCCTACCATAGCACGAGCTAGAGCCCAGAACACGCGCAGGTGTTAGCTGTGCATGGGGCAAATCCTAGAGCTGGGGGTTCCCACTCGTCTCTGCACTAGATCTGCTTCGGCTTCCACCCAGAGACCACTCCTTCAGGGTTTGTAGACGCCGTAATGAGGAAATGGAGTGACGCCCGCAGACGCGGACACTCCACCACATCGAGCAGCAACTTCCGGGATACCGGCTGGCACCACACCGGCAGCCCTAGTTTGGCCATTACCCTCAGTTCAGTTTGTGGTTTTTGGTATGTTTAGGCCAAAGATTGGTGTTGGTCTTTTGCAAGAGGTGTTGGACTTGTTGTTTTGGTGCTAGCTTTTTTGGTGGATGGGCGTCTCTGGGTTGCAGCTATTACAGTTTTTTTGTTTTGGAATGTTTCTGGCAGTTGATGTTGCATGTAGACATGCTGTACACCGATGACTGTCACATGCTACTGGGATGTATTGAAGTTATGGATCATGATGTGGATGTTACCTTAGACCTGAACAGGATGTCTTAACTACCCGAGCTATAACACTACGTTTGTTGTCCCTGTATGCTTTTAGGTACAACCTCATGATTACTAAATATACTATTGTACAAGATTTGTAGTCAAACAATGTTACCTTGTTACCTTCGAACAAGAGTATGTGACAGAACTTATGTTTGCCAATTAGGGATGTGAATGACTTTTCAGCTTGGACTAGATACGTATTTTTTGTGCTTTATCTTCGAACATGCATGTAATGCTTCATAGTCTCTGATTTTGATCTGACTTTTCATGCCCAAGTATTATTCTTTTAAAGCATTCGTGTTATCCTCTAAGAGAGCAAAACTATGGGAGTACAAACTCACGGTTTGCATATCAACCAACAAAGGAAAATTATAGATTTTGAAACTCAAAGGAATCACATGAACTCACAAAGTGTGGTCTGGAAGGGTTTTGACATTATCCATACTCAAAACATTGACATTTCAAAAGAAAACAAAATACTTAAGAGTAACATTTCAGAACCAAAGTTGACACATATAACATACCCTAAATTTAAGACATTCAATACCTAAAGTTCACACACCCGGTCAGCACTCAAAGTTTGCACATTCATGTCAATGTTGGCCTCTCATTAGAGTGAGACCCTCTAAGGAAACCAGAAAAAATACACACTGAAAAAATGCCATGACAACATTAAGGCCTTCCTATAGTAATGTCACTCTTGCTGGTGTTTAGACTTTCTGGATTCCATCTCACGGCGAAGTTTTTCCTTGTGTTTAGACTTTATGGATTCCATCTCACGGTGAAGTTCTTCCTCGTGTTTAGACTTCATGGATTCCATATCACGGCAAATTTCTGCCACTTCAAGAACCAAAGATGAGTGTTCACTTGCAATATTTGGGTCACGGCAAATTTCTGCCACTTCAAGAACCAAAGATGCGTGTTCGCTTGCAATATTTGGGTCAGTAGTTGCTACGTTGCTGGTGGCCTCCATGTTCACCCTTTCATGCTTCTCCCGTAAGTGTCTTAAAACTCTTCTTCCATGGCTGCACATAGGAGGATCATACCAGCTGAAGAAATTGCAGGATCGCCCATACTGCAGCCAAAATAGTTTTGTCAGAAGCAAGGACTTTGGGTTTCGATAACAATATGTAGTTTGATTGGTTAGTGGTGAAGAAAAAAAAAATTTACAACCTTATTATACCTTGTGATTGACACAGCCAAAGAATCTTCAGCCGAAATTTCCTTCGGTGTAAGCAGTTTTCAAAGACGCTTCAACTGAACAGTCACACATTGGGTATCTAAATGATGATCCATTTCCAGCAGTACATGTGCTTCCACTACTAGGGGATAAATCTCTGTCCAAGATTGCAAGCGTAATCACGTGAGATATAAATAGTTAAATAGTTTCTCACACTTGGATGGCAAAGTGCAACTAACTAAATGTCCACCAATCAACCTCATGTATAGGTTATGGAGAAATGTAATCTTTTCAAATGTGAATTTTTATTTTGATTGAGAAAGGAAAGATTTTAATAAATTAAAACGTAAACAGAATGACAGGGCAATAAGTAAGCAGTAAACAACTAGAAATGAAAGGTAGGTCCAATTTTGTGGCATGAATCATGATTGTAAAAGCAATGCCAACAACTAATTGTCTAAAATATTCTTATATTCCTTTCATAAAGTTCTTAAAATAACTTTAAACGGTTCTAAATGGTTCTCCCACAAAATGGGTAATATGTTACTTTTGTTTAGGCTTACTTAACTTAGCAGAACAGATCACAAGTTGTGGGCAATCCTAATCTGCCATAGAATGATAGTTGGAGTCCAAAAAGGTTCCAAAATAGAGTTAGACAAGTTATTCGATTTCATTCTTCAGTTAGACCCCAATATCACCTTTAATGGAACAAGATGGACAAGTAGCATAAAATAATCTCTTCGTATAATAGTATAGAGCTTGTAAGGGATGGGTGGTGTTATTATCATAAAGGGTTATGCAATTCATCCATTTGGAGGCCTATACGCTTATCCAACAGATTAAGATTAAAAAATGGCAAAACCTAAAGTCAGATTTAATGCTTCTACCGGTTTGAACCCGCGCCCCAATTTCCCATTCACAAGGGTGCCCTGGTTCAGATTAAGCTGTTTTCGCACTGCAAAGTTGCCAGTGCTTCACCGATGCCTTCCTCAT
>CM025856.1:18511259-18672658 GCA_003952965.2 Morella rubra | reverse complement strand
AACAACTATTTTGAGCAGTCTAAATACAAAGTGAGAATTTTGGTTTCTAATTTTAAGGTGAAATTGCACTAAGGCCCCTAAAGGTATTCGAAAGTTGCAATTGGGTCCCCGAGTGTAATAAATTAGCCTTTTAACTCCCTGAGGTAATGATTTCGGAAAAAGAGGCCCCTCCGTCTACCTCCGTCTTCTCTGTTAACTATAAATGCTAACATGTGGGGATTCTATTGAGCTTGAAAGATTTTGGGGAGAACGTGAGAGGTGGTTTGCAGGAGATGGTAGGGAGAAAAATGGTTTAATTTTTTGTGTGTTTGACACGCTTGGATGATTAGCATGACGTGGTGTAAGTGGCTGACTAGACCAGTGCTGATGTGGCATTTGTAGGCTGACACGTTTAGATTGGGCCCACTGGCACAATTTGATTGGATTGACGTTGCATTAATTTGACATGTCAGCATTTAGCATTAACAGAAGGAGACGGAGGGACCTCTTTTTCCCGAAATCATTACCTCAGGGAGCTAAATGGCTAATTTGTTAACTCGGAGACCAAATTACAACTTTCGAATACCTCAAGGGCCGTGAGTACAATTTCGCCCAAATTTAAGTTGATGTTGAGATGTTGAGATACACAGCCCAAGCCCAAGCCCAAAGCCCAGTCCATACATATAGCCCCCAAGCCCATGTCAAAGACCAAAGCCTAGTCCAGTCCATACCAAAAGAATAGGAGATGACTAGTGAGCACTATCTCAGCCTCTCGCATTTCCCAGACCCTCGAAGCCCGCCACCACCACAGCCTCTCCCTGCCCACCGCCTCTTTTACTCTTCTCTATTGTGTTTCCCCTTCGCAGTCTCCCTTTTTTCTTCCAGAACCGTAGGGGACCCCTGCTAGAGAAAGAAGATCTCATTTCTCTCTTCCAACTCTATTTTCTACCTCCTTAAGAAAGCTATATATCAAAGTTCTTCAAGAGAAGATCTCGATTTTTAATTTGTTTTTCTTTTTTCTTCTCTTCCTCTCCTCCTCCTCCTCCCTCTTGTTATTCTTCTTCATATCTTTCTCTATTTTTCGTCTTTTTCTTTTCTTTTTCTTTTTGGTTCAGCAAACCCCCTCCCCTTTTCGTCATCTATTTCTGTCTTTCTTTTCCTCCTCATTCTATCTTCTTCCTTCTTGTATTTTCCCCCTCTTCTTCTTCCTTTCTCTTTCTTTTTCTTTTTCTTTCTCTTATACTTACATAGGACTGGCAGCGAGGGTGGCAGGGCCTGTTTCTGCCTAAATCAACACTACTCCAGAGGTGCATGGGAACCGCTTCTCAATTGATACCCTTAATCTTTAACCCAAAGCGTGCAGTATTTATGCTACAGGATTCAAGTCAATTCACCTAGCCAATGAAGGAAGTTCAACTAAAAGTATATTACAGAGAAAATATGTTTTATCTTGCTTTATCTCTGGAAATTTAGACAATACCAATTCAAGAAGACTAACAGGTAAAAAAAGCTGTCAGTAAAGAGATATATAGACAGAAATTGAAGAAAAAAAGGAAAAAAAAAAAAAAAAGAAAAAAGACAGGCAGCACTACTCAATGATATCTTCCTGAGATAATTTGGAATTCAACAGCATGTAGACAAACACACGGGGTCTTCTCCACCACCCCAAATTCGTAATGAACTGCTTTCTTCATGGATAAAAAATAGATTATAGAATTGGTGAGCTTCAAAATTAACCTGGCAAAAAAAAACAACTAACCATATTAAAATAAAAAGCTGTTTAGACAACATCTAGGGTTCTTCATATAAAATAAAAGGAAGAATCCATCAAAGCAATAATCTGTATTTAATATAAAAACAAGGTAAGAGATATGCAACTCAATCCAGTTGGTTACTCTAGATGTTTAGATCTTTTCTTTTTGCGTTCCTAAGTTTTTATGAATCTGTAGCAATCACTGGGTGTTTTTCTATCTTTTGTTTCTCACTCATCTGCCTCCCTACCGAAGAACTGAAGAAAGAATGAGTCACTAGCAAAAAAGTGGATTAAACTGGTCCTATAAGGAGCAATATCCATCTATACAAATAAATCCAACTCTGGGTCTGCCATTTTGGTCTTTGAATGTGCTCGATTCAACAGAAGATTGATTCAAGCGAAGTTTTAAAAAGAAAAGAGGTCCATTACCTGCATTAGAAAGCAACCGAGCCAGCCTTTCGCAAGAAACCCTCCTTCTTCTATGCTTTGAATGAAAATACAACTCGTTGATTACCGGTACTAGCTAGAAGCAATAATAGAACGTGCTTTGACGAAGTCCTCCGGCCTCTTTCAATCATACAGATCGTTCCACCAAGCTTCACAGAGATCTTTGAATCTGGCTGGGAGAAGGACACAGACGGCGACGAGTTGAGGCTTGAAGGAGACAAATTGCTTAGGGTTTAGGAAATGTACAATATTCGGGCAATTCGGGTCGGGCTGAGGTGAACAGCAGTCTATGAGACCTGACCCGACTATAGGCGGGCTCAAACACTCTAGACCCGCGCCCCGCCCCACCCGACCCCGTGTAAAACCCGACCGAATTCGGTCGGTTTCGGGTCAGGCGGTCGGGTCGAGTGAGACCTGTACAGCCCTAATTTGTGCCTGGAGAGAGAGAGAGGCGATGGGAATGAAAACTATTTCATTCCCATCGCGCTCTCTCTCTCCAGCACTAGTCGTTACCGGCAATTGAATGAACGTCTTTTATTATTAATCTATTAACAAAAAATTTAGCGACTACTGATTTTTTTTTTTCTTGTCAACTTCCATATCATTTCGTTATACTGACATTTTTTTCATTTTCTTTTATTTCATATTGTTCTTTCCTTCTTCACTTATCATCTTAAATCAACCTTTAAAATCGCTTTCTCTTATGCTGACCCTGAAATACTTACTAGTCTCTTCTCTTTTACAGGTATTGTCACAATATTTCGAAGGTTTTTTATTCTGTATAAATTGTAGTGATATCTTATACAATGGTTAGTGGCGGAGCAAGAATTAGTCATACAAAATTTATATTATATATATATATATACACTAAATCTAAAAATACTCGTAATAAAAAAGGAATCTTGAAATTTAATCATAAAATATTAATAAAATTATGCTTAATCGGAACGGGGTGTTACACGGATACATCAAGGATGCTGTCTGACCACTATTTTTTGTAGCCCCAGACAGAACGATTTAAAGTATTCCTCCAGATTCCAGAAGAACATAAACTACCTATGGTTCCTTGCAGTGCCTTCCCTCCCCCGCCCTCTATCATATGCTTGTGTGAAACTCACTAAATGGAAAGGAGAGAATAATGTGCTGAACGAATGTGAGAATAATGTTTGAAACTTAGCGAATGGAAATAATAAACGGAGCAACTTAAAAACAATGTGAGGAACTCATGAGAGAATAACGTTTGAAATTCACCGAATGGAAGGGAGAGAATAACGTTTGAAGAAGATACAAATGGGAGCCTTTTTTTAAGCCTTTTTGGATTCATCGACTCTGCAATTACGTCAACGAAGCAGAGCAGATTCAAATATATTGATTTTCCGTGTAGATGGTAAGTTGGTAAAAACATCATTTTTAGTTCATAAATTTATATCTAGCTCAAAAAGAGTTTAAAATTATAAAAATTGTCACATTTAGTTCTAAAATTATTAAAATAGATTAACATTAGGCATAAGATTCATCGATTGAAATATGCAGAAAATAGCCATGAGACACAATATTATATACATGTTTACGACGACTTTGATAATTTTGGAGTCAGAGACAACTTCGTATAGATATAAAATTGGTACTACACATTTTATTATAAGGAGCTGGATGGAGGAATTCACTGATACAGCCTGCAAAGTTGATGTCCCATATAGATGTCAAATCGGGGGAACTTCGACCTTTACTTCAGCAACGTTTGTCTGATAATTGTCACATGTTTATATCACATATAGTAGGGCTAATATTCCAGTTAAAGAATTTTTTAACGAAAAAATAGTTTTCGACCCCATATTACTTCCTAAGCTTCTTTTTTCTGCAAGGCTAAAGAAACTCACATAAAAGTAATTGCTATTCAAAAGAAAATCTACATTGAACCCCACTCAAATATTATATTATTTAACATGACCACCTAACCGGCCTCATTTTCTTTCTTCTCGTTTCAGCTTAAGAAAAAGTCCGTAAACTAACCAATTCTTTTAAAATCAAGGAAAATTAACAATTTCGTCCCTAGGTTTATACCACTTTTTCAATTTGGTAGTTCAAATCTAAAACCCTTATACTTTATACCTTTGACATAGAAGTCCTTTCGTCAAGCTTCCGTCCATCAGCTCAACGGAAGCCTAAAACACTTCAGCACCAGGTCCACGTGGCACGCTTGTAAGCCACATCAGCTGCCCAAATGAATCCGCATGTCATTTTTTCTCAAACGGCGTCGTCCAGCTATAAACCCAAAGAAAAACAGAACCGCGTCGTCAACATTTTTACTTCTCCACAACCCCCACGTGAAGCTGTCTTTATTCCAGTGTCTAGGTTGGATTACTTAGATTATTACATCGGGGTAGTCAGAGTCAAGCAACTAAATGTTGTCCGTGTCTGAATCACTGTTATAAGGTTGATTGATTATTCAGACCTAGACTCAACAATTTTAGGACTTGTTCTAAAATTGTTATTGGTTTTTAAATAGAGAGGAAATACCTATTCACCCCCTCTAGGTGTTAATAGGGTCTAAACATGATTTTTAACAACATTATGCTCTGATCTACTGCTTTGAGTTTCTAGCCATTGAAGGAAGACACAAAGACTGGCAAAGTTTGAGTTACAAGCAGTACATTCAACAAAAGACATGAGCTTTAAATATAGGACATAGTTATTTGTAAGTAATACCTCTAGAGCAAAATTTGTTGATCCTGGCTCATTAACTTGGTAACAACACCGTAGGATTTTGCCTAGCAATCTAAACGTGTACAAGCTTTAGGAACATCTTTTATGACGAATATAAATATTCTTAAGATATGCATTGTCCCTAAAGCATTTGTCTACAGCTATAGTTGTCCTTGACATCAATAACTCCCAGGCAAACAAGTGCTGCAATTTCCACCCTTCTCTTTAATCAAAGTTGTGGCAAGTGGATACAAGTTCCTTAGATGCTGTTCTACAAATACTGTATTTGGCTCGCATAACGTCGGGGTGGGTAATCAATCTCGTCTCAAAAAGTTGGCTTGCATCCTTGAAAGGCTTGAAGAGTCTACATCTACAGGTGATAGCAAATTAGAGGTAGATCAGTATTTGACTGATGGTCGTGAGGCAAGAACTGAGAAATCCTATTCTTGCTCGCATGGCTGGGATGTTATGGCCATCCCAATTTTCATAGTCTCTTCTGAGTTCGATTTTAGTACAGAGGACGTGTTGTAGACCCTTATCGTAGTTCATTGGCTCCTCGAATAGTGAAGTCCTTCATATGTGCACAAAATTCGCTAGGGGGAGACTCTAGTGCTAATTATGAGTTAGTGAAAAATGTAGAGAAATATGAAGCTAAAGCAGGTATTCTAATTTTATATGGTCAATTAGTTTAATACAATTTATATTATGTATACTTTAACTTGTTTTGTTTTATTTTTTGTTTTTCTATTTTTTTTTTCAACAGTGGAGATCATTGGGCTGTCTAAGAAGCACCCAGTTGAAGATTAAATGTAATTGAAAGTTTGAATATTTGAAGCTTGTTGTAATTTTAATTTTGTTTTGTTGTTACCTTTTAGAATTATTATTTTTGTGTTGTTGTTACTTGTTAGGCCTGAATGTTAAATAGCCCATTTGTTTTCTTATTTTTTTTGGTTGTTGATACTTGTTAGGACCCAAACAATCAACCAAAAAGCTTAAATATTAATGTCGTCTTAAAATTCAAATTGGGCCATAAAATTAAAATCTGGGCCTTAAAATAAAAAATTTCTAAAATTGGGCCTATTAATAGGCTCAAGCTGACCGAACCGGGCCGACCACTGAATTTGGTCGGCCCGGCAAGTTCTCCCAACCGGTGGTTCAGCTATCGGTTTGGAGAACCAAAGAACCGAATAGGGGTGAAAACCAAACCAAAGGGGTCGGTTTTTACCCCTACTTTTGATACAAACCTAAAATTCATTAACGAGCTTCTACACATTGAATCAAAGTAAAGTAGGTGCGAATCAGCTCTTTGAGAGCTCTTTGGGGAATGCTCTCCCCTTTCTTCCAGCCTTGCAGCCGGTCCCCTTTTCCTATTAGTACCTCTACCCGTTTTTACTTTTATATGTTACCTCTTTTCATTTCTCCTCTTTTTGTGCTAACCATTACGTTTACGCTGCCTTATTGCATCCCTCCTCCCTAGAAACCTTTTCGCTTGCTATTACCTCCATCAATCCCTTTTCTTCCTCTTGCACCTCTGCTCTTTTTCATCTCCACCATCATATTGGCATCTCTTTGTCTTACATCGAGGTGCTTCTTTCCTTTTCTTTATCACCCATGGTTACCTTCTTATTTCTTTTCAATATGGCCTATTCTTCTCCTTCTTTCCATAACTCTACTCAGTCTCCTCATAGTGAGTCTCTTGAAACTGTTCTAGAAGATCTTTCCCTCCTCCATAAGACCAACCCGTCATCTCCTACCCAGGGAGTAGCGGGATATTCCTTTTCACACAACCACCAGACGCTAGAAGAAGCTGAGCAGGAAGCTACCACCCTACTTGTTAGTAAGATATGGTTGGTCAAGCCTTACAACAAGATGGGTATCAGGGAGGCTATTTTTAAGTCTTGGAGTTTTGTGAAAGGCTTGGAAATATCAGATGGTCCAGAAGATAGCCTTATTTTCTCCTTCCCGTCCATCTAGAGTTGGGATAAAATCATTCAGCAAGGGCCTTGGAACATTAAAGGCTCTCTTTTAGTGCTGAAATATTGGGATGTCGATGCTACATTGCAAGAAATCTCCTTCACTACTATGGAATTGTGGTTATAGATACATGGGTTACCTTTGGGTTTGATGACACGGGATATTGCTATGGAGTATGGGACAAAAGCAGGCATAGTCTAGGAGGTGAACTTTGATACAGACAAGAAGGTTTAGGGAATAATGTTATTGAGGATTCTTATTCAGGTGGATTTGACTAACCCGTTGGTGGCAGAATGTTATTTGAAGAGGCCTAATAAACTGGATTTATGGGACCAGTTTCGTTATGTATGCATTTTGGAATGGTGCCAAAACTATGGTCGGCTTGACCATATCCAACATTTTGCTTTTATGTTCCAGAAGAGCAACAAGGACCTTAGGATGCGCTAAAAAATTTGAAGGCTACTTTAATGGAGTCCAGGCGGTTTTCGAGCTCCTCTCCCACTTAAGGCCCTTCGAAAGCTCAACCTACATCTCAATCTTCCAGCCCTCTTAAGCTCTAGTCTCCACTTAATCTCCCTCGGGATGATGGGTAATGATTTCAATCTCCACAACCTTCTATGGCGGCTTGGCGCAAGAAAGATGACAAATAAAGGGATTCGACGGCTCGGCCTTTATTGGAAATCGTCCCAGGCTCTGTATTGCCTAATTCGGTGGGCTCCAAAATCTCTACCATGGAACAGGTAGCTAGCGACACCCCTTGTCCTTTGCCTATACATCGAGCCTTGAAAGAGCACACCATGTCAGACTATGCAGCATAGGGTGAGCACCACAGTTTTATGCTGAATCTCGACAAAACCATCAAACGTGAACAAAGGCTTGTCAGTTTGCCAGATTATTCTCCTAGTATGTGTCCTTTTCCAGCAGATGTTACTATGCCTTCAACCAATTTTTCACCGTTGGGCTTTCCTGGGCCTTCTCCCTCTTTGGGCTCCTTTTGCAACTCTGGTCTTTTGCTGGCTAGCATCACAGCGATTGGACAAGTGGGCCGTGACACTACTACACCCCAGTCTCAGAGAGCCCAAGTTGGCTTGATCAGCCCAAGTCCCAATAAAGCTGATCCAGTTCTTGGTTTGCTGTCCAAAGAATTGTCGATGGGTTGCAAACGTTTGAACCTATAGCCCAGCTCTAATAGCAAAAGGCCCTATTCGTCTGGCACTCAGCAACATTCTATGGTTTTCGGCAAAGAAACTTTTCTCTCTGTTTGGAGGGAGTCATTAAAAAAAAAAAAAAGTCACTGAACATTGGAGGGGCATTCGGCTAAGGAGGCAGACTACTAATTTTACCAATACCTCAATTATTCATGAGGAGTGGAGTTTTAACAATTTTTCAGCTGAAGAGGTAGGCCTTGCCATGCCCCCCTCTCAATGAGGTCAATATTCTGGATCTGTCGGGGGTTAGCCCGTCCCACGGCAACTCGTTCCCTTAGGGCTCACATTGGACAGAACAACTGGGATTGCCTTTATCTAATGGAGACAAAAACTACCTCAGCTCAAGAAATTCTATCCCGGGTAGGATTTCCTCTTTCTTTATCCTTTCCGGCAGTGGGTCTTAGTGGTGGTTTAATTTTTGCTTGGCTGGAGGGATTAGAATTCGATTTGGTTTTGTTACATTTCCATATCAATAGTATAATGGTGTATGATGATCCTAGTAGGCAGCCTTGGGCATTGTCATTTATTCACTGTCTGGTAGAGAATAATTTGAAGGCTGCATTTTGGAATGATTTAGCTCAATTGGGTGACAGATTCAGTGGGCCTTGGGTTATCCTAAGAGATTACAATGTTATGTTGGATAAGGCTAAAAAATGAGGGGGGAGGCTGGTGGGAAATTCGTCCACAAATGGGTTATATAATTTGCTGTTGGATTATGGACTAGTTGATTTGGGCTACGTTGGACCATCCTTCACTTGGTGTAATGGGCGACAGGATGCTCGATGCATAAAGGAACGGCTAGATAAGGGTTATGCAACCACGAATTGGTCAGCCTTATTCCCATGTGCTTTAGTTCATCACCTTCCAAGAACATTCTCTGATCATTGCCCGATCATGTTGTCCACCCAATGCAATGTGTTCAATGGCCCCAAACCCTTCCGTTTCGAATAGTTTTGGCTTAGAGAAGCTTCGTGTGGGGATGTTGTTCAGAAGGCTTGGGGTAATTCATGTGGAGGGTTCATTGGCTTTTCAGCTTTGTTGTCGGATGGGTAACACAAGGTGGGCTCTTCAGAAGTGGAATAAAAAGACTGTTGGATTTCTTCCTCAAAAAATCAAACACACGCATTGCCTCCTTTCTAATCTAGAACTACAATCTACTGCGGAAAAGAATGAAGAAAATTTGGCTGCTACGAGATTCTTTTCAGGAGGCTATGTAGCAAGAAGAAGAGCTATGAAGGTCCAAATCCTAAATACAGTGGCTCACTACTATTGATATGAACACAAAGTTTTTTCACTTATCTACAGTTATCAGAAGACGCCGTAACGATATTTCTCTTCTACAAGATCAAACGGGTTGTTGGAAGTCAGACAGGTTGGCCGTGGGGAATCTTCTTGTTGACCATTTAAAAGCTTTGTATTCAACCACCAACCCGTCCAGATCCTCAGATATTACTGACCTGTTTCCTCTGGTGGTGTCAAACTCTGAGAATTTTTCTCTTTGCAAACAACCTGATGATAGGGAGATTAGGGATGTAGTGAAACAATTGGGGCTTCCAAAGCCCTAGAGTCCAACGACATGACTGCATCATTTTTTCAGAAATTTTAGAGGGTGTTTTTAAGTCTGTGATTCGGATGGTTAAGAGTTTCTTTGATTCGATTTTTCTCTTGAAACAGATAAACCATACTTATGTTGCCTTAATTCCCAAGATCAATGATCCTACTAAAGTGGAACCTTTTCGCCCCATTGTGTTATGCAATGTTTGCTACAAGATAATTGCTAAGTTGTTGGCCAATCGCCTCAAACTTATTCTCCCAAAGCTAATATCTACTTCTCAATCTGCTTTTGTTCTTGGAAAGGTGATTCAAGATAACTCGATATGTGCTATGGAGGTGTTGCACTCTATGAAGAGGAAGATGGGTAGAAGTGGGTTGATGGTTTTGAAGATGGACATGGCTCAGGCATATGACAGACTTGAATGGTCTACTATTCTTGATGTTCTTCGCAGCCTTGGGTTTAGCTCGACCTGGATTCAGATGATCAACCAATGTATGTCAACGGTTTCGTACTCTCTTATTCTTAACAGTAGTCCCTTTGGACCTTTTAATCCATCTAACGGCCTAAGCCAGGGGGATCCTTTATCCCCCTTTCTTTTTATCCTTGCTTTGGAGGCTTTATCTCGCATGTTCCACAAAGCAGCATCTGTTGGGCATATACATGGGACTCCTGCTTCTCGACGATCTCCTAAGATTACTCACTTGTCATTTGCATCTGACCTGTTAGTTTTTTGCAGGGCTAATTTGAGAGAGGCACGAGCTGTGGATTGTTTACTCCAGCGGTATTGCTCATGGTCTAGACAGCTGATCATCAAGACCAAGTCTTCCATTTATTTCAGTCCCAACACTTTTCCTGAAGTGAAGGATGTAATCTCATTCTAAAATTATTATTTTTATCATTTGCACTATATTATTGGCATTGCAATTATTTTATGAATTTAATTTCGTCATATGATGCCATGAACTAATTAAATATTTTGTGCAGGGTGATAAAATTAATTGCTTTCTGGATTCACAGACAATAAGACCAGTCTACTGGGACACATGTTAGAGCAAGAGGGATTCATTAATGGTAGTGTTGTAATTCTATGAAGAAATGAGAGACTAAATCTCAGCCATCCATCTCTCTTTTCACTATCATTTTTTTTAACCTATCATCTTATTCTCTTCCTCCTTATTTTTTCTAACCTAGCCTCATTTTCCTTATTTTCTCTCCCTCTCCCTTTTTCAACTGTTCTCCAATTTAATCTCTATCTTTTTCTTTTTCCAGATCACAATCTCTCTACCTCTTTATTTTTTATTTTGCAGCATTTTTTCTCTCTCTCCTCTCTCCTTTATTGTCTCTCTATTTGCCGCATAAAGTTTCTTCCTTCCTATTTTTTTTTTTTCTCTTCCTTCTTTCTCTCCCTCTTAGCCTAATAAACCCTAGACTTTCTCTACTCTCTATTTTTTTTTTCAGCCGCCCCTCTCTCCCTATTCTCTCTCTCTCTTTTCTTTTTCCTCCAATATTCTCTATTGTCCTAAACCCTACTTTTTCTCTCTAACTTGTAATCTTCTCTCTCTCTCTCTCTCTCTCTCTCTCTCTCTCTCTCTCTTCTCTTTCCTCCATTATTTTCTCTTTGCAAAAACCCTAGTTTTTCTCTCCTCTCTTTATTTTTCTGCCGTCATCTCTTTTCTCTCTCTTCATTATTTTCAGTTTTTAGATTAGTTTCTTTTATGTTTTATAATTTCAATGTCTTGTATTTCAACTCCTAGGATTTAGATTTAAGTTTCTCGCTTTTTAATTTCCTGCAATTTGTATTTCAATTTTGGATTATATTCTTGTTATTTTTGTTGTCTTTTAACTTGAATTTTGGGTTGTAATAACACAACATTATTTAATCCAAGAATCTGTGTGAATCTTGTGCCTTTTCTTGTTATTTAGTTTATATCATTTATTTACCGTTGTTTATTTTTCGTCATTTACTTTAATGCATGTTATATTCTTAGTTTATGTTTTGTGTTGTTTTAATTTTGTTACAAACTCTCCAAAATCTAAAAATATGAATCTGAACTGTGTTCAGTAAATGCTTTTTATTTTCTCTTTATTTATTTTACGCGAGTTTGAAATTAATCTATTTTCTCTGAGGAGACGATTTGACCTTTTGAGTTAATTATTACACGACATAACTCCTACACTTTGTATAGCCTTTGCCCTGCTCATTTTAGAGTAAGTCACTCACATGCTCTCCTATTGCCGATCATGGATTACCTTTATTCTGGGAAAGGATAAGAAGAAACATTTTCAGGAGGTTAAAGACCGTATTCCCTCTAAATTGGCAGGCTGGAAGAGCAAATCTTTGTCACAATCGAGACGGACGACTCTTCTCAAGTCGGTGGCAACTTCTCTCCCACGATATTTTATGCAATCTCTGTATCTTCCTGCCTGTTGGTGTAGGCAAGTGGACAAACTTCTAAAAGACTTTTGGTGGGGGTTTTCTCCTAACAAAAACCGAAACTTTAACCTAAAAGCTTGGTTGAATATCTGCCAACCTAAATCTATGGGAGAATTGGGCATTAGGAGTATGAAGGAAATTAACTTGGCTCTTTTACAGAAGCTGGGCTGGAATATTATGAAGAAACCGGATGCTCTTTGGGTAAATCTGCTGAAGGTGAAATATTTCCCAAATTCATCCTTTTTGGAGGTTGTTCATGTTCCAGGTTCTTCTCTTGTATGGAAAGGAATCAACAAAGTGATTGCAGTCTTGTGGGAGAGTGTGTTTTTTATCCCTCGAAATGGAGCTGAGTTGCGAATTCGAAATGACCCGTGGATTCCAAACCAGGTGGGAGTCTCCCCTATTTGGTTACAAAATGCTGAGCAGACTTGCAACCTTTCTTGTGTGGCCGAATTAGTAGATGAGAACACTGGGTCTTGGAATGCTCCCCTCCTCAATTCTTTATTCTCGGATGTTACAGTGGCACATATTTTGGAACTACACCCTCCTAATCCTCTCCAGCCTGATGTTATCATTTGGACTCCGGATCCAAAGGGCACTTTCTTCGTGAGGGGGGCAGTTTTGTCTGCTTAAGAGAGTCGCCGTGCTTCTCAAACTTTTTTGGAAGAACAGAACTGGTCCGCTCTTTGGCGACTCCCTCTGCAAGATCGCCTTAAGCTGTTGTTATGGAAAATTGCGTCTGAAGCAATTCCAGTGAGGGCTCCAGCTTTTAGAGTGTTTGAGGATGGTGATACAACACACTTGCTCTGTAAAGCGTGTGGACAACATCTGGAGACTGTTATGCATATTTTTCATGGCTGTACTGTTACTCGCTTTTTATGGGCCACGTCCACTTGGTCTCTTGACATATATCGGATCCCTGTTTCTCCTCCTGCGGATTGGATCAGAATTCTCCTCAATGCCGAATCCCAGCTTGGTATTAGTTCTCGATCCTTCCCCTCTTTTATTCTGCATGCGGCACTGATTATGGATGTCATTTGGTTTTCTCGGAACCAAGCTATTCATGAGGGAAAGGAGATGATAGTCTCGGATTTGCAGAGCTCTCTTTCTCGCCGCTTCTTGGAACACACAGCAGCTTGGGTGAAGCAGGATTCTCGACTTGCTCTGTTTTGGATTCCTCCTGAACCCAACCAGTTGAAGATCAATTTTGACGTTGCCATACGTCACTCCGGATCGTACATAGCCGTCTCTTATCGAGACTCCTCTAGCTCTCTCTGTACGGTGTACATGAAGCATGTTCAGGCCATGGACCCCCTCTTGGGCGAAGCAATGGCTGCTGCTTGTGCGATGGAAGTTGCGTTCTAAAACCGGTGGTCGAAGGTTTTATTCGAGACGGATTCTAAACTGTTATGGGAGGACTTGACTGATTTTCAGCAATCTCCTTGCTGGAAAATTGAGGATTTAGTTCTTTCTATGCGTGGTATGTTTAAAGCTCAAGCTGCCTGGTCGATACATTGGGTGCCTCGGAAGCTCAATCAACAAGCTCACCTGTTGGCGCAGTGGGCTGCTCATTTTCACCTTTCGGGATCTTTTGATTCTGGTTGTATTCCGCATTATATTTTGTGTTGTGACTCTGCATTTCCTGTTTTTTAGTTGGTTGAATATATTGGTTGGTTCTCAAGAAAAAAACAAAATCAAAGTAAAATAAGTCAAGGTGAGGTATGTAGATTCCCTCATCTACATCTATCGATCATTTTCATGCATGGGGTGAAGCCTCAACGAGCCGTCCAATTAGTTGGCAACCTCCTCCTCAGCAGGTGTTTCAGCTGAATTTTGGATGTGGCTGTGCATCATAACTCCCTAACTTTTGCTGTAGTATGTCGACAGTCGGATGGTAGAGTTTTCAAGGTGTGTGCTGGCGCTAAGCCTGGCTCTAATTCAATAAAATATGATGCTCTTCAGGCTCACCCGCATTGGTCTATCCAGTGGATTCCCAGGGAAGCCAATTCTATGGCTCATAATGTTGCTAGGTGGCGTGCTCAGAAGGCTATCATAGGCTGTATAGATTTTATAGCGCGTTTGGTATAAAATTTTGTTATAAAATTTTTGAAAATTATCAAAATTTTATTAAAATTTTATGTTTATGTTAAAACAAGGTGTATTGAAATTGGTGAATCAGTGATAAAAGTAAAAGTAAAATTTTGAAGTGTATTTAATAAAAGTAAAATTTTGTTAAAATTTTAACAAGCCAAACGCCATGCTTCATCTCCCAGGATCTGATTGCCCCTGAGTAAAGTTTCGTTTGCTGAGAAAAAAAAAAAAAAAGAATAAACATTTTGCATCTCTGAAAGGAAATTTCAACGGGTGCTTGTAGCATATTTGTTCCAATGTTAAGTGCCTCAGCGACGTTAGTAGTTCTCCTTAAGAATCTTTTGGTTTTTTTTTTTCCTTTCACTCTTTTCTTTTCTAAATGTTACTTTTCTTGATGCAGGACCCCAGAAATTTTATGGCCTATATTTGCAAGGCCTACAAAGGCAATCATAAACCTGACGCCTGCAGATCACTTGCAAGCTTCATCTGAGATTTGACTCGTCTGAGAAAGTAAAAATCTGTACCCCCAGACTTGTGAAAAGGTTTACATCATTGAAAACACCACAGAAGTTCCCATGACTGGCGAAAGCTTCAGGGACACAACCAGGCTGAAGATGAAAATTCCGTAGGACTCATGATTCAGATAATTCAACACCAATAAAAACTTTTATCTTATCAGGGCTAGTCCACATCAGGTTGATATGATTCTTTGTTGGCTGATTTTGGCCAGTTGGCATGCTACTCTTCTTCTTCTTATGTACACCTGAGTAGATATTTTCTGCACGAACCAGAGTCTAGCTTTGAGAGAATCTGGTGGATACAAGTCACTGTTTGAAAGTCTCATAAAAACAAAACGTTTTCCAGCCATAATGATAAGAGAAGTCGATGTTTGAGACAGCTAGAAAACACCCTTCATATTCATCCAAGGGATAAGAGCCACGGAATTTTCAAGATTTCCTGTCCATGGCTCCATGGCAGCATTCCACCTGCGTGGATGATAATGTCCAGACAAGAAAACCTGCCCTATAACTTATAAGTGAGGTTTTTTTTAATAAAATTCAGACGTGCCGAATCTGTGCTTCAATCATTAAAATTGAAACTAAGATGTCTTCTTCCAAGCGGCTAATTTCTGCAACTTCAAGTTTAAGGAAAACAGAGTTGTCACATCATTTTGGCGACCATTAATCTGTGCATAGCCACGAAAAATGAAATAGATCAAATATGCTTAAACTCCATAATAAGAATACGGCCCAATTTTGGACTGGTCATTCAAGTTTGGTATGATGTTGGTGACAGAAACATACAATGAAAGCATCTACCAGCAAGATAACAAAACAATTTATCCAAAAGATAATGATGTAAGAATGCCATTCTCTTCCCTTCTTGAGAGGGAGAGAGATCAACACACTACACAAAACATATTCAGGACAGTATTTTAACGCACAACATGATACACCTAAAAAAGGCCATCTTAAAAGCACAGGAATTTGGTCAATGCAGCAAAAAGCCAAAATGTTGCTCAAAGGAAACGGCTGGAAACTTCCACGAGCACACCGGTGGTTCCCTAGCTCACACTATGTCAACTGTCTTCCTGCAATGCCCAAAACTAGGGAACAAGTAGGCAGACTTTCTTAGAGTTTTCTCTAAGCAACCGCCTATGAATCTAAAACGTCTCTGTTTTGGACAAATTCGAATGAAGAGAATTAATCCGATTCTACAAAAAGCTTTTTTGTACCATCATGATTGTTATTTTACTAGAACAAAACATTCAAACCACCAAAAAATTTCCTCAAAACAAAACCGTTGTCACAGCTAGGGAAAAGAGCAATTAAGTCAAATTAGGCTTATTATTATGAGTAGAAGTTACCCCGCCTTTCTAACAGACAGAATGTCCAATCCCACAAAACCGGCAATGCCAAGTCCTGTGTGACATTGTGGCACTAGCATGGACTGCCTTGTACCAACTTTCTAAGATGCTACAAACTATGAGAAGACATTAGAAAAGTTAAGTTCACGAAGCTAAGTTAAACAAGTATAATACAACATATGAGGAGAACGAGAACAGCCCCAACAAACATTATACATTGTACAAGGTTTGCTCAATACCATAAATTTAATGTGCTTGATCAAACACTAAAAAAATCCATTTTTAAGAGCAAATGAGCATACAAACATCAACAATCCAGAACCTAGACTAACAACATCAGCCATGAACACAAAGAAAAACATACTGCTTTTGCAAGACATGAACGCAAAGAATACATGCACTTCTAAACTTCTCAAGATGCTATAAATTGCAAGAATATCTTGGAATTATCTATAAGAGGAAAAATTTACCTTGCAACACAAGCTAACAGGCGGAAAGATAACAAAATAAGAGAAGAAACGAAAAACCTAGTCCAAAGACATGAAAAGACATATCACCTAATTCAAGTTAACTTGAAACAAATGCACTTGTGTCTCACTACTATCCAAGAAGGGTTGAAACATGAACTGTATTTCTGGATTCCAAAGAATTAGAAAACATTCAGAGACTTTTGAAAATATTCTTGAACATTTTTATCTGGCTGATCAGCAGAAAACATATCGACACACATGGCTGCAGTGGTTGCATCTACTGAGAAACCCTTGTCAACCATCATCTGGAGATACTTCATTGCCTTTGATGTCTCATTATGTTGCAAGAGCCCTTTGATGATTGTGTTATATGTAACATCATTAGGCGAGCAACAGTTGCCGTCCATTTGCTCGAGCAGTTACAAGCCTCATTTGTTAGTCCCTCTTTGCAAAGCCCTTTGATCATTATATTGTAAGTCCAAACATCAGGTTGCAATCCTTTGTTAGGAAGACTACAAAAGAGCTCTCATTGCTGCCGGAAGTTTCCCAGCATTACACATACCATCAATTAAGATGTTGTAATAACAATATCAAGGTCCAACCTTTTGTCTTCCATCTCTTGAAACAATGCAGTGCCTGAGTTAATAGTTGGTTCTTACAGAGGCCATCCAACAAAATAGCATAAGTTTGGAGATTTGGATGTTGCCCAAACTCTAGCATCTTATGGAGTAGCTTTAGAGCAGCCTGAGGTCTCCAACTCGGCAAAGTCCACCTATAAGAGCGTTGTGAGTGACGACGTTGGGAATGATTCCGTTCTTGGACATTTCTTGATAGAGACTCGTCGCCTTATCTATCCTTTTGCTCTTGCAATATCCATGGATCAATATGTTATAACTAAAAACAGAAGGTGAGCATCCGCTCTCAACATCATATTAAACACCTTGACAGCCTCATCCATTCTGTTTTGCAAACAATAACCGTCAATCAAGGAGTTGTATGTGACTACGTAGGCTCAATGCCTTTATGTATCATGCATTGAAGACTTCTTTTGCCTCTGAAAGTCTCCCCTTTTTGCCAAGTGTATCGACCAATATGTTGAATGTCCACACATCTGGCATGATTTTCTGTTGCACCATCTCATTCAATAGCTTAGTTGCCTCCTTCCACGGCCGGAATTGCATAGGCCCTGAATTAAGGAATTGTAAGTGAAAAGGTCGGGTGAATTCCTTTACTGTCATTTCAGAGGAGAGGTTCAAAGCCTCAGTTACCAATCCGTCCTTGCATAAACTGTCAATGACTGTGTTATACACTACATCGAGTTCAAAGTTTCGCTTCTTCCATCTTCCTAAGCAACCCAACTGCCACACTGGTCTCACCTCTTTTGCAGATGCCATTTATGATCGTCCCATAGGTAACTGCATCGGGTTTGTAGCCTTTGTTCTCCATTTTATCAACCAACTTCACAGCTTCAGCAATCTTACCCTGAAGACAGAGCCCTTGACAAGAGTATTTAGAGTAACTTGGTCTGGCAGATAACCGAGTTTCAAAATTCTTCCCAAAACAGAGAACCCGAGATCCACCCGTTAAATGGCAAGGCAATTAATAAAAACGTTCAGTGTATAAGTTGGGAACAATTCCTCAGGATTCCATTTCTTTAATGAGAGTGATCACTGTCGAATAATGCTTCATTCTTGCAATTGCACCGAACAATTGAGTGAAATCCACAATGGAAGGCAAAGGGTGCATGCACCATCCTTTCAAAAAAGCCTATGGCAGAATCAAGATTCCTTATGCTTCCAGATCGGCATTGCTCTCTCACAGATTTCAAGAACTGAGTGGGGCTTTCCACATTTTCTTTATCAGGAGTGGTAGTGTTAGAGGTAGCAGTAGAATAATGACAACAGTTTTGAGCACGGAATGAAATCCTTAGACGACAACAATGATACCCAGTAAGCAAACGACTCGAGAAGAGCAGAAGAGGGTTGAGAGATTTAGCAGCCGTACCCATTTCAGAAGAAGGAAAGCAGAGGAATCAGCAGCAGCAAAATCAATATGTTCTCATCCCAACCATCTTCCTTTCTTAGAATCTGCGAAGAGCGTCCGGAAGCTGGGAGTGTTGGGCTCGCAACTTCGCATATACAGGGTTGCAGAACACGGTTTCATATATACGACACCATTTTAGAGAATGCCGTCGTAGACGGCTCGCTGGCGTGAGAATGTCATCTGGTCGTCTAGACATAAATGTAAGCCTCGGTGGAGAACACTAGGAAATAGCTTCTTACAAAAATTAGAAAGAAGAATAACCTGCCTCAAAAAATATAAGAAAATAATTTCATTAAATTCTCAACTTATTCAATGTTGTCACTAAATCGTTCTCGCAAGGGAGGACTTGGCATACAAAGTATGCCCTCTCAATTTATGAGAAGCATGTTGGTTTTACATAAATAGTCTAGTAATTGATATCAACTAGTGCTGTTGTTTTCATTTTCCTTTTCTCTGTAAGGGAAGAAATAAGATTGATTTGGTTAATGATTTTAAAAACATTTTTATATTTTAAAATATTTCCAATCCAAACATGATTTTTTTTCACACAAAAACATTTCAATCTTCAATAAAAATTTTTATCTAATCATTGGGCTCAATTTTTGTGAAAAAAAATACAAAAATCAAAAAATTTTTACAAAAATCCATAAAAACTCTTCTCACAAAAATCCTCATCCAAACATACTTTTACTCTCACATTCTCTCAAGAACAAGAGAATAAATTTCAAAAACTTTCATTTTCCAAACATCATTTATATAAATCTCACATCCACACAAACACCTAAAAAGCACATCTCAAAATTTTTTGTTAATCATTACACAAAAAAATTTTCAAAACCAAAACCAAACCTAGCCTTAATTTTTGTTTGGAGAGAGGGGAGGGGGATTACATATCTAAAGACTGAAGTCGGGAAAAAAATATGATCTTCCTACTTAAACATACTGCATAGCGAGCCACCCACCAAAATTTTCTAATGACCAAGTTGGAAGCATCATTATTTAGTCATCACCCAATTATGCACATCCTCCATGAGATCAAGAATAATGTCGAAGTGGCACTCACTTTCATGATTAAGAGGAATTATAAGGCAACCGTGCATTATAATTCAAGTGCAGAATGTTGTACTGCAGGGAGCTCTATAAAGATGACCATGCTACATGAGAGCAAGCTAATTCAAATGTGCCAGGCTCTCTAAAATGGCTTTCTAATCCTGCATTGTCTTGATTTCTTCGCTTGATCATATTCATTTTTTCTTCTTGTTCTTCTGCAAAATATGATGGCACCAATGTCCCATCTCCTATCAGCTCTGAGAAAATTAAATCGGCCCAAAACAAAAATATGAAAGTGGATCTTTCTTTGTACTATGAAGCATTGTGTCCATATTCCGAAGCCAGCAGCGTTCATAAAAAAACAACCTAATGGAATTATTTGATAACAGGAAACCCCTTGATTGCAGAAACCAGAGCAACTCTCTTTTCAACTCCATAGTGTTTCCTTTGAAGGCCATTCTCCGCTTACATGCAGAGTAATTACTAAGCAAGATTTTCTCAGTGAAGGCCCTTTAGCTTGTATTACACATGGCTTTAAGGAGCTCTTAACTCTTAATCATGCTTGGAATTTTGTGGATTCCGAGAAGACAAATAGCACAGCTCATAACCTGGCTGCCTGGATTGCTAGGACTAAGACCTTTGGTCCTCTTACTTTATAGCCTTTGTCTGTTTTACAAGCGGACCCGGTGTTTAAGCTGTTAATCATTTTGATAGCCTAATAAATGTTTGATTAGAAAGAAAAAAAAACCACTATGCAAAGCATAATGATCTGCTGATGGAGCAACACCAAAACGTTTTTCCATGGATGCAAATAATTGCCGACCATGTTCTACCAAACCTGCATGGCTGCACGCGGTAAGAACCCCTGTAAAGGTGACCCTGTTGGGTCTTGTCTCGCTCGTCAACATCTCAAACAACTGATTGCTACTTGAGCACGACCCTGCATTATCCAACTATAAGAAAACACTTTCCTTTCTTTCATTGCTTCAAAAATTTGATATCCATCATCCACGCTCCCATACTTCGATCTATCAATGCAGATTTCACAACAACATTTTGAGTCGTCGCAAATCAAACTGTTCCTATGCCCAAAGGTATATAGGTTCTTCATTAACACGAAATTTACTAATTTCATTGTAAAGTTTAGTAAATTCTAAGGGTGAGTAACGGTGGCAGCGATGCTTGTTTGGCCAAAACCAGCACAGCCACCGCTAAGGTTGGTGTCAAAATATAGACACCGACAGGCAGCAATAATCGGCCTTGCCAGTGCCAGTTGAAACGATAACAGTTAAGAGAGAGAGATGGGAGAGAGAGATGCTGGAGAGAGGGGGAGAGAGAGACGCTGGAGAGGGAGAGAAAGAATGGTGTTGCTTGATTTTATTTTATTTTTTTAAAAAAATACAAAACAACATCATTTTGTATTGTTTAAAAAAAAAAAAACAGTGCAGTTAACCACTGGAAAAGCCAGCGGTTAACTAGCACTGCTAAGGGCAATGGTATTTGCGGGAATGCCCAACCGGCACCTGCACCGAAAACCATTAGGCAAGCGGTTTCCAGTGCCGGAGCCAGTTCTGGTGATGGTTAAACTGCCACTGGCTGTGAAACTGATCGCCCTTAGTAAATTCTTGCGTGATGTGACCTATACCTACAAGAAAGTTGAATTTACTAGAATAAAGTTCACGTTTCTATAAGTTGTTTGTTTTGATGACCGTAAAAGTGATACATTATTTGTATTAAGGATGCATAGACCTTCATATGACATTCCATGTAGATGCACCACCCGTTTCCACAGAATCAAGTATGTTATAGAGGTTCCAACACATGAATGGTGGGAGCAATATAATCACTTAACGATAATATTCATGAATCTCATAAAGAGCATAAGATTTTTTATCCCAAGTGCACTAAGACCATAAAGTATTAAATTTTTGTTGAACAAGTCCTTAGTTTTGATAAAATTTTGGACAACACCCTAATAAAGCCTTTTATAGTCAACCTCCAAAAGTTCTAAAGTGTGCATAATCACAATACAGGAATAAAGGACATTATCGCTCAATTTAAATTTTGGGAGATCAAGATTTTTGAGTAACTCTTAGTCTATTTTATGTTGAGTTCTCAATTGACACGTACAGATAAACAATCAGAGAAGCATCTTTTTTTTTTTATTATTGCATGCTATGAAATTATTACACAAGTATTATAGTTAAAATTTTGATCTCAAGTTTGTCAATTATATAATGAGACCTATCAAGCTATCTTTGGATTACCAAAAACCTTTCATCCAAGGTTAGGAGGGTTCATTCAGTAAAATCATGGCATTAATAGCTCATTCAGTTTAAAAGCTACTTTAAAGGTCTGAAAATGACGTTTCAAGATCTTAAAGAAGAGGTATACATTTCAAGCATGAAAGTTTTAAATTTCATCTGTAAGCTATTTGCAGATTGAGAGAATCTATATATGGACAAATATAGGCTTCTACAATTGGTATATAAGTGTACAAGGCTATTGTATGATAACCTTGTTAAGGATGACTACACCTTAAAGCAGTGGGTGTAAATTCAGTTTTCAAGTCCAATGTGTTGATACTATTGGATTATAGACAGTCATTAAAGTCGCTACATAAGGCAAGTCAGTTTTCCTCTAAAATTGTCTTTTTGGTAAAAGCTTTTGAGAGATTTTGAATGAAAGTACCATAAATTTTTTGTAACAGCTGTTGCTAAAAGGCATAAAGTTATTACAGATTAATGTCCCAAAGGTGCATTGGAATGAAGTTAGATGTAAAGTGTTTTATAACCATATATCGTAGGCACTATATATAAGGTTGGACATTGGCTTGGCAGTGAGATTAATGGGTCGATACATAAAGTAACCCAAATTTGGAGCCTTGAAAGCTATAAATAAAGTCATTTGATTTTGCTAGAAATTAGGATTACAGTTTTATCTACAGTTGTACTAACCTTTTTTTTTTTTTTTTTGCGTGATGGTTAGTTATTAGATTTGGTTTGTGCCAAATGGGTAGTTGACAAATAATCTATTTCAGGACTTGTTTCTATTTTAAGTGTGATGTCTTCGAAAGTAATAAGGAAAATTGCATCTACCATTACGAATATTTTTTTTTATTGCATGCTATGAAATTATTACATAGACATATTCTGGTTGAAATTTTAGTCTCAAATTTGTCGAATATATATTGAGACATATTAAGCTATCTTTAGATACTATACTACAGTTGTTTTCTCTCAGATCGAAAGCAAAAATAAATATATTGACATAAAGTATCTTAGCATAAGAGAGAACATAAGGAGACGTTTGTGTTTATTTGAGCATTCAAGTATTGAATTATACATTGTGGATCCTATGACTGAAAGTTAGCGATACTAAAGTATAAAGTCATGAGGAGCATATGAGACTTTTAATTCAGTTTATGCTTAGTTTCTCTCTATTTTAGTCTATAGACATACAATTCATATTCTTGGAAAATAAATTTACATTTGTGCACATAAGTGTTGTAAGTCGTTTTATTCGTTGGGATAAACATAAAGTTGGATGGCTTATAGGAAGTCATTCATCAAGCTTATAGCTAATAAAGTACTCATGTAAAGAGAATTGTGCATTGTGATACATGGAAGGAAAAGACTCGCTGTAAGAAGGGTCTTACTGCTATGATTCGTGCATGATATTATTTATTTGAGTGGGAGTATTTTATAATTAGTTGGAATAAATAAAGTTTTCGCCATATTCAGGTATCTTTTACCTATAATGCAATTTATGAATCCTGTGAGCTAAATGGGAGAATGTAAGATATTATTTAAATAACCACTAAAGTGTGGCCTACACATCACATGTTATAAAAAATTTAATTAGATTGGGTAGATAGAGATTTATTCTAACAAAAATTTTAGTAATGAAATTTTAATTAGATATATATTTATTTTTTGATGGCACGAATATTTAAAAGATTAATTCAAATTACGGATCTTACTTAACCTATAAATACATGATATCCAGATGTTATGTCGTGCTTGAATAGAGATGATTAGAGGTAATTTCGATCTGACTCTAGATGTTACTTAACCAATGTTTCCCCTGCGCTTATTTTTAGCGTCGCTAGTTTGACAATCATTGCTCCTGAAGAACAAGCTCGGGAATAGCGTCGGTGGATATATACATACTCAGCTAGGAACTAAAGCCTACACCTAAGTCTGAAAGTCTTTTCTTTTATACAGGAAATATTTAAGTAGTCTCCGTTTGCTTTGTAAAATTTTAGAAATGTTTAAAATTTTAAAATATTAAATTTAATGAAAAAAGTAAAATATGAAATAATTTTTAATATTTATTATAATAAAAAATAATAATTTAATATAAAAAATTATATTATAATTTTTTATTGTGTTAAAATTAGTAAGAGCCAGTAAAATTTTAATTTGCGAACAGAACATCTTGATCCGTCGATCATTTCCGTGGAGATCAGCTTCCCTCGGGGCTTGGACCACATTGAAAGAGTTCACATGGCGCCTAGTGTGAAGATCTTGGCACCAGAAAGGCCCCCAAAATCAGGTTCATTTATAACTCGCGTAGTTCATGTTGTACACAATTCCACGTGTGGTTTGGAAGGGCTATAACAAATTGATAAAGCTAACTTCACACAGTTCCTGTCTTTCACTCATTATGAAAATGAGGTCATTGATGTCACATATTAGCCATGGAAAAAGCCGAGACTTGCTCCATCTATTTATGTGCACCCTCGTGGAGAAGCCCCCTAGTACTGTATATCCTTTTCAAAAATAGCTTCTCAGAACTTGCGCTTCACACATGTAATAGCTTTCTTCTTCTTGTCCCTCTTCTTGTCTCCTTCTCCTGCCTTCCCTTCGTATCCAGGCGATGTCGAGGTCTCAGCTATGGATTCTCAAAAGGTTAATCTCTCTCTCTACTACGACTCTCTGTGTCCATATTGTGCCACTTTCATCGTGAAAAACCTTACAGGAGTCTTCTACAAGGACCTCATCAGTGTCATCAATCTCAGGCTGGTCCCCTGGGGCAATGCTTACATCAATAAGTCTAATAATGCCGTTGTCTGTCAGGTGACGTTTGTCATCTCCATTTGGTTCTTGTTTGATTGCTCATGAGCACTTTTTCCTGTGAATGGCTGTTTTAGTGAGCTAGGCAATTTGAAAGGATTTTCAGATGTTCGCGTTCATTATCCATGCATACACCCAAAAGAGTAGAGTTGACTTCGCAATTGTTTGGTCGGCTCAGAAGTCGGAGGTTTAAACTTTTGGTGGCTGAAAAAAGATGCTGGAAAATTATAAAATAGAGTTCTGAACCTTCCATATTTTACAGTGTTGTGGTTTTCAAGTTAGCCAAAAAGAATTCCAGCCAAGATGCGGTGTTATAGTCAGTTCATAGGCAGTTGGATGGATGGATTCTCGGGAACCAAACGGGGACTCTAGTTGTTCGATGTAGCTCCAGTTTGAAGTCTCAGAAATAGTTACATACTTTATTCATTACCTATATATGGGCCCTCCATTTTATTGGTTCTCTTCTGTTTACCTTTGGAATGTAATTCATTTCTTCCCAGCCACTCTATACCCAATGGTTTGGCATCATATCATTTTTACAGCCTCGCAGATGTCCTTCTGCCTCCACATAGTACTGATTGTGACATGCCATCTCTATCAACTGTTGGTCTTTTGATCTAAATGTTGATAAAAAAAATTTTGCAGCATGGCCCTGATGAATGCATACTGAATGCTTTGGAATCATGTACCATAGACATCTTTCATGATTTGGTAAGACTGCTTTTCTATCCCTTGATTTAGACATAGGTAAATCTAATAAAATCCTCTATCCATCTGGAATTCCTAAAGCAATTCCTCTTAAAGAACTCTTTCTTTTTCTAGAGTTGCTTTTTCTAATCTTCTGTTTATTGTTGTTTCTTTCTACCCCAAAAGAAAATCCCAGTATTACCCATTATGCATTTATAAATGTTAATCTTTCTCTTGTTTTACAGAGAGACATTTCATCTGGTGATTTTTTTTTTTTTTGCAAGTAGTACCAATGTGGAGGGTTATTTCCATTATCCATGGAGAATGAAACATACTTGAAGATGATACGTGTGGTTCTGGCGCTTCTCAAAATATATTTTCTATTCAATTCTGTTGCAGGACAAGCATTATGCTCTGATATATTGCTTTGAGTTTCTAGCCATAGAAGGGAGGCACAAAGACTGGCAAAGTTGTTTCGACTCTCTGGGATTGCCTAAGAAACCTGTCTTGGATTGCTATATTAGTGGAAATGGAACAAAGGTTGGCATCATTTTTTTTTTTTAATTTTCTTGTCAGAGTTCTTAGCATGCTTAATTTTTAGTTGCTGTTAGAAATTAGAATGGTATCCAATCTTCAATCCTTTTCCTTTGTGCATTGAATGGTGAGCTCTAAAAGGAAATTGAAATGCAGATTGTACAAAAATACGCTGAGGAAAGTGCTCATCTCAATCCACCTCATACATTTGTGCCATGGGTCGTTGTGAATAATCAGCCACTCCAAGAGGTTAGTTCCTAAGCAGTCTTTCAACAACCCCCTGCCAATTTCTTTTCTCTTAGTTGCTCACCAAAATATGGTTGTTCTTACTGCAGGACTATCAAAACTTTGCAACCTATGTTTGCAAGGCATACAAAGGTAATGGTGCACCAAAGGTCTGCCAATCACTTGTAAGCCAAGAGCAACTGGATTAGAAGCCATATTTACGGAATCCATGAAAATGATCGTATAGGGAAAACTATAAGACTAGAGGTTGTTACGTACGCAAAACAGTTTCCAAAGCACCCAAAACATAATGGTTGGACCTTGCATGTGATGGAAGTTTCAGAATGATTTGCAATACGTTCAACAGAAGACAAGAGCTTTGAATATAGGAAGTAGTTCTTTGTCAGTAATAACTATAGAGAAAAATTTGTTGATCTTGGCTCAGTGGTTTGGTAACTACGGAGTAGGATTTGTCCAGCAAGCTTTGAGAACATCTAGTATGATGGATATAAATATGCCTAAGATATACCTATGCACTCCAAACATTAATCCTGACGGTGACGGCAGAAATGGTGGAATATTTGGAAGTGAAATTTAACATTGTCATGAACAAGCCTTTGACACAAAGGTTACCTCATTAAGCTTGGTCCGAATACATCTAAATTCTACTAAAGGTGAAGTCAACTGCTACAATGCCAATTAGCCTTCTACTACCTATTAGTTCAATCGACTTTGAGCTACCCTTTGAAACCACTGATCATAAGTTTGTGTTCCATGGCATATTGTGGGCCGTCCAATGCATAGCGAAAGAAGAGGAATGCCTTTAACTGGTGTGACCAATGAGCTCCAGATCCTTTAAATACACTGTTACCTGGAAAAATCCTAACCAGTGAAACCATGGATATCAGTTTCATTTTTTTTTCCTTAACTTTTCTGCTTACAATCATACACTCTTGGTTACAATTAAGATGTATTATTTTTTCTGCATGTCCCAAAAAAAATAGTCTATAAATAGCAAGCTTCTCAAAGTAAAGAATTGCATATATTTAGCAGTTATTTGACCATCCTGGGTAAGAATACATGCTTTTGTGAACTTCTCATGATCATATAAATTGTGAGAAACGTATAATTACTGCTCCTCCGCAGATCCTGCACAAGTTTCTTCAGAGTTTGCCTTTATTCTGGGACAGAAACCCGTTGCAGTTCCAGATAATCAATCTCGTTGGTGATCATTGTGTTGAATGGAAAAGAGAGACTCAATAATCAACACCATTGACCAAAAACCGTTTATTTGAAAAAACTCATGATTGAAATTGACCATAAAATTATCCACGCGCATCCAAAAGCAAATTTTCTTTGTCAATTTCCTCGTCCAATTATTTCTCAAGAAGGTTGATTTCTAGATCTCTACCACTGCACGATACAGCTAGCCACAACAATAATACCTTCAATACTTGTCGCCCAATATGATTATTTCTCCTCGGTTACTTATCAACCCAACTTTTCAATCGTTTCCTACCTCTGCGACCTTCTTTCTCTTTAAGGCCTTCAGTCTATTTAATTAAATTGTCTATAGATTTTCCTTGATTCAAGAGCTCACTACCACCCAATAAAGATACGTTGGGTTGAGAACTTTCAAGATTTACATCCAAAATCTTTGTTGTAATATCTTCAACCCATTTTTTTCAATTCTTCTGTCGCTAGGTCAACCAACTCGTAGGCTTTCATGCCTCTTCCAAAGTACTGAACTTCATATCCATCTGAGGTGTCCAGTCAACTTCCAGATCCAAGTTTTGAGAGGTATCCATCGTACTGTTTGGAGATCATGAAAACAAAAATTTGGTTAATTTTAAAAACAAAAAATATGTTAGCTTAATACGTACGAGTGAGATAACAAAATATTGCATACACCTCACATTTCATGAGCATAATATATGCTTACAGCGGGACAAAAACCATCAATGCTTGTTCAAAAATGCATTCATATTTGATTTTTCTCTAAAAAATACCCTCAACTTGATACATATTTGCAAGTAGGTGATTTGAAAGCGCCAAAATAGTTAATACATTGTCTACAAACAGAATTGTTTATATACGTATATGTTGGCGAGAGTGGTGAGAGAGTGAGGGGAGCAAAATCCAAATAATTGGTTGATTTACTTATAGGATATGGATTTAATGTTTGATTTTACTCTATCTACTTTCATTTAATAGTGTTAATGTTATTTTCCTAATGACAGTAGCCATATATATGAAAAATATCTAGTTACATCCTTTATTTGGTTTTACTGTATTTGATTGACATATCTAAATCTTGTCAATTTATTTCAGATGAACGGACAAGATTTAAAGAATTGCATCTCTAGAAATACCCTCGAAATTGCAGGGATCTAGATCCGGTGACAACAAGACAAAGTGAAAAGTAATCATACTTTGACGGTTGACTGTTGTCCACATAGCCTGCATTCTTCTAAAACATTTCACAATATTTCATATAGATTTCTCTGAACAATGAGGATAAAATCTTTCAAGATGGTTACTCTTGAAATCTTCTAGAGGAGACGATAGCGATTGGCTAACATGGGTCTCAACTATAGAAAATCTTTCACGGATCAACTATAGCATTGGTGTGATTAACAAAAGGATTACATCCTTGCAAATGTCACTAACTGATATCAGTATATACGGTATGTCCGAGCTAATGTTATTTGGCAGTTCACTTTGCTAAAGTCTCAAATCTCAATCAAGCTACACTATGATTTGACTATTATTATGATTTGGACATTATTAAGGATAATTTAAACGAAATAGAATTTCTGGGAAAGTCACTACACGCCCTGAAATTACAGGGTCAATGTTATTTTTAGGGTCCAAACTACCAAGTTTGTCATATTGAGCCTTTGAACTATCCAAATTCATTATTTTTCAACCTAAAAAAATTGACATGTCAAAATAGTACCACAAGTCAAAACTTGAAAGGTTATAAATGCGTAATATGTTGGTTTTTAGTCACAATCAATGTTTTGATGATAACAATAGAAATAATTGAGATGTGAAGCAAAGCGGATCTAAAATGAGCACGAAGCGATCAACGTAACATCCCCTTCAATGGAAGTGCTCTTAAAGTGAAGACTCAAGATGCTAGGGTAATCTTTGTAACTCTAAGACTTCATCTTTAACAAGGATTTGAACCACACACTTGCATATTTCTTCAAAACTTGCATGAAATTGTTTTACCTCTTGTTTTGAAGATTTAAAAATGTTTTTAAATGGCTTTAAATATCCCAATCAAACTCCCAAACCTTTTATATACTTATGGGAAGTTAGTCTTTAAAATTAGGTATTATAAGTTGGTCAAAATCGTGTTTTTAAAACAACCGGATCATGTGCTTAAGTTGAGGAGTCGACCGGATCATGTAGCGGTCGACCGTTGGTTTGAAAAGTTTAAAAAATAGCCGTTCTGACTTCTGACATTATGACCGTTGTGTAACGTAAACCTGCAGCGGTCGACTGGTTCATGCAGCGGTCGACCGGTTCATCGAGAGTTTTTAACAGCTCGACTCCCAACGGCTATAAACGGCTATTTTTCTTATGAGGTCTATATAAAGCCATTCCTACGCCTTTTAAAAGTTGCTGAACAACTAAAATCATTTTTGCAAAAGCTAAGAGTGATTTAAAACCTTTCAATCCTTGTTCAAACATCATTCACACATAATCAACACTTTCACATCCTTGTTGTTGTGTGAAGCTTAAGAGATAGAAATTTCTCATTGTAACATCTACTCCATCAAGGGAGTTTTAGTGAGCATTTTCGTTCATCCCTATACTGTAAATCCTAGGATTTAAGGCAACCCAAGAGGAGGTGAATGGGTTTCAAAACTTTTTGAAACTCACCTTTAGAAAGTGTTTGCTAGCTACAAGTCTCACAAAGAGAAGTGATTGCAATAAAAGATTGAACACAAGAATATATATTGCAACTTAAATAGAGAAATAAAACTTAGAATAAGAAACTAATAGCACAATGTAATGAGATGAGAAGAGAAGCAAACACAAGATTTTTAGGTGGTTCGGCAAACCCGCCTACATCCACCCCTCAAGCTCCTTTACCGAGCCTTGAGGTTTTTCACTATGCTCCCTTCAACCAAGGGAAAGCCTTCCTTACACTTGAGCTTGAGAAACACCTCTTCAAGCCTCAAGAACGAGTTTGAGAACAAACCTCTCTAAACTCCTTCTTTTGATGAACAAACCTCACCAAAAGGAAACAAGAGAATCACTCTCTTAATAGTGTATAGGGATGAACGAAAATGCTCACTAAAACTCCCTTGATGGAGTAGATGTTACAATGAGAAATTTCTATCTCTTAAGCTTCACACAACAACAAGGATGTGAAAGTGTTGATTATGTGTGAATGATGTTTGAACAAGGATTGAAAGGTTTTAGATCACTCTTAGCTTTTGCAAAATGATTTAGTTGTTTTTCAACTTTTAAAAGGCGTAGGAATGGCTTTATATAGGCCTCATAAGAAAAATAGCCGTTGGGAGTCGAGCTGTTAAAAACTCTCGATGAACCGGTCGACCGCTGCAGGTTTACGTTACACAACGGTCATAATGTCAGAAGACAGAACGGCTCTTTTTTAAACTTTTCAAACCAACGGTCGACCGCTATACCAAGCGGTCGAATACCGGTCGACCTCCTCAACTTAAGCACATGATCCGGTTGTTTTAAAACACGATTTTACCAACTTAAAATACCCAATTAATTTTCCCATAAGTATATAAAAAGTTTGGGAGTTTGATTGGGATATTTTAAAGCCATTTAAAAACATTTTTAAATCTTCAAAACAAGAGGTAAAACATTTCATGCAAGTTTTGAAGAAATATGCAAGTGTGTGGTTCAAATCCTTGTTAAAGATGAAGTCTTAGAGTTACAAAGATTACCCTAGCATCTTGAGTCTTCACTTTAAGAGCACTTCATTGAAAGGGATGTTACTTGATCGCTTCGTGCTCATTTTGGATCCGCTTTGCTTCACATCTCAATTACTTCTATTGTTATCATCAAAACATTTGATTGTGACTAAAAGCCAACATATACACTATTAAGAGAATGATTCCCTTGTTTCCTTTTTGTGAGGTTTTTTCATCAAAAGAAGGAGTCTGGAGAGGTTTGTTCTCAAACTCGTCTTGAGGCTTGAAGAGGTGTTTCTCAAGCTCAAGTGTAAGGAAAGGCTCTCCCTTGGTTGAAGGGAGCATAGTGGAAAACCTCAAGGCTCGGTGAAGGAGCTTGAGGGGTGGATGTAGGCAGGTTTGCCGAACCACCTAAAAATCTTTGTTTGCTTCTCTTCCCTTATCTCATTACATTGTGCTATTAGTTTCTTGTTGAAAGTTTAAATAACAACCCAAGAGGGGGGTGAATTGGGTTTTAATAAATTTTCAATCCTTTTTAAAATAATTTGAGCAGTATAACAGTAAAGCATAGAACACAAAGGGCAGTGATATGAGCGTGAAAAAAATAAGAGATAGAGTTAGAGAGATGACACCGTATTTTTAGGTGGTTCGGCCAACTCTTGCCTACGTCCACCCCCAAGGCTATTTACTTCCTTGGGCTTCCTTCACTATTCTTCAAATAGTAAATACACCTTAGCTTCCGGGGTGCTAAGGAACCTTTACAAAGCGTTTTTCGAGCTCACGCTTTAACTCTTTCACAAATCCCAAAACCCAAGGGATTTCTTCTACTCTCACAAGTAGGACAAGTGTTTACCCTAACACTCACGTGTTTACAAAGAATGGGTACAAAATGGAATGTCAACGATTTGGCTCTTAAAGCCGTATGAAGCAAGTGGAAAGTACAAAGGTGCACACGAGGATAAGAGTATGTAGAAAGCTAAAGTTTAGCAGGGGAATAACAAGCTTTCTCAGTATGAGTAGTCTTCTCTCTTCTTCAAGGCACTTTCTCTCTCTAGAAGTTAGGTCGTAGAGTAATTGCAAATTTGAATCACCGGAGAGTTTGTTTTCTTCTTTTCTTCTTCTATTTATACCACTTTTGACTTCAACGGTCATCTGGGATTTTAAAAGAGTCGTTGGAGGGGAGCTGTCAACATTCCAGGATTTCAGCAAAAAATCGTGGTATGTGTCGGCGCATAATCAGCATGAGTTGATCTGGAAGAGCTCTCGGAAGTGCAATGTCCGACGTCTCTTCATTATCCCGAGGTCCCCCTTTACTAGCCTAGGTAGACTGCAATGTGTACATCTCATCATTAAGCCGAGGTCCCCTTTACTGACCGAGGTATCTATCCCGGTTACTTCCCGAGCTCCATTTGTATTACCGACTATTCCGAGGTGCTCCGAGGTGTGCTTTCCTATTACCATTTCGAGCTCCGAGGTGTCCCTGAGGTGTTCCCGATGTGCTCCGAGCTTTTCCCTTATGATTTTCGAGGTCCATCTCTAATTCTGACCATCTCGAGGTGCTCCCGAGATGTCTGCTTTTCTACTTTCATTTGTTCCGAGCTTTTCCATTATAAGAGTGCTCATTCCAAACATCCCGAGGTCCATACATTTTCCCGACGTTCCCATAACATCCCGAGATGTCCATACACTTTCCCGACCTTTCCACAAACATTTTGAGATACTGATACAATATCCCGAGGTCCCCATTACTATCTCCGAGGTGTCTCAGTGCAATGTGTTGACAAGATTTGATCTGAAGTCGGTTCTCTCGGGAGACAGTGCAATGTGTCGACACTAGTCTTCAATGTGTCGACACTATAAGTGCTGAAGAGGTTTTTCAGCAACTTGAAGGTGTCGTTTTCACTCCAATTCATCTTTAAACACCTACAATATGAAAAATTGATTTTATCAACTTGTGTAATGGTGTTCAAGTGCACTTAGAAATATTTTTGTGAGATAACCTCAATCCTTTAAAATATATCTTAGAAAATAGTGGATTGACAATGTAAAATCTAAAAGTCTTCAAAACTTAGAATTTTTGTTATCATCAAAATCAATTATGGATTGTTTGCAAAACAACCTTGGGCTAACAATCTCCCCCTTTTTGATGATGACAAAACCATTTTAAAAACGACAATTTGCTAACAAATAGAAAAGCTCCCCCTGAGAACAAGCAGGAGTTTTTCATGACATTTTAGCAAAAAGGACTTTAAGATTTTACAAAAATTTTGCAAGAGTTTCCTTTGTAAATGGAGGTTTCCCAAAATTTAAAAAAGGTAAAAACACTTCTATAAACTTCCTCCAAACTTCCCAAACTTCAATTTTCAATCAGAACACAAGACTTCAAATTTGAGATAAAAGAAATTAGGAATACTACCTGTAAAGCAAAACTCAAATATCCACAATTAAGTGCAAAGAGATAAGCACTTCCCAAATACCTTATGATCACCATTAGAAAACAGAATGAGCATAATAAAATAATCCAATGGAGACATATAAATAACATAGATATCATTAGATAAAGCAAGTCAAGTGTTTAGTCAACCAAATAATACAATCATAAGAGGACAAACTAAGATAAGTACAAAATGGAATGTCCTCTATAAAAGCTAGGAAGTCAGCATAGTCACTAATTTCTCCCCCTTTGGCATCATCAAAAAAAATAGGATAAGGGGAAAGTCAAGGTGAAGGATGGAGAATCAAAGGAGGAGGCTGATGATCAACATCAAACTTCTTCAGCCAATTTCCAAGTGTGGAGAACCAATATGTCCATTTCAGACATGAGGACGAAGATTCCTATCTTCATCAGGTGGATCTCGTTGGCTTAAAGAACGTCTAGAGGTGGCTTTGAATTCATAACAGTTTCTGAATCACATTGCTAGCCACATGGATGCTGTTGTTGACTTGGTTTAAGACCTCACATCCTTATCAAGAGTCCCAAAACGCTCTGTATGAGCACCAAGCAGCTTCTTAATATCTTCAAATCATACAGTGGCCAATTCTCCATTCTTGCCCAATCTCTTCTGTTCTTCCTTTATCTCATCCATGGAAGCTTCAATGGAATTCAACCGAGGCTCATGAGAACTACCAGCGGCCCTTCGTGAGGAATATCCAATCGGTGGAGGTGTTTGGTTCTTGCAGTTGCTTCCTCTTCCTCATCTTTCACTCTCTTCCTCATTCAGAACCCCCTGCTCCTTCTTTTGAGGTGTCACAACACCTTTCTTAACCCATTCTCCATCCTCATTTTGCATAAAACCCATCAACCTAAGAGTTTTCTTGTTATACTCCTTAGATTCTTTGGGTTTTTCTCTAACTTCCCCAGTCATATCAACCTCAAGGGCATGAAACATGTGAGTGAAAAACATCCCATAAGGGAGCCCTTGTTTCTTCTTCTCAGTGGCAGCTTTCATATGATTGAGCATGAGATGGCCAAGATTCATATGAGTCCGAGTGATCAGACAGTACATAACAAACAATTCTAGGAAATGTGATGTACTCAAATTTTCCAGTCCTTGGCAAAATGATATTACTAACCATATGATGCAAAATCCTTCTATGAATGGTCAATCACTGGCAGCAGGTCTAATCACTTCATTTAGGGTTGGATTATCCAACACAACTCTAAGAATATCAATGGCTCAACTTCAGACATACCCATCCACCATTCAAAAAACTTCTTTCCATATTAGGGGCAGAGGCCAAAGAATTTAGGGAAGAACTGATAAGTCTAATTGTTTTCCATTCACATAACTAGTGGCATCATCATATTTTGAATATTGAAAGTTTGCATAAACCAACTTCACCAAATAAACATAACAATCACTTTCAAATTCACAAAACACCATCCCTGATATTCAAACATCTCCTTAAAATCAAACCACTTCAGTAAACCAGAAAATCTGCCCAACGTCCAGCAATAACTTTCTATTTCTAAAATCTTGCACAAAACGATTCTTACAAAGCCCTGACCTGTAAATGCGGGCCTCTGGAGTAGGAGCGGGTTCTTCAGTGTTTCTCCCTTTCTTCGTGTCCTTGAACTGACAGAGGAGGGCGTTTGATGAGCGGGACGCTTGGAGCGGCTGGAAGACATCTCGGCAGAGGCTGGGAGAGGAGTTTGAAGGCTGTCGGTGATGGCTTTTTGAATAAGGCAGTGGGCAAACGGAATATGTGAGGGAGAGAGAATTTCGCCCGTTTGAGAGAGAAAAGGAGTTCTGTGAGATGGGGAGAAATAAAGTGCCGACCCCTTTGCCCTAAAGAGTATAAATATGCACATGTGTCCCTCCCGTTTTTTGAAACAGTGCACCCGAAAGATGTGTCGACACATTGGCTCATGTGTCAACACATTGCACATGTTCCCGAATGCATTTTAAAAGGGGCTCTCGGGAGGAAGTCTTATGTGTCAACACATGAATGTATGGTGTCGACACACTTCTCCAGTGGAAACAGCCATGAAAATACCAGAAGTGTTGACACTTGTTTTACCAAGTGTTGACACATGTCATGCAAAAAGAATACATGCAATAATTTCACAAGGAGTAAGCATGATTTTAATAGGAAACGAACTGAGAGCAATTTAAACACAAATCAAACATGTCCAATGCAATCAATAACATAATAATAGACAAATCAAGCACAAATCACCAAATTAATCCGAAGGAAATCTCATTCCAATTTCTTGACGAATGAAGCAAAATCTATCCTCATTAAGGGTTTTGTGAAAATATCCGCCAATTGAAGGTCGGTATTTACAAACTCAAGAACAATATCCCCTTTTTGAGCATGATCTCGAATAAAATGATGCTTAATCTCAATATGTTTTGTCCTAGAGTGCTGAATTGGATTTTTTGTAAGATTATCGCACTGGTGTTGTCACATTTTATTGGGATGAGAGAATAATGAAGATTAAAATCTTCCAATTGTTGTTTCATCCACAATACTTGTGCACAACAATTGCCCACGGCAATATACTCGGCTTCCGTGGTTGATAGAGCCACAAAATTTTGTTTCTTACAACACCAAGAGACTAGTGAGGGTCCAAGAAATTGACATGCACCACTAGTACTCTTTCTATCAATTTTACAACCAGCATAATCCGCATCCGAGTATCCTTGTAAATTAAATTCAGCACTCTTGGGATAAAACAAACCAAGATTTTGAGTGCCAACAATATATCTAAAAATTCTTTTAACCGCAAGGAGATGAGATTCCTTAGGACAAGATTGGAATCTAGCACACATGCATACACTAAACATTATATCCGGTCTACTAGCGGTAAGATAGAGTAAGGAGCCAATCATACCTTGATATTTCGTTTGGTCACATCCTTACCTTTCTCATCCTTTTCCATTTTTGTAGATGGACTCATAGGTGTGCTCATAGGTTTTGAGTTGTCCATACTAAATCTTTTGAGAAGATCTCTTGTGTACTTTGCTTGATTGATGAAGATGCCCTCATTGCTTTGTTTGATTTGAAGGCCAAGAAAGTAGTTCAATTCTCCCATGAGGCTCATCTCAAATTCACCTTGCATGACTTGTGAAACTCTTGACATAAAGATTCATTAGTTGATCCAAAAATAATGTCATCGACATAAATTTGAACCATTAACAATTCATTATCTTTTTCTTTAGTGAAAAGAGTAGTATCAATTTTACCTCGTGAAAAACCATTTTCAATGAGAAAAGAACTTAACGTTCATACCATGCCCGAGGTGCTTGTTTCAAGCCATAAAGTGCCTTTGTGAGCTTGTACACATGATTTGAAAGCTTTTCATTTTCAAAGCCCGGTGGTTGCTCAACATACACTTTTCCGTGAGATCCATTTAGAAATGCACTTTTCACATCCATTTGAAAGAGTTTAAAATCTTTATAACAAGCAAAGCAAGTAACATACGTATAGATTCTAAACGAGCAACAGGAGCAAAAGTTTCATCAAAATCAATCCCTCTTCTTGATTGTAACCTTGGGCTACAATCTTGCCTTGTTCCTTACTACAACCCCGGATTCATCCATTTTGTTTCTAAAAACCCATTTTGTACCAATAATTGGATAATCCTTGGGTCTAGGAACTAGATGTCATACTTGGTTTTTCTCAAATTGTTTTAATTCATCTTCCATAGCATGGATCCAACTTTCATCATCTTTAGCCTCAGAAATTCTTAGGCTCAAGTTGAGAAAGTAAGGCAAAATTATTAGCTTGGTTTATAGAAGAGCGAGTGCTTACCCCTTTCTCAACATTACCAATAATTTGCTGAAGAGGATGACTCTTGATGTACAAGACTTTGGTAGATCATTGTTGACTTGTTGACTTCTTCTTGTGATTCTTGAGATCTTGATCTTGTACATGTGTTTCTTCCTTATCTTCATTTATAGCAAGTTTCTCAACCTCTTTGTCAAGATCTATAATATCTTCATCATTTCTTTTCACAAGATTGTTAGATTCATCAAAAACAATGAACAGATTCTTCAACAATCAAAGTACGTTTATTGAAAACACGATAAGCTTTACTAGAAGTTGAATACCAAGAAATATACCTTCATCTGCTTTTGCATCGAACTTACCCAAATTGTCTTTGTTGTTGTTGAGCACAAACATTTGCATCCAAACACATGAAATAACCAATGTTGGGTTTTCTATCATTCCATAGCTCATATGGAGTTTTCTTAAGAATGGTCTAATCATGCAACGGTTCATAACATGACAACTTGTGCTAATTGCTTCAGCCCAGAAGTAATCAGGCAAGTTGTTTTCACATAGCAAGGTTCTAGCCATCTCTTCAAGAGTCCTATTCTTCCTCTCTACAACACCATTTTGTTGAGGAGTTCTAGGAGCTGAGAAGTTATGGTTAATACCATTTTCACCACAAAACTTTTCAAAGGAGGAATTTTCAAATTCTTTTCCATGATCACTCCTTATGCTAGAAATAGCAAAACCTTTTTCATTTTGAATCCTCTTGCTAAGTTTTTCAAAAGCATGAAAAGCCTCATCTTTATGAGCTAGGAATAGAACCCATGTGAATCTACTGAAATCATCAACAACAACAAAGCCATAACGTTTGCCACCCAAACTCAATGTTCGGGTTGGACCAAATAAGTCCATGTGTAGAAGTTGAAGTGGCCTAGAAGTGGACACCACATTTTTGGGCTTAAAAGAGGTTTTGGTTTGTTTGCCTTTTTGACAAGTTGCACAAATTTTGTCCTTTTCAAAAGTAAGGTTAGGCAAACCCGAAACAAGATTCTTTTTGGCTAGTTTTGAAATCAAGTCCATGCTTGCATGAGCAAGTCTTCTATGCCACAACCAACTATCCTTGTCATTTAGAGCTGAAAGACATTTTATATTTTCTGAGAGATGCTCTCTAAATGAACAATGTACACATTTTCAAATCTATGTCCAACAAACAAGACTTTCTTGCTTTCAATATTTCAACAAGACATATTGATGATTCAAAAATGACTCGGTTTCCCTTATCACATAATTGACTAATACTTAAGAGATTATGCTTTAAACCATCAACAAAAAGAACATTTCAATAATGGGATTAGGATACATACCAATGCTTCCAACACCAAGTATCTTTCCTTTCCATTGTCACCAAAAGTAACCGATCCCTTTTCTTTTGGACAAAGAGATTGAACCAACTCTTATCTCTGTCATGTGCTTGGAGCATCCACTATCAAGAACCCAATGTTCCTTGGTTTCATTGACTTCAAGCACTCCTACAAAAAGAATCACTTCTTGATTTTGGTACCCAAATCTTTTTGGGTCCTTTGGTGTTAGAAATAAATTCCTTCACCTTGTCCTTTTGGATCCAAACAAATTTAATCCCACTAGTGGATTTCTTTCTAGTTGGACAAGTGTGTGAAATGTGTCCATTTTTCCACAAAAGTTGCACAATGTAAATGATGGAGATGATTTTGTGATCATATAAGAGTAAGATTTTTATCATTGAAGAATCATATCCAATGCCACTTTTGTTGAAACAACACCTTTGAGAACCAAGAAGAATATCAAGGTTTCTTTTTCCTTGAGTAAATCTTGCAAGATCTTTAGTAAGAGAGTCAACTTTCTTTTTAAAACATTTTCAGATTTCAATCATTTGACTCTTCTTGCAAGATTTTCTCATTTTCTTTTGTCTCTTGCAAGATTCTCTCTAAGAGAACAACTTGATTTTCAAGGTATCATTTTCTTGAATAAGTGCATCAATCTTGTAATTCATCAAATGAGAAGGAACAAATTGAAGAGTCTTGTACCTCATCTTCATTCCTTTGCCATGAAGCATAGGTTTGCAACTTCTTCATCACTATTACTATCACTTTCATCGGACTCTCCCCATGCGGCCAAAAATGCTTTCTTCTTGTTTTTGAAATTCTTGGATTTCTTGTGGATTCAAGGTTGGGGCATCCGTCTTAATATGTCCCGGCTTCTTGCATCCAAAGCAAATAATGTCATTCTTTTTGCTACTATCACCTTTGTAGCTTGTCTTCCTTGGAAATCTTTTATCTCCTTGTTTCTTCCTGAAGAACTTCTTGAATCTCTTGGTGAACAATGTCATTTCTTCATCATCTTCGGAAGATTCATCATCATTAGAGCATGAGGCTTTCAAGGCAATGCCTCTTTTCCTTTTCCTTCATCCTCATCTCCTTTCTTGGTTCATCTCATGTGTCATGAGAGATCCCATGAGCTCATCCAAGAAAGCTTTGTCAAGTCTTTGGCTTCTTGAATGGCGGTGACCTTGGGTTCCCAAGCTTTTGGTAGACACCTAAGAATCTTTCTCACCATTTCAACATTAGTATATTCTTTACCAAGAGATTTAAGACCATTTATAATATCGGTAAAGCGAGTAAACATAGATGAAATATTTCATCAGGTTTCATTTAAAAAGCTCATAACTATGAACAAGCATACTAATCTTGCTTTCTTTAACTTGATTCGTACCTTCATGGGTCACTTGAAGTTTGTCCCAAATTTGTTTTGCGGTATCACAACCAGAAACACGATTAAATTCATTTGAATCAAGAGCACAATACAACACATTCATAGCTTTAGAATTTAAACATAAGATTTAAATCAGCTTCATCCCACTCTTTTCATCTTTCAACTTACCTTCCTTGTCTCTAGGAAATTTAGGCCATTTGAGATAACTCTCCAAGTTCATAGTCCACGGCTTGGATATAAATCCTCATCCAGCTTTCCAATAGTTGTAGCAGTTCCATTGAACAAAGGAGGTCTGTTAGTGGATTGACCTTCACCCAACGAAGAACTAACAAGGGTTGTCATAGAAAAATATTAAACCTCAGCTCTGATACCAATTGAAAGTCTAAATAACAACCCAAGAGGGGGGTGAATTGGGTTTTAAAAATTTTCAATCCTTTTTAAAATAATTTGAAAGTATAACAGTAAAGCATAGAACACAAAAAGTGATATGAGCGTGAAAAAAATAAGAGATAGAGTTAGAGAGATGACACCGTATTTTTAGGTGGTTCGGCCAACACTTGCCTACGTCCACCCCAAGGCTATTTACTTCCTTGGGCTTCCTTCACTATTCTTCAAATAGTAAATACACCTTAGCTTCCGGGGTGCTAAGGAACCTTTACAAAGCTTTTTCCGAGCTCACGCTTTAACTCTTTCACAAATCCCAAAACCCAAGGATTTCTTCTACTCTCACAAGTAGGACAAGTGTTTACCCAACACTCAGTGTTTACAAAGAATGGGTACAAAATGGAATGTCAACGATTTGGCTCTTAAAGCCGTATGAAGCAAGTGGAAAGTACAAAGGTGCACATGAGGACAAGAGTATGTAGAAAGTTGAAGTTTAGTAGGGGAATAACAAGCTTTCTCAGTATGAGTAGTCTTCTCTCTTCTTCAAGGCACTTTCTCTCTCTAGAAGTTAGGTCGTAGAGTAATTGCAAATTTGAATCACCAGAGAGTTGTTTTCTTCTTTTCTTCTTCTTCTATTTATACCACTTTTGACTTCAATGGTCATCTGGGATTTTAAAAGAGTCGTTGGAGGGGAGCTGTCAACATTCCAGGATTTCAGCAAAAAATCGTGGTATGTGTCGGCGCATAATCAGCATGAGTTGATCTGGAAGAGCTCTCAAAAGTGCAATGTCCGACGTCACTTCATTATCCCGAGGTTCCCCTTTACTAGCCTAGGTAGACTGCAATGTGTACATCTCATCATTAAGCCGAGGTCCCCTTTACTGACCGAGGTATCTATCTCGGTTTGTCACCTGTCCTCTTTACAAACTGAGGTATCTATCCCGGTTACTTCCCGAGCTCCATTTGTATTACCGACTATTCCGAGGTGCTCCGAGGTGTGCTTTCCTATTACCATTTCTGAGCTTCGAGGTGTCCTGAGGTGTTCCCGATGTGCTCCGAGCTTTTCCCTTATGATTTTCGAGGACCATCTCTAATTCTGACCATCTCGAGGTGCTCCCGAGATGTCTGCTTTTCTACTTTCGTTTCCAAGGAGTTTCGAGCTTTTCCATTATAATTTTCAGAGTGCTCATTCCAAATATCCCGAGGTCCATACATTTTCCCGACATTCCCACAACATCCCGAAATGTCCATACACTTTCCGACCTTTCCACAAACATTCCGAGATACTGATACAATATCCGAGGTCCCCATTACTATCTCCGAGGTGTCTCAGTGCAATGTGTTGACAAGATTTGACAAGATTTGATCTGAAGTCGGTTCTCTCGGGAGACAGTGCAATGTGTCGACACTATAAGTGCTGAAGAGGTTTTTCAACAACTTGAAGGTGTCGTTTTCACTCCAATTCATCTTTAAACACCTTCAATATGAAAATTTGATTTTATCAACTTGTGTAATGGTGTTCAAGTGCACTTAGAAATATTTTTGTGAGATAACCTCAATCCTTTAAAATATATCTTAGAAAATAGTGGATTGACAATGTAAAATCTAAAAGTCTTCAAAACTTAGAATTTTTGTATCATCAAAATCAATTATGGATTGTTTGTAAAACAACCTTGGGCTAACACTTGTTCTAAGTTTTATTTCTCTATTTAAGTTGCAATATATATTCTTGTGTTCAATCTTTTATTGCAATCACTTCTCTTTGTGAGACTTGTAGCTAGCAAACACTTTCTTAAGGGTGAGTTTCGAAAAAGTTTTAAAACCCAATTCACCCTTATTCACCCCCCTCTTGGGTTGCCTTAATCCTAGGATTTACATAATATGGCATAGATTTGATGGTAGGATATTATTTGAGGACAAACGTTAATGAATTTTGGTAGTTCAGTGGCTCAATACGAAGAACTTGATACTTCATACCCCAAAATGACATTGATCCTATAGTTTAAAGATTGAAGTTTTCCTTAAAAAATTTCTCCCCCTTTCTTCATAAATTCTCCAGACAAGTTTCAAAACTATATATAATATGTCAATCGTTTTACTTGTAAGAAATTATTGAGAGAAGGACAGAATGATTATGTTGATTGATGATAAAGCAACTTTTCTTGTAGTCTTGAGAATTTTGGTTGTAAATTAAGTTGATTGTTGAGCATTCATTGAGTATACGTGCCCATTGACAATAGCCCAAGCCCAAGACCAAGCCCAGTCCATACATACAGCCAAGGCCAGTCCATACCAAAGAATTGGGGATGACTAGTGAGCTCCATCTCAGCCTCTTGCATTTCCCAAACCCTCGAAGCCATCCACCATCTCAGCCAGGCCTCTCCCTGCCTATCACCTCTTTTACTCTGCATTGTGTTTTCATATTCTTAGTCTCCATTTTTCTTTCCCACCGTCATCAACAGCCACCTTAACTCCAAGTCTTTGCTTTCACCAATCTGTGTTCTCTCCTGGGAAATCTATTCATCTCGAGCCGACGTAGTTGACCGGCCGCCAACCAAAGGCATTTGGGCTCGATCTTAGCCGGTATCCACTAGACGGTGATCAGTAACCTCATCAGTTCGGTTATAGGGTGATCTTCTCCCAAAACCGAAGGGTACCCTTGCAAAAGAAAGAAGCTCTTTTTTTTCTCTCTTCCAAGTAGGGTTGCACAAAATCGGATCGGACCGGGCTGTATTTGTGGTTTAAGTGGTCCAAATCTCTTTTTCTTCAAATTTTTGATATTTCATTAAAATTTTCTTCCTCAAAAAAGCCAGGAAACTTCTTTTCAAGAAAAGATCTCGATTTCCAATTTGTTTTTCTTTTTTCTTCTCTCCTCTCCTCCTCCTCTTTGTTATTCTTCTTCATATCTTTCTCTATATTCATCTTTTTCTTTTCTCTTCTTTCTTTCTTTCTTTTTCTTCTTCTTTCTCTCCCTCGTTTTGTCATCTATTTCTATCTTTCTTTTCGCTCCTTCTCATTCTCTCTTCTATTTCCCCCTCTTCTTCTTCCTTTCTTTTTCCCTTTCTTTTTCTTTTTCTCTTTCTTACAGAAATGAGGACCAACACTACTCGAGAGGAGGGAATAGCAGACAGCTTCTCAAACAGTGGTTACCAGCAAATTGAATGAAACAACCTCATTTTATTATATATCTATTAAAAAAAGGATTTTGACTACTGCTTTCTTTTTTTTCTTGTCAACTTCAATATTATTACGTTATACTTACATTTCATTTTCTTTTATTGTCGTTTACCTGATCTACACTTACTTTCTTAAGTTAACCTTTAAAATGCTTTGTCTTATGGCTGACCATGAAATACGTACTGGTCTCTTCTCTTTTACAGGTATTGCCACAATATTTGGAAGGTTTTTGTTCTGTTTAAAGTTGGAGTGAACATCTTATACAATGGCCAATGGGGGAGCTAAGAGTGTGTCTATATATATATTATAAATAAACTCAAACATGTTTATTATTTATTGTTGTAGAAAGTGGTCATGTCTCTGGCACTACAAAAAAATTGACTTTTAGTGACAAAATATTTTGTCACTAAAAGTCAACATTTCGTCACTAAAAGTATTAGTGATGAAATTTTTCGTCACGAGCTCCGTCAGCGAATGAGTGTCACGAAATGTATTTGGTGACAAAACCCGAATTTTGTCAAGAAAATTTTTTAGTGACGAAAACTTTTTGTCACTAAATTTACTGATTGATCAGTAATTGTGACGATCGATCGGTGAAAACGAAGTGATGGATCGGGTAGAAAAGCAATTGATCGGTATATGTTTGAGATGATCGAACGGTACGTATTGAAGATCGATCGGTTATGTATTGGTGATTGATCGACACATTTAAACGATCGCACGGTAAGAAATAGATGATCGATCGTTTCAGTAACGACGATCGGACTTTTTATATAAGCGATCGATCACTTAAGTATCATGATCGATCGTTATGCCATGTCCGGCCGATCGATCACTTCAATATTTCTGCTCGTAAGTGCTCTTGCCCCTTTCGCGTGCGCTCTTGTTCCTGTTGCATGCGCTCCTTATGCTCCACTCGTATGCACTCGTGCTCCCTTTTCATGCGCTCCTCTTGCTCCAACCGGATGCGCTCCTGCTCCACCTGTTGCTCCTTACGGTGGTCCCTCAGCGTGGCCTCCATCTCAGCTTGCTTCTTCGCAAATTCTTGCAAGTCTTTTTCTCTAGCAGCTCTCATCGCTTCTATTTCATCCCTTACCTTGCCAGCTGGTGCTGTAGATCAGAAGACTGTGTAGTTAAAGTTGATGAAGGCGGAGGCTTAACCACGCGTCCTAATCCCTGAACATATCCCGACTTCTTGCCCAATATCTCGGAATATACTTCAATTTCGGTGTAACTCTTCCCTTCTAAATCACACTGGCGCTGGAGGGCATCCATCCGTTCCTGAACAAATGACAATAATTACAGAAACATTAAAGTAGAATAACTATACATAAATTACATAAAGTAGATTAAAATGAAAGCGACTTACATAAATTTCTCTCGCTCCTTCCGAGGTCCAAATGCCATCTTTGTTCGTATAATTCTTCTTATACAACTCTGCAGGATTGATTTCGCCGTTTTCTTGATTTTTCTACATGACAATAGCATAAAGTTATTGACAAACAATATCAATAAAGTCTAAAATTTAGTATTTAACTTACCATGCAAGCTCGAGTGCGCTGGAACGAGCGCGAACCAGCAGCGTGGTTCACAGTCAACTTTGATCTATTCTTCTTATTTTCCTCACTTCGTTTCTGCCATATTTTACGTAATTAAATATTAAAATAATGTAATATTTAAGCAACGGGATTTTGTAATCACGTACCATAAATGTTTCGCAAGTGAACAGATCACATAACTCCTTCCACTGTTCTTCCGTGGTATCAGGGTGCGGCTTCAACAATGCCGCCTCTTTACTCGGGAAACTTTTTGAAATACGCATGCATCCGGTTGCGGTGCCTGCGACGTGCTGTCATCATAGTCTCGACCACCGTCCTCACGTCCTCCTGACGGGTGTAGTCAAGGTCGAAGTGGTCCTGCATAAGTACCAAAACATACAATATTGTCTTGATAAACGAAATGTTTAACCAAAAATTCTATTTTTATGAGTTTAATCATACCAACACCGATCCATAATGTACTTCTTCACTTCTGCAGGAACATCAGCCACTTGTTAACGGAGATCGGAATCAGCCCTCGGACCAATATTCCAATCTTTGTCAATAAGGTGGCAGCAGTGGAAGACACTCCTCCACACTCTCCCCTCCGGAATATGCACCGATAGTTTTTCGGACCCGAACTAACCCAAGACTCTTCTCCAATTCAACCCCACGTGTCCTACCTCGCCCTCGCTTAGAAGTAGATTGTAAGTGCAAAAACAACCAAGAGGGGCGGTGAATTGGGTTTTATAAAAACTTTTGTCTCTTTTTGCGAAAGACCCAAATATGCACATACCCCTTTCTAAAAGAATAAGAGAGCAGATCTATATAATAAATGAATCTAATGAAGTATAAAAATAACAGATAATCAAGCACAACAAATAGATAATGACAATAAGTGGAGATAAGGATAGAGAGATGACACCGTGATTTTTAGGTGGTTCGGCCAACACTTGCCTACGTCCACCCCAAGGCTATTGACTTCCTTGGGCTTCCTTCACTATCTTCCAAATAGTAAATACACCTTAGCTTCCCGGGTGCTAAGGAACGTTTACAAAGTGTTTTTCGAGCTTACACTTTAACTCACTCTCACAAATCCTCACAATCTAGAGGATTTCTTCTACCCAACTAGTAGGACAAGTGTTTTCCCCAACACTTACGTGTTTTTCAAGAATGGGTACAAAAGGAATCTTAAGAAAAGGCTCTTTAAGCCGAATAAACAAGTATGAAGTACTGAGGTGTGCAAAGAGACAAGATTCTTAAAGAAAGCAAAAGTATTTGCAGTTGGGGAACCAGCTTTCTTGGTTGGTGGAGCTTCTTTCTTCTTCAAAGCTTTTTCTCTCTCTAGAATTTAGGCAAGAGTTAATAGCGCACACTTCCACCATTTTCTCTCTCCATCTTCTTCTATTTAAAGCTTCTAGGGCACCAAGGGTCTTCTTGTAAAGTTTGAGTGTCGTTGGAGGTCATTTGAGACCATTTGGAGGCTTTTGGATGAGTTGGCTTCGCTTCCAGGATATCTGCAAAATCGCGCAATGTGTCGACACATTGATGGTATGTGCTGACACATTAAAATTTGGCCTGAAAACATAGTTCAATGTGTCGACACTTATGCTCAATGTGTTGACACTTTAGAATGGCTTGGAATCACTCTCTCGGGTGTTAGTTCAATGTGTCAACACTATGTTCAATGTGTCGACACTTCCAACACTTAGTTGAAAAATTCGTTCTTTGACAGCAACTTCAATTCAACATATCTCAAAAATACCTACAATAAAAAAAATGACTAATTAACTTGTGTAATGGTGTACAAGTATGCTTAGGGATATTTTAGAATAGAAAAACCTTGATGTTTGAAAAATATATCATTATCTTAAAAGAGATTTTCAACGTAAAATCTAAAAGTCTTAAACGAGTTTGAAAACTTTGTTATCATCAAAATCAAAATGGATTGTTTGTAAAAACAACCTTAGGCTAACATAGATGTTGCTACATAATTAAAATTAACAAAGTTAGTCAATCGTTTAACTTAAAAAAGTTGAAATATAACTTAAAATGATTTCTTACATGCACAACTACTAGGACAAGCTGGCGTGCCTTGACTCATGCCTTCATTCGCTCTCGGAGAAGGAGAGCTCAGAGTAGGACTCAGGATCAAACTCATACTATGCCGAGTAACTGTGCTATGCAACTGTCCAGAAGTAACAGAAGGAAATTCCCGTCCACGCTTCATTTCACCGTAAAGCTATGACATAACAAAATAAACGATAAAGATGTGGTAAAAGAGACAGTAACAGTAAAAACAGTTAAGCAAACATCAACATTACAAAAAAATATACTTGGAAGAATTATTAATCAGAATCTGATTCTTGCACGTTATCGCCCGAAAATTCATCCTCAGTAGAGTCGCTATCACTTTCAAATGAATCTTCGTCCCCACTTTCTTCAATATTTTCTTCAATTTCCGCTTCATCCCCCTCTGAAACATCATTACTATCTAACGTCTTTTCTTCCTCCGATCAATTGCATCAGAAGCTTGGACAACGTTTGGCGCAACGTCATCCCTCCGTAATGGATTAAGGTTAAACTGTCGGAAGTCTAAAACCAAGTCAATGGCATCGTCCTCCTGATACGCTTCATTCGCGATGGCTGCTCCCGATTCAACGTTTACATCAACTTCACCATTCGGATCCGGGCGGGAATGTCATATGCATTTCTACACGACAACTTCTGCACGACTCGCCACGTAGGTCCATGCAGATTATCAACTAGATAAAACACTTGACTTGCTTGATTTGCAAAACAAATGGATCTTCTAAGTACCACAGTCGGAAGTGTTTATGCTCTTAAAGTTCTCGTCGATACGAATTCCACGGTGTCCCGTAAGTATTGCATGGCATAAATGTCAACAAGTGTCCCGTAAAATTCTATTGGATTTTCCTCATGTGATCCCGATACCATAATACCACTATTCTGAGTTCTCCGTCGTTCTTCCCGTTGTACTGTATGATATCTACATCCATTCACAACACATGCAGAATAACGCATCACTCGTGTATCAGGCCCTGTGTGCCAATGAATACAATTCATCGACTGATGTACATGGATTTGAGAATCGTAATGTTTGAACCTACAACAATATATTAGGTCATTAAAAACACTAAAGACAATATTAATTTGAATTTCTTGTCAATAACACTTACTCGCCCAAAGAACCAATTCGGAAATTGTTCCTCATGCGTACGAGAAATGTCATAAACTCCTTGGGCGCGAAGTTTGTCCATGTGTTCACTGTAATGATAAGGTTAATCAACGTCGTATATTATAAAAACCTATGAAATTTTATTTTACTTACTCTAAGTAGTTGCTGATGCCTTTGCAATTGTTCAGCACAAACCACCGAGCTTTCTTGAACTCTGTTCGGTCTATGTCATGTCCTTTTCAGCCCCTATCAATCTAATTCTCTAAGTGAACACATCCAATGACCTTTTTGGTACCTCTATTTCGCCGTCAGAATCGTAGTTTTGATCTCTGCGATTAAACACTGTTTCGACCCCTCGGAGGTATTGGGAACAAAATGTCGAACACTCATTCTCAATATACGCTTCTGCAATCGACCCTTCGGGATGCGACTTATTTTTCACATCCGTTTCGAGACACCCATCAACCGTTCAACTAGATACATCCATCTGTATTGTACTGGTCCAGCAAGCATTGCTTCGCGCGGTAAGTGGACGCCAAATGCATCATTCACTGTAAAAAAAGTGGGTGGAAAAATCATTTCCAACTTGCATAAAATTATCCCGATATCTTCTGACATCCTCTGCAATACAGAAATCTTCAACGTACGTGAACACAACTCTCGAAAAAACAAACATAATTCGGTCACTGCGCCACCCACGTCTTCCTTCAACAACCTCGGATCATCACTGGAAGAACCCTCTGCAAGAACACATGACAATCATGACTTTTCATTCCAGAAACCTTCAACTCATCTAGATTCACACAACGTGAAATCTCAGCAGCATAACCATCGGGGAACCTCACATCTTTTAACCACTCACAGGCCCTCCTTCGCTCTTCCCGATTAAAGTATACACCGCTTGAGGCATCAATTCAACCCGACCGTCATGCACCAAGTGCAAGTCTTTTTTAACCCCATTTCAGCTAAATCTCTACGTGCACCCGCTGAATCTCTGGTCTTGAACTCGATATTCATCACCGTCCCAATCACGTTGTCACATATGTTCTTCTCGATGTGCATCACGTCAAGTTATGCGTAACCCTAACGTACTCCAATACAGTTGGAAAAAAATGCTCTTCTTCGTCAATTCAAACGTTTCGACGATTGTTTCTTCTTTCCCCTATTCTTCCCTGACGCTTTACCAAAGATAGTCTCCCGACATGCATCAATTGTTCCAATATGTCCTCACCAGTTAACTCCTCAGGCGGAAGTCCATGTTCTTCTTTCCATCGAACGTATCCACATCATATCTCCATGCATGCCCCGGTGTCAATATCTCCTATGACCCATATAACACATTCTTCTCCCGTGCTTAACCACTTATAGTCAGTGTCTAAATTACACGTTGGACATGACTTCCCTTTGGGATAAATTGGCATATGCTGGAAAATCATTTATGGTCCACATCAAAGTTGCATGCATCTTAAATGTCGTCCCATCTGAAGCGTCATGTGTCTCAACTCCATCTTCCCATAGTTGTTTCAACTTGTCCACTAAAGGTCAAAGATATACATCTATATCTTCTTCCTGCTAGCATTGCTTCGCGCGGTAAGTGGACAGCCAAATGCATCATCACTGTAAAAAAATGGGTGAAATTATTTTCAACTTGCAAAAAATCGATATTTCTAACATCTCAGAAATCTTCAACGTACGTGAACACAACTTCGAAAAACAAACATAATTCAGTCAATGCGCCACCCACGTCTTCCTTCAACAACCCTTCGGATCATCACTGGAAGAACCCTCTGCAAGAACACATGACAATCATGACTTTCATTCCAGAAACTTTCAACTCATCTAGATTCACACAACGTGAAATCTCAGCAGCATAACCATCGGGAACCTCATTCTTTTAACCACTCACAGGCCCTCCTTCGCTCTTCCCGATTAAAGTATACACCGCTTGAGGCATCAATTCAACCCGACCGTCATGCACAAGTGAACTTTTTTACCCCCATTCAGCTAAATCTCTATGTGCACCCGCTGAATCTCTGGTCTTGAACTCGATATTCATCACCATCCCGATCACGTTGTCACATATGTTCTTCTCGATGTGCATCACGCAAATTATGCGTAACCCTAACGTACTCCAATACGGTAGTTGGAAAAATATGCTTTTCTTGTCCAATTCAAACGTTTCGACGATTGTTTTTTCTTCCCTATTCTTCCCTGACGCTTTACCAAAAATAGTCTCCCCAACATGCATCAATTGTTCCAATATGTCCTCACCAGTTAACTCCACAGGCGGAAGTCCATGTTCTTCTTTCCATCGAACGTATCCACATCATATCTCCATGCATGCCCCGGTGTCAAGTATCTCCTATGACCCATATAACACATTCTTCTCCCGTGCTTCAACCACTTATAGTCATGTCTAAATTACACGTTGGACATGCCAACTTCCCTTTGGTACTCCATCCTGATAAATTGGCATATGCTGGAAAATCATTTATGTCCACATCAAAGTTGCATGCATCTTAAATGTCGTCCCATCTGAAGCGTCATGTGTCTCAACTCCATCTTCCCATAGTTGTTTTAACTTGTCCACTAAAGGTTGAAGATATACATCTATATCATTTCCCGGTGACTTGCGACCCGGGATCAAAAGAGTCATCAGTGAAAATGGGACCTTCATACACCTCCATGGGGGTAAATTATATGGAAACACAACTACTGGCCAAATACTGTACGCATTGCTTATGTTTTGAACGGATTGAACCTGTTCGAAGCAAGACCAAGGCGGATGTTGCGGGCATCTTGAGCAAACCAACTATGATCCTTATCAAAATTCTTCCAAACCAATGAATCTGCAGGATGCCTCATACTCTCCCCATCGTCGACCGTTTCTCCTTATGCCATCTCATGTCATGAGCTACATCTTTTGTGGTAAACAAACGTTTAAGTCTAGGGATCAAAGGGAAGTGACGCAACACTTTCCTGGGAATTCGATTGCGCAAGTCATCTTCGAATTTTCACCAAGACACCCCACATACCGGACATCTGTCTAACTCACTATTTTCCTTCCAAAACAGCACACAATCATTCTAACATGCATGGATCTTATCATAACTAAACCCAAGACCTTTTCGCAATTGTTTCGCCTGTAATACGATTTTGGTAAAGTCTCTCCCTCGGGCAACGCCTCCTTCATTAACTGTAACACCATATCAAATGCCTTAATCGATAGCTTATTCTCTGACTTCACATGCAACAGTCGGACCGTAAATGAAAACTTACTAAACTTGGTACATCCAGGATACAATTCGCGTTCCGCCTCTTCCCATAACTTATCAAATGGTGTTGAAGCCTTCGGTCCCGAAGTGGGAGTTTCCCTAATATCAGGGTTCTCCGTTTCAACCCTGCCGCCCCACCTTCTAACCCCGCACGAATATCGGTTAACATTTCCTCCATCCCATCAGAGCTATCTCTCTCTAAATGCTCGCCAATATGTGGCAAGCTCGCACTGACTCTTGACTAGATTTGAAGCAAGTTGAATACCTTCCCAATGAAATACCCATAACATATAGCTCACATAAAACCCATTAATGTATATATGATCTTCCATTTTATCCAACTGTTGGATCACGAGGTCGTAGCAGAAAGGATTGTTGAATCAAAGCAACCCAAGCGTTCTGCCTCCTTCAATCTACGCACACAGTTTTGAGAGAGATTTTAGAGAATGAAATTCTAGAGAGAGAAATTCTCAAGTGAAAAATGAATTCTATATCTCTCAAATGCGTTTCTGAGCTATTTATAATGGCTGGCTTAGAACTCAACTGTGCTTATAGCGTGGGATCTTTAGGGATCTCATATCTTGGTCGTAGGATCATCATGAAAAACTCTTTTTCATTAAACCCCCTTATAATCTAAATTTATTTACAAATTATGATCATGTCCATTAACATATCACAATTGAACCCCGAGATAGTGAGACTGTTTTTTTTTTTTGAAATCTCTTTTGCTAACAATTATACTTATTTATCCTTCCACCATGCTATATTCCACATGAGCTAATAGGATGGAATAATATCACTGATAAATCCCTACTCATATAATTCATAATTCTCAGTCTGTAACTAGTTGGACTTCCAAAATCTTTCCAAAATCATTTTCACAAATATTTACTTCATATATTAATAAGTAAAAACCGTGAAAACACTTTTCACAAAATCTTGTTGCGCAGCGTTTTATTGAGTCCAACAATATACAGACATAATGAATATACTGCCTCATCAAAGAGACTTGTGGATTCCATATTGAGCAATTATACAAATTCACTTAATATGTACAAGGCCCAACCTTATCTAGAATATTTGATCGACGAAGATCATCACCAAATGATTCAATCAAAGCACAAGCACACAACAAGCAAACCTGCATAACTCTCTCAGTCTAAGGACAACATAAGCTAATTGTACTGAATACCATTCTGGTTCAGTGCATGTACTCTTACATTGCACACACTCGTCTGCTAAGGTCACTACCTCAATGACGAGTCCATCATTCTATTTATAGAGGCACAACAAGTGTAGACTATTTGTACATTATCATGTATCTCGGTCTAGAACAAAGCGAGTCAACAAGAATCCGAAAAGTCATACTCCCCGCTTCCGATTCATTAATCATTGGCCTGACTTTTTTACAATATTGCTCAACAATAGACATCTAATGTCATTGCATGTACCCAAAATAATATACAAGTGATTAATCAACAATAATAATTAATCCATAATTATGCAAATGATTAGTTTTGAGGGCATACATCTAACACAACAGTTGAAACACTACATTTCTACATTTCCGACACGGACATCTAATCTGACCCCTGAGAGTCTACAACAACAAGTAGCCATACGGACAAACCCACAGACTCCGCATACTTTTCACCAAACTGATTTTTCTCGTAAGCCCAACTGTTATCCATCGCCACCAATCTAAAACACCCAATCATTGGAACGAGACATTTATGCCCAACTGAATAGGTCCTATCCCATTCAAGATTGTGAATGCGGAGTTGAACGTCAGTTTGACTTGCGTCCATCCATACCTAGAGAAAATTCGGCAGCATCTCCCCCCAGTCCCCAAGTACACGCACTAGCGTTGGGGGTAGACGTCATCAACAATAGTTGTATGAAGTCATACACCAATGCTAGTAGTATACCCAGAAGACAAAAGATAGATGATACCGAATTCCTCCAAGACTGGACAGGACACAAGTACCAAACTCGTCCAACCATGAATACACAATCTCAAACTGTCCATATTTTGGACAATTCAAGGTTATTACGCGATAAACGCATATTTATCGCGTCCTAACCCTTGAACGGGTCTAAGGGTACACATGTTATATCCCAAAAATATAACAAAAAATAAAACAAGTCAAAAACATTCCAATATTCATCCTCCATGCTTCTCAAACTACATAATTTATTCCGGAACTCAAGCACTTCAATAATCAAACATGTAAATAAATATAAATGCTACACATCATTAATAATTTGCAACCTGCGTGAAACACCGATCGATCAATAAACAAGCGATTGATCGGTATTAATAGACGATCGATCGTCAACAATATGACGATCGATCGTCATACAACCATCTCAAAACGATCGATCGTTATACATAATCGATCGATCGTTATATACCATCAAACAGACGATCGATCGTCACTTATGGCGATCGATCGTCAATTACCCAGATCGATAAAACCATGCAAACCCTCCCCACACACTCAAATTCACGCCCAAAGTACTCCCAAATTATCCTCATTCAATACTCATTCCAATGTACATATTAAAAACATCCTAATAAGCTCTAATCATCACAAATCATATCCACAATACCCACAAATACCCAAATCAAAATAATCATCAAATAACCAACCAAATCATTCATAAATCGTAATGTAAGTAGAGTATATTACCTCTTGCACGAAATCAACACCAAAACGAACTAAATCTCTACCAAAACCTCACAAATTTTGCCCAAAATTTTCAATATTCACTCGGTTAAAAAACCAATGAATTTGAGCTTGGGCTTTCTCTTAATCTATTGTAAACACTCTCTCACCTAAAAGGATGGTATTTAGGCTAAATTTAAGAGGAAAATAGCTCCTTGCCTCAAGCTTTCGCTCTCTTCGTTGTCATGGGTGTGTTTTGCACTTCACCCATGGAGTTAAAGCATTTTGGCATTTCAAGCACGATAAACACCGATCGATCGCCACAAAGCGATCGATCGCCTTGTCAGCTTTAAAATTCCCGCTAAGTGTTTTAAAAGATCGATCGTTTAATGAATTCAAAACGACGACGGACGATCGTGATCGATCGTTAGTAACATACGATCGATCGGTTAAGTACCGATCGATCGTTACTAAAAAAATCAACTTTTAACCGACAATGACTTAATTATTAAAATTATTTTACTTAACATGTCATTTTAATACCTACTTTATACTAATAACTTATAATCATGTGTTAAATAAGTTTTATATCACTAGTTTATGACATCTTAGTACATTGCTCATACTAACTCTTACAAATGTTTATTTGATTTAACATGTATAACTTGTACATGCTTTCCTAAATATTGCTAAAGTATATTTGATATGTTTTTATGTAATCTAAATATATCCTAACATACTTTGTTAATATATATTTTGTCTTTTTAATTATTTAAGCACACATTATTCAATCACAAATGTTTAATCACTAAGTTTAGATACCGATCGCTCTCTGAGTTTAAAACGACAGCGTTCGGACCGATCGACCGCTTTATTTTAACGATCGATCGCTGCGTCTAATGAAAACGACGACGCATACTTACGATCGAATCATTCATTATAAATCGATCGTAACATTATAATCGATCATTTCATTATAGATGATCGATCGCGACATTTAACGATCGATCATTCAATTATAACGATCGATCGTGTATTTTAACGATCGGTCGGTTAGAAATATCTAAACAACACCGTACTTAAACGATCGATCACCTAAAACACCGATCGATCGGTGATCTTAAACTTTAAAAAAATCGAGTTTTATTTAAAATCTTATATTACTTGTATGTACTTAAATTTTATTCAGATCGTATTTTATTTACTTGTTTAACTTTGCAATTTTTGTTAATTTTGCCATCAAAATGTTATTTTGGTCAATTAACGTATCTAAGTGTGTGGAAAAAAAATACAAATTAAAAACACATAAGCTGTAATCAAAGTCACTACATATCCACAAATAAACATTAATATCCCAAATACGTAAATAAAAACCCAAATCTAAATAAACACATATGTCTGAAACAAATAAATAAAAACATAAATCCAACTGTATGTCCCATAAAAACATCAAGGCTGAATAGCATCACGGAAAGTCTCCATGTCATCAGGAATATCTCCGGGAATCTTCTGTGGATCTGCCTCTGTCTTGAAATCATCCAGAGTCTTCTTGATTTCTTCCAGCTGTTCGTTGACCTTCGTCATATGAGCCACGACCGCCTTGTTGCGTAGGTACGCAATTGTGCACTCCCCTTCAAAAGCGGTCCGGAGCTTCTCTTGATCATCCCTGAGCTCTGCACGTCCTTACTCAATTTATCCACCTGCTCCTGAAGAGGCTGTAGAGCGGTCTTCACAGACGCACCCACATGGCTGTCAAGATCTGCAAATAGCTAGGCCACCCAGGGAGGAGGCACTGCAGGTGCTCCCATCTCAATAGGTGCCTCTAATGTGGTGACGAGTGATGCTCGTCCAACCTCCTCTGCGGCCGCTGCGGCTCTACGAGCAAACCGTTGAGTCAGAGCCCCCTCCTGCCCCTTGCTCTTGGACAAGGTGAACTTGTTCAGCGCACTCACCAATCATGACATAAACACGACACCCCGCTGTATGAGAAACTGCGTCAGAAATACACTGTACGGGAGGTTGTTATCCTTAATTCCCCAAGCGTCATCCATGATCAGCTCGAACATGTAGAGCGGGAAATCTATCCGCGTCTGCTGACCCAGCAAGAGCATGCACTGAGCTCTACTGAAAGGACACTCAGTGGAATGAGTTCTGCCATCGACGTTCGCGTCCAGATAAGGTGCAAAATCCACCAAAACTCACTGAACTCACTCTACTTGATTATGCTGCCCACCACTACAGAGGTCTTCCCACTAATCTATCAGGGATACCGCTGGGAAGATGGGGATCTCGGGCTAGGGGCAGGGTAAGAAATCGACAATGACGTTTGCCGAGAATAAGAACTGCACGCCTCACACCTCTAGCTGCACCTCAGGTGCTCTATCTACCGAGACGAGTGCACAGAAGAAATCTTGCACAAGTGTGTCCACACAAAACCCCTCAGTCCACGAGAGCTGATGAAGAAATCCCTGGTACTTGAAGAGCTGGTAGAGGGAGTGCTCCTCGTACAATAGCTGGTCAAAATCAGAGAGCGTCACAGGACGCTTTTTGGCCACTGGCGCCCCCTCAGGTACTCCATTCGCCTCTCCAAGGTCATCATTGGATCAGCAACTTCCTGCTCTTGGGACGACGATACACATTTTATGTATGCTGCAAAAGTTGTATATAAATATGTGTTAATAAGTAATCACAATAACGTATTACTTAGAAAAAAAAAAGTAATCACAATCACATAATTATTAATGAAGTTGAAACAAAAAAGCGATCCATCGCCATCCAAAGCGATCGATCACTAAATATATCGATCAATTGTTTATGTAACTGATCGATCGATACATAAAAATGGGGCGTTTATGAAAACAATGATCGATCGTTAGTAATTAATCGATCGATTGTGAAATGGCGATTGATCAATCAATTTGACAGATCGAACACTATTGGTAAAATGGTGCGCAACAGTATCACTACGGGATCGATCGTCAAAGACGATCGATTGCTAGTTAATTAAAACGCTACGCTTCACATTAAGCTTACCGATCGATCGCTTACGTGTAAACGATCGATCGATCACCACTTTAACAGAACACGACAAAATATAACGATCGATCGTCAATATAAACGATCGATCGATCCCGCATTGAAACTCACAGTTTAGACGGAGGATCAATCGCTCAATAAAGCATCGATCACTCCCATACCAAATGCAGTGATCGATCAGTTAATTTAACCAATCGATCATTGGACTTAGCACCTACAAAGCGATCGATCGCCTATTAAGGCGATCGATCAGTACGGGAACAAAGACACACAGACGTTACAAAACCCAAAACAGGCCCAAAATCACCCAAAATTGATCCCAAAACAATCCTAAACTCTTAAAACATACATCAACAATAAAATAAATACATTTTACGGACCTAAATGGATGATATAGCAAATTAGAAAACGTAAACTAAAAATTGTTTACAACTGCTTAATATTGCTTAAAAAACAATATAAGTACGTACCTTTGACATAGAAGACAATGAAGGATGATTCCACGCACTTTGGAGGACAATGCAGCACGAAATGGCTCCTTGAAATTTGAGAGGATTCGAGAGATTTTGTGGAGAGATAACCGGTAAAAATGACTTTGGCAGTTTCATATAATCCTTCGCGCCGATCGATCGGTAGTTACGTGACGATCGATCGCTATATTGTAACACGTGGCGTCTTTCCATTCGTTGAAACTACGATCGATCGTCAACCTGGTCATCGAATGAGGATTCGAAAAAGTGATGGTTGCGCTTACCGATCAATCGTCATCTCATAGTGATCGATCAGTTAATTTGAAAAACGTGGCAATCATTCATTCGTCCTATCAGTGATCGATTGTTGAATGTAATTGATCGATCGTCTCTTCATGCAATTGACGGTTTCGCGTACCGATCGATCGACGTTTCGCATTTGCAGATGGTTACTATACCGATCGATCGGTTCATATCGATTGGTTTTCAAAGCCACGTGATTATTAATAACCGATCTATCGATATAGAAACAACGATCGATCTGTTTTAGTGACGACGTAAATTCGTCGCCTAAACTCTTTGCAATTAGTGACGGAGCATTTCGTCACAAATGAACGATTGATCGGTCTATTTCCAATCGATCGGTGTGTGACGAAACTTTTCGTCACCAAAAAATTAACTTTTAGTGACACAATTTTATTTTGTCACAAATAAAACCTTTAGTATGAAATTGGTGACGAAAATAGCATTTTCGTCACTAAAAATTAGACTTTTAGTGACGAATTCATTTCGTCAACAAGAATTTCGCCACTAAAAGTCAATTTTCTAGTAATGTGGTAATGAAAGATATAAATCTATTACATAAATAATTAAATCATACAATAGTCATGTATAATCTTTCTTTTAGAACTAAACACTCAATATTTTTCCTATTGAAATATTAATTTTGGCTCATCATTTTTTTCTTGAAATGGTGATTTTAGGAATTTTAGAGTAAATAATGAGAGATTTTGAAAATCTTAGGATAAATAAATTCATATAGTAACAAACGTATATCATTTACCTTTTACATATTTTTTGAATTTAACTTTTGATCTTTAAAATAATCTATTGAACGAAGAGAAAGTACACATAAACATATAGTTTTGGAACATGAATTGACTATAATAATCTTAAACAAGTTATTGACATACTTCCAACAATCTCGTATATTTTCTAGAGTTCACTATATATAGGTATCATGGTTTATTTAGAATTCTTTTCGGCTCTATATTCCTTTTTTACCATTTTAGTTAGTTTGAAATTAGCATGGAGCTTCTCGGTCTAAAATGGTGAAATTAGAGGGGAATTATTTAATTATATATTTCTTTTTTAATATTTAATGGTTAGAAATTTATAAAAAAAAAAATATTATGTGAGGAAGAAAGCAAATGCTTAATTTTAAGAAGAGAGTGAGACAGAATTCACATGTTTGGCCAATAAATGAGAGTACATGAGGGCAAACTTCTTGAAATTGAAGTTTTTTTGGGGAGGGCAAACTTCACAAGTGTTTGGCCAAGAAATGAGGAACTTGGGGCAACTCCTTTCTGAAGTGGAAATTTTTTTAAAAATTGGTTCTCAAGTAAAATTTTAAAAACTTTTCAGGGTGGTGGCCCCTACTTGCTCCGGAGTATCCGCCATTGTCCTCCCCGGTCTTCTAATGAACAACGCCTCCGGCTTCAGGATAAGAAAATCAACCTCTTTGAACCCAAGCAATGAACAACGCCTGACAACTACTTGACTCCTTTATTCTCTCATGCGAATGTTGACATCTCTTGACAAGTCTACCCCTAAGGCTATCGCCTTCCTTGGGCTTCTCCACTATAATCCATAGTGTTACAACTTAGCTTCCGAGTGCTAAGTAACCATTACAAGAGTTTTCCCGAAGCTCACTCTTCAACTCATCACAAATCTCAAAGCCTATGAGATTTCTTCTATCCTCACGGGTAGGCCCAAGAATATCCACACTCAATGGTTTTTCAAAGTTTAATGATAGAATGAATAAACAATAGCTCTCAAAGCTAGATCAGCAAAAAATAATGCTCAATAAATGGCTACAAAGAAGATCATGATGAAAGCAATGGGAGACCAGATCTTCTTGGAAAATGTGCAGCCTTTGTCTTTTGCATTTTTCTCTCACTTAATGAAGGCTAGGTCAAGATTGATGATGTAGAGAGGCAAAAGTTGTGCAAAAGTCTTCTTTTCTCTCTCCATAAGGTTCCTTTATAGGTCTTCAGTCTTGAGGGGTCCAGAGGGCCTTTTTGGAATGTTGGAGAGGTGCCCTAAGTGCCATGACGTCTTGATTTCGTGCTGAGTGCATCGTTTTAAAAATAGAGATCCCGCAACATGTGTCGACACATACATGCCTATGTGTCGACACCTTCATCGAGTCTGGAACTTGCTTGCAGGTGCTTGTGGCATGTGTCGACACTTCCTTCACCATGTGTCGACACCATCTTCACATGTGTCGATACTTGCTTCCATGTGTCAACACCATCAAAATGCAATCTGTCTTTTGTGCTATGTGTCGAACCATGTCAACCATGTGTCGACACCATCTTGGAATATAGAGTTTTCCAGTGTTTTTTGATATCTTGCAAGCATGGACCTGATTTCAAAACTAGCCAAAAAAGGAATCTTGTTTCGGGTTTGCCTAACCTTACTTTTGAAAAGGACAAAATTTGTGCAGCTTGTCAAAAAGGCAAACAAACCAAAACCTCTTTTAAGCCCAAAAATGTGGTGTCCACTTCTAGGCCACTTCAACTTCTACACATGGACTTATTTGGTCCAACCCGAACATTGAGTTTGGGTGGCAAACGTTATGGCTTTGTTGTTGTTGATGATTTCAGTAGATTCACATGGGTTCTATTCCTAGCTCATAAAGATGAGGCTTTTCATGCTTTTGAAAAACTTAGCAAGAGGATTCAAAATGAAAAAGGTTTTGCTATTTCTAGCATAAGGAGTGATCATGGAAAAGAATTTGAAAATTCCTCCTTTGAAAAGTTTTGTGGTGAAAATGGTATTAACCATAACTTCTCGGCTCCTAGAACTCCTCAACAAAATGGTGTTGTAGAGAGGAAGAATAGGACTCTTGAAGAGATGGCTAGAACCTTGCTATGTGAAAACAACTTGCCTGATTACTTCTGGGCTGAAGCAATTAGCACAAGTTGTCATGTTATGAACCGTTGCATGATTAGACCTATTCTTAAGAAAACTCCATATGAGCTATGGAATGATAGAAAACCCAACATTGGTTATTTCCATGTGTTTGGATGCAAATGCTTTGTGCTCAACAACAACAAAGACAATTTGGGTAAGTTCGATGCAAAAGCTGATGAAGGTATATTTCTTGGCTATTCAACTTCTAGTAAAGCTTATCGTGTTTTCAATAAACGTACTTTGTTGTTGAAGAATCAGTCCACATTGTTTTTGATGAATCTAACAATCTTGTGAAAAGAAATGATGAAGATATTATAGATCTTGACAAAGAGGTTGAGAAACTTGCTATAAATGAAGATAAGGAAGAAACACATGTACAAGATCAAGCATCTCAAGAATCACAAGAAGAAGGTCAACAAGTCAACAATGATCTACCAAAGTCTTGGAGATACATCAAGAGTCATCCTCTTCAGCAAATTATTGGTAATGTTGAGAAGGGTAAGCACTCGCTCTTCTATAAACCAAGCAAATAATTTTGCCTTACTTTCTCAACTTGAGCCTAAGAACTTTCTGAGGCTAAAGATGATGAAAGTTGGATCCATGCTATGGAAGAGGAATTAAAACAATTTGAGAAAAACCAAGTATGGCATCTAGTTCCTAGACCCAAGGATTATCCAATTATTGGTACAAAATGGGTTTTTAGAAACAAAATGGATGAATCCGGGGTTGTAGTAAGGAACAAGGCAAGATTGGTAGCCCAAGGTTACAATCAAGAAGAGGGGATTGATTTTGATGAAACTTTTGCTCCTGTTGCTCGTTTAGAATCTATACGTATGTTACTTGCTTTCGCTTGTTATAAAGATTTTAAACTCTTTCAAATGGATGTGAAAAGTGCATTCCTAAATGGATCCTCACGGAAGAAGTGTATGTTGAGCAACCACCGGGCTTTGAAAATGAAAAGCTTTCAAATCATGTGTACAAGCTCACAAAGGCACTTTATGGCTTGAAACAAGCACCTCGGGCATGGTATGAACGTTTAAGTTCTTTTCTCATTGAAAATGGTTTTTCACGAGGTAAAATTGATACTACTCTTTTCACTAAAGAAAAAGATAATGAATTGCTAATGGTTCAAATTTATGTCGATGACATTATTTTTGGATCAACTAATGAATCTTTATGTCAAGAGTTCTCACAAGTCATGCAAGGTGAATTTGAGATGAGCCTCATGGGAGAATTGAACTACTTTCTTGGCCTTCAAATCAAACAAAGCAATGAGGGCATCTTCATCAATCAAGCAAAGTATACAAGAGATCTCCTCAAAAGATTTAGTATGGACAACTCAAAACCGATGAGCACACCTATGAGTCCATCTACAAAAATGGAAAAGGATGAGAAAGGTAAGGATGTGACCAAACGAAATATCGAGGTATGATTGGCTCCTTACTCTATCTTACTGCTAGTAGACCTGATATAATGTTTAGTGTATGCATGTGTGCTAGATTCCAATCTTGTCCTAAGGAATCTCATCTTATTGCGGTTAAAAGAATTTTTAGATATATTGTTGGCACTCAAAATCTTGGTTTGTTTTATCCCAAGAGTGCTGAATTTAATTTACAAGGATACTCAGATGCGGATTATGCTGGTTGTAAAATTGATAGAAAGAGTACTAGTGGTGCATGCCAATTTCTTGGACCCTCACTAGTCTCTTGGTGTTGTAAGAAACAAAATTTGTGGCTCTATCAACCACGGAAGCCGAGTATATTGCCGTGGGCAATTGTTGTGCACAAGTATTGTGGATGAAACAACAATTGGAAGATTTTAATCTTCATTATTCTCTCATCCCAATAAAATGTGACAACACCAGTGCGATTAATCTTACAAAAAATCCAATTCAGCACTCTAGGACAAAACATATTGAGATTAAGCATCATTTCATTCGAGATCATGCTCAAAAAGGGGATATTGTACTTGAGTTTGTAAATACCGACCTTCAATTGGCGGACATTTTCACAAAACCCCTTAATGAGGATCGATTTTGCTTTATTCGTCAAGAAATTGGAATGAGATTTCCTTCGGATTAATTTGGTGATTTGTGCTTGATTTGTCATATTAATTATGTTATTGATTGCATTGGACATGTTCTGATTTGTGTTTAAATTGCTCTCAGTTCGTTTCCTATTAAAATCATGCTTACTCCTTGTGAAATTATTGCATGTATTCTTTTTGCATGACATGTGTCAACACTTGGTAAAACAAGTGTCAACACTTCTGGTATTTTCATGGCTGTTTCCACTGGAGAAGTATGTGTCGACACCATACATTCATGTGTTGACACATAAGACTTCCTCCCGAGAGCCCTTTAAAATGCATTCGGGAACATGTGCAATGTGTCGACACATCTTTCGGGTGCACTGTTTCAAAAAACGGGAGGGACACATGTGGCATATTTATACTCTTTAGGGCAAAGGGGTCGGCACTTTATTTCTCCCCATCTCACAGAACTCCTTTTCTCTCTCAAACGGCGCGAAATTCTCTCTCCCTCACATATTCGTTTGCCCACTGCCTTATTCAAAAAGCCATCACCGACAGCCTTCAAACTCCTCTCCCAGCCTCTGCCGAGATGTCTTCCAGCCGCTCCAAGCGTCCCGCTCATCAAACGCCCTCCTCTGTCAGTTCAAGGACACGGAAGAAAGGGAGAAGCACTGAAGAACCCTCCTACTCCAGAGGCCCGCATTTACAGGTCAGGGCTTTGTAAGAATCGTTTTGTGCAAGATTTTAGAAACCGAAAGGTATTGCTGGTCGTTGGGCAGATTTTAAATGGTTTAGTGAAAGTGGTTTGATTTTAAGGAGATGTTTGAATATCAGGGATGGGTGTTCTTGTGAATTTGAAAGTAGATTGCTATGTTATTTGGTGAAGTTGGTTTATGCAAACTTTCAATATTCAATATCTGATGATGCCAACAGCTATGTGAATGGAAAACAACTTGATTTGTCAGTTGCTTCATTGAATGCTTTGGCCTCTGCCCTAATATGGAAAGAAATTCTTTGATGCCTATGGATGGATGGGTATGTCTGAAGTTGAGCCCATAGATATTCTTTAGGTTGTGTTGGATAATCCAACCCTAAATGAAGTGATTAGACCCACTGCCAGTGATCTGTCAATACATAGAAGGATTTTACATCATATGGTTAGCAATATCATTTTGCCAAGGACTGGAAAATTTGAGTACATCACATTCCTAGAATTGTTTGTTATGTACTGTTGATCACTCGACTCATATGAATCTTGGCCAATGCTCAATCATATGAAAGCTGCCACTGAGAAGAAGAAACAAGGGCTCCCTTATGGGATGTTTTTCACTCATATGTTTCATGCCCTTGAGGTTGATATGACAGGGGAAGTTAGAGAAAAACCAAAGAATCTAAGGAGTATAACAAGAAAACTCTTAGGTTGATGGGTTTATGCAAAATGAGGATGGAGAATGGGTTAGGAAAGGTGTTGTGACACCTCACAAAGAAGGAGCAGGGGGTTCTGAATCTGAGAAGAGAGTGAAGATGAGGAAGAGGAAGCAACTGCAAGAACCGAAACACCTCCAGATTGGCTGCTTCAAAATGAATGGGGGTTGAGGATGCCATCTAAAGAACCCGGAGATATCGGGAGAAGGGCTATTTTGTCATTGACTCTTTTTAAAGGTATTAGGATGGATGGGGAGAAGATCAAGAAGATGAGAAAGAGGTTCAGAAAAGCCTTGGAGAGAGTGAGAGAGAAGAAGACCAACAACAAGCAAGAGCACCTACCAGCCCCAAAGGATATTCCTCACGAAGGGCCGCTAGGTTCTCCTCGATCTCAGGTTGAATTCCCTTGAAGCTTCCATAGATGAAATAAAGGAAGAACAGAAGAGATTGGGTCAGACTCTAGACACTATGGTCACCAGTATGAAAACGGGGTTTGACGATATTAAAAACTACTCACTGCTCATACAGAGCGTTTTGGGACTCTTGATAAGGATGTGAGGCAACTTAAACTTCAAGTCAACAATAGCATCCATGTGGCCAGCAATGTGATTCAAGATACTGTTAATGAATTCAAAGCCACCTCTGTTGAGTTTCAGACATTTGTGCAAAAATCAACGATGTTGTTCAAGCCACAGAAATGCAGATAGATTCTGATCATATTGAAATGGACGTATTGGTTCTCCACGACTTGGATGGATTGGCTGAAGAAATTTGAGATCGAGCATCCTTCTCCTCCTATCAAGAAACCCAAAAATTACCCTTGACCCTACTCCTTCTATCCTTGACCTTCCCCTTCTCCTATTTTTTTTTTTTTTTATGATGCCAAAGGGGGAGAAATTAGTGACTATGCTGACTTCCTAGCTTTTATAGAGGACATTCCATTTTGTACTTATCTTAGTTTGTCCTCTTATGATTGTATTCATTTGGTTGACTAAACCTTGACTTGCTTTATCTATGATATCTCTGTTCATTTATATGTCTCCATTGGATTATTTTATTATGCTCATCTCTGCTGATTTTCTAATGGTGATCATAAGGGATTTGGGAAGTGCTTATCTCTTTGCACTTAAATGTGGACATTTGAGTTTTGCTTTACAAGTAGTATTCCTAACTTTCTTTTGGTATCAATATTTGAAGTCTTGTGTTCTGATTGATAAATTTGAAGTTTGGGAAGTTTGGAGGATGTTTATAGAAGTGTTTTTACTTGTTTTTCAATTTTGGGAAACCTCCATTTACAAAGGAAACTCTTGCAAAATTTTTGTAAAATCTTAAAGTCCTTTTTGCTAAAATGTCATGAAAAACTCCTGCTTGTTCTCAGGGGGAGCTTTTTTATTTGTTAGCAAATTGTTGTTTTTTAAAATGGTTTTGTCATCATCAAAAAGGGGGAGATTGTTAGCCCAAGGTTGTTTTGCAAACAATCCATAATTGATTTTGATGATAACAAAAATTCTAAGTTTTGAAGACTTTTAGATTTTACCTTGTCAATCCACTATTTTCTAAGATATATTTTAAAGGATTGAGGTTATCTCACAAAAATATTTCTAAGTGCACTTGAACACCATTACACAAGTTGATAAAATCAATTTTTCATATTGTAGGTGTTTAAAGATGAATTGGAGTGAAAACGACACCTTCAAGTTGCTGAAAAACCTCTTCAGCACTTATAGTGTCGACACATTGAAGACTAGTGTCGACACATTGCACTGTCTCCCGAAAGAACCGACTTCAGTTAAATCTTGTCAACACATTGCACTGAGACACCTCGGAGATAGTAATGGGGACCTCGGGATATTGTATCAGTATCTCAAATGTTTGTGGAAAGGTTGGGAAAGTGTATGGACATCTCGGGATGTTGTGGGAACGTCGGGAAAATGTATGGACCTCGGGATGTTTGGAATGAGCACTTCGAAATTATAATGGAAAAGCTCGGAACTCCTCGGAAATGAAAGTAGAAAAGCAGACATCTCGGGAGCACCTCGAGATGGTCAGAATTAGAGATGGTCCTTAGAAATCATAAGGGAAAAACTCGGAGCACATTGGAACACCTCGGAGCTCAGAAATGGTAATAAGAAAGCACACCTCGGAGCACCTCAGAATAGTCGGTAATACAAATGGAGCTCGGGAAGGAACCGGGATAGATACCTCCAGGTGACAAACCGAGATAGATACCAGTAAAGGGGACCTCGGCTTAATGATGAGATGTACACATTGCAGTCTACCTTGAGATAATGAAGAGACATCAGACATTGCATTTTCGAGAGATCTTCCAGATCAACTCATGCTGATTATGCGCCGACACATACCACGATTTTTTGCTGAAATCCTGGAATGTTGACAGCTTCCCTCCAACGACTCTTTTTTAAAATCTCAGATGACCGTTGAAGTCAAAAGTGGTATAAATAGAAGAAGAAGAAAAGAAGAAAACAACTCTCTTGCGATTCAAATTGAAATTACTCTACGACCTAACTTCTAGAGAGAGAAAGTGCCTTGAGAAGAGAGAAGACTACTCATACTGAGAAAGCTTGTTATTCCCCTGCTAAACTTCAGCTTTCTACATACTCTTGTCCTTGTGTGCACCTTTGTACTTTCCACTTGCTTCATACGGCTTTAAGAGCCAAATCGTTGACATTTCATTTATACCCATTCTTTGTAAACACGTGAGTGTTGGGTAAACACTTGTCCTACTTGTGAGAGTAGAAGAAATCCCTTGGTTTTGGGATTTGTGAAAGAGTTAAAGCATGAGCTCGAAAAAACGCTTTGTAAAGGTTCCTTAGCATCCCAGAAGCTAAGGTGTATTTACTATTTGAAGAATAGTGAAGGAAGCCCAAGGAAGTAAATAGCCTTGGGGGTGGACGTAGGCAAGAGTTGGCCAAACCACCTAAAAATACGGTGTCATCTCTCTAACTCTATCTCTTATTTTTTCATGCTCATATCACTGCCCTTTGTGTTCTATGCTTTACTGTTATACTGCTCAAATTATTTTCAAAAAAGGATTGAAATTTTATTAAAACCCAATTCACCCCCCCCCTCTTGGGTTGTTATTTAAACTTTCACATGTATTCTAGAATACTTACAAATCTATTTTACCATTTGTTATCATCAAAATCAAGTTAGATAGCTCATGATCAACCTTGGGCTAACATAATCTTCTGGTCTGCCATACATAGACCGAAAAGCCAGGGCACCTTTTGGCATCCATCTTCATGTTGATGGAAGCAATTCTCTTGGTAGGTGATGGTATTGGTCCAGAGATTATCAAGTCTCTTAAATAGATCGACCGTATGGGAAGGAACAGATTGACCTGTTCCTTCCTTTACGATCCTCAGTTTCAATTTGGTTGGTTCAATACTGATTCCTCTTGAACTTGTTAGGAGATTATAAAAATTACAATTAAGAGACGGTGTTACAGTTGTGCTGAACTTCATGTATTGCTCATCCTATATGAAAGCAAACACACATTGGGTGTAGAATGAACTTGCGAAGGCGAGGTGCCCTCTAGTAGACCTAATTGTTGTTACCCATTTCATTTTGCATGCCCTTGTTCTATTCCCTAACCAAAGCTTCCATTTTTCGTGATATACTGGATGCACGTGACTTAGAGCTCCTTGAACTGAAGGGTTTTCAACCGCTGGCCATGCAAGCAGTGATAACTAGTGATTATTAGATGCGCTGATTGAAGATTAACAAGGTTGATCTAAATCTAAAAGCTAATCCATATAAAAAACAAAATTGCACTTCTCTTTAATATATACGTCAAAAGTTATATACACGTTGATCATTGCCCTAATCAAAGTGCCTCTTCTGGTACTCCATGCCTAGCTTTGCACCAAGAATCGTACCAGATAGAACAAGTCCCGTTACGTCTGGAGAACTTAAGAATCATAGAAACGGTTGTAAATACAACAAGTGTTAATGTAAATAATCAAAATCAACATGATTTTATAAGCAGCGAAATTTAAATAGTAGGAACGTTTACCTCCTTGCCATTATGCTCAATACTTGAACATAACCTCTAAACTAAAACAATAGTTATTAGCACAGAGAGAAAAGAAAATAACTGAGGCTCTTCCAACCTATGCCTATGCCTTTTTAGAGTGTGTCTTAGATGGTATACACAGGCCTCTATTTATAGGCTAGGTCAGGGACCCTCAATATGGTACAGATTCTGATTTGTTCCTTCCATCAAGGAATATATCAAATCAGAATCAATCAAATTGCAATCTTTATCAATTACAATAGAATCAAATTGTAATAGAATCAATTTGACACTGATTCCATAATCTTATTAATTTATACCATAATCTTTACTTATTAAAAGATTATTCTCATATGTCAACTAGGTCACTTAAAAGGAAATATTCTAACATTCTCCCACTTGTCCTTGATGACATATATCTTTATGGTTTCTTGAGTTCTTTAGTATGGCCAACTGTTTATGGAATCCTCCCACTCACATAATGAATGCTACACACGAATCATGGCAGTAAAACCTTAAGATAATCGGTTGTCCCTTCCATGTATTACAATGCACAATACTCATTATATGAGTACTTTATGGGAATCAAACTTTATGAATAAACTTCCTATAAGTCATTCGGGTCCTACTTTATTTATCTCCATAGATAACAATAAATAAAGAATTTGCGCAATAAATCTTTTATTTCAATAACTTCATGTCTATAGATCAAAATTGAGAGAAACTAAGTACAAAATGAATCTGCAAGCCCCATATGGTCCACATGACCTTTAAACTGTTTTACTGGTAAACCTTTAGTCATGGGATCAGCAAGCATCAACTTAGTACTTATATGCTCTATAAAAACTTCATGTCTCTTAATGTTTTCTCTCACACTAAGATACTTGATATCTATGTGCTTACTCCTGCTTCCACTTTTATGATTCTTTGAAAAGAATACTGCAGCAGAATTGTCACATAAGATCTTAATTGGTCTCTCAACAGAGTCAACAATTTTGAGACCACCAATAAAATTTCTTAACCATAATGCCTGTGTAGTGGCTTCATAGCATGCAATGAACTCTACTTCCATAGTAGAGGTAGCAACCTATAGTTTGTTTGCAACTTTTCCAGGATATGGCTCCTCCAGCAAGAAGGAAAATGTACCCTTGAAGTAGACTTTCTGCTATCTATACATCCAGTAAAATCTAAATCTGTATACCCAGAGACTTCTAAATGGTCAACATGTCTGTAGGTCAAACTGTAATTCTTGGTTCCTTGTAAGTACGCATGACCTTCTTTGCAGCTCTCCAATGCTCCAATCCAAGATTACTTTGGTATCTTCCCAGTATACCAACTGCTAATGCAATATCAGGTCTAATGCAGACCTGAGCATACATCAAACTGCCGATTGCAGATGCATATGGTAAACCTTTCATTAGTTCTTGTTCCAATTCACTCTTGGGACATTGATCCATACAGAATTTATCCCCTTTAATGATAGGTGCTACACTAGGAGCACATTTGCTCATATCATATCTCTCTAAAACCTTTTCAATGTAGGCCTTCTGAGACAGTTGTAACACTTTTTGTTTTCTGTCTCTATGAATCTCTATGCCAATGACATAAGAGGCTTCACCCAAATCCTTCATTTCAAAGTGTTGAGAGAGAAACCGTTTAGTTTCATGTAGCAAACCCAAATCATTAGTTGCAAGTAAAATATCATCTACATAAAGGACTAGAAAGATTACTTTACTCCCACTGACCTTAAGGTATATACATTGATCCACAAGGTTCTCAATAAATCCGAATGAGGTAATAACCTTGTGAAATTTAATATACCATTGACGGGAGGCTTGTTTTAGTCCATATATAGATTTCTTTAATTTACATGCCTTCTGACTGTTATCATCAAATCCCTCAGGTTGTCTCATATATACCTCCTCCTCAAGATCCCCATTTAGAAAGGTTGTTTTCACATCCATCTGTTGTAGCTCTAAGTCAAAATGAGCTACTAATGCCATGATTATCCTAAACGAATCCTTCTTAGATACTGGAGAGAAGGTTTCATGATAATCTATGCCTTCCTTTTGAGTGAAACCCTTGGCTACAAGTTTGGCTTTATATCGTTCAACTTTACCGGAAGCTTCCCTTTTGGTTTTGTAAACCCATTTGCAGCCAATGGCTACAGCTCCCTTTGGTAAGTCAACAAGATCCCAGACTTGATTCTTTGCCATAGATTCCATCTCTTCCTTCATGGCATCGTACCACAACATGGAGTTGTCTCCATTCGTGGCCTGTGAAAACGTATTTGGATCCTTTTTAGGTCCAACGTCAAAGTCAGACTCTTGAGGTATACAACATAATCACTAAGGATTGCTGGTCTTCTTATTCTAGAGGACCTTCTAATTCTACTTCCTCTACATTTTGCAGAGGTTGGGTAGACTCAGTCTCAACCTGTTCTGTATGAGTTGGCTCTTCTTGAACTGGTTGTGGTTCAGGACAATCAATTTGATTTTTCCTAAGCACAATTAATCTATCTCCAAGAGGAGAAGATTCAGTCAACTCTTGTGCTTCCTTAAATTCAACCTTTTGGGAATTTGCACTAGGTTCAGCATCCTCTAAAAACTTAGCATTTGCAGATTCAACAATCTTAGTATTATGTGTAGGACAGTAAAATCTAAATCCTTTGGAGTTTACTGGATAGCCAATAAAAAATCCGCTGGTTGTCTTTGGATCTAATTTCTTTATATTCGGATTGTAAATCCTCACTTCAGCAGGACAACCCCATATGGTTTCCATCCATTCCATAACTCAAAAGGTGTCTTGGGGACAGCCTTGGATGGAACCCTGTTTAATATATACAAGCAGTTTTTAAGGCTTCACTCCATAGAAATAGAGGGAGATGAGAATTACTAAGCATACTCCTAACCATGTCCATAAGTGTGCGATTCCTTCTTTCTGCTACACCATTTTGTTGTGGTGTACCAGGCATTGTGTATTGAGCAACAATGCCCTCTCTTCAAGGAATTTTGGACCACTCAGTGAATTTCGATCTTGATCTCCTTTTGTTTCTCTACTTCTGCCTTATAAGTCTTAAAGGCATTCAATGCCTCAGACTTCTCATCAAGAAGGTAGAGATACATGAAACGAGAATAATCATCAATGAAAGAGATAAAATATCTCTGACCATTGAAACATGGAGTAGGAAAAGGTCCACATAGATCAGTGTGTATGATCTCAAGAATCTTAGAACTCCTTTTGGCACCTTTAGTGGACTTGTTAGTCTGCTTTCCCTTTATGCAGTCTATACAAGTGCCAAGATCAGCAAAATCAAGAGTTTTTAAGACTCCATCATTAGTCAACCTTTTGATTCTCTCAATGGAGATATGTCCCAATCTCCTGTGCCATAACAAACTGGAATTCTCATTTATAAGGTTTCTCTTTATGCCAATAGTATGTAATGACAAATAATTGTTCTCAAAGTTGGGATCTAGATCAATTTTGTAAAGACCATCAATTTTCAATCCACCACCAACAACTTGATTATTTTTAATAAACTGAAAGTTGAATTGAGAAAATAAAAACCATAACCCAGTACATCAAGTTTTGAAATAGAAATTAAATTCCTTGAAAATTCAGGAATGAAAAATACATTCTCAAGATCTAAAACAAATCCAGTTTTCAAAAGTATTTGTAAGTCCCAACTGCCTCGACACATGAGAACAATTTATTTCCAGAGTAAACGCGTTGTTCACTTCTTATCGGCTTCCTTGTTGTGAGAAAACCCTGCAATGTATTCACAATGTGGATTGTAGAACCAGAATCAATCCACCAAGTATTGCAAGGAGCCTCAAAAAAAAAAGATTCATGACAAACAAGAGATAGGAATATACCTTTCTTCTCGAGCCACTTGAGGTACTTTTGACAATCTTTTCATGTGCCCTTTCTTCTTGCAGAAGAAACAAGTATCCTTATTGCCATTGATCTTTATTGGCACCTTGTTCTCCTTCTTGAAGTGTTGGGCAGCCTTGCCTTTCTTGGCCTTCCCCATAGCACGAGAAACAAAGTGAGCACTCTCAGGTTTCTCGAGTTTCAGCCTCTCTTCCTCTTGAACACACATAACCAATAATTCATTCACTGACATGCTTCCTTATGTGTATTGTATGATATTTTGAAAGGACCATACTCAACTGGTAGAGAGTTCAAAATCAGATGAACCAAGAATGAGTCAGAAATTTCAACCTCCAGAGACTTCAATTGAGCTGCAATGTCTCTCATCTCCATAATGTGCCCACACACATTACTTGAATTGTTGATTGATTTGCTTGACAGTCTTTTCATTAGGGTGCTGGCCAATGCCTTGTTAGAAGTAGCAAATCGCTCCTCAACAGACTTTAAAAAGACCTTAGCTTTAGTGCACTCAAGGATAGAACCCCTAATGCCCTTGATGATATGAGATTTCATGAACATCAAACTGAGGCGATTAGATCGCTCCCACCGTTCATATTTTGAAATCTCCTGTTGCGTACTTGATTCCGTGATAGCGGGTGGTTCCTCTATACGGAGCGCTTCATCAATTTCCATACACCCTAGAGTGAAAAGCAAACTTTGTTTCCAGTCAGAAAAATTATCACCACTTAGCATTGGAACACGCAACGAACTATCAATAAGGAAAGAAGAAACAGCTGCAATATAACCAAAGAAAAAACAAAACTACTTAATTGCTATGAATTAACCATATTTAAATCAACCAATGTTAATTTAATAGTAAATTTCAACCTACCTATGGGCAAAGGTTACATCATGCATGAAATTTACTCTTTATTATTAAAACTAACAAATTTAAATATTAAGAATAAAATTTTCCGTACCTGTGGGCCTAAGAAAATTTTATTTTTAATACAAAATTTATTATTTTAATCTAACTAACTCATAAAATGAAAAACCTCCCTACGGGGATAAGGTAAATAACTTTATGAATTAATCACCACACGGATATTAATTTTCTCTTTATGAAGTTCATCTATTAATCTTGATGTAATTACCAATATAAAATTGGATGCTGTGGCTCTCCCAAAATTATTATGATAATTATGACTTCATTAATATCCTTTAACTTTATAGATGCCTAATCAAAATCCAAGAACAAAATGAACCAATATATCAAGGTGGGATAAGCAGTATTTTCTAAAACACAAGCAGGGAGCTCCCAGGTAAGTGAGGTAGGTCACAATGACTCTTTAAAAACCAAGACTTGTCCTTGCCAGAACTTTCCCTGACCCGTATTTTTCGATCATACCACAGATTCCCACCAACTTTAGTAGGTTCAGTTAATTATTCTTAGGTCTAGGCATCAAATATTTTATGCATGATCAACATATCTATTTATTTAGATTTGCACATAATAAATCAAGCACAAAATGCAAACTTGTATTTCTAGAATTGAATCAATTAAACATTGAATATCAAAATAATTCTAGAAATTAATGCAACACAGAACATATAAGGGTTTTTTTTTAAAAAGAAAAATAATATTATTATAAACTGCCAGTCGGGTCGGGTCTAACCTGCGGCCCGCCCACACGGGTCGCCTGACCCTATCCAGGCGGGTCAACAACAACCGACCTTCAAGGCTGGTTCCAGTTCCTATGGGCTTTAAGGCCCTTGGGCTGACCCAATGGTCAGCCCAGCCTTTACCCAACACAGGTTAAGGCTTGTGCAATTGGGCTGGGCCTAAACCAGCCCAATATATGAAACTTCATCCGGGTAGGGATTCCTACTCGGAAAACTGGGTCCATGACCTGGTAAAAAACAATACACAGACCCGAAGGTTTGGGTTTAAGCCTTCTCTTGGCGGCAACTGCCGCCGCAACATCTGAGTAAGGCCAGGCGTCCATGGGGACGCCGCCGCCTACACCGAAAACGAGAAGGCCATGATCTTCTCGTCGTCAACGGTCCAAAACTGCTCGTGGTAAGTAGAGGAGATTTTAGCCTCCTCTCTGACCACCTGGTGCCACATGGAGGAGGTGAAAAAACCTCCCACCGACAGCTCCCCCTGTCCCTTGTCGCTGCTCTCCCTCCAAAACACAATATCAGAGAAATACAATATGAGGCTCAAAATCAAAAACACAATCAATATTCTGTTTTGCACCAAAAACCTGAATTGCCTTTTCTCCAAAACCAAAACTAATGTCAGAGAAAATTATGCTTTGGTCGTGGGGAGTGTGAACCAAAAACGAAATAGAGAGGCAGAGAGCAAAAAACGAAAGCACAAAGAAACAAAATTGTATAGGCACCGAATATACAAAAGGCTTATACCAAACATAATGATCTCAGAACCTGGCTCTAATACCACAAGTTAAAGTAAATAATCAAAATCAACATGATTTTATAAGCAGCGGAATTCAAACAGTAGGAACGATTACCTCCTACCATCATGCTCAGCACTTGGACAGAACCTCTAAACTAAAACAACAGTTATTAGCACAGAGAGAAAAGAAAATAACTGAGGCTCTTCCAACCTATGCCTATGCCTTTTTAGAGTGTGTCATAGATGGTATACACAGGCCTCTATTTATAGGCTAGGTCAGGGACCCTCAATATGGTACAGATTCTGATTTGTTCCTTCCATCAAGGAATATATCAAATCAGAATCAATCAAATTGCAATCTTTATCAATTACAATTAATCAAATTGTAATCAGAATCAATTTGACACTGATTCCATAATCTTATTAATTTATACTATAATCTTTACTTATTAAAAGATTATTCTCATATGTCAACTAGGTCACTTAAAAGGAAATATTCTAAGAACAAGTGCTAATGATGTATACTTTTTGACGTAATCGATGGGTTGCCCATATGGTTGTCCATTAGGCAGAACGAAAGGGGTTCCTAAAGGTTATGGGAAATGGGAAATGGCAGGGACTAAGGAATCTGCAACTGTGATAAAAACTATCAAATCATCTCTCTCTACACCTTTTTACAAACTTCAATAAAAATTAAATATCTTTAAAACTTTTCAACAATCTTTACACAAAAAACCTATAAAACTTCAATCTACATAAATATTTATAATTCATTAAAATCCTAAAAATCTTACAATTTTTTATAAAATGAACATCCTCTATGGGGATGATGGAGATGAGAAGTGTGGGAGAGAAAGATAGACCGGCTTAAAGGAGACCAAGTAGACGTTGAGGCGCTGGTGGAGGTGTCAGAGTGTGGCGGAAAGTGACAGGGCACGGTACACCCGCACGCGTTGTTAGATGTTTTCGCTTATTTGCCCCTCGAGATGGATTACGATGCTTGTTGGGTCTAAGGAATTTACATGGACCAACTCGATGACATGTTTTGCATAGCGTTGACAAGAGAAAATTAAAATGCTTATGGTTATGGCTTCACTTGGAATCTGTGCCTGAGCATATCTTTGGAATCTTAGAAGGAATCCCAGAAGACGAACATGGCATTTGGTAACTTCAAAAAAAATTTACTTTTATCAAACACAATTCAAAATTTTACTTTTAGTTTTATTATTCATTCACTAATTTTAATACCACCTCATTTTTAATACCAACACAAAATTCTAAACAAAATTTTAATAAGATTTTGAAATCAAAGGCACCAGAAGACAGTGCTTAACTTTCCTTTGACTTCGGTTGGAGGACAATCCACTTCATGTTCCACTTGCAATATGACAGCGCAAGTGATCCACTTCCAATACATCCAAAGACATTCTCTGCTACAGTACGGACCCTTTTTCCTTTTAGTGATTAAATTCATTTCCTTATCAAGTGACTATTTTACTAACTTATTTTGATATTCCTGGCAGTCTTCCCATGCGTTGTCGCCTTTAGGACTGAGTCATGCAGTCTACAAAACCAAATTTTCCACGCGGTTAGACTTTATGGTCGGAAAGGCAAGGCTCTTAATCTTAGAGAGAGAATTGCGACAAGATTTATAATGGTTCGGAAATATGCATACATCCACAAAGAGAGCGGCCAAAGATTTTACTATCTTGTGTTATTCTTGGGTTACATCATAGACTATTTATAAGAAACCTCAGACCCTGCATCCCTAAACCTATTAGAACTCAAATACTTGGATATCCTATTAGAACTCAACTACTTGGATATCCTAAAAATAGGAGCCATCTTTATCCAACAATCTCCACCTTGGCGAATATTACCCCTTAGGAGAAAATCAAACAATTTTTCGCCTCCATTTGGAACTAATAGGTTAGGAACACCTCCTCTCTCTAGCACCTGGAAATATTTTTCAAGTCCAAGCAATACTTGAACTTCTATGTGATAACTGGCTTACTCAACATGTCTGCAGTATTGTCAGAGGTGTGAACTTTCTCTAGCAATAATTCACTAGAAGCAACCAACTATCTGATCTTGTGAAACCTCCCATCAATATGTTTGGTTCTTGCATGATACACTTGGTTCTTCGCCTATTACAATGCAGCTGAACTCCACCTTATTGAACATTTAGCTTATTGACAAGCCCTATAAGCCACAAAGCTTCCATAGCAGCCTTAGTGACTGCCATGTACTCTGCCTCAATTGTGGACAATTCAACAACGGATTGAATCATGGACTTCCAACAAATGGGCCCCCCTGCAAGAGTAAACACATAACCTGTCTTCAATCTCCTTCTATCCAAGTCACCAGCATAATCTACATCCACATATCCCACAACTGACAGATCACTCTGCTATCTTCCAAACATAATGTCATAATCCGTAGTATCCCTCAAATATCTGAAAATCTACCTGATTGCATCTCAATGTTGTCTCCCTGGATTTGCCATATACGTGCTCATCATGCTAACTGCATGAGCCAAATCTGGCCTGGTACATACCATGGTATACATTAGACACCCCACTACACTGGCATATGGGACCTTTGACAATTCTTCAGTTTCTTCAACTGTCTTCAGGTACTATGAGGTAGACAATGGAAATGATTCGCCAAAGGTGTACTAACCGGTTTTGCATTCCCCATACTGAACCTTTCCAACACCTTTTCCACATAGCCCTCCTGAGATAACCATAATCTCCTAACATCCCTGTATCACACCCGTATCTATACGTACCCCCTAAGCTCACCTATAGAGGTATGCACACATGTGGGGATTATGGCACGAATCGGTCCTATGAAGTACTACTGTTTGGCTTCGAAAAAGTTTAGTGGAAACGTTTAGTTAAAAATAGTATTGTAATTAGAAATTTATTAAGAAAGAAGAAATAGGTTTCTAGGAATTTAGTGGAAAAGCGACATTAATAAATACATGATGATAATCTTTGAAGTTTGAAACTCTTGAAAGTTAAATAAAAGGAAATAAAAGAAAAGAAAACATAATATTGCAAAAAAAAAAAAATGAGATAAGAGAATTTTTGAAGGATAAATACACAGTTCTACTATTGATCACGGTGTTTCTATTTTACAAGAACATCCTTCAAGAGGATTACAAAAGTAGAGAAATAGATACAAAAGTGGAAGCTACTAAAGCTTTCGTACTACTACAACCGTGATGTTGCAACGTCAAATACACGAGTTGGCAAAACCCAAAAAAATAGACTAATACTGAGGTCAACTAATCCTCCGGCTCAGTAGTAGAGGTTAGGTCTACAATCTCAGTCTCTCCAATGCCCTTCGCCGGCGGGGCCAGTGGAGAAGGAACTATACATAGGAGGGCTGGGTCAACATTGACCAGCCCAAAATCCTTGAGACGGGGGAGTGGGGGTGGGGGTGGTCTCTTAAGGTACCAATGAGGCTCGTACTCCACAAATACCTTGAACGTGTCAATGACCCATGTTCGTCATTACGAGGATATATGGATCGAGATCCAAAGTCTGCTCACTCAAGAACATCTTCATCTGTCGGGTCCGATATCCACAGTGCCACATACAGGATATAAGACAGAGAAATGGGTGAGTCCTAATGACTCAATAAGGGGGAAAGGGACATGACATCCGAAGATAAATAAGCAGGAACAATCATAGTAGTAAGTAAACATTAATTAAGCACTAATAACAAAAGCAGGATAACGTATGATCGATGCAATGCAGGAATGATACACCTGTTTCCCGGTCATTTCACTTTCTTTCTTTTTTCGGTCCAGTAGAAGTGTCCCTACTGCACTCTATTTAACCTCTAGAGTCAAGGTTGTGCGTCCCTCCTCTCCTCCGAGATTGTCTTATGCCACCTACACCAGACCGGTTAGGCAAGCCTTGTACCATTGCTAGGAAACCAACCACTATTCCCTTAGTGGTGGCTTGCACTTTCCTGATGTGAACGGTATCGTCACTTGATCTTAGGACCACCTCTGGGTATAGGTTCTTTTTAGTCATAACAGTGTTTTCCATACCCACGAGATGATTATGTAGTATGGCATATCATAAGTATAACAATTTCACAATTCACATAAGTCGATTATAAAATGCACATATGCACTTTCACATTTTAATTTAAAGATAGCACAAGAATGCATTTGAACTTTAATAGAACATTAAAAAGAAAAAGAAATATTAGTATGTACTAATTAACTACGTACTATTTATGTTCTAATTAATAGAACTTAGGACTAAGGTTAATATTGAATGTCTTTTCTTTGATTAAGATAAATATATTGACACGCACTAACTACTTAGTCAATTGAAGTTGATTAACTATTTAATATTAAGTAGTATTATTTAATAATTAACCATTAATTCTTTTATTAAGTTTTAATTCAATTATTATTTATTAATCCACAAGAGGCTAGGCCTAATGGGCCTCATGATGGAGTGCCCTAATCTGATCAGATCTGGGCCTCCTTGTTTAAAATCTAATTTTTATTTCATTTTAATTAATAATTGCTTAATGGGCCAATTATGATCCACTACAAAAAAATAAGGCTTTAGCAACAGTCGGAGACCGCTGCTATAGGTTTTAGTAGCGTTGTTTTAGCAGTGGTATGTCCGTCGCAATAGGTTATAGCAGCGTTTTTTGCGACCACTGGTGAAAATCTTGACCTATAGCGGCAGTCACTTAGCAGCGGTCAAGACCGCCGCTAAAGACCTGAAGCGCTTTTTTGAATTTTTTTAGCAGCATTTTCGAAAACGCCACTATAGACCAATCGTTTTTTTTTTTTTGAATTTTTAGCAGCGTTTCTTTAAAACGCTGCTACAGGTCTTTAGCGGCGTTTTCTAAAATGCCACTATAGACCTAGCGTGTTTTTTTTTTTTAAGAAAAAACGTTGCGACAGCTTTATTTATAAAAACACCTGTGCTTATAATTTGTAATACAAATTTATTTTAATACCATAATTAATTGATGTAAAAAGCTAAGAACAAGAATAATAAAGCAAATATAATTCATCATTGATTAAATAACAAGTCTTACAAGTTTACAACACAAGAGTCTATATGAGTTTCTAACATAAAATAAAAATAACTTTAATCCTAGCATTAGCAAAAGCAGCTTCAGTACACCATCAGCACCAACACCATCTTCACCAAGTGGTAACTCTGCCATTGAAAAGGAGAAACGAGATAAGAAAAAATGAACAATATGCCAATAGCTTGAACAGAAGAAACAGAGAGAGATATAGAATATATAGAGGCATTTTAGAGGCACTCCAAAATTCATAAACATAGAAAGGCATTCCAAAATTCATAAACATAGAAGAGCATTCCAAAATTCATAAATATAGAGGCATTTTACAGTCCTAGCAATAAGATTGATATTGGCACATAGCAAGAATTTTACAATTTCTTCATACAGATAAGTATGCTATACAGAACTAGTGAAACCTTAGATAAAATCCACTAGTCATATGTTTAAAACTTGGTTATAAAATATAACCATAATTCACCTTAAGAGGAAAATAAGTTGGGCGCTTTGGCTTCCCGACTATGATACATGGTAGATCCCCAGAATAACGCAATTCTATATGACGATGATTAACAAAATAATCATAAACAGTCACTTCCACCTCATCTTCACCATCCAAATTATTTGCATTTCTCTGCTTCAGTGTAAATCTAGACATGGAAGCATAGAAATTACTCAAAAAACAACAGCACTACAAAGATACTAAGAAGTTGTTCCTTTCAATATAACACCTTATGCAACTAAGTTCTTTCACAGCATTTTGAAAGTCGAATGTTCCAAAGAAAAAAATATTTAACTTGTAAAAGATCCTGCCAACCCCCCACCCTCCTCCCTTCTTTGCTGTTTTACTTTCCAATCACACTTAAATGGATTACACCCTGCATCTATCTATATCCTTGATTGACTCAACTAAGGTATTTTTCAAAATGCAGTGTAATGAAAAAAATTTAGATTGCAGGCATTTGATACAACTTCATATTCATCTTACATACCATACGGTATCCCAACATCGAACACTAATTTCGCTAATTTCGTTTTCTTCATATTGAATATTTAGTTTTCTTCATATTCAACTTCTAATTCATATTACATTTGAAGTATTTGAATATCACTAATTTCGCTAATTTCCTTTGCTATCACAGAGAAATCCTTTTTTGCCTTATCTGCTTGTATTTTCATATGTTCTGAAGTTTCTTTTAGGATGATAATTGCTTTCTTGGAGTATACCTCGTATGCTTCTTGGGAAATGCTTTGCATCTTCAAGGCTTGTTCTTTGAAAGAGTCTAGAACCTGTTTCCAAGCTTCTTCTGAGTCTTCAGTACCCAATTTGAGATCATCCTTATCTTTCTCCACTTCAATACCCTGGATTCTTCTAGAGGGGGGGAAAAAAGCTACCATGAGGAGACTGTTATAATTGACCAAGCAAGAAGAAAGTCTAGATACACTCCACCTAAGAGCATGTATGTGAAAACAGATAAGCTATTGAAGCCACGCCTTGAATAAGCCACAAGCTATTACCTTCTTCACAATGCAAAACTTAATTTATCAAACTCCATCGTTAATAAGAACCCATCAGCGTTTAACAATGCTGCTTCCACAGAAGCTCAGGAAGCAAAGTAAGATGAGATATCCCATTATCAAATTTGTCACTGTCATAGTGTGTTGTAAAAACAATAGAATGCCCTTGTGTTGAAAATTAAACTATCGTAGGATAAACCTAAACACACAGCACTCAAAAATGCACTATTCTCAATTAACCCCAGGTGTCAATTATAAATTTGTCTTATTCAAACAGAAGTCTCGCAGCAAAGTCAAAGGCAGAATCCCCGTAAAGCAATTTCTCCAAACAAACCCGAAAAAACAGAGCTTTGCCTTGTTCAACAATTAGATTCGCATCTCATGCTCCGCTCAGCTCAATTGTTATACGACAGAAAAAAGTCAACTTGTTGACTCAAAATCCACGAGCAAAATCAACAAGAAAGCAAATGAACACGATGAGAAATTGCAGTTACAAACAATGAATATTTTCAAAAACATCAAATCTTTCTCACCGACTCCTTGTGCAAAGCAGCAGAAGCTAAAACCGACGGTTTCCATAGCCTCCGTCTATCTAGGGAAAGAAAACGAACCCCAACGCCTTTGGAAGACACAGCTCTAGCCACAACAGAAATTCTGTAGCAGCGAGGCCAGAGCAGCGGATCAAACCGTATAGACGGCACCATCGGAGTCCTCTTCGGAGAGGGAGCGAAAGAGACTGAGAGATTTCGAGGGAGAGGAGCTTGAGGGAGATCTGGAGCTTCAACACAGAGGGGAGGAGCTGGAGCTTCAAGGAAGAGGGAGGGGCTGGAGCTTCAACGAAGAGGGGAGGGGCGCTGTTGACGGAGAGGGCACCGATCAGAGGGGCTAGAGATTTCGATGAAGAGGGGAGGGGCGCTGTCGATGGAAAGGGCAGTGATCGGAGGGGCTGGAGCTTCTTCGACGAAGAGGGGGCTGGAGACTTTTAGGGCGCGGGGGAGCGGGAAGGGTTTAATTTAAAGGGAGATAAACGGTGAGTTTTGACATTTTTTAAGACAAGTCAAAACTCACCGTTTTGAGCGTTTTATTTTTTTAAATTTGTAGTTTTTCAGTTTTTTTTTTATAATAAGCTATATATATATATATATATGTGTGTGTGTGTGTGTGTGTGTGTGTGTGTTTTTAGTAAATTTAAATCAGTTGTAATTTGTAATAGTATTTAAAAATCTTTATACTTAATATTAAATACATAGCATATTATTTTACACTCTTTTTTATAACAAGTATAATAATCTTAATTAAAATAGGTTGGTAGTAATAATATATAATACTTATAATTTAAAAGTATAATGCCTTCTATATAACATTACATGATTTGTTATATGTGTTCATCATATACATGATATGTGCTAATTAACTTAAGTATTTTATATGTATGTACCTATATACCTAATGACTAAATCATAACCTCTAAGACCATATATTAAGTTATGTACTTTAATTGCATAAGCTAATCTCACAATATCTTTTTGTTTGAAATTAAATAATATATATATTACTAATTATTCAAAATATATATGCTCATTATAAGTATGATAATAGATGTTTTCTAAACTACTTAGATTTAGTCAATAAAATACAATTACCATAACAATCATATTTATCAATAAATATAATAACTTCAATTTTCATAACACTCCTTCTAATTCCATATTTTATTAAGTAGGTCCCTTAAAATAAAATTTTTTTAAATTATATATTAAAATAATAAAATAATTATTAACATTAAATAACTTATAATTAATAAATATTTTTTTTTGGCACTTATACCTATAGCAGCGTTTTTTCAAAAAACGCTGCTAAAGGTGTAAGCTTACAGCGGCGGACACTGTGACCATCGCTGTAGATACTTGATTTCTAGCAGCGTTTGCGCACAAACACTGCTAGAAATTAGACCTATAGCGGCGATCACTGTGACCGCCGCTGTAGCTTGCACCTGTAGCAACGTTTTTTAAACAAACGCCGCTAAAAGGGGACTATAGCGGTGGTCACCGCGAAAAAGACCACCACTAAAGGTAAACTTTTAGCAGCGTTTTCCAAAAAACGCCGCTAAAGTGGGTCTGTAGCCGCTAAAAAGACCACCGCTATAGGTGGCTTGTTGCGGCGTTTGTTCACAAACGCCTCTAAAAACACCCTTTAGCAGCGTTTTTACCGACCGTCGCTACAGACCTATTTTTTTGTAGTGACCCTTAATGAGGCCTTGTGATTTGGGCCTCGAATTTAATTAGTCTTGGGCCCAAATTTTTATCCTAAGACCTCTAAACAATGCTTAACACTGCCATGGGCCTAGATTTTACATCAGGATATTTTACCCCTGATTTTTACAGAAATACCGAAACTGCCCCTGGTGGCTGTTTTGGTCATTTTTACCTCTTTTCACATATTTTCTTCTTGAAATTTTTAGGCTTCGTCCAGTACACCACAGTAACCTACCTGAATTTTCTCAGGGCCTAAATTCACATATTTTTCACAAAAAAAGTACAAAGCAATTGGGTGTCTTGTAACTTAGAGAAAAATCTGCATGCATTTGTACTTTTGTGTTTTGCTACAATATGAGGTGTATAATAAACCAACAATAATCACAAAATGCATTCGGTATGAAGATCAGCAACCCAACAACACTTCTCATGGCTTTGATTTTCCATTTCCTTTCCAAAATCACCAATATCCATGCATGTAGCTAAATACCACTTACTAACCCATTTAAAATCATTTATACTAAAATAAAGCTTCTCATAAGGCACTGTCGTGGCATCCCTTTTGTCCCAAGTCCTTCTTTTGCCAATTTTACAATCTCAAGCTCATGATGTGCAAAATCATAAAGGATCCATAAAAAGAAAGATACGCAAAAAGAGAAAGCCATCAAAGTCATTGCATGCATGCAACTCATTCTACTCGTGGCCTCCTAGACTTTCTTTGAAGCTATTTAGGTCATTGACTATGGCTTCTAAACATGCAAAATCTCCTTGCTCACAGATCACATAACAGCCCCCATTTCCCACCTTTCATTTCTACCATATGCAATGAACTTCCATAAATCATCAACCTCTAATACGATCATCAACATGAAACCCGCAAATGAGGAAGAACTCATCAAAAACATGAGAGCTAGCTGCACCATTTTTGTAGTGATCAAGAAATGATAGTGAGCTATATTGTATGCAAACATGTCTACAACCTATTTTCTTCCCACCAAAAATCATCAACATCTACCCCTTACCTCTAAGTTTGATGGGTGCTTGATTTCTTTTGGAAAAAAAGACACCTAAAAACAGGTCACCATGTTAGGAAAAGAAAGGTAAAACAGAAGGGGAAAAAAGTGCAAGAGGAAGGGGATGGCCGAAAGTCACCTACCTCCCTCCCCCCACTTTTTTTTTCCTTCTTTCTTTCTTCCCTCCCCTACTTCTCTTCTTTTCCCTCTGGTCTTCTTCTTTTTCCTTTGGTCTGTCCTTCGGTCTGCCTTGATGCCTCACGCCACTCTCCTCCTTTTCTCTATCTCTCTCTCTTATTTCGATAACAACAAAGCTCTTTTAACTTAACCGAAGGTTTTTGGTGGCTAAAAGGTGAGTAACATTTGGTTAAAGTCTTTAACTCCACACCCTAGGCCTACAATAGCTAGTCATGAAGTGGTAGTTGTCTAAAAGAAGGCAGTCATGTTAAAGGTCACAATGGTCGGCTATAGAGGTAGATTTTGCCAAGTGGACAGTTGGCTCTTCCCTAGGCAATCATTAGAATTGCATATATCTCTTTTGCCCTCTCAAACAAGCCACCGAAATTTGCCCAAGCCTTCCAACGTGATTATGCATGCACAAAAGACAAAACAAAGACCAATAGGAGTACATGAGGTGGCCGAATCTAGGGGAAAAGAAAGTGAGAAAAAGTTATCACCAAGCCTCATGCACAAGTCCCATTCGGCCAAGTTATGGAATATGCATAAAGAAAATAATACAAGTTAGGGAATAGTGCAAAATTAATTAGACCAAGATATGATATAATATAATGATGAAAAAGTATTCAAGATCATAATATCTTACCTTATATTCAGCTATAAGCTGAAAAAGAAATTGAAGGTTGAGCAAAGATGATTATATATGCCAAATAGTAAGAACATTAAGGCAAGAAAATAAAATTAAAGTAAGATGACATTGGAAAGACTTTTAATAGAATTAAGTCATCTAATGCAAGTAGAAATGAATTAATAGCAAATATGAAGCTTATAAAGAAATAATATGCAAACAAATGCAAACACTTAGTTGAATAATAAAAGAATTAAAATGTTCGATCAAGTATGTTAAAAATCATGTAAGCTTAATAAAGAAATAATTTAGACTAATAAAAACTCCAAATAGCAATTATACTAGTTTTTAAATATGTCAAACAATTGAAGATAAAGAGGGTGTCACACCCTGTTCCTATGAATATTCATCCCAATAATCTTCTTGGCTACGTCCAAATCCTTCATGTCGAATTATTTACTCAACAAGGACTTTAACTTGTTGACTTCCTTTATATTCTTAGCCATAATAAGCATATCATCCACATACAATAACAAAAAAATTAATGAACCGTCATCAAGGCTCTTAACATATACATAACAATCATATTCAGATCTCTGGTAGCCAATTCTAATCATGTAGGAGTCAAATCGCTTATACCACTGCCTCGGAGATTGCTTCAATCCATAAAGTGACTTCTTCAATTTACAAACCAAGTTCTCATGTCCAGGTTGACTAAATCCTTCTAGCTACTCCATGTAAATTTGCTCTTCTAAATCACCATGTAGAAAAGCTATCTTCATATCCATTTGCTTCAAAGTCATGTCATAGTGAGCGACCAATGCCAATACTACCTTGATAGAAGTGTGCCTGACAACCGGGGAGAAAATTTCATCATAATAAACCCCTTTTCTCTGTGAGAAACCTTTTGCTACCAAGCGAACCTTAAAATTTTCCTCCTCTTTTTCTGATATTGCTTCTTTCTTCTTAAAAACCCACTTACACCTTATCGCCTTCTTCCCTTTAGGAAGTTCCACCAAGTCCCACGTTTGATTCTTATGCAATGACTCCATCTCCTCGACCATAGCACCTATCCATCTACTTTTCTCTAGGTCACTGATTGCTTCTTGAAAAGTTGTAGGATCTCCACTGCTAATGACAAGAGCATATGAAATCATATCTTCATAACCATACCTGACTGGTGGCCTGATAGTGCATTTAGATCTGTCTATGGCTATATTGTGATGCTCCTTAGGTTTTGAAGTAGTAGCCTTTGTATCCTAAACAATATTCTTATGCGCAGAAGTCTCTAACTGCACATGCACCACCTGCTTATCACTACTATAGCTTTCTGGCATTTTTCTCTTTACCCTGAGTACTTTTCAATATGAAATTTTTATCAAATACCATGTCCCTACTGATCACCACCTTGTTTGCCTTTGGATCCCAAAGCTTGTAACCCTTAACTCCTTTGGGTGAAGCTTCGATCTCTCTTCACTAGGAATGTGCACATAGGCTGGACAACCAAAAACTCTTAATCTAGAGTAATCTACCTCATTACCTGTCCACACCTCCTCTGCAACCTTACAACCTAGTGCTGCCTTCGGTGACCTGTTAATCAAGAAACATGTCATATTTACTGCATCTATCCAGAAGTTCTTGGCAAGTCCAGTATTCAACCTGAGACACTGCGCTCTCTCTGTAATAGATTAGTTCACCTTTCGGCCACACCATTTTGTTGTTGTGTCTTGCGTAATGTAAAGTATCTCTTTATCCCATGTTGCTCACAAAACTCCATAAACTTTGCAGCTTTGTACTTAGTACCATTATCTGTCCTCAACACTTGATCTTCCTCTTGTCTGATTTTCCACTTCAGCTTTCCACAACTTGAACTTGGCAAACGTCTATGACTTGTGCCGCATGAAGTACACCTAGACCTTTTTGGAAAAATCATCAATGAATGTGACAAAATATACATGTCCTTCCCGTGATGCTACCTTCACCAGTCCCCAAAAGATCTGAATGAATGTAATCAAGTATACCTCTATCTTGTGTGTAGCTGTCTTGAATTGCACAGGGTTTTGCTTCCCTAAAACACAAAACTTGCAAAAATCAAGCTTGCATGTCTTCATGCCTTTCAACAAATTTCTCTTGTGAAGTTATAACATACCCCTCTCATCCATATGACCCAACCTCATATGCCACAAAATAGTACTATCAGACTCAGACTCCACAGAAGCAACTCCCCCTACAATTGTACTACCTAACAACTTGTAGATATTTTTTGAACTTTTCTACCCTTTCATCACTACCATCACACCCTTAGTCACCTTCATTACTCCACCTTCAGACTTGTAAATAAACTCTTTGAGTCTAAAGTACATAATGAAATAAGATTTATTTCTACATCTGGAACATGTCTAACATTACATAAGTTCTAACCATACCATCAAACATTTTAATTTTGATATCTCCTATGCCAATGATTTTACAAGGTGGACCATTACCCATTGTCACAATACCATAATTAACTGACTTATAGGTGTCAAACCAACCTCTGTTGGGCGTTATGTGAAACGAACATGCTGAGTCCAAAATCCAAGAATCAATGGGGTGCTCTAGAACAAATGAAATAGAAAGCATGTCACCATCCACGTCTTCTGAGTCTTCCTCCACTACATTCGCAGATTTTGAGGAACCTTCATTCTCGTCGTCTTGAATCTTTTTATGCCCTTTATTACCATACTTAAAACAATTGATATCTTTCCTAATCCTGGACTTTGAACAAGAATTCTTGCTATTTGAATCACCCTTCGTTTTGCTTCTTCCACGCATTTGGTTATCTTTCACAATTAGTCCTTCCCCCTGAGAACTCTCATCACTGGCTCTCTTCCTCTGATGAAACGCCAACAAGGCCCCTGTGACATCCTCCAATTCCAAGGAATTCTTTACCCATGTCAGAGCCGTAACCAAATTCTCGTAAGTAGTAGAAGCTGGTAGAGAATTATACAGCATCAACACCAGCTTGTATTCGTCTTCGAACTTCACATCAACCATTCAAATCTCTAACAATCTAATTAAACACGTTGATGTGTTGGCTCAAATCTGAGCCCTCCACCATCTTAAGACCAAACAACCACTGCTTAAGATAGAGTTTGTTCATCAACGACTTCGACATGTACTGGCTTTCCAATTTCAACCAAATTGCCGCCGGAGATTCTTCGTCTATGACGTGATACATCATATCATCAGCCAAAGAAAGCCAGATAGTAGTCACTGCTTTGGCCTCAAGCTCCTTCCACTTTATCTCTGACGTGTCATATGGCTTCTTCCCGTGTAGAGCCTTTACCATCCCTTGTTGCACCAACAGACCTTTTGCCCTTTGCTGCCACAATCCGAAATTCCCAGTTCCGTTGAACTTCATCACATTGAATTTAGCAATCGAAGTATTTACCACCATTATTGAACCTGGAGCTCTGATACCAATTGTTGTTATCGTGCACACCAATGATGAAAAATATACATAAATTAAAGATAAATATATGTATATATGTATATATATATATATATATATATATATAGATAGAGAGAGAGAGAGAGAGAGAGAGAGAGAAAGAATTGAGACAGAGATTTTACGTGGTTCAGCAATATGCCTACGCCCTCAGGAGAGAGTGGCCAAAGATTTTACTATCTTGTGTTATTCTTAGGTTACATCATAGACTATTTATAAGAAACCCCAGATCCTACATCCCTAAACTTATTAGAACTCAAATACTTGGATATCCAATTAGAACTCAAATACTTGGATATCCTAAAAATAGGATCCATCTTTATCCAACAGTCTATCTCACCTAAACTAGTATATGAAGTATACCTTACTTTTGGGGATTTTAGGTTTGGAGAGGAGACTTCAGCGAGAAAATTTAATTTGTATAAAGTAACTTCCTTTTAAAAAGAGGAATAAATGCCAAATTGGTCCCTGTGATATACAAGAAAATCAATTTAGTCCCTGAGTTGCCAAAATCATAAAATCAGTCCCCCTGTTCAATAACTCGTTTGCCGATGGTCCCCCCACCCCATTCTATTAACTCCATCATCGGAGCTTACTCCACGTAAGCCCTCAACGCCACCTATTTGGCACGTAAGCCCTTGACATGTCACAAAAAAAAAAAGGTTGCGTGACCCATTTCTTTTCTCGCGTGACCCCACCCATACAAACCTTTTCTCAAAAGCTTCTCTGGTTTACACTTTTCAAACCCTCATACCACTTTCATTCCTGTAGATGTTGAGGCTAGGAATGAATCGTTGATCTGCTTCACCCTCTAGGAATAAGGTTTACGATTATTTTTCACTCCCCATCATATCATGTTGCACCCAATTCCAAGCATTGTCTTCCTAAAAAACATGGACTCATCTAGTTCGGTGTCCTTTGCTTCTGGAATTAAGGCTTACTACTGCAATTGTGGCCTCCAAGCATCTCTGAGGACATCTTGGACAGAGAGAAATCCTGGAAGGTGCTTCTTTAGATTGCCCAAGATATGGTGCAAAATCGGTAAGTGTATGTGCTTGATTAAATGTCAAAGTGAAAAGTCAACTTTTTTCTTACACAACAATATGTCCTCTAATGACTTCATAACAGATGCCACTTGAGTGTAGGTATTTTGCTTGGCACAACCGTCCCCTCTGCATGCAATCATTGAAGTTTTTTCCTGGTTTGTTGATTCCTCATGTAGAATTCAAAATGTGTTTACCGTGTAGCTATGTAATTGGATCTTGATATGTAAGGCTTTTGCAATCAAATGATCCTTCAATGTAACTTTTTTACATGTTGGTCTTCAATGCTTGTTGGTCTGTAAATCAGTAGTGTGTATTGTCTACTTCAAGCATAAATTTGTGTCTTCATCTAGTATGGTTGCATTCAATTAGGCAAATAACATTACCATTTCTGTCAAGGTTTAATTTCGGGCAAGAAGCAATATGTTCATTTTGGGCAGCTAATAAGTTTCAACAGAATTTGAATGCACATTTCCATTTCAACTTATAGAACTTGAAGATAATTCGGGTAGCTAAAATCTTTGAAGTAACCTTTTTTACAGAATCAACATACACTGTAAGAAATAGTATTATAGGTGATAAATGTTTGGGTGTCACCAAATTTTGTCACCTAAAGTCAGATTTTCCTGACAAAACATTAATTCTGTCACCCAAAATCATCTAGGAATGCCAAATCTGATCAGACCGGTCAAAACATCGTTCGGACAGCTTTGTGGTGTGACAAAATACAGGTTGTTGCCAATGAGTGACGATTAGTATTGTCACAAATATTTCATATCCGTTTGGACAGATATAAAGCCTATTCGGACTGATATCTGGGTGACAAAATACAAATCATTGTAAATGAGTGATGACTAGTATCATCACAAATTTTTCTTCCCCGTCCGGATGACTTTTTGACCCCATCCAAACAAACTTTAGGTAACGATAATGATTGTCACTAGTTAGTGATGCATTCAAAATCTTCATGCATACTTAAACCCATCTGGACACCATCATGTACATCCCAACGCCCAAAATGATAACTACATTCGGACGCTAGAAAGTTATCTGGACAGGAAGGAATGCTTCTTTAGCAAATTGTGTGGTTCCACATTGCACAATTTCACACACATGATGTCGACACTATCCGGACACTAGTAGGTTCTTGTAGATTTTTGAATCTGCCATTTAATGAGGTTGCATTTGATTAGACAACATGTAAATCTAACCATTGGTGACTGTCCGAACAGGCCTCAAAAGCGTGCGGACGCCTAAACTCGTAACTTAAAAATAGACAAAGTTGTCAAAATCACATTCTTACCCATTCCATTTTGATTTTCTCTCAAACTTCATAAATTTTTTCCACATTTCGAGATCTATACTCACAAGCTCAGGTAATACCTTCTTCGTGCTTTTGTATTTCAATTTTCATGCATTTTGATTGTTTTTTGGAGGATAATATAATTATTTCAATTTTGTGTTCATCAAAGCCCTGTCCGAATAGTTTTTAACATGTTTGAACAGGCTTATATGATAATATTGACGTTTTTAGTTAAAACATCTTTTTTTATTGGTCCGGACGATTTGACTATATGTTCGGACACATATATCATAAATGTCACCTTTTCAAGGTTGTACGAACAATTTTGATAATGTTCGGAAGGTTGTTGTCAGGTTGGTCGTGGATCCATCTAAGAAATGTATCACAAAGGTCAGGGCACAGACAGAGAGACAAGCATGGTCAAACACTGTGGTAGTGGGGCTAAATAAGAGTATCTGGACGATGGTGGAGCTGACGCAGACGTTTTGCATGGATATCCATACCCGCTTGACCATTCTAGAGAATAATTCTGCTCTAATAAGGGTCGCTCTGAGGGAAGAGATGGCTACTATGCGGAACGAACTGACTTTCGTGACAGGACACATGTCCCAATTGTACCAGTCTCTCAGTAGTGCTCCGATACAGCTCCGGACACTTATCAGACGAGTGGATAATATGGAGGAGCGGTTGGAGCATGTTCGTGATGCCATCAGACAATATCTCAATGAGCCAGCATGTCCTCGTGATTTATACTGGTTTTTTCGCTATTATTTACTTTATGATTATGTTTTCGGCTTGTAGTAGACTTTATGATTATATTTTTGGCTTGTACTAGACTTTATGATTATGTTTTTCATTTGGGATTTCTATCTCTGATATTTTGTATTAATTATGTTTTTCATTAGTTTAAATTTATTACAATTTAAATGGATGGTTAGTATGGTTTTAGACTTAATATAGGTCACCCGAACCTAGAGAGGGGTGAATAGGTTCTTTTTTGATCTTTTACTTTGTTGCACACTACACAAGAATATCAGCATGTTCAAGAATCTAAAATCTTTATCAAGATTTGTATGTATATGTGGAATCAAACCATAATTGCTTCATCAATGATGGAGACTAAATTTGTGGCGTGCTTTGAAGCGACATTGCAAAGTTTATGGCTGAGGAACTTTATCTCAAGGCTTGGAGTAATTGATTATATGGCCAAGCCGCAGAGAATTTATTGTGATAATTCCTCTGCAATGTTTTTCTCCAAGAACGATAGTTATTCCAATGGTGCAAAGCACATGGAGCTTAAATATCTTAGTGTCAAGCAGGAAGTACAGAAATAAACAGTGCCCATTGAACATATCAGAACTTCACTTATGGTTGCTGATCCTTTGATGAAAGGATTGATAGGAAAGCAATTTAAAGAATATGTTGAATTTATGGAGCTTATGAGTTTGCTCATGAAGTGAACATGTTACTGAAGTTTATTGATATATTATATGCTTTCTTTTAGGCATATGTGGATATCCATTATAGTTTTTTATGTTTTCTTGTCTTTCACTTTTATGTACATTGAAAGGTGTGAATGCATGATGGCAAGAAAATTGTCTGAAATAGACATGAATTTAAACCAAAGGCATTATTGTGTTGGTCTTTATTATCCTAGTAAAGATCATGTTGAGTAAAGTTGCAAGTGTTGTGGTACATGGAAGGAACTTTGTTCTTAATATAACAAATGACCGCCATGACTCGCATTGGTAGTTAGTTTGACATTGATATAATGAATTCATATGAAGTATTTTGGACCAGGAAGGTTTTCAAAAATAAAGCGTGCACGTGTATAGTTTTTTGTTATAAACCCATTAGAGTTGTTTTATGAAATTTTTAAATTTTCAAATGGCAAAAACGAATTTTTGTTTTATAGGTGTATGGGCCAAGTGGGAGAATGTTAGAATATTTATATTCTATAAGGTGTCTCATACGCCCTAATCACCCTATTAAGGAAATATGGGTTTATACTGGTCCAAAGTGAAAGGTTAACTTAATATGAGTTAAGTGGGTTTATACGTTGAAACGAAATATGGGTTTATACGTTGTTAGAGTGATCCTACTCTCATTGAAAAACTCCTATTCTCATTGAAGAACACCTACTCTCATCAAAGGACATCAACAATGGATTCAGGTATGCGTTTAACGCAATTGTGAAGAACATAATGATTCAAAGATCCTATTGATGAAATATTCAATCAAATTGTATAACACACACATCTGAATTTAGTAGCCAAAAGAAATTTTTTTTTGCCAATCCAAATACAGGTTAAGTTTTTTTTTTTTTTTTCTATAGAAGAAAATTAGAAAACAAAAGTTCATAGTGGCATCCAGGATATATTCATACTCCGCTAGGAATTAAAGTCTACACATAAGAATGAAAGTCTTTTCTTTTTGGTGGAAACATTTAAACAAGTGTTCTCATTTGATCCATCAATAATTTACGTGTACAGCAGGCTTCCCTTGGGGCTTGGACCACATTTAAAGAGTTCACATGGCACCTAGTGGGAAGATCTTGGCAACAGAATGTACTGAATGCATACTGAATGCTTTGGAATCATGTACCATAGACATCTTTCACGACTTGGTAAGACTGCTTTTCTATCCCTTGATTTAGACATAGCTAGATCTAGAAACATCCTACATCCATCCAGAATTCCTAAAGCAATTCCTCTTAAAGAATTCTTTCTTTTTCTAGAGTTGCTTTTTCTAATCTTCTGTTTATTGTTGTTTCTTTCTACCTCGGAAAGAAAATCCCAGTACAACCCATTATGCCATGATAAATGTTAAATCTTTCTATTGTTTTATAGAGAGACATTTCATCTGGTGAATTTTATTGTTCAAAGTAGTACCAATATGGAACGTTGTTACCATTATCCATGCAGAATGAACAAACTTGAAGATGATACATGGGGTTCTGGTGCTTCTCAAAATATCTTTTCTGTTCAATTCTGTTGCAGAACAAGCATTATGCTCTGATATATTGGTTTGAGTTTCTAGCCATAGAAGGAAGGCACCAGGACTGGCAAAGTTGTTTCGGCTCTCTGGGATTTCCTAAGAAACCTGTCTTGGATTGCTATATTAGTGGAAATGGAACAAAGGTTGGCATCATGTTTTTTTTTTCTTGTCAGAGTTCTTATCATGCTAGTTTTTAGTTACTGTTATACTGGTTATGTTAGAATGGTATCGAGTCTTCACTCCGTTTCCCTTGTGCATTGAATGGTGAGTCTAAAAGGAAATTGAAATGCAGATTGTACAAAAATATGCTGAGGAAAGTGCTCATCTCAATCCACCTCATACATTTGTGCTATGGGTCGTTGTGAATAATCAACCACTCCAAGAGGTTAGTCCCTAAGCAGTCCAACAACAACCCTCTGCCCATTTCTTTTCTCTTTGTTGCTCACCAAAATATGGTTGTTCTTAATGTAGGACTATCAAAATTTTGCAACCTATGTTTGGAAGGCATATAAAGGTACTGGCACCAAAGGTCTCACTACTAGAAAATTAACTTTTAGTGCGAAATTCTCAGTGACCAAATGAATTTCGTCACTAAAAGTCTATTTTTAGTGACGAAATGCTATTTTGTCACTAAAAAAGGGTTTTTCGTTGACGAAAATTATTTTCGTCACTAAATTAACTGATCGATCGTTGTATTTGATTAGTGATCGATCGATGGTTTACTGAGCGATTGATCAGTCCATCTAAACTGTGCGTTTATATGTAAGACGATCGATCATTTATTGTAACGATCGATCGGTATATTATGCTGTGCGTTTTAGAAGTGATCCTAAGCAATCGATCGTTAAGCTTTAATGTGAAGCGCATTATTTTATTAACGAACGATCGATTGTCTGTGCACTGAAAGGCATCGTTTTACCTTTCGTGTTAGATCGGTCAAATGGACTGATCGATCGCCATGTCACGATTGATCGCATATGTTATCAATCGATCACTGTTTTCATAAACGCACCATTTTCAATTGTTGATCGATCGGTATATGTTGTGATTGATCGCTTTGGATGGCGATGGATCACCTTTTTGTTGCATCTTCATTAATACTTTAATTACATTATTGTGATTACTTATTAACACATTTATATATAATTTTTGCAGCATACATAAAATGTCAGGAGTTAAGTGCATGCGCACAACGAGAACCGGACGGGATCGTCGTCCCAAGACCAGGAAGTCGCTGATCAATGATGACTTGGAGAGGCGAATGGAGTACCTGAGGGGACGGCGGTGGCCAAAGAGCGTCCAGTGACGCTTTTGATTTTGACCACTTATTGTACGAGGAGCACTCCCTCTACCAGCTCTTCGAGTACCAGGGATTTCTTCATCAGCTCTCGTGGACTGAGGGGTTTTGTGTGGACACACTTGTGCAAGATTTCTTTTGTGCACTCGTCTCGGTAGATAGAGCACTGAGGTGCAGCTAGAGGTGCGAGGCGTGCAGTTCTTATTCTCGGCAGACGTCATTGCCGATTTCTTGCACTGCCCTGGCCCGAGACCCCTGCTTCCCGCGGTATCCCTGATGGATGAGAAAAGGACATCAGAGCAGGACTTGTGGATGCTGATGACGGGGAAGACCTCTGCAGTGGTGGGCAGCATAATCAAGCAGAGTGAGTTCAATACATTTTGGCAGATTTTGCACCTTATCTGGACGCCGAACGTCGATGGCAGAACTCATTCTACCGAGTGCCCGTTCACTAGAGCTCAGTGCATGCTCTTGCTGGCCAGCAGACACGGATAGATTTCCCACTCTACATGTTCGAGCTGATCATGGATGACGCTTGGGGAATTAAGGATAACAGCCTCCCGTACGGCGTGTTTCTGACGCAGTTCTCATCCAGCGGGGTGTCGTAATTGGTGACGGGGAGACCCGTAAGGAGGTGATGAGCGCGGTGAACAAGTTCACCTTGTCCAGGAGCAAGGGGCAAGAGGGGGCTCTGACTCGACGGTTCACTCGTAGAGTCGAGCGGCCGCAGAGGAGGCAGCACGAGCATCGACCGACACCAGACCGACCAGATCAAAGGCACCTCTCGAGATGGGAGAGCCTACAGTGCCTCCTCCTGGGTGGCCTAGCTATTTGCGGATCTCGACAGCCGTGTCGGGCTACTGTGAAGACCACTCTACAGCCTCTTCAAGAGCAGGTGGATAAATTGACTAAGGAGGTGCAGGAGCTCCGGGATGATCAAGAGAAGCTCCGGACCGCTTTGAAGGGGAGTGCACTGTTACGTTCCTGCGCAACAAGGCGATCGTGGCTCATATGAAGGGGGTCAACGAACAGCTGGAAGAAATCAAGAAGACTCTGGATGATTTCAAGACAGAGGCAGATCCACAGAAGATTCCTGGAGATATTCCTGATGACATGGTGACTTTCCGTGATGCTGTTCAGCCTTGATATTTTTATGATGTTTTTACTATCATTTTAGGACATACATTTGGATTTATGTTTTTATTTATTTGTTTCAGACATATATGTTTATTTGGATTTTGGTTTTTATTTACGTATTTGGGATATTTATGTTTATTTGTGGATATGTAGTGACTTTGATTACAGCTTATGTGTTTTTAATTTGTATTTTTTTTCCCGACACTTAGATACATAAATTGACCAAAATACCCTTTTGTTGGCAAAATTAACAAAAATTGCAAAGTTAAACAAGTAAATAAAAAAATACATACAAATATAAAATTTATAGCGAATTAAATAAGTAATATAAGATTTTAAATAAAAATTTTTTAAATTTTAAGATCAATCGATCGTGTTTTAGGTGATCAATCGTTTAATTATAGTGTCGTTTAGATATTTCTAACCGACCGATCATCGATCGATCGATCATCAAGGACGCCGTTTTTGGCTTATTAACGATCGATCGTTAATTCGATTATAATTTTCGTTAGACGAAGCGATCGATCATTATCATAAAGCTGTCAATCGGTTAGTGTCGTTTTAAATAATCGATCGGTTTGATCGATCGGTACATAAATTTAATGATTAAACATTTGTGATTGAATAATGTGAGCTTAAATAATTAGAAATACAAAATATATATTAACAAAGTATGTTAGGATATATTTAGATTACATAAAAACATATCAAATATACTTATTAATATTTAGGAAAGCATGTACAAGTTGTACATGTTAATCAAATAAACATTTTGTAAGAGTTAGTATGAGCAATGTACTAAGATGTCATAAACTAGTGATATAAACTTATTTAACACATGATTATAAGTTATTAGTATAAGGTATGTATTAAAATGACATTTAAGTAAAATAATTTTAATAATTAAGTCATTTGTTAGGTTAAAAATTTTTTTTAATAATTAGTTTAACGATCGATCGGATGTTACCGATCGATCGTCGAAGGACGGTGTCGTTTAATGGTTTGAGACCGATCGATCGTATATTAAGATGATCGATCGCTATCATCGTCGTTTTTAATTCGTTTCATGATCGATTAATTGTGGCGATCGATCGGTTGAAAAACTTCGGAATTTTAAAGCTGACAAGGCGATCGATCTTATCGATCGATCGGTGTTTATCGTGCTTGAAATGCCAAAATGCTCTAAGGCGTGGGTGAAGTGCAAAACACACCCACACAACGAGGAGACCAAGGCTTGCGGCAAGGAGTTATTTTCCTCTTAAACTTAGTCCAAATACCGTCCTTTTGGTTGAGAGAGTGTTTAGAATAGATTAAGAGGAAGCCAAGCTCAAATTGATTGGTTTTTTAACCGAGTGAATATTGAAAATTTTGGGCGAAATTTGTGAGATTTTGGTAGAGATTTAGTTCGTTTTGGTGTTGATTTCGTGCAAGAGGTAATATACTCTACTTACATTACGATTTATGAATGATTTGGTTGGTTATTTGATGATTATTTTGATTTGGGTATTTGTGGGTATTGTGGATATGATTTGTGATGATTAGAGCTTATTAGGATGTTTTTAATATGTACATTGGAATGAGTATTGAATGAGGATAATTTGGGAGTATTTGGGCGTGAATTTGAGTGTGTGGGGAGGGTTTGCATGGTTTTATCGATCTGGGTAATTGACGATCGATCGCCATAAGTGACGATCGATCGTCTGTTTGATGGTATATAACCGATCGATCGTTATGTTTTAAATGATCGATCGAGATGGTTGTATGACGAATATTTATACCGATCGATCGGTGTTTCACGCAAGTTGCAAATTATTGATGATGTGTAGCATTTATATTTATTTACATGTTTGATTATTGAAGTGCTTGAGTTCTGGAAATAAATTATGTAGTTTGAGAAGCATGGAGGATGAATATTGGAGTGTTTTTGACTTGTTTGTTTGGTTATATTTTTGGGATATAATGTGTGTACCCTTAGACCCGTTCAAGGGTTAGGACGCGATAAATATGCGTTTATCGCGTAATAACCCTTGAATTGTCCAAAATATGGACAGTTTGAGATTGTGTATTCGTGGTTGGACGAGTTCGGTACTTGTGTCCTGTCCAGTCTTGGAGGAAGTTCGGTATCATCTACCTTTTGTCTTCTGGGTATACTACTAGCATTGGTGTATGACGTCATACAACTATCGTTGATGACGTTTGCCCCAACGCTGGTGCGTGTACTTGGGGACTGGGGGAGATGCTGCCGAATTTTTTCAAGTATGGATGGACGCAAGTCGAACTGACGTTCAACTCCGAATGCACAATCTTGAATGGGATAGGACCTATCAGCTGGGCATAAATGTCAGTTCCAATGATTGGGTGTTTATGAGTTACTTAATGTCGTGTATTTTTTAGATTGGTGGCGATGGATAAGAGTTGGGTTTACGAGAAAAATTGGTTTGGTGAAAAGTATGCGGAGGGGGTCCGTGGGTTTGTCGGTATGGCTGCTTGTTGTGTAGACTCTCGGGGTCAGATCAGATGTCCGTGTCGGAAGTGCAGAAATGTAGTGTTTCAAGTGTTGGATAAAATGGAAGATCATATATACATTAATGGGTTTGATGTGAGCTATAAGTTATGGGTATTTCACGGGGAGGGTATTCAACTTACTTCAAATCTGAGTCAAGAGTCCGGTGCGAGCTTACCACATATTGATGATGATTTAGAGGGAGATAGCTCTGATGGGATGGAGGAAATGTTAACCGATATTCGTGGGGTTAGAAGGTGGGGCGGCAGGGTTGAAACGGAGAACCCTAATATTAGGAAACCCCCACTTCGGGACCGAAGGCTTTACACCATTTAATAAGTTATGGGAAGAGGCAAACATGAATTGTATCCTGGATGTACCAAGTTTAGTAAGTTGTCATTTACGGTCCGGTTGTTGCATGTGAAGTCGGAGAATAAGTTGTCGGTTAAGGCATTTGATATGGTGTTACAGTTAATGAAGGAGGCATTGCCAGAGGGAGAGACTTTACCAAAATCGTATTACGAGGCGAAACAATTGCGAAAGGGTCTTGGGTTTAGTTATGATAAATCCATGCATGTCAGAATGATTGTGTGTTGTTTTGGAAGGAAAACAGTGAGTTAGACAGATGTCCGTATGTGGGGTGTCTCGGTGGAAATTCGAAGATGACTTGCGCAATCGAATTCCCAGGAAAGTGTTGCGTCATTTCCCTTTAATCCCTAGACTTAAACGTTTGTTTACCACAAAAGATGTAGCTCATGACATGAGATGGCATAAGGAAAAACGGGTCGATGATGGGGAGAGTTTGAGGCATCCTGCAGATTCATTGGTTTGGAAGAATTTTGATAAGGACCAGTTGGTTTGCTCAAGATGCCCGCAACGTCCGCCTTGGTCTTGCTTCTGACGGGTTTAATCCGTTCGGAAACATGAGCAATGCGTACAGTATTTGGCCAGTCGTTGTGTTTCCATATAATTTACCCCATGGAGGTGTATGAAGGTCCCATTTTCACTGATGACTCTTTTGATCCCGGGTCGAAAGTCACCGGAAATGATATAGATGTATATCTTCGACCCTTAGTGGACGAGTTGAAACAACTATGGGAAGATGGAGTTGAGACACATGACGCTTCAGATGGGACGACATTTAAGATGCATGCAGCTTTGATGTGGACCATAAATGATTTTCCAGCATATGCCAATTTATCTGGATGGAGTACCAAAGGGAAGTTGGCATGTCCAACGTGTAATTTAGACACTGACTATAAGTGGTTGAAGCACGGAGAAGAATGTGTTATATGGGTCATAGGAGATACTTGACACCGGGGCATGCATGGAGATATGATGTGGATACGTTCGATGGAAAAGAAGAACATAGACTTCCGCCTGGGAGTTAACTGGTGAGGACATATTGGAACAATTGACGCATGTCGGGGAGACTATCTTTGGTAAAGCGTCAGGGAAGAATAGGGGAAAGAAAAAACAATCGTCGGAACGTTTGAATTGGACGAAGAAGAGCATCTTTTTCCAACTGCCGTATTGGAGTACGTTAGGGTTACGGCATAACTTGGACGTGATGCACATCGAGAAGAACATATGTGACAACGTGATTGGGACGGTGATGAATATCGAGTTCAAGACCAGAGATTCAGCGGGTGCACGTAGAGATTTAGCTGAAATGGGGGTTAAAAAAGACTTGCACTTGGTGTATGACGGTCGGGTTGAATTGATGCCTCAAGCGGCGTATACTTTAACTCGGGAAGAGCGAAGGAGGGCCTGTGAGTGGTTAAAAGATGTGAGGTTCCCCGATGGTTATGCAGCTGAGATTTCACGTTGTGTGAATCTAGATGAGTTGAAGGTGTCTGGAATGAAAAGTCATGATTGTCATGTGTTCTTGCAGAGGGTTCTTCCAGTGATGATCCGAGGGTTGTTGAAGGAAGACGTGGGTGGCGCAGTGACTGAATTATGTTTGTTTTTTCGAGAGTTGTGTTCACGTACGTTGAAGATTTTGTATTGCAGAGGATGTCAGAAGATATCGGGATAATTTTATGCAAGTTGGAAATGATTTTTCCACCCGCTTTTTTTACAGTGATGATGCATTTGGCGGTCCACTTACCGCACGAAGCAATGCTTGCTGGACCCGTACAGTATAGATGGATGTATCCAGTTGAACGGTTGATGGGTGTCTCGAAACGGTATGTGAAAAATAAGTCGTCCCGAAGGGTCGATTGCAAAAGCGTATATTGAGAATGAGTGTTCGACATTTTGTTCCCAATACCTCTGAGGGGTCGAAACAGTGTTTAATCGCAGAGATCGAAACTACGATTCTGACGGCGAAATGGAGGTACCAGAAAGGTCATTGGATGTGTTCACTCAGAGAATTAGATTGATGGGCTGCAAAAGGACATGACATAGACCGAACAGAGTTCAAGAAAGCTCGGTGGTTTGTGCTGAACAATTGCAAAGGCATCAGCAACTACTTAGAGTAAGTAAAATAAAATTTCATAGGTTTTCTATAATATACAGTCGTTGATTAACCTTATCGTTACAGTGAACACATGGACGAACTTCCGCCCAAGGAGTTGGTGACATTTCTCGTATGCATGAGGAACAATTTCCGGATTGGTTCTTAGGGCGAGTAAGTGTTATTGACAAAGAATTCAAATTAATATGTGTCTTTGTTTTTAATGACCTAATATATTGTTGTAGGTTCAAACATTACGTTCTCAAAATCCATGTACATCGTCGATGAATTGTATTCATTGGCACACGGGCCTGATACACGAGTGATGCGTTATTCTGCATGTGTTGTGAACGGATGTAGATATCATACAGTACAACGGGAAGAACGACGGAGAACTCAGAACAGTGGTATTAGTACCGGGATCACATGAGGGAAATCCAATAGAATTTTACGGGAGACTTGTAGACATTTATGCCATGCAATACTTTGGGGAAATACAGTATATTTGTTTAAGTGTGATTGGTGGGACGTCGGAGATCACCGTGGAATTCGTATAGACGAGAACTTTAAGAGCATAAACACTTCCCGACTGTGGTACTTAGAAGATCCATTTGTTTTGGATCAAGCAAGTCCATTTTTTGCAGATGATGAAACCGTGCTTGTAGAAGTGTGTGACCTGAGATCCGGACGGTGAAGTTGATGTAAATGTTGAATCGGGAGCAGCCATCACGAATGAAGGTATCAGGAGGACGATGCATTGACTTGTTTATAGACTTCGACAGTTTAACCTTAATCCACTACGGAGGGATGACGTTGCGCCAAACGTTATCCAAGCTTCTGATGCAATTGATCGAGGAAGAAAAGACGTGTAGATAGTAATGATGTTTCAGAGGGGGATGAAGCAGAAATTGAAGAAAATAGTGAAGAAAGTGGGGACGAAGATTCATTCGAAAGTGATAGCGACTCTACAAGAATCGGATTCTGATTAATAATATCTTCAAGTATATTTTCTTTGTAATGTTGATGTTTGCTGAACTATTTTTACTGTTATTGTCTCTTTTACCACATCTTTATCATTTATTTTGTTATGTCACAGCTTGTACGGTGAAATGAAGCGTGGACGAGAATTTCCTTCAGTTACTTCTGGACAGTTGCATAGCGCAGTTACTCGCGTAGTATGAGTCCGATCCGAGTCCTACTCCAAGCGCTCCTTCTCCGAGAGCGAATGAAGCCATGAGTCAAGGCACGCCAGCTTGTCCTAGTAGTTGTGCATGTAAGAAATTATTCTAAGTTATATTTCAATTTTTTAAGTTAAACGACCGACTAACTTTGTTAATTTTAATTTATGTAGCGACATCTACTTCTAAGCGTGGGCGAGGTAGGACACGTGGGGTCGGTTTGGAGAAGAGTCTTGGGTCTGGTTTCGGGTCTAAGAAACTATCGGTGCATATCCCGAAGGGAGAGTGTGGAGGAGTGTCTTCCACTGCTGCCACCTTATCGACGAAGATTGGAATGTTGGTCCGAGGGCTGATTCCGATCTCCGTTAACAAGTGGGCGATGTTCCTGCAGAAGTGAAGGAGTACATTATGGATCGGGTGTTGGTATGATTAAACTCGTAAACATAGAATTTTTGGTTAAGCATTTCGTTTATCATTGTAATATTGTATGTTTTGGTACTTATGCAGGACCACTTCGACCTTGACTACACCCGTCATGAGGACGTGAGGACGGTGGTCGAGACTATGATGACGGCACGTCGAATGCACGCAACTAATGCATGTGTATTTCAAAAAGTTCCCGAGTAAAGAGGCGGCATTATTGAAGCCGCACCCTGATACCACAAAGAACAGTGGAAGGAGTTATGCGATCTGTTCACCAGCGAAACATTTATGGTACGTGATTACAAAAACCGTTGCTTAAATATTACATTATTTTAATATTTAATTACTTAAAATATCGCAGAAACGAAGCGAGCAAAATAAGAAGAATAGATCAAAGTTGACTGTGAACCACGCTGCTGGTTCGCGCTCGTTCCAGCGCACTCGAGCTTGCATGGTAAGTTAAGTACTAAATAGACTTTATTGATATTGTTTGTCAATAACTTTATGCTATTGTCATGTAGAAAAATCAAGAAAGCGGGGAAATCAATCCTGCAGAGCTGTATAAGAAGAATTATACAAACAAAGATGGGTTTGGACCTCGGAAGGAGCGAGAGAAATTTATGTAAGTCGCTTTCATTTTAATCTACTTTATGTAATTTATGTATAGTTAATCTACTTTAATGTTTCTGGTAATTATTGTCATTTTTTAGGAACGGATGGATGCCTTCCAGCGTCAGTGTGATTTAGAAGGGAAGACTTATACCGAAATTGAATATTCCGAGATATTGGGCAAGAAATCGGATATGTTCGGGGATTAGGACGGCGGTTAAGCCTCTGCCTTCATCAACTTTAACTACACAGTCTTCTGATCTACAACACCAGCTAGCGAAGGCAAGGGATGAGATAGAAGCGATGAGAGCTGCTAGAGAAAAAGACTTGCAAGAATTTGCGAAGAAGCAAGCTGAGATGGAGGCCACGCTGAGGGACCACCGTGAGGAGCAGCGGGTGGAGCAGGAGCGCATCCGGTTGGAGTAGGAAGAGTGCATGAAAAGGGAGCAAGAGCGCATGCGAGTGGAGCACGAGGAGCGCATGCAACAGGAACAAGAGCGCATGCGAAAGGAGCAAGAGCGCTTACGGGCAGAAATATCGAAGGACTGGAGAAGAAAATGTCCTCTGTAATGGAGAAGAAAATGAGCGACATGTCAAAGCGACTATTCAGCCAGTTTGGGGGTTCAAAAAGGTAATGCATGTAACTTTTGATTATGTATTATTATGATGTTATTTTCGATTTAATTATGGATCACTATTTGTTATTATTGATGTTTATTAATGTGAGTATTGTATTGTTATTATAATAGTATGTGTTATATAATATTTTCTATTATTATTGTTTTTTTAAAAACGATTCTGTTACCACCGTTCGATCGCATATTCAGCGATCGATCGGTTGTTGTTCAATCAATCGATGTTCAATACCAGTTCGATCGCCAATATTAAAACGACAAAATTACTGATCGATCAGTAATGTAAACGATCGATTGTCTATGTGCAAGTGATTTATCGGTACTATAAGCGAACGATCGGTGGAGAAATAGACGATCGATCCTCCAATTTAAAACGATCGATCGTCAAACCGATCGATCAGTTACTAAATCAACGTTCCATCGCTGAATTAAACGACCGATCGTCCATGGCATAACGATCGATCGTGATACTTAAGTGATCGATCGCTTATATAAAACGTTCGATCGTCGTTACTGAAATGATCGATCGTCTATTTTTTACCATACGATCGGTTAAATGTGTTGATCAATCACCAATACATAACCAATCGATCATCAATACATACCATTCAATCATGTTAGATATTACAATTGATCGGTCTTGGTAACCGTTCGATCATTGCAAACAAATACCGATTGTTCACTTCCAACCGATCCATCACTTCGTTTTCACCGACCGATCGCAAAATTACCGATCGATCATTAATTTAGTGACAAAAATTTTCCATCACTAAAAACTTTTCATGACGAAATTCGGGTTTTGTCATGAAATACATTCGTGACACTCTTTCGCTGACAGAGCTCGTGACGAAAAAATTTCGTCACTAATACTTTTAGTGACGAAATTTTGACTTTTAGTGACACTTTTTTTGTCACTAAAAGTCAATTTTTTTGTAGTGCCACTTGCATGGTAGGTCTTTAAAGTATTTTGAGTCAAGTTTGTGGCTTTTAAAGTCCTTTACTACCCTCTCCTTTGCATCATCAGAAGGCAGTTCAAAAGCTAATTGGGCTGACTCCCATCATCACCAATGTTATAGGAGGATGCTTTTATAATGACTTAACGTATTGGCCCCACTAATGGATGCCTGACCATATATGTGTGTGTTAACCTCAACGTCGAAAAGTTCCTTGTCATTGCTCAGAACTTTCTTCCAATTTAGATCGTGGATTCCAATGCGACGAGCCTCTGCCTCTCCATCCTCTTCGTACTATAATGACCCTTGTCATCGGCCTAATCATGGTGATCTTGTCCAAATCTCACCAAGTATTAGGGGTATGCACCGAAATTTTCAGATTCAGAAAGCACATACTTGAATTCGAATCCGAAAATTCCGGATTTCGAATCCGAATCCGAGTCCGAATGCTTGATATCCAGCTGGGTTGGATGATTTAAATATTGGATTGGATTGGATTCGAATTCAAAATGGATTCGGTTTTGGGCCGCGCGAATATGGGCAGTTTTTAGCTGTTTAATGGGCTTTTTTAGTTTCTTTTTACATATATTAGATTTGGCCTTTGGGCCAAGCTGAATTTAGCTTGAAAGAAGCTGTTTTTTTAAGCTGTTATTGGCTTTGTAATTTTGCTTGGACGCTAGACAACTTGGACGGTTGGACCCATTTGATATCTGATATCCAGTAAAAATGACAAAAAATATAAATTTGCAAGAATTTGCAGTGATTTAGTAAACATAATGTTTTCTTTGCAAAAATTGTTCTGTAAGAATCATTTTCACAACAAACCCAACAAAAACAAACATTCAAAAATAAGTTCTAATTAACATGTAATAGAACTTGGACTTGAATGTTTGATCACATGCAAATCCAACGAAAACAAACATTCAAGTCTTCCACACTTATAAATTCAAATTAACAGAAATAACAAAATAAACAAAAATAAAAACTTCCCTACTTTTAAATTCTAATTAACAGAAATAAAAAAAATAAAAAAAAAAACACTCCCACACTTTTAAATTCTAATTAACAGAAATAACAAAATTAAACAAAAAAACACTTCCACACTCCTAAATTTTAATTAACAAATAAAATATAAACAAAATATAAACAAAAATAAACACAAAGTCAATAACAAATGAACCAAAATGCCAACAGTAAGTTACACTAAACAAAATTTCATTCCAAGTTTCCTACTACTAAAAAAAATCAATGCTTTCCAGTTTCTATCCTGTAGACAACGAATAACTGTTAGAACCTATAGAGAGTAGAAGTAAGATAGAAAGAGAAACAAATAAATACAATATTAGAAGTAAGATATTACTCACATGATGTTAGTACACACAATGTGATAATATCCAAAATCCAACTCATTCAAGATTCATCCAATAAGATACGCAAAGGATCAGCTTCCAATTCTATATATAAAACTGGTATCAACTTGTAAATGGTCTTAAAAGAAATAATTTAACTTCATAAATTAATGACTAATTCTGATATAATATATATGTATAGTATAAAATCAGAAAAAGATATATATAGCAAATCAGCAAGCCAACAAGCATTTTCTGAAAAATGTCCAACAACTCGTGAAGAAACCAATTCATATAATACATTATACACCAACCCAAGAAACAATTCATATAATACATTATAAGGCAACCCAAGAAACCAATTCATAAGCCAACAACAACAAGATATATATAGCAAATCAGCAAGCCAACAACCAATAACCAACACTCCGATCTCCAATCTCCAATCTACAATCTCCAACACAACAGAACCCAATAATCCAATTCAGTAAGCCTTGACCTCTAATCTCCACATAATTAAATTCATTAATAATTTATAAAATACCAAAATATAAACTGACCTGAGCAACGATGAACAGCAAGGCAAAACCAACACTCCAACAGCAACACACCACACAATATCTACAATAACTTCAAATCAGAATTCAAAATGAACAACAACAACCAACACATGTATTTTATAATCCAATAATAATTTTTATAATGAAGAAAACAACATCAAAAAATTACCTGAGGAGCTGCGAAGGATGAGGGAGGGCTATGAATTCGTTTTTTCTTTTTTCTTTTTTTTCTGAGATCAGTTGGTTCGGATCACCAACTGCAAGGCACATACAAGTTCTATTCAAGTCAGGCGTGCTTAAAATGACAAGGAAACTATAAGTTTTTAGAATGAACAACAGCAACCAACACATGTATTTTATAATCCAATAATAAATTTTATAATGAAGAAAACAACATTAAAAAATTACCTAAGGGCTGCGAAGGATGAGGGAGGGCTGTGACTTCGTTTTTTTTTTTTTTTTTTTTTTTTTTGAGATCAGATGGTTTGGATCACCAATTGCAGAGGCAGATACAAGTTCTATTCAAGTCAGTCGTGCTTAAAATGACAAGGAAACTATACATTTTTATACAAGCAAAAGAAAGCCAAAGCACCTTGTAGAGTGTCTGTGTAGATCCCAATTCCCAGTGTCTAGTGAAGAAACCTAAGGAGCTTCTCCACACTCCGCTGTTAATTTGCAAACTCTACATGTGGGAAGATAACATATGAGAGAGAGAGAGAGAGAAAGAGCGAGAGAGATCTCCGAGACCGTGACTAAAGAGCAAGAGGCTGTAAATTTGCGAAGGATTCAAGTTCTGTACGAGGCAAGGAGACCAGCGACTGGTGGTAGCTGAGGGGAGGAGACTGGCGGCGGCAACTCAGCTTAGGGTTATGTTTTTTTCCGAAGGGAAATGGGGCTTGAAGAGTGAAATCGTGTGAGTGAGAGAAGAAGCTTTGAGAGGGGGGCTGAAATCTCAAAGATTCGAAGAGAGAGAGGGGGGAAGGGGCTGAAACGGTGAAACGTGTGTTTTACTAAGGGGGAGATGAAACGCGCGTTCCACGGAGCCTTTTAAATCGACTCCAACCTGGTTCCTTAGTTTTTTTAAACAAGATATCCAACTCCGAATCCGGATCCAACTCCACCTGACCCAGTCAGGTCTAGACGGTCAGATTCGAATCGGGCAGTCGGATTGGACGCATTTTGAACACCCCTACCAAGTACAACACCAATACGTGCTGCCCACATTTGTTGCCACCATTTACAACACATCATGGTCTGAAGATCTAAGAAGTAGCCCATCCTTGGGACTTTTACTCGGCTGCTTTTAATAGATAAGGTCTCCTGGTTTATGCCATAGTTCTTTAGAATGTCATCCACCTTGAAAAATAAGAGACAGTCTAGGTCGTAAGGTTCTCCATATACATCCAAAGACCCATTCTCATAGCTGCATCCATTATTCATATTCAACCTCCCTCTAAGGTGAACCTCAAAATAATATTGACTATTAGACATAGGGACCACTTGCAAGCATGTACTGTTAGCCAAGTCCAAACAAAACCTTCAAAAAGTTCAGATACATATTAAAGTAATGAAGCTGGAATCGCTTGAATTGAAAATGCATAGATTGTCCTTTAGTTTTGTTGCCCTCAACATGAAAGATGACAAAGTTGTGTTAGGACAATTATTATAAAGTAATGGCCAAATGATGCACCCATCCAGAAACCACACTTAGTTGAGCCCATATAATGGTTGTCATAGAATTTTTAGTAATTCACATTCCTTACAAAGAAAAAGAAATAGCAAAGGGACCACATAATTAGAGATCGATTTAGTTTATTTACGACATTCATTCAGTATCCACAAGCCACGCAACAGATTATGCACACAATAGTACTACTCCCATGCAATGAATTCACTTAAGGACTCTAGCACTTCAATGTAGACCAATGATTTCAAAGATAAGAGCAGTAAAACCCCAAGATCCCGCAAAACCCTAGCCTCGACAATTTCCCTGCTTAAAAATGCATATAATACAAGCCATAGCAAAAACCAACCCATTAGCCCATCAAATCCCCAACCATCGATAACCAATATTGCAATAATATAACTAGGGTTTACCATTTGAGGAAGATCGATGGTTCAACAGGGATGGTAGTTGTCACAGACTCGATAGTACATAATCGTATAGGTGGCCAACAGATAGAAAGTCTTGATGTCTACCTATCTCATAGGGATTGCATCAACGCATGGTAAGGTGAGTACCAGAACGAATGGAACCAGAATGACCAATTCCAGTATTCACCGGAATGCAAATTTTTTGTTCTGGAATCGGATCCAGAACTAGAACCAGAAATTCTGGTTGAGCATGTGGGATTTTTTGGACTTTTTTTTGGGCCCTAACGAGCTAAAAATAATTTTTGAACCAAATTTTAGAAGATTTTTCTATTATTCATCATAAATTAACAATAAATGTAAATATTCATCCAAAATTAGATTCTAAAATAAACATTCAATAAATTTTACTCATTATGTTATATTTATTTTGAGCCCTATTTTTTTTTATATAAAAAAAAAAAAACAACATCGAAATTTCGGTATTTTTTAGTTATTCATCATAAATTAATAATAAATATAAAATTTTCATCCAAAATCTACATTCATCTAAAATAAAATATTCAAACAAATTACATATGTTATACTTTATTTTGAGCACTATTTTTATTTTATTTTTTAGAAACTTCCATTGAATTGTCAGAAAGACTTCCAATTCCAGTATATGTCGGAATCGAAATTGGAAGAGGAACCAAAAATTCCGATTCTTACTAGAATTTTTTCTTACCCTTAATGCATGGCTCAAGTGCAAGCTTTTGATAATAGACTTCATCACTCATTAAGAAGGGGACAAGGACAATTGCTACTAATTTCTCTCCATCGATCTCCACTAGGGTTTTTAGGGATATTTTGGTCATTTTAGGCATACATTAAGGGGCGTTATTGTCCGCATGCTTTCTAGAGTGAGGATTATGCAGCTAGGGGCATTGTCGTCGTATGAAGCAGTGAAAATGTCACGTGATCTAGCTCTAGTCAATTTTTGACGAGAAGTTTGTACGAAAAAGTAATTTGATCGATTTTGGAAGTTAGCGATGCAATGTATTAAAGTTAATAGTTGAAATCTATGTTTGGGATTTGGTTGATGGTTGGAGATGTCAAAGTTATTTTCTTCCAATTAATTATCTAATACTTGAATCCTTACCCACGGACGGGAAAACCAAAAAACAAAAAAATTGAAAGATGCAAAACGTTTTTAAAAACTTCTCACAATCACTTTTTCATCAATTCTAATATTTTTTCACCAATCCTTATAACTTTTTACAAACTCTAATTTTTAACATACTTTTTACAAATTTCAAGAGAATCTATGTTACTTCTAAAAAAATACAAACATAAAAAACTGTTTTGAAATATAAAGCAAACATAGCCAAATACTTCCAACCCTTCTTAAGAACGATGTCGTATTAACGCGTACTCTTTTAAAACCACGAAGTTTGATTCGTTAAAAATGAAAATCTGTGCACAGGTTTTGTACTAATTCCGACAAAAAGAGTAGGCTGCAAAATCTTTTCTGATATCCAACTGAAGAAAGTTGAAGAAAAGGAAAACTTTCTCTTTTATCAAGCAAAAAAGTTGGGACTAAGTTAAAGTCGGAATTTTTGGGTTGGATTCCTCCGGCTCTGTCTGATCTCCAGCCTCTGAAGCTCTCGGCTCTGCAATTTCAAAATACGAAGTGTAGTGGATCTCTCTCTCGCCCCATCTTTCCTTTGGGTTTGTTTGGTATCGGTAGTTTGGCGTTTTATGGAGAAATGGGGTGGGCTAAAACGTGGGTTTGGTCATTTTTCTGGTAGAGATCTCACGTAACCATTTGTGGGTATTTGGTCTTTTCTGGTTTTGTTGCTTTTAGGTGCTGAAGAGACTAATGTTATTTTATTCTGTTGTAAACTATATGCAAAATAACTGGTTCTAGTTTATAATTTGTGTATAGAAGAACCCACTTTGTTTTGTATGATTGTGATTGCCAAGATACAAAACAAAGCTTGATTTTTGTTCTTTTGGCGAGCGAGACGAACCAAAAAATATTTCTGTTCGAATTCTGGGCGTGGATCGACTGTTTGGAAAAACCGAGACAGGGATTGTGTCTGTTTGTTTTATTTTGATCTTTGTATTTTTTAAATTTTATGGAGGTTTTTTTTTTTTGGTTTATCGTTGGTAATTGGAATGTATCCTGATTAGAAGAAACTTTTTTTCTTCGTTTTTGGTTTTTGACAACTTTTGCTGTGTTTGAGTTGTGTGGAGGGAGAGACCCATCTGCCTATTGTGGAGATCTGGGAGGTGTTTCATCTCTTATGCCCCATGAGGACTTTCTTTCCCTCCGACTCCTGTAAAGAAACACAGCTTAATGCTGTCAATCCGCAGTCTTGGCTCCAGGTTGAAAGAGGGAAACTTTCCAAATTTGCATCTCAGTACTCTTCTTCTTCGTCCATGTAAGTTTTTCTTTTCAAACTTTCAGTTGGAGTAGCTTGTTCTTTCCTCCTTAGTTGAGTGCATTAAAATAATGTTTACTTTTGTTTCTGTTTCTCGGGGAATTTCAATTGTTTTAGAGACTCTCTAATCAAGGTCCCCGAGCCGCCGATTCTCCCATTCTTTAAACCTGCGGATTATGTAGAAGTTTTAGCTCAAATTCACGAAGAACTTGAGTCATGTCCTCCACAAGAGAGGTCGAACCTCTATTTGTTACAATTTCAGGTGTTTAGGGGCCTTGGGGAGACCAAATTGATGCGAAGAAGTCTCCGTGCAGCTTGGCAGAAGGCTAGCACCATTCATGAGAAGCTTGTGTTTGGGGCATGGTTGAAGTATGAGAAACAAGGGGAAGATCTCATAGCTGACTTGCTTGGCACTTGCGGAAAATGTGCACAGGAGTTTGGGCCTATAGATGTAGCATCTCAGCTTCCTTTTGATGGAAATGTTAATGCCCATGAGAGTGTCTTGATGAATGGGAACCAAGTTTCGAGAAATGTTAGTTTTAGAATTGGAGATGAGAAAATAGTTTGTGATAGGAAAAAAATTTCTGGCCTTTCATCTCCATTCAATGCTATGCTAAATGGATGTTTCGCAGAATCTCTATATGAGGAAATTGATTTGTCTGAAAATAATATCTCGCCATCAGGTCTGAGGGCAGTGAAGGAGTTTAGTATGTCAGGCAGTTTGAGTGAAGTCCCTCCGAATCTCCTGCTGGAAATACTAGCTTTTGCAAACAAGTTTTGTTGTCAAAGGCTCAAAGATGCTTGTGACAGGAAACTTGCGTCTCTGGTTACTTCTAGAGAAGATGCTGTGGAACTCATGGAATATGCTTTTGAAGAGAACACTCCAATTTTAGCTGCCTCATGCTTGCAAGCTTTTTTACGTGATCTTCCTGATTGTTTGAATGACAATAGAGTGGTGGAAATTTTTATCCAAGCTAAGAGACAACAAAGAGCAATCATGGTTGGGCTGGCCTCTTTTTCCCTGTACTGTCTATTAAGTGAAGTTGCAATGAACCTTGATCCGCAGTCTGATAAAGCAGTTTCTTTTCTGGAGCAATTGATTCAGTTAGCCGAAACTGACCGGCAGAGACTGCTGGCATTTCATCAATTGGGATGTGTGAGGCTCTGGAGGAAAGAGTATGATGAAGCCACATCTCTCTTTGAGGCGGCTTTGAATGCTGGCCATATTTATTCTGTTGCACCTTTGGCTAGGCTTGGCTACTTCAAGGGTCAGAAACTTTGGGCTTATGAGAAACTCAGCTCTGTAATTTCCACTGTTGCTCCTCTTGGGTGGATGCATCAGGAGAGATCATTATACTGTGAAGGCGAGAAGTGTTGGGAGGACCTTGAGAAAGCAACTGAGTTGGACCCTACGCTGACATATCCCTACATGTATCGGGCTGCTACCTTAATGAGGAAGCAGAATGTTCAAGCTGCACTTTTAGAGATCAACCGCATTCTTGGGTTCAAACTTGCACTAGAATGCTTGGAACTGCGGTTGTGTTTCTATCTAGCACTTGAGGATTACCAGTCAGCCCTTTGTGATGTTCAAGCAATTCTCACTCTCTCACCTGATTATAGGATGCTTGAGGGACGGGTGGCAGCATCCCAGCTCCGTACTCTTGTGCGTGAGCATGTAAATAATTGGACAACAGCAGATTGTTGGCTGCAATTGTATGATCGGTGGTCTTCAGTTGATGATATTGGGTCTTTGTCTGTTATTTTCCAAATGCTTGAATCTGATGCAGCAAAAGGGGTTCTATACTTCAGACAGTCTTTGCTTCTCCTGAGGTATGTACTGTTTTTCATTCTTTAGGGATGTAATTATCCCTGACGTCTTAAAGGACTGGAATCCTACTCACTTTTTTCATCAGCTATCTTAATCCCATTCTCTACGCTTGTGTAATTTGGCAGCTTTGAATTTGTTCATTCTTATTTTTAAGAATGTGAATACCTTGTAGGGTTAGAGATTTGAAGTACGAACATTTCCCTAGTTGGAATTGTCTCCAGATCTTGTTATTGAATGAGCTTCCATTCCCTTCTTCCACCTATTTGGTAGTTTAGGTTGTACAATGATTATATTCACATCAGGTTACTAGAGTTCTCATACCTTCACTTGAACAGATTGAACTGTCCCGAGGCAGCTATGCGGAGTCTCCAACGAGCTCGCCAGCATGCATCCAGTGAAGATGAACGGCTGGTTTATGAGGGATGGATCTTATATGATACCGGTCATTGTGAGGAAGGGCTCCAGAAAGCCGAGGAGTCTATCAAAATCAAGAGATCCTTTGAAGCCTTCTTCCTGAAAGCCTATGCATTGGCTGACTCTAGCCAAGATCCCTCTTGTTCTTCAACTGTCATTTCACTACTTGAAGATGCCTTGAAGTGTCCCTCAGACAGGCTGCGAAAGGGTCAGGTGCGGCTGTCTATTACCCAGCATTTCTTTGACATGTTTTCCTTGGCTGCAAATGTTTATTTGGTATTCTGATTCTTTTTTACATTCAGTACTATCTCATTTTGAAATTACATGTAGTGGTAGTATAGTGGTCTTCAATGAATTTACTTATTCTTCTATCTCCCTCAATTAGATCATAGCAACAATGGGAAGGGTGTTAGAGAGAAAAACCTATAAATTGTATGAGATAAACTTGTAGTATTTGTTACTATGAATTTTATAGTATTAACTTTGGTTATTGGGGCCTCCGAGTTTCCAGAATACGAGTCTGCTATGCACTTGGTGTTTTGAATTCCTCTAATTAACTGAAAATACCCTGATTTTGTTAAATTTCATGTTTTTATTTGAGTCAGGGTTATGCTACAATGTTTTGATTATGTTAAGAATTTTAGCGTATGGTTTCTTGCTTCTATTTTTTTATTAGAATCATCAATTGATTGCATAAGACATGCCAAAGCCATTCACTGGTCTTTCCAAACAGAAGAGGTAATGGAAAATAAAAGAAGTCAACTAGTCATGCTTTGATGATGAGGTTCTTGGAGGAGATAAGATTGGTGTATAGAATTAATGATAAGGATTTGTGAAAACTTAGGTGGTACTTACATAATGTTGCAATCATTGAGATCACCGTCATACCTAATGAAGGTCATGACCACACTGGTCAGAAGACGTCAGTAACAAATTAGGGGGAAAAGGGGAAAATAAAAAGCATGACTTGCCAGCTCCAAGGGTTCCTGTCTGGAATTGGGAAAACACACTAAAATTCAGCCAACCAATTCAAAACCTGCCCAGTTGCCTTGGGTGGATGTCCATTTTTACTGTCCTGTCAGTTACAGTATTTCTGCCCAGAAAAAGGAAAATAAAGAAAAAACTTCAAATTTAATATCGAAGTTGTGAAATTGTCATCATTCTAGCTCAATACTTGTGAAATTGTCACTTTTGAAAATATTAAAAGCTTTGGGGAATCATCCTATTGGATCCATGAAGTCGACAAAAATTCATTGGGGTCGGAGTTCTCTGGTGTGTCAAAAGATTTTCTCTATGAACTTGTGACATGAGAGAGCACTTTAGGAGGTGATGAGTTCAGTAACTTGGCTACAGTTTGGAATCTTTTTTTGCCAAAGTTAATCTTATATTGTTTATTGTATCTGCCTATCTCGATGGTAACTTATTTGCATCCAGGTTGATGGATCATGGCTAGACTTTTTCCCTTTGCTAGTAAAGGATGTCAATTGATGAATTTATTATTTTTTTATCCTCTAGTTTTTATTTATTTTTGTTTTCTTTGAAAGAAAAAATCTTCACATCAGCCAAGAAAATGTCCAAATTAGGCGACCTACCTGTCTATTCATGAGTTTTGACTGGAAGGTAATATACTTGTATAATTGAAGTGATGAAATACAAACCTAATGGGTTAACGTGTATCCAATCCATCATACCGATCTGCATTTTAATATCTGTGACCTTTCATCTTTCTTCCTATCTGTTTGTGGCATGATGTTAAATGTATAGTGAACATTCAGGGTTTCCTTTAGTTTCTGATCTTTATTGGAATACTAAAGCTTCCCATTTGCAGGCATTGAACAATCTCGGAAGTGTTTATGTTGACTGTGGGAAGTTGGAGTTGGCAGCTGATTGTTACATTAATGCCCTGAAAGTCCGGCATACTCGAGCCCACCAGGGCCTTGCTCGGGTCCATTTTCTCCGAAATGATAGGGCTGCTGCATATGAGGAAATGACCAGACTTATTGAGAAGGCCCGGAACAATGCATCTGCCTACGAGAAGAGGTCAGAGTACTGTGATCGTGAACTCACTAAGGCAGATCTAGAGATGGTCACCCAATTAGATCCACTTCGTGTATACCCTTACAGATATCGAGCTGCAGGTTAGATTTTTCCCCTTAAAATCTAACCTTTCTCTCTTCCATGCTGCCTTTTTGTTTTGTTGTTTTTGCCTCTTTGGGTTTAAGGGAAACTCCCTTGCTAAACTAGTTTAATAACTCAATGGTTCGGAGTGAAACTTTAGTGAGCTTTCCGATGAGAGTCCAGTGAGTTTTCCGGTAACATGTCTAGTTTCAATTAGTTTCTTATTAGTGTGGTAGGTGTTGGCTATTTGCTTCGATGGGATTTTCTCGTTGCTTCATGGTGGAAGCCAAAGAATTCCAAATTTCTGTAAGTGGTTGGGGTGCAATTAGGCTGTCGAAATGGAGTTGAAAATCTCTTAGCTCTATCTCTATGGGGGAGATACGGAGCAGTCTGGATGGTCAACATGGCCAACAAGCTTCTGGGTGCTGATGGGGAACAAGCTTTCACCTCACAATTCAACGAGGCTTCTCGTGCTTTTTTAGCATAGAGGTGCACCAATAAGTCGGGAAGATTTTTATTTTTTAAATAAGTAAGCTAATCTTATTAGAAAAAGTGACAGTAGTACAAGGGACTATATTGAAATCACTTGTTCTAAACAAGCAACAAAACGAAGAAAATCTTGGAAATCAACAAAAGGGCAACCTAACACCGCATTAGCCCAAAAGAAAAGGGAGAGCAACATAAATCCTTGCAACTTATCCAAGGACAAGGAACAATCTTCAAAATATCTACTGTTACGCTCCTTCCAAAGATACTGCCAAATACAAGAGCGAATCATTCTCCAAATAGCCTTAGCAAAAGGGTTGGTTAGCTTTCACTTCCAACTTCACAGCACATCCACCACCTTCTCTGGCATTGCCCACTGAAAGTTCACAATATTGAGAACATGATATCAAAGCCCCTGCGCCATAAGTACAATGAAGAAGCACATGGTCCACCAATTCTCTATCACAATGGCAAAGATAGCACCAATCAATAATATACACACCCCTTCTTCGAAGATTATTGATAGTAAGAATTCTCCCATGCATAGCCTCTCACACAAAGAAAGAGACTATCATAGGGCATTTCATCCTCCACACCCCTCTCCAAGGGAAATACAAGCTAGTCCCACCCGCAAGGAATGCATACATTGACTTAACCGAAAAGACCCCATCCTTAGAACCCATCCAAGACAACTTGTCTTTCTCTCCTCTCCTAAACACCATCCAATACAAAAGGGAGAAGAACGCTGAAAAATCTTCCAACTCCCAATCATTGATGATCTATAAAAGGGAACATTCCACACGGCATGACTAACATTCCCCACCAAACAGTCCTCCACCATCGGGAAGATTTGTTGCAGTTGCTGAATATGGAGAAGGCTGCCGTAAAGGGATGGTCATGATACCTGAAGGAAGAGAAGGAGCTAGTTGGAAGACATTGGTTGCTTGCTTCCAGGATCTAGTCGATCACCTCAGTAAGTCAAAAAACGGATATGTTTCGGCCGGTAGCGGGGGGGGGGGGGGGGGGGGGGAGGAGGGAGGGTGTTTCATTCACTAATGTTGTGTTGGGGGTCTTATGTCGGATAATTCTGGCCACCTGGTTTCAAATTTTGGGCATGTCGTTGGAGGTTTATTAGTAATGGGTGGAATCCCTTCAGCGAGAACGAGAACATCCGTTTTGTGGTGGATTGTGGTAACAGTGTTCGCTTTTGGAGTGAGTGGTGTGTAGAGAGACCCTTGAGACGTGTATCCACTTCTTTTTGCCAGAGCTAGGGATAAAGATGCTATGGTGGCGGATTATTGGGATGAGAATTCTGGAGGGAGGGCTTGGAACATTCAGTTTGTTAGGGTGACTAATGATTGAGAGTTGGAGATTTTTTCGTCCTTCTTTTCGTTACTTCATCCCAAGGCCCTCAGAAGTGGGGTTGAAGATAGGATGTGTTGGGTGGGATCCAAAATTGGAAAATTCTCCGTGAAGTCGATGTATGGGATACTTTCTTGCACTCCTAGTGCTCCTTTTCCTTGGAGGCAGATTTGGAGGTCCTCCATCCCTATGAGAGTTTCCATTTTTGTGTGGGAGGTTGCCCATGAGAAGGTCTTGACCATCGACAACCTTAGAAGGAGGGGTCTTTGTTTACTTGATTGGTGCTTCCTATGTAGATGTTGTGAGGAATCGGTGGATCATCTCCTCCTTCATTGTTCGATGGCTACGGATCTTTGGTTTCATGTGCTTAGCATTATGAACTATTATTGGGTTATGCCCTCCAGGGTGATTGATGTGTTGTGTGGTTGGAAGAGGAAGTTCGTTGACCCCCTTGCTTCGGTTGTGTGAAAGATGAACCCTTTGTGCATTTGGTGGGTTATTTGGAGGGAGAGGAATGACAAATGTTTCAATGACACTTTTTTGTCCATTGAAGGGTTAAAGGGCAAGCTGATGAGTTCTCTTTTTTTATAGGCTAATGTTGTGCTAGGCTATTCTTTCTCGGATTTTTCTGATTTCATTAGTTTTGTAGCTTGTATGGCGTAGGTGTTTCAGTATAGCTCTTTTGTATTGTCACCTTTCTTGGTTCTTTAATAAAGTTTTCCTTATCGAAAAAAAATTTTGGGCATGTCATTCAAGCTGCTGGCGGCAAAAGGCTGTTGCGTGCTAAGAAGAAAAAGAGGCATGCAATCCAAGCGGCTGACTCTTTAGTTCCTGAAAAAGTTTCATTTATTGTTAAGAAGGCTAATGATCATTCGGATGAGGCTTTCTGCCCGAAGCACTTCAGAGAAGCTTCTGGGTTTAAAAAATGAATTGGATCGACGTTTTGGGGCTTTGGATAAGGTGGGTAATGTAGGCTTATTGTCAAAAGGCCTTGTTTGTGTGGATTGTGGGTTGAAGGCCCAGGCTCTTGGTGGTGAACTTCTAATCAAAGGGCTTGTGTCTTTTACTAACCCAAGGAAAAGGTTCGGACTTGTTGGGACTAGGCCTGTCTCTTTTAACCATGAGCCCACGCCAGGGTCTATGGGCTAGGATGTCGCTTACTTTGGGTGCCTTTGACCCGGTCGATGATGGCCGCCTCGCAGACTGCAGGAGTGATCCCGTCGTCGAGAGAGCTTTTGCGGGCTGTGCCTGCGCCTCCGTGCCGATTGCAACTCCTAGGTTCCAGGCGTTGGAAGTGGGGACCTCGTCTACCCAGTCTGTGGTGTTGGAGGTTGGCACCAAAGTTTCACCGCTGACGGCAACTCCCATTTCTGCTTGTGTTTTTGCGCCAATTTCTTGCCCATTACCGAATTCAGGAACCTGTAAGGAATCCCGTGACCCTTCTAGTGTTCAAGTTCTTCCTGTGATGCTTTCTGAGTCGTCGGTGGCTGGCACGGCTTTGGTGGATGCCCGGGCTCCTCGGGTGGAGGACTCGACTGAGCAAGAGGTGTGGCTTAAGGGTTTAGTGGAGGTTGTTGGGGGTGTGTCTTCTAAGGAACTTGACGTGGCGTATCAAAGGTGATGGGTTCGGGTTTTTCACCTTCGGGTTCTTCACCAGATCCCTCCCCTCTGTCGTCAATCAAGGATGGGCTTGTGGCCTTTGAGCTTTTGGGTAGGAACGCTGAGGTGGTGGTGGTTCAACCAGGGGAGGGTAATGAGAGTCCTTTGTGTGTTTAATAAGGGATGGGAGCTGATTTGTGTTGATGGCGATGCTTCGGTTTTGGATTTGGATTTGGAACTGTTAGCAGTTTGTGCTCATGATAGAGGAAGAGAAGATTTTTCGACTAGGTTTGAGACCTCATATTAGGTGTTGGAAATGGTGTCATCCTTTAAACACATGGTTGGCCTATCTTGTTGGGGTCACGAGGAGAGGTTGATGGATCTCTTTGTGGCTTTGGAGAAGGAAAGAGGAATTATTCGCACAAAGACGCCAAGTAAGTCGGGGGGTAAATTTACAAGAGACTTGAAGGGTTTGAAATCCTCTGTTAATCAAGATGGAAAAACTTACATTTCTAGGAAGAGTAGAACGGAAGGGAGGGAGTCTTCAAAGTTAAATGAAGCTATAAATTTTAAGTTGGAACGTAAGAGGGCTAAATGATGGGGTAAAACACAATGGAGTGGGGAATTTGTTGAAGGGGTGAAAGCCAGATTTGGTTTGCCTCTAGGAGACTAAGGTGGTTGTAGTAACTAGGGCCCTCATGTGAATAGGTGTAACTTAGCGGCAGATGGTGCGTTGGGAGGTATCTTATTATTATGGGCCTCAAGGATTTTGGAAGTGGTGGATCATTGTATGGGTAGCTTCTTTGTTTCAGTGGTATTTAAAGATGTTGAGGATGGGGTTCAGTGGAATTTTTTTTGGGGCGTATGGTCCTAACGATGATAGAAATAGAAGATTATTATGGGAAGAGTTGACGGGAATCTTCGCTTGTTGGAGCCTTCCTTGGTGTATTGGGGGTGACTTTAATGTTACCTGATTTTCAAGTAAACGGTTGGGTTTGGGAGGATTTGGGAGTGCTGTGGTGGAGTTCTCAAATTTCATTGCTGAGAACAATCTGGTGGATATCCTATTATCGGGGGGCATTTTTATTTGGTCAAATTCTAAATCTTCCCAGTCTTGGTCCAGAATTGATCGCTTTCTTTTTAGATCTTGTTGGGGAACTCTTTTCCCTGAGGTCTCTCAGAAGAGGCTACCATGTCTGCTCTTAAATCATTTTCCATCTTGTTGGAGAATGGAAGATTTGGAAGGGGTAAGAAGCCTTTTTGGTTTGAGAACATGTGGCTAAAGAAGGATGAGTTTATGGGCAAAGTGGGGGAGTGGTGAAGGTCCTATGCTTTTTTTGGTTCCCCAAGCTTCGTGCTTGACGCAAAACTGAGGGCTTTGAAGAAGGATATTATTAAGTGGAATGGGGAGGTTTTTGAGGATCTAAATTTTTGGAAAAATATGTTGTTGGGTGAATTATCCTTGTTGGATGGTAGGGATGAGGGAGGTAGTCTGGTTGAGGAAGGGAAAAACTGCAAATTGGAGGTTTCTTCAGAGCTGAATCATTTGATTGACATGGAGGAAACCAGTTGGAGGCAGAAGTTTAAAGCTCTTTGGCTTAAGGAAGGAGACAGATGCACGAAGTTCTTCCATAGCATTGCCAACTCTAATAAGAGTCAACGTGATTTCTAGCCTGTAGGTGGAGTGGGTGTTGTTGGAGGATCCTGCAAGTATCTCTGAAGAGATTGTGAGCTATTATAGCTCTCTGTATAAGGATTTGTTTGCTTGGAGACCTCTTTTGGATGATTTGCCTTTTGACTCCATTTTTGGGATCGAGGCGAAGTGGCTCGAAAGGCCTTTTGATGAGGATGAAGTGGCAGGGGTGATTTGGGGTTTCAGTGGGGATAAGGCTCCCGACCTAAATGGTTTTACTCTTACTTTCTTCCAGTCTTGTTTGGAGGTGGTCAGGGGAGATGTTCTATTAATGTTTAATGAATTTGTTCAACATGGTAAATTTGTTAGAAGTCTAAACGCAATCTTCATTATTCTTATTCCTAAAAAATCGGGAGCGGTCAGGCTAAAGGATTTTCGCCCTATTAGCCTGGTGGGAGGAGTGTATAAGATCCTTGCAAGGCGTTGGCTAATAGACTGAAGATGGTCTTGGATAAAATCATTTTGCCTTCTCATAATGCTTTTGTGAAAGGAAGACAAATCTTGGGACTCTGTGCTGATTATTAGTGAGTGCATTGATTCAAGATTGCATTCTAATACTTCGAGTATGCTCTGCAAGCTGGATATTCACAAAGAGTTGTGATTTCGAGGATAAATGGTTTAGATGGATCGAATTATGCATTTCAACTGTAAAATTCTCAGTGATTGTGAATGGATCTCTTGAAAGATTCTTTGGCGGTTCCTGTGGTTTGCGTCGCAGTGACCCTCTTTCACCTTTGTTGTTTGTGCTTGTTATGGAAGCCTTCAGCAGAATGATGAAAGAATTGGTTGGTAATGGCTTCATTGGGGGGTTTGATGTTGGAATTGGGGGAAGATGTGGGGTGAGTATCTCACACTAGTTATTTGCTGACAATACTCTTATTCTGTGCGGGGTTGATGAGAGTCAATTTCGTAATCTTTAATTCTTACTCTTATGTTTTGAGGCTGTGTTGGGATTGAAAATTAACCTCTCAAAATCTGAAGCCATTCCTTTTGGCTTTCTTGACAGCTTTATTGGGCTGTAGCGCATCTTCTTTGCCTATTACTTACCTTGGGCTTCCTTTGGGTGTGCGCTTCAAATGTACATTTGGGACGGGATTATTGAACGAGCGGAGAGGAGGTTGGCGGGATGAAAGCGGAGTTACCTCTCAAAGGGTGGAAGAATCACCCTGATAAGTCCACTCTCTCTAGTCTTCCTATCTATTTTTTTGTCTCTTTTTTCAATTCCTATTGCGGTGGCCAATAAATTGGAAAAGATACAAAGGGACTTTCTGTGTGGTAGTGATGGAATTGAGCATAAATTTCCATGGCGTTTGTTTCTAAAATTTTAACCACTCTAAAATTTAGCATAATAAAATAACTATACAAAATTATCTCTCTTCACTTTTTCATTGACTCCAACACAAATAAATATAAAAAATTCATTTAAATTATTTTTTTTTCACTTTTTTTCATCAATTCCAACACCCAAAATTTTAACTACTCCAAAATTTTATAAACAAACACCATATTCATCTTTTTAACTCGGGTAAAGTTTGCTCGCTTATCAGTTCTGGTGGTTTGGGTTTGAGAAGGATCCCTTTGTTTAATAAGGCGTTATTAGGGAAGTGGCTTTGGAGTTTTACTTAAGAGAGGGATAGCTTGTGGAGAGTTGCTATTATGGAAAAGTATGGTAGTGATTTGGGTGGTTGGAGAGTACTCCGGCTTTCCATGGATCTTACGGGGTGAGCCTATGGAAGCACATTAGCAATGGGTGGTCTTTCTTTTGTGAGAACATTCGGTTTGTGGCGGGGTGTGGTCTCGAAGTGCGCTTCTGGCATCATCGTTGGTGTGGGAAGAGACGTCTAAGGGAAGCCTTTCCTCTTTTATTCTCTCTTGCCTGCTGCAAAGAGGCCATGGTGGTGGACTGTTTTGAGGGATGGTCCAGTCCTTGTGCCTGGAATGCTTTGAGGGTGTAGCCTTGTCCTTGGAATATGAGAGGGGAAAGGTTTTGAAGTCTTTGTAATTGGGGGCTAACTTGGTGTTGGGCTCTCCTTTTTTTGATTATCTGGATTTCCTTAGTTTTTTAGCTTGTTTGGTTAGGGTCTCAGTATAGTCCTTTGTATTGTTTCTTCTTTAAAAAAATTTGCCTTACTTATTAAAAAAAAAAAAAAAAAAAAAGATTTCTCCCCTTAATCCCCTGTACCTCTGAATTCAGTGGTGCTTCAAAGTTTCTTGTTACTCTTATCGTAAATAATTGAAGTAATTACGACAAAGATGTCAATAACTAAGGGACGGCTGTTGTTATTGGTGCATGGTGATATGAAGTCTTTTGTCTTTGACAACCCAAAAATCAACAAGTTTAAATGATTTCAGCCTCGCTGTGAAAAAAATTTCTTTTGCAGTTCTTGGCATAACAAACATTCACTGGAATGTTATATTCTACAGTCTCCGTCATTCAGTGAGTTTGTCTTGATGAAGATTATGGAAGTACTCCCACGGAGATGTGAAAGAAAAATGAGTTTTTCTTTTTTCCTTTTCATTCAAATTTTGTGGCTTGATTCATCAATTAAAGAGAGTGTGGGTTATGGTAGCACCTTTAGCGACATAGCAAAATTCCAGACGGTCAATTTACATTTGTTTTTGACCATTTAGACCTATCAATTTATCCCTACCAATCAGTTGGGTTCAAATTTACTGTCAAGTCTCCACTCAGACTAAGTGGCCCTAGGTTTTGGTTCCCATGTTCATGGTGCTGCTATTGCGGTTCCTGTCATTATTTCTGGGTCTCGCTTTCAGATTGTGTGAAGAATATTTTGTTTGTATTTTGGTTGGAGCAGTATTGATGGACAGCCTCAAGGAAACAGAAGCCATTGCTGAATTATCAAGAGCAATTGCATTCAAAGCAGACCTTCACCTTCTCCACCTCCGGGCAGCATTCCATGAACACATTGGTGATGTATTGGGTGCACTACGCGATTGTCGAGCTGCTCTTTCTGTTGACCCAAACCATCAAGAAATGTTGGAGCTCCACAGCCGCGTAAACAGCCATGAACCGTGAGTTAGAAAAAAGAAAATTGTATGATGGGAAAAGAAAATTAATTTATATCACCACCATGTATACTATTGGGCGTGTGCATGGAGCCGTCCTTGCCATATATTCTTTCCTCCCCCCAAATTTTGTAATTTATTGTTTTTCGTTCTTATGATTAAAGTCCCCTTCAAGTTCTTGTAGGTTATTATGTTAAATTGGTATATATGAAAAAGGAAGTATGTCTTCTTGTTTTACTCAGCCTGCTGAGTTTGTAGAGCTCAGGCATTTTGTGAACGGGAGAAGGTAGATGAAGCAAAGGGCTATATTGAAGGCTTTAATTCCTTCGCACACGGCTTTTTTTGAACTTCTGCTGGCCAGGCATTTTACCAAGCAGAATGGAGGGTGAAGTCGCCCCTCATGAGAAAATAATGGGCCAGCTACCTCGCTCACCCATGGCAAGAGACACTCGAGTCCTCTCTCACTCTTGTCACCGCGCCAAGTTATTCGACTCTGTTTTTGCGGTGCCGATATCTCATTAACAAGGTCCCGATCGATCTTATTCCCCTTCTTTTGTAGCTTGCCAGAAAGAGCTGTTTGTAGCTGCATGTATCTTACAATAATATATGGGAAAGTGAGACGTGACAATTGAATGTAGAGAAGATTCAGCTGTATGCACAATTGGGACGTCATACAAATTTGCAGGAGGGAGAAGACAACTTACTTAAAACACATAACATGGAGGTAATCATTTTGGAACAAATACTGGTGAGTAGCCCGTATGCTTAAAGAATCGTCCTACTTTTAAGTCTCTACAAGAATTAGGCAGAGTTATTTTGATCTTTGAGCGAGTGATTTTGTTGGCATATATTGGCTGGGTACAATCATGTAGAGCATTGATCATCCACTCCTCTTGGGCTGGAATTTTTGGTTTCCTTCAGAAGACACCAGGCAAATGAGACAAGATATTTCTTCTCCCCCTCAAGTATTGAGTTTTCCGATTCCTTATTGAACACTAGGGTTATGTATGAATCAGTTCATTTTCAAAATTGTTTCTACGAAGCTTCCCCATTCTGACTTCTAGATTCATTCTCCCATGTTATTAGAAGATGGAACCTGCAATCTGAAAAGAAAAATTTAAGAAACTAGTGTTATTTGGGGCAGTCGAACTCTTGTATTTCTAAGGGAGCATAAGACAGTGGAGAAGAATGGGTACCTTTCTCAGAAAATAAAGCATCACAAAGTGTAGTCAACTTCCCGAAGACTCATCCTTCCGGAGGAGGTTGGAAATATGGATGCCTTAAAGCATCATCAACACTCAATCGATCCTCCTAGAAATCCACAAGCATTTAGAAACCACATTATGTTTAGCTATGTATCAAATCTACAAGAGGATATAGCATGTCTAATAGAATTATGGGATGCAATGATTCAAGTCATTCGTATGCAATTAATTTAACTTGTCAGAAGTTCCAAAAGAAATACCCTTAATTAGTACTCAAGTTCAACATTCACATTCTTATAAACTAACTTTTGATGACCCAGATACCAAGCAATTTGCTGTATATTACATTTTCCTGCCTGAACTAATTGTTTTCCAGAAACATCCATTTTTGGCAAAATCAGAATGTTGACCCCCGTCACCAACCCCCCCTTCTCCCCCTCTCTCTTCCATTTCAAGCCAAATGTAGTTGACCATTAGAATGTCGGCGAATCGTAAAAAGCTTTTAGTCCACCTCACCCCCCCTCCCTCCTATTAAGTAAAAGGGAATGATCCAAAAATTTAGTCATAGTCTATCCATTTTGCAATATCATAGATGAACAAGAAAAAAAAAAACCGTGTCTTGCATCATTCAATATTTATTTCCTGCAATGAATACTTACTGGGTCCCACAGTAATAGATGGCGCACTAATCGCAAAGCCCATATATTTGGAAACCTGCAGATATTGTATAAAGAAGATGTGCTGAGCAAACATTTGCAACAAGAATCCCACAAAATAACGACATACTATGTAGAGTTGTGTTGCAAAAATGCATAATAGCATTGACAGACCCTAGTTTAAGAGGATCTCTACTCTTTATCTGATTAGAAAAAAATTCTTCAGAGCATTTCCATGAGGCTGGTGAAATTCCAACCTGAAGATGAAAGATAAAATTCTATTAGATGTGGATACTAGATACTATAAACCTGGATCATATGCTTTCAGCGAAAAAGCACAACATTCCTTGAAACTATGAGCAATTCACAAGTTCAAAATCTGGAAAACCTAGCTCCCACAAACATCACCACAAAGGAGCAGCAGCTCTTCTATTTGCTTGATATACTTTTATCAATGAACTGCCAGAGGTACATGCCAAACTCTCACCTAAAAGGACACTAAATTATACCTGCCTGCATTATTAAACACTTATTTTATAATGCTCAAATTGGAAAATTTCATAAAATATATTTCAACTCTTTCAGCCTCGCAATTCTGGATGTATACCAATAAATCTTCTACAATGATGGCAGGTATGTAAATTATAGTTACAGAAGGCCACCATCAGCCAGCACAATCAGCCCAGAAACCCTAAAACAAGTCAGAAATCTCTCAGCTCCCAAAAGAACAAAGAATCATCAAAGAATATCGCATAATGGAGATCGAGGACGGTATAGAACAAACAGCATGAACTATTGGATTGCTCAAACACAGAAAATTACATCACCCAACATATAACTGACAAGAAACAATAGAGAGGAACTTATAATATCATGTAAAATGCCATTAATCCTATGCCAATTTTTTATTTTTTATTTTTAAAAAAAATCCTTTACCTTAGAACATTAATATATCACTGCATGCCACAGAAGCCTCTGGAGAAGGTTAAAATGATTATTTGCTTTAACTATCTTCAATATCGACAGTAATATACTTGCATTTCTACCTAATATCTGCTATAAAATATTATGTGGATTATTGAAGATGAAGCTGTAAGAATCGTTTAACTTCTTTATCCTATCGTTGTAGGTGTATAATTATTTACATTGTCCAATTGTACCAAAAATGACTTGCCGGCTTAGAAAAAAAAAAACATGACTTGCTGAAGATATAAGTTCAAAATTACACAAGCCAATGTCAGATCAAATCAACAGAAGAGTTGTGCAAGACGTTAGAGATAGCAAGATCTAGCTTGAGAGTACTCGGCTTTTAACAGAACAGCTGTGCAAGACGTCAGAGATAGCAAGATCTAGCGTGAGAGTACTCGGCTTTTAAGTGTGACTAGCATTTTTTACACATTTGTATGAAGATTACCCGTTTTACCCAAAACCATGCTAATAATCACTGAAAAAGGATTAGAAGATCGATAATGGGAATTCCACAACTAAGTCAACTATGTTGTCCTTAACATAAAATTGATTCGGACAAAGTCTATCACCTAATTAACTAGGCAAGTGCGGGCAGAAAACAAAGCAGACAGAATAAAGCAGTATGTTTCCACACTAACAAAGACAGCAGAAGACTAACCAATGTAGCATGTTATAAAACTTAACAGAAATCTCATGGTAACACTTGGCAACAAAAGATGATACACTTACTCCTTCTATCGTGTGCTGCTGTTTTGAGGAACTCCCAGAGATTAAGATGCACAATTCCATCAATGATCTAAGTCTGTCATCATATAAATAGTTTCAACCATCATGCTCAAAAAATACCCAAAGGGACAGAACCAAAACATTCGTTCTCCAACTTTTTCTGAAACATTTCTGGTTGTTTCGGGAGACAGAGATGTAGTCGTCAAAGCCGACTATCAATCTCACCTTAGAGCACATTATTACTCTAGACCCAGTGCATCATGCGTATTTCAGCACTTGGAAAGGAAAATAAATCAATCCCTCCACATTAAAGGACAAGCCTTTATTTATGAGTTTTCAGTTTCAGTATTCAAATCTGCCAAATATTGTTGAAGAACGTTTATGAATCAAATACATATTCTTAACTATTCACGGATTATGCCAGGAAGGGTGGGGGAAGTGTTGGTGTGTTGGAGTAGGAAGTTTGTCGATCCATTGGCTAAAGCAGTTTGAAAGATGATTTGGTGGTGCTTGTGGTCAAAGATGTTTTGAAGATTCTGCTATGTCTTTGGATCGTTTGCAGGATAGTTTTTTACTTTCCATTTATCTTTGGGCTAATGCTGTGACGGGGGTCCTTTCTTAGATTTTCATGATTTTGTTAGCTGTTTTGCTTGTATGCTTTGAGCGAGTTTAGTACAGCCTTGTACTTTCTCTCTCTTTCTTTTTGTTTTCTTTCTAATAAAATGTGCTTATTCATCAAAATGAATCAAATACAAATTTATAAAGGAATGCAGTAAAGGTAAAAGAGACATTATGTGTAGTGATGGGAGGTGATTACAGGTCCCATTCACCCCTTAGTTTTCCTATCCCCTTCTCTTCTACGCTACATATCACTTGTTCCATGGGCCTAGATTTTCAGAAAGAGGTGTTGCTTGGGGAAAGGGAGGGGGAATCGGCCAACTGACTATTAATCCATAGTTGAGGGGAAAATTAACAATGACTATTTGGGATAAATTCAGCTTATGTTTTATGTACAACACAACAGATGTCATACACAAGCATTTTGTCTTGACGCAATATACTCCAAACATGATATTATCTGAAAAGAGACAGTAAAGGTCAACAGCAACGCTAGTTAAATATCTAAAGCTTCATCTCCCGTTGCCTATCTAGATTGAGACTGGGAGCTTATTTCAATAAACTATATATAGATCAATTGACTGCAAAAACAGAGTATGTGGGCAGTGCAGATACTTAACATGGTGGCACTTTGAATACAAATATAGCCAACACTTCCTATGGAATTTGAAAGGATAAATAGAAGAGGCAAATAGCAAATTGCACAAAATTTTGCCACAAAGAACCTGGTGGTCCCAAAATGGGTCCAATCTTATTGGCCCAGGAACCACAAGGAGATAGAAGAGGTTCACTTTGATTAGATTAGGAAAATATGGAAGGGCCCAAAGCTTGCAATTAGGAAGGAGAAAATGTGAAGCTGGAGGGATCTTTCAAGGTGAAGAGCTAGAAGCAGTGGAATGAGAGCTGATAGAGATTAGATACAGCACATTCAGGATTTCGAAGAAACAGGTTCAGGGCCTGGATCTCCGAATATCATCCTACAGGTGAGAATATAGGGATACAAATGGTTGCCACGCACAGGATCCTCAGATATTGCCATAGATGTGGAAAAAAAAATGTCAGATGATTAGAGTATCATGTCAACAACTTTCAAAAAATAATGGGGAAAATACATTTTTCACGCACGACTACTATGAGTTTTGCACCTTACATCCTACACTACTACATCTGAGATATTATACCCATAAACTACCTATCCTTAACACATTACACCCTCTGTCTAATTTTTTTATCAAATTGAACGGAAATTGACTTTTTTTTTAATGCGAAATACTGATTATGCCTTTAATAAACTCACGTGAATAGAAGGTTACATTTAAGGGCATAATCGATAATTTCTATTAAAAAAGAAATCAATTTCAATCTAATTTGACGGAAAACATAGACAGAGGGTGCAATGTGTTAAGGATGGGTAGTTTGTGATGCAATGTCTCAAACATAGTAGTTTAGGGTGCAAAGTGCAAAACCTATCGTAATTCTTATGTGAAAAGTGTATTTTCTCCCAATATAAATGAATTGTCATTTTCTGCTCAACGCTTATCACAAAATAAGCTATCAATTGTGCCTCAGCATTTCTTTGCATTCTGACATATTTGATTTTAGTATCATCAAGTGAGGCTACTATGTAGTAATCTCGTTGATTACTGCAAGTTGCCAGAGAGCTCGCATGCAGATCAGAGCATCATCTCGACAGCAGAACTTGCAGTCTACCAAAACTTATTTTTCATGCAGGACAATGGGTGAACATGTCAAAATGGCTGAATGTCTCTCTATGTTGAGAGTGCTTCATTATATAGAAGGGCTGTACAATCTGTTTTTTTAAAGATCTGCTGTTACAAACACAGATTGATCTGTGTATGAAGGCTATTAAAGACCTATTAACTGTACAAATATCTACTAAGCTATAAATGGTAAACCTATATACGGTAAGCTATGCTATTAGCTACACAGCTGTGGTGACATTTAATGCTGGCCAGCACCTAACCATAACGTCAAATATGGAACATTATACTGACAGAACAGATGCAATACTATCAATGAGAGCTATTCAAAGTTCTTCTCAAGAAAATTTGATTATTTAATATTCCTAAAATCTTCTCAAGAGGAAGACTCACCTATATGCAAGCTCTTTCAAGTCTCTGTTCCAACCCTTGAGATGGTGGTCTAAAAGAGCCTGTGTTAAAGCACTAATCTGAAAAACATTAGGTGATCCTAAGATCAATTCTAACATCACAACACCAACACTCCACATATCATACCTGTCAAATAAAGCAAGAAATGATGACCATCAGTCCGACAATATAAATGACATTAAATACAGACCAATGAAGATGTGCATGCAGCAGTAGGTTACACAATGTCACAAATTCTTGAAATGGACAAAGAAAGCTGATTTTTACATTGCTTGTAGTCAAGACTAACATACTTCAAAGTTGTGGTTATTGGCGCGTGGTAGAAACTTGCATTAAGCAGAGCTTCAGGTGGAGCGTATTCTGAAGTTTGTTCAGCTCTGAAGTAGCCCAAAAATTAAATATATGCATCACAACATTTACTGAGATGATAAAACATAGAGACAGAAATAGTAAAAAGCCTCCAAGAGAACAGAGATACCTAGAAGGTCCAGTAGAACCATAAAGATGCTTTACTGTAAAGTCATCTATTGCACTACCGAAGTCAATAATGCGCCTAATCAATTGGAGAAACAGGGATTAAATCCATATTGCAACAAGGATAAGGGGGAAAAAAGGGAAAGAGTCAGTGCCAGTGACATTATCATACATCAGACAAGCACATAAGGAAATTTTCAAGGATGCACAATAATCTTGCTTTTTTGAATTACCACTCATTTCTTTTTGTTGCAGAAAGGAATCCTTACAGGTATATAAAGGCAAAAGCCACAACCTGAAGATTCATTTTTTTAATTACAATAAGGCCAACTGTAGGAGTGGGGAAGAAGGGACTGTGCATCTACATAATAGAAAACAAATTAGGGGGATGCCAGTACAGATAAAAACAGCATGCAACAAGTTCCAGAGCTTAAGAATAATCACAGACGAAAACGTCACCACTGGACACGAAAGGTTTTGAAAGGTCGTCGTAGAACATTTTCCTTCTAAATACATAGATCTACATACTACACAGAGAACACTTTAAAACAGACCAAGAAGAAAAAGAAACAGGATTTGTGGGGTGGGCAACTGAATTAAATTACAACATAGGAAATGTCATTACAAGCATATTAAATATCATTACCCAATCATAATTGCTAACTCATATAACCAGGCAAAGGCGATTACAAAGAATACATAAACGCATCCCTTCCCCAGACCCCACCTCCCTACAGCAAATGCAAACTAACTCCTACAGAACGTGGATTACCATAATTTAGACAAAACACTACCTGGGAGAGAAAAGAAGCACCTTAAAAAACGAAGTATTAGCATACATTTGTAGCCAATAATGATTAGAAGTAAAGTACTTTTCTGGTGACAGCCAGCCAGCCACTCTCCATATTGAGCCCAAACAAAACAGTCAAACCAGCAAAAGCATAGTGTGAGGACCAACCCAGTCCACGTAATTTGGGTTCAGAAAATGTGTAAAACAGGAACTAACCTTTTTAGGAAGTAGGTCTATTTGTTATACCAACGGATCCATTGACCAGCAAACCACAGGTTTGTTAGCATTGACATACAAGACATTACAACATGATGGGATAATGAGGAAACAATGGTAATGTGATCCCCAGATTGTGAAGCCACTGTACTGAGTCCCACAATTCGTAGTTTGTTGTAAAGGCGTTTTATACGTGCCAAGTCCCCTATTGGTAGGGACCACATGAACATGGCATTATAACTCATTCCAAAGAGCTCCTTTTGTAAGTATGACTAGTCTTTTTAGGAAATAGTGTAGACATAACAGTACAATACTGGGATACGTAAGGACTAGTCGTAGTTATTATTAGAACTTCCTAATCATTTACAATCATTTACGTATTATATACTGTCCAAAAAGAAACTTAGCCTACACAACCCTTCTTCACCATGGGGAATTTAACACAACCTTCACCATTGAAGTATCCCAGCCAATGGTCAAATTTAAGTTAGAACCCTGTATACAATCACCTCCAATTGAAGATTGCAAAGAAATGGGACTTTAATTGGGAAAGAAAACCTCCGAATTGGAACTATTACACTAACAATTTGGTTCTACAAGGCCAAGTGGAAGCTCTAGCACAGGTGATGAGTTTCTTCAATGCACAAAACAAAGAGAGAGGTAATGGGGAAAAGGGGGGGATAGGTCTCTTTTTAAGACTTTTGCTCAGTCTGATATAAGACATCAGCAATTTATGCTCAACAAACATGATAAAGCTGTTCACCAATAGAACACATGGGTCCATCCTTGCATACATACATATTTCTGGGTTATGTGCTACTATGACTTGCTGTAAAATAAACCTTGTAAAAGACTACTTTCCAAGCAAAACTATTAAAGGCAGAATAGAGGAAATAAAGCTCCAATCAATTTTTCAAAAAACAAAAACAGAAGCTCATCAAAAGCGTGTATATTATAATCAATGACTAGAAGCTTAGACAAAAAGGGGGGATAGGTCTCTTTTTAAGACTTTTGCTCAGTCTGATAAAAGACATCAGCAATTTATACTTAACAAACATGATAAAGCTGTCCACTAATAGAACACATGGGTCCATCCTTGCATACATACATATTTCTGGGTTATGTGCTACTATGATTCGCTGTAAAATAAACCTTGTAAAAGACTACATTCCAAGCAAAACTATTAAAGGCAAAATAGAGGAAATAGAGCTCCAATCAAATTTTCAAAAACAAAAACACAAGCTCATCAAAAGCATGCATATCATAATCAATGACTAGAAGCTTATGACATTTAAACAAAACATCAAATGTCAAGTTAAACACTATACATTACATTTTGGTGGTGAAATTCTTATCTCCATTTGGACATCCTTTTAGGCATCTACCTGTCTCCTGATCTTCAAAGCATATGACCATGTTCTCTTTCAAATATAGAAGCGTAATGTTAGAATATTCAGCCAAATATTAATCCTCGCAATCAAGTAATGTAACCTCATAATAAAAGAAAATTATGGAAAACAAATAACCAAAAATTTGACATTGGTTTGCGTCTATGTTCGGGAGGCATAGAGCCACAAAAGTGCAATCTTCCAATAGACATGAACGACAATTATAGAATGGAAGCAAGTCCAAAAATTTAAGCACACATTTTATAAGATATCGTGTGTGTGTAAATATATATATATATATATATTTTTATGTTTGATATGCTTGCAAACAGATAGACTGTCAAAATGGCATAATTATGCCACAAGATGTCAGTTTGTTTCCTGTTAATTATTCCCGTAACCAAATAACAGGCAAATATTGGTGAGAATAAAGACGTAAATTGACCAACAGGCGAAAAAAGATGGATCAAAGGAGCTTGAATCAATCACTGGTAGCCAACTGATTTCTCAAGTGATATTATGACAAGACACACACACGGCAATGATGTCCTCACCAGGTTTGATATCCCTGTGGGTGATGTTGCGGTCATGACAGGACTTGATTCCCAACAACTGAGCACATCAAAGAAGAGATAAACATTAGGCAACTAAACAGTGCAACAGAAAAAAGACGCTAAAAAAAGTGAAAACATTTGGAATACCTAATTCAAAGACAAACTTTTGAAACATACTTCAATGAATTAAAAAAAGGAAAAAATAAGCTTAGCATAGATAATCTTATCAAACACAAGCAAAGCAAACACTTCTACAATAGCAATAATTGAAAAAAAAAAAAAAAGGTGCCGGGGGTGGGGGGGGGGGGGGGGGGGTGGATAGAGGGAAAGAAATACAACTTGGCTAGGCAGCCAAAAAGCTCATGATAGTATAACAATCTGAAACCTGTTATGCAGACATACCAACTGCCATATAAGATTGCGCATTTCCTCTTGTCCTGCTTCTGTAGTCTTCAACCAATGCCACCATTTTGAGGGATGCAACATCTGAACATGTTTTACTTTTCCAATCTTGTCAGCATTATCATCTGCATCTTCCACACTATACATAAGCTTCGACAAGGACACACCTTCATGGCGAAATACAAGCCAGATTTCATTAGATCGAGATTCAAAAGACTCTACATATCTTGCAATATGGTTCAGGCCTTCTTCATTTGTAGCTCTTTGGAGAAATACATTTTCAAAACTCCATGTGTTTTCATGGATCGTTGATTCCTTGCTTTCCAATCGATCAGATAAACCCACTCCTGATTCTTCAACAACACTATTTGATATTCCAGCTGAGACCAAACTGCTAAGGCATTCAGAGGCATTTAAAAAAACTTCACCAAAGTACTTCTCCCGCAGACCGCTTAAGTAAACAGTGGCTCCTCTCTCTACCTATTCATTGAAAGAAAATAGTCATTCTTGCTATAATCTTTATATGTACAACATTGAGGATAAAACTGTTGAGGAGTGAATAGACATCAAGAATCCAACTGCAGAAGATAGGATTCAATTATAGTTAATAAGAACTATTACCATTATTCGTTTCAAAATAAACAAGTTCTCCTCAGAAGAATCAGCCCGACAGTTATGAGTAGATGAACTATAATTTGAGTCGAAATGAAAAGAACTAGAAGAGATATTATGGTTTTTGCCGTTAAAGTTTGAACCATTGGTCCCATGCCAACAATCCCAATGAAAAGCCAACCATACTTCACCATATGATCCACGAGCAAACCTCTTCTTCAGGGTGTACCTAACAACCACGAAAGGACAGTGTCGACAGGTCTCTTCTCAAAGAACATAAAGAAGGGCTATAACATGCATGTAATCACAAAACAGTGAAAAGAAGCATAAATAGAAAAGTGATCATCTTCTATCAAGTTGGTTCGCATACAGTGAACATACCAGACCATAACTGGTCCATATTAACCTTACTTGAACGTGTAATGCGTTAGTAAGCAAGAATAGCACACAATCACCATTGGGCAGCCCTCATTTCAGCACATCATGAATAATACCACCAACATATCACTCAAATATTGGTGCAATAAAAGCTTGATAGATAACTCATTTTGTACATCTCTGCACAAGGTTATTTCCTTGTGACTGCATTTATGTAAAATGTCTTTGTATTGTAATATTATTTCGCCTATTTTCACTGAAACTGGTGAGGTCCCTGCTGTGAAAAACTAGCAGTCTTTAACCCACATTATCATTATTAATATTTCTGTTGTTATTACTAGTACTATTAGTGTTGTTATAAATATTATTATTATTGTTAGTTTGTTTTTCAGCCGACATTTTTCAGACTATCACCTTTTCGGAGGTTTATTAGTCAATTTGCATTTGCCCCAGAAAGAATACATTCAGATCATTAGGGTCTCCCCTCCCCCCGGAGTGGGCAAAAGGCTCTTGCACCTACTACTTTTCCAAGCTTATTATTGTATGATTTGGTTCGAGTATAGGGATCATCTAGATCAAGTGTCACAGATGCCAATTGTTCAATAACATACCCCATGAGATAAACTTAACAGTAAAACAAAACAAAAAATCATCACACAAGAACACACAAAGTGCCTCACAGACATTATGGTGATGACCAAAAATGTGATAGCATGATTTTATACTTCAATTCACATAACAGATGTGCATCACGTGCAGATTTGTACATTTAATCAGTTTGGAATTTTTTTTTTTTTTCTTTGTTAGTGACAAGTATGAATATCATGTGAAAGGAAACTAAAATCTCACAAAAACATATATAGGCTTCATACAGCTGAAGTTTATAAAGGAAGAAAAATAAATTGAAGAAAATGTACCTCAAGTCTGGCATTACATACTCAAACCATCCATAACCTGAACTAGTATCATGGAGAGGAATCGATTCAAGCAGACCAAGGAAACTAGCAAAGCCTTCAGGATTTATGCATTCCTCTTTAGTTCCTTCAACAGTCATACCAAGGTTGAAGCACATGTTCTGCTCATTATAGGAATATAGAGGTCCGCCTAAAATCAACATTAGAGCAACAAAAATTAGCTCTTAGATAAATGTTATTAACAAGCATAAAACACAAAGGTGTATTAGTATCACAATCCAAATTATTGAAGCACCGTATAGTATTTGCATTAAGATTATGAATGGGTGAATCTATCTAGCTAGCATCATAACATTGCAGCAGAGGGAGAGGAATTCAAATAGGAGACTTACATATTGATCTAGAAAAAAAAAAAAAAAGATGTAGAGTAACTTGGCAGGCTTCCAATCCAACTTAAGCAATCACATGACCACAGGAGTCTAGGTTATATAAGGCCGCAAAAAGCACACACCATTCATTAAAGAAGATATCTTTACTTACCACAATGTTGATCAAGTGGCTCAGGTAGAGCCTGAGTCAGGTCATCATTTAGAGCTTGCAATGGGTACTCCATGGCTTCATCAAGGTTCTCATATAAATGAAAACAGCCAAAATTGCCATGTTTCCTTTTGACCTAGAGGAAAAAATGCACCCATTATGGTTGATTCAAACCTTTCCCTGTACTGATAGTGGAAGCCACATTATTCACTGATGATCTCAACATATGACCTCAACACTTGTACTTTGAACTGTTCTCCATCAATTAAGCAACAAACTTTAATGACCTTGACTAGGTAGTCAATCATCTTCTCTCAATGGCAAGAACTCGAACAATATTCCTCCAGAAACTTCTACTTGGCTCAACAGCAACAATCAACCACACAAAATAACCAAATGGCCATACACAATGAATCAAAATAATTAACTACGCAAGATGTATTTCAACCCTTTATACAAGGCATTGTACAATTTACAGAAAGATAAGTTGTTAGTTTGTCCAAATTGTTATCTTGCTGATGTGAGGGACCTTTTCCTTTTTGACCATATAAGATTTTATTAACCATACTAGATGATAGAAAAATTACTAAAGGGCCTCTGTTAATTGCCAAATGCAGAGTCATATGATTCCAAAAGTAATGGCCATAGATAACAAAGCCATAATCATTAGTTAAAACCAATTATCACACATGAGGAATTTGTCCCAGATTATTTTACATGTTTACAAAGTTATACAAGCAACAATGGCGACAATAATTCATTCATTTCCTTACAAAGCAACATATGAAATTAAAAGAGAGAACGAAAAATTCTACACTTACAGACTTACCAATAACCTTTCAAATTTGGCCACAACTGGATGAGCATGCTTCAAATCCACTAGAGCAGAGCTGATGTCATCATCTAATCAGGGTGACAAAAGTAATGATGAGTACCGTAGCAGATAACAATCATCACAATTCCTGTGCATATGCAACGAAACAACAATGCAACTAGAAAACTATGTAATCATTCAATTATAAGTTCTTGGCATGGTCCCAATTACACTAACACTGGTCAATACCAAGCCACCACACAGATTTTTGATAAGGCATGTCCCCACATAAATGAATGCAAAAGATTCAAGATCACAAACACATCTAAAAGACAGGCATGCCCAAAACACATGCCCATGTGACTCACACAGACAAGACTCAGGAATTGGTGGAACCAAACTGGAAAAAATCGAATTGAGATCCATGAAGTTACAATAACAGACACAAATTACAAAAATCAAGACAGTGGTTATCTCGTTTACCTTCTATTTTATACGCTTCTAGGAAACCCAAAATCCACATCAACTGAGGTAAACCATCCATTTTCGACCTCTAATTCATTTGATGATGAACTTGAATGAAGCAAAGTACATAACAATAAAAATTCAAGAACAAAGGTATGAAATTTTAAACCCACTCAAAGTTGGCTCTCACTTGACCATTTTCAAAGCCCTGACCCAGCAAAATCCCCACGCTATAATTTTGCAAAAATGACCATGGCTTTCCCAGGGAAAAAGACTTCTGAAGTTCTGCATTCAAGATGTGTCAGTGGTTCTCATAGAAACTGAAATGCTTATGTCCATGCGAATGCAATCTATCATCTATAAGAAGGTTCAAAAGCAGGAAGAGTCACCTGCAGGTTCATAACTGAACCTTTGCACTTCTGTTGCTATCAAATCTGTGTCCCCCTTTACAACTCCCCGTTCCTTCAGAAAATCTTCAGAAAAACCTGTAGATCCCAAGGGAACCACAATGGCTGCCACATTATCCAGACTTCCCTTTTCAAAGGCAGTGTTTACTATGCAGTCAGCTAACGAATACAAGCATGAAGGAGAAACTTTTAATCTCGGGGTACCACGACTGTGAACTTCCCACAATAAATCACAAACATCCTGCAGGCTCAACTTCTCAAAAACGCCATCAGATGCAGCCACCAGATAGCTATCATTTTTAGTCAGAGGTTGCCAATCTGTCACCTCTGGTGCAGATATAACACCGTACCTGGTAATAGTTCAACCATTTCTAAATCAGAATTTCTCTAAATAGCTTTTTGTGCAAAGTCAAATGAGCATAACAGACAACAAAAGAAATTGAAGTTAAAAAGCCTTCATTGGTAGTTCTTTTGGAAGTCATAATGGCTTCAATTGAGTTGTTTAGACATGAAATGTGCTTCAGATTAATATAGGTGTTTCAACCTAAATGTATTTTGGAAAACGTTTTTGACATTCATTATTTTTGATGGAGCTAAAAACCTTGATCAACAGAAAAAATTCCCAGGTCAACAAAACACTGAGCAAAACAACAGCATACAGAAAATTCCATCCATCAGTGGCTATCTTCAGAGTGCTAGTCCAGCCCATCAGTGGCTACTAGATCAGCCACTTGCCCTCCTGCTTCAGTTGCCGGTTCCCTCTCTCAAAAGGCTATGTTCACTATTTATTTTCTCTTCCTTTTATTTTTATTTTTTGGGATTATCAACAAAAACTATGTTAGTTACTGATTTTACAAACCACGTGAAATGTTTTAAGAATCAATTAGGCTTTAGCCAAATAACAAAAAATTAATATTAAAAAGTGCAAATACTCATACAACAAGAGAAAGCTTTCTGTCCAAATAATCTGATTCCAAATCCGCATATTTTTTGCTGTTTGAGAACCTAACCTTTTAAAGTATACATCGCCAATTGCTCGGGAAATAGCCAGCTGGCCATTTACTCGGGCCACACCACCCAACTCAAGAACATAGCCACCAGCAGTTTCCACCCGAATCCTTTCATCATCTCTGTCTGGATGATGATCTCTGGTCAATTCCTTAACGTGAAACACTGCCAGACCATTGGACGAAGCCACTTTGAAGTTTTCATAATCTCTTACACGTGAAATAGCACTGTCATGTTGTTTCTGCCTGTATAACCTTATTACAGTGGCTGCAATCCACGAGCACTATCACTTTCATAAAGTTTTACCTTTTGAGAAAATTGTATATTCAAGTAATCAGACAAGAATATCTGCAAACATCACCCCACCTTCCGAACATCTTATGGTAAGAACATGTGCATAAGTCAAGTCAAAAGTATTCTAACCTTTAGCCTCTGTAGGAGACTGGAATTTTTCGGAGCACAGAAAAGCTTTTGAATCTCCAAGGTTAGCAACTAAAATTTGACCATCTGCTATCAGTATGACTGTGGCCGTAGAACCGGAATCAAGATTCATTCTAGATGCTTCCTTCATGGCTCAACAGATTGAATGTCAACTTAAGAGCAGAAGCACAGACATCCTGAAATGAGCAAAGAAACATAAAATTGAACTTGCCTTGGAAAAAGTGGCATCAATATCATGGATTGCCCTCAGCAACGCTTCCTTTAAAATTTCTAAGTGAAGAGCATCATCAGAATCCACTGGCCATGAATACTTTAACCTATAAAAGCATTCACAATCAAGGATACAAATCAACAAGTTCCCCCAATTAGAAATATAAAAGCAGGGTCATTTGCAATATGAAAGCAAAGTAACAAATTAGAAGTTTCACGGTTAAAGACTAACTTGGGGAAGGAAAAAATGAACCAGATAAGTAGCTTAAAAAATAACTGCCGTATGATTAGCAGAGTGCACACATGGCCAACACATTCCATAGATACTCCGAAAACTACAGTATCGTTTACAAAACAATGAAAATGCTTTTTTTTTAAAATAATCCTACAAATTTTGAAATAGAATGATGCAGGACCTCCTTCTATCCAGGTGCATGGTACAAAAGACCTGTCCACCATGCATTTCTATGATTTTTTTTTTCACAAGTGTTTTTCAGATAAGATTGTTTTATGTTAAAATTTGCAGTTCAGCATATTGCTTAGATTGCTCTTAAAGTACTCTATCATGCAAACGAAACTAGTAAAAGTATAATACACCAAGGATCAAGCAAACAAAATAAACCATGATAGGGGAAATTACTACATTTTTTGCTCCCTCTAAATACAGTGCTTTTGCAATTTACACCCAAACTCGACATTTTGCTCTCCAAACTACTAGTAAACTTACACTTTGCACCCCATGTTACAATTTGATTATTAAGATTGTGCCTCGTGTCACAATTTTTTTATTGATTTTAATGGTGACATATTGGTTGTTTGGAGTGCGAAGTGTCGAGTTTAATAGTTTGAGATGCAAATTGCAAAAGTCGTGATAGGTAGAGGATGTTCCACAACATGATAATAATATTGACACGATAGTACTAATACACAAAAACACTTTCCAAGATCGGAATCATGCTAACCTAGTAGTTCTTTCATCCCAATTAAGCACTCGGAAAACAACATCGTAGTCTCTATTATCCAGAAATCTTCCATCGGCTTTCTTCGAAAACGTTGCATCCAGAAGGAAATATGTATGCAAAACAAAATACTCCAATAGAAGCTTGGAAGCCATGTCACTGGCATCAGCACCATTATGACCATCAAAAATTGCCACAATGCTGACTATAACCTCCTTAACCCCTAGCATACCTACTTCAGCATCAAAAAATTTCTGAAGTCACGATATCCGTTTCTGGAATTAAATAAATCATACGAAATACAATTAAATCACATTTTTTACAAAACCCTAGCAGAGAGAGTGTGCGTGGCACCAGGGAAGGGAATCCGAATGTCGAGGGCACAGAGGGTGCGATCCTCCTGCGACTTCCGACGGCCTTGAAGCACCGCGGATTGGCAACGCGCTGCGGTAGTGGTTATGGTCCGTGGATCGGAACCGTAATTCGAGAGTTTCCAGCGGGGACATTTTGGGGATTGAAAAACCGCCGGAGCACCGCCTTCCTTGTACACCGTCAAGCACGTCGAAGATTCTCCGTAACAGCGCGTCGTCGCGTATGCCAGAAACGCTATGAGGAATAGCTGAAATTTGAATGCTTGAAGCATCCGCGGGAAAATCATGTGCTGGCCGTGCTGCCGTTACATGTGAAACGCAGATTTCTTGGCGCGACGACGGTAGGGAATTTCTTACAAATTGTTAACAATCGGATAATACTCAACCGAAAATTGATGCTGAAGTCGTTAGAATTTATGTGGCTAATGACAGCAAATACCGACCAGAAACATTATTTTTTTACGAAAAAAAAAAGGACCAGAAAACAGCATGGTTTGTTTTAAAATATTTATTGTATTTATCGATGATATTAGTCCAGATTTTTCGACCTATTCTTTAGCCATGCACTTTTCCATTCGCATTGAAGCTACGTGAACTTGGAAAAAGAAAAAAAAAAAAGCATAGAAGCTATGTGGCCACACGGAGCGCCAGCATGCAAGATAAACAAAAATCTTCAACAAATACAAACCTCTTTTCTTTTCCGGTTCTCATCTATATATATTTAGAAAAACTTACCAATGTCTTTATATATATATATATAATAACTTACCAATGTCTCTATATATATATATATTTATATATTATTTTCAGTGTAAGTACCAGTAACGAAATACAGGACTTCAAATTATGAAAGTCTCCCATCATCTTGGCATCTTGCTGTATACATTCTGATGGAACAAAACATGACACTTGAAACTGTCCGGTTAGTCAGCAAACGTAGTTTTTCTCGAGTATTCAATGTTCTTGTTTGATTTGAATGGCCTTAATTGTGTGCATTGGTTCTGATAAAATGTCAGTATATGTTAAATTGTGTATGGTTTCTTTATTGCACTTTAGCTTAACATTCTGGTCTATAGGGCATGGCACAAAGTTATATGTGGTGTTTGTTTGTTGAAATGTTGGGATTGTGGAAATTTTGGGGTATTAGGTTTAGTGAAAAAGTAAAGATATTTTATAGGAGTTGGTGAAAAAGTGAAGAAAGAGAAGATTATAATGAATATTATAATGATAAAGAATTGTTTGATGGAAAAAAATATTATTTTATAATTTTTTAGGATGCCCGAAATGTTGGATGCCCAATTTTTCCGGAAGCAAACACCACCATAGTCTTCCAAAGTATAGCGCCCCCTAATAATTATTTTCAAAATGAGAGATGTGCAAAAACAGATGTAGGCTATTGAAGACTTGGTCATAGTCGTTGTTGACTGTTTAGCATTTGTTAACTAATATTTTACAGTCAGTTATTGTGTCTTTATTTTAGGAAGTAGTATCTTTGTTTTAGGAAGTTGTTCACAAACCAAACAAGAAAAAAAGCATGTGGTATCTACACAGGCATGAGCATGAAAATTTTCGGGTTGATCAAAGTCAGTGATATTCTAGTTATTTAATCATCTGTAATTGCTTGTTTGTATCGGTGGTTCAGTCCTATTTTCTTATCCAAAATAAAGGCCGTTCCTTACCAGTGGTGATATTTGGAGGGGACATTTGGCAAATAGTGCTAATCTTGAACATTTAAAGGCCTAGTCCTAATTAAAGGAAGTGGGAGATGTCTAACTGCTTGCATCTATGTCCTCTCATATTGACTTTAGGAGCTCGGACAGAAATGGATGAGTGATCAACTAGAAACGCCAGCAAGGTAGAGAAGGTACCTTGCATGTACTCTACTGCCCTGTGCTTCTTCATAGATAAATGGTATGCTTCAGCATCAGCCACATAAAAGAATGGAAATAGAGAAGTTTGGTAGCTAGCTGCCTAGCTCTTCAATTTTGGTCATTTTAACTCTCTCACTTTAGATGGTTTAATTCGAGATAAATAGATACAATATTTAGATCCTACAATATTTAATAATGTACATATTAATTATTGGACGATGTAGACTCTATTATAGAACTCGCATGTTGTGTCTTATTTCTTTTTGCATTGAGTCATCCAATTCTAGTAGTAAATTAAAGAGCATCTCTATCAGATAAACCTGAATGTAGTTCAGAAATTATCCACCAAAAATGTGACATCAAAATTAATTGTTTTTCTGTCGTGAAAGCAGCTATCTACATGTCTTGGTAAAACCTTTAACCATGCCAAGCTGCCTAAGTGGGAAGCAATCGCGGGTTCTCGCATAGCAGATCTTATGGTTTTGTTTTCCAAAAGCTATACTCCGCCTTTACTATCTTCTGCTTCTCAGTTCAGAGAGTTTTCTAGGTATATAGTCGGTGGTTTAGGCTCATTTCAGGGATGCACACCAAATAGTACTGTCAAATACTGTACAACTCATCATGAAAAATTCGTAGAGCATGCATAAATTGTAGGCAAGGCTAATTGTAGGCCTTGCATGATTGGACTGGATGGCAGGATTTGGCCAAAATGATATCAGAGCAAAAGTTTGATTTATAAAACTCTAGACACCCAAAGGATTAAACAATCAACAATTAAACAAAACACATTTTTACTTAAAACTCACAAAAATCATAAAATACCTATCACTCAAAGTTTCCAAATTGCAAAGATGTGCTCCAATCCACTCAAAACTTGAGCAATTTATGCCTGAACCTCCTCCTCAACAAAAGTTCTTACACATTAATTGATATTTTCTAAGTCCGCGCACTGAGCTGATTCTTATATGCAAATGTACTAGTCGTATCTAATATATAGTGGAATTTGAAGCGCAAAAATTGTCACAAGTATCATCTTGAAATATTTCTGCATCAAGGTATAATTTTCGTGGAAAAAATAAATATGGATATACCTATATATTGAGCACTATTCTCAAATTGGATTTGTCTTTTTGCTGTTCACCTTTCCCACCATTCCCACATAGACCTGAAAAAAAAAAAGAAAAGAAAAAAAAGACAATAGAAGCTGAAACAAATGCAAAGTTCCTTTATTTTTATTTTTATTTTTAATATGCTCTTGACTCAACAATGCACGATTTTTACCAAGTTCACTCGAACTACTTTCTTGCTAATACACAGAATGTTTTCAGATATCTTCATCAGTCAAGCACTTCTGAGATGTCTGGATCAGCCATGCTAAGTGCTTGATTTGTTACTCTATCACATTGGCTAGCCATTGTAGCAATCAGCCTACTATTTACTTCTTGACCCAGCAAACAAATCAGACATCCACATACCCTATTTTGTGCTGTTTAAAAAAAGTACGGCAATATCATGAACTGGAGCAACAATGTAGAGTCTATGATATTGATTTAGATACCTTTTAAATAACTCCCAAAGACCACCATACTGTTTAACAGATACGCCACACAGAACTAACACATAGACTGACCACAAAGAAGTCCAGAGTAAGAAATGTATGACTGGTCTCCACGAGAAAACATGTGGCACTTCTCGTCCATCCACCACTTCCTCTTGCTGAAAACTTGTATCATTTGAAGAAATATCTCCAACTTCAACAAATCTTCTTCGCAGGAACAATTTCCTAGGAGGAGTATCTGGACCATATCCTAATAAAAGGATCACCTGAAACAAAGATGAATGATAGAGAACCAATTTGCATGTATTGGAATTTTCATGTATGTGTTTTTTTTTTTCAAAAGGATTAACAGTTTCCATCAAGCACAAGTCAAAAAAAGGCATACTGGAATAATCAGAATCGCAGGATACAGGGAGAGATGTGTTGCCAAGACCCATCCAAAAGCTGCCAAGGGAGCTAATCCTGCATTCCATCAAGAAAAACAGCTTCAAAAGCAAGTGAAAAATTATAACAGAAACAAGCCTCAAATAAATCTTCATCCATATACCTGTCAATTGCTATTTGTCCCACTGGGAAAAATTATATCGTGGAGAAGTAGTTTCACAGCAGCAATGAGAAAATAATACTAGCACTAAAAATTGCACTTAGTTCATCTAGTTTTGACGTTCTTGCATGGCAAAATTACCATATGATACGGAACCTCAACTTCCTTCAATGGAGCAATCGATTATTAGTGCCTTAGTTAGGTTTTACAGCAACGCTTGAGACAGTCAAAAACTCCATGAAGTTATAAGACGATTTCAATCCTATGCATCTGTGTGCTTGTTTTCATCTTTATAATCATTCATTACTGCACTGCGAGGCAATAGAAACAAATCTTTTGTGATAAGATCATACATATTTTACAACGTTTTGCCGGCATGGCCTCTTGCATTGGAAATGCCTATTGTGTGAGTTCCTATATCATTTGAATGAATAACAGATACTTTCAAATAATCGAGCCTTTAATTGCTACTCAAGCCAATTTCAGCAAGCAAGGACACAAAGTGTTCTGAAGCATATATTTTGAAGTCCAACGTGCACAACTTAGAAAAAAAGAAAAAAGAAAAAAAAAAGTCAAAGTCAAACATGCACAAATATGCCAGGAAAACATTGAAAGAAGTAATGACAAATGTTATGTAAAGATCAAAGTGAAAACATTTCGAGTTCACACAAGCATTACATCAAAATAAATTGCTACCATGTCAAGAAAATACAAACACGAGAAAGGCAAACATACCCGCAGAAACCAGACAATAAAAACACTAATTTTAAACAGTAATGGTTGTCAGCATCTTACTTTTACATGCTCCATAGAGGGACAAAATGATGGCCAAGTTTTCAACTGGGGATTTGGACAAACCCACACATGTGATTATTGTGAAAGGATTCCGTAAGTAAACAAGAGCAGCAATATCTCCATAAGAAATTATCTCTGAAAACAACCAGAATACTGTAGTCCATCAGCTTGTAAAAGATGAGAAGGGATAATTTGAACGAAAATTGTTAGTGATATAGATGGCATGGAAATGTGTGTGTAGGAATAAAGAAACTTTATCAACGTGTACGTAGTTTCACATAAAAGTACCAATGCCAATAGGTCTATCTAGAAGGGAAAATTCAACTCGCACAATGGTCACTTCCAACAGGAAATTCTCAACTGGTAAAGGATTGCAAATTTTAATTAGGTTTTGTTGGCTAAGGATACGTGTGTTTATAATAGCCAAAGATCATAAACTACAACTAATGACTTTTCTTACATTGACTATTTATCTTGTGAAGATGCATGTAGAGATCATAGAAAGTAGATACAAACAAGAAAGAGTTTCAAAAGACTAAAGGGGAGGAGAAAACTCTGATACTATATTTCGCAGAACATATAGATTTTAACCTTCAGAACTTTTAACTACTCAAAATTTATAATTTTAAGAAATATTTTGAATCTTGAATTTTTTTTTAATCCTATTTAAATATATTTTTCAGCTTCTCGAAGAAAAAAAATTATTAAATATTCGAGGTAAAAATGAATGTACCACTAGGTTTTAGTTCCTTTTTAAAAAACTCACTGGGTTTTAAAAGAAAAATAAAAAAGCTCATTGAGTTTGTCATTTTGGTACCAAACCTTACTAGACCCAACGAATGGAAAAAAAAAGTTCTCATCCAATTGCAATGTGACACGTGTCATTAAAATAAATAAAAACATATAAATATTTAAAATAAATAAAAACATATAATTTAATACTAAAGTTAAAAAATTCAGCTCTTATCCATATTGTTCTTCAAAGACGAAAATACAAACAATAATGCAAACAATGATGACATTCATACTCAACTTCATTTTCTTCGGGTGATAGGTCTTATCTCATTCAAGTTTACAATATCGCATACTGTACGTAATTGACCTGACCATTGCAACCGATGATTTAGAAATTTCGACAGCATTTCCCTCAGTCCCCAGACATGCCTACAACATTAATCATAAACACCCACCATTGAAGGCGACTGTGTAAGCTCAATGTTGAATGTGTATTTGAAGGACAAAAGGAGATTTGCGTCGAAATTTCTAAACATATCTATCACAACAGCAAATACAATTACGCACATTATAAATAATGTAAACTCAACCTGTTCATAACATGAAAAATTCAAGAATTACACCGAGTTCGTTATCCGACTTGGTGTAATTTTTAAACGAGGCTAAAGCTACTAAATGAATGCATGAAACATAACAGCAGAAACCGTTTGGACAGAGTTAGAAACGTCCGAACCATACATATGAGTGTTTAGACATCTTTATCAAAGCGTTCGAACTAAAAAAGAGCATCCAAATGGAACATAATCCGTCCAGACTGCGGTTGTCGAACAACATTGTTCTTCGACGAGTAGATGCCAAAATCTTAACAAAATCATTCCAAAATCAACTCAAATCGCAAACATTCCAATATAAACACATCACAACCAACCCCAAACTCCCTTATTATTATTTTAGTTAGATTGAACGCCCAAAATCAGCTCCTCTCTTCTCCACTTTCTCAAATTGCAAATTTGATAAATTTCTTCCCGTTATGTGAACTGTCTGTGATTTCAGATCTTTCATCCACATAAGAGCTGTTCGGACACCCTTAAACCCGTGTCGACACCTACGTGTATAAGTTTTCAAGGGAATTCTTTGCCGCCTAAAATTTAATGCCGTTCGCACGTGCTATTTTTCGTCCAAACGCTAACTTAATCCCTAAACGACAGCGTCTCTCAATATACGTGCAAGCAAATGATCATAAACGAACACATCCGGATGAAGTACAATACCGTCCGAATGGTTTTCTTATACAATACGACACCTTTTTTTTTAGCTCATACTATTCAATTTATTAGCAACTTTTAAATAGCCAAAGTGTTTTAATAACATAAATAACCTTAACCTTGAGTGTATTAGATAGTAGTTTCAAAATTTGAAGGAGTGTAACAAAATGAGGAATACAACATTAATTAACATGTTGTACAAAGGATGAATAAATGGAAATAACATAAATATACCAAATATCCTCAAAACATAATATAATCAAAATAACATTAAATAAATCCCAATACATGTCCTTAAAACATAATAAATAATAAATAATATAAACTACTACTGCTCCTCCTGATCCACAAGATGTAGAACTGCACGTACACTGGTCATGTGGTCCTCTATCACACCAACCCACAGAGTCAGGGCATATAACTGGGTCCCGGATGCCACGTCCTTCAGATCTGATCAAAGCAGTAAGTCAAGCATTGATGTCACTTAGCATTTGATGGGTGGGCTGCATGACCGATCGCACAGTCTCACTCAGCTCGGCCATTAGATCTACCACCCAGGATCCAGGATCCTGCTCCTTAATCCCTGAGGCTGCTCTTGTTGTCTACCAACAATTGCTCACGCTGTATGGGCTATCGAACGTGAGAGCGTATTCTTGTTGATCGGTCCAAGTGGAAATGCCTTTGTCTCGTTAGGACCCTCGGGTACCAGTATAGCATGCAGAAACTGAGTCAATAAAAGACCGTACAGCAAGGAAATGGCCGCATCAGTATTCAGGGCATTTGCACGGACGGACTGGTAGATGTATAATGCCAGATCGACTAGCTCCCCTCTTGCAACCAAGTACATGAACTCGGCCTGGTGAAAAGCAAGCTCAGTCGTGTGCTTCTTCAGGTCGATGCAGTAGCATAGGATCACATGAACCTCGCTAGCTCGTCCAAACTGAATGTGACTTGAGTGTTACGGACGATGACCTTAATAATAGGCTCTGAGATGTTCACCACCCGAAGTATAGCAGCATAGAATTATCGCACAAGATCCATGGATGCATAGCCTGTCCTCTGGAGGAACGGTACCTAACCCACCTGTTCCACCACTTCCGGAAGCGTCTGATCCTCATATCGAAGATCGTTGAAATCAGTCAACTAGATCTGCCACTCAATAACGATGGAGCGGGACACAATAATCATTGTATGTTGCTCCAATGATAGAGGTGGAGCGAAAGCTTGCTTAGGATTAAGCTAGCTACTGGAAGCCCAGGCATCGAAATGCGAACACTTACTCATTTTTTTGGAATCTGTACAAAAGCATTTGCACGTTTAGGAAAAGCGGTTGCACAGTTAGAAAAGGTGTTCGCACTAAAAAAAAAATGTTCGCATGGTTAGGTGACCGTTTGTAGCACCATGCAAACAGATAGCATTATATAAACACTTAGTGAAAATGATGACGTTTCCACCACACACGTTCGAACAGCTAATGAGAGCCGTTCGAACAGTGAATAAAGAAAACAAATATGCAAACCAAATATAAAAAGGCGTTTGGACTGCTTGGATAAGCCGTCCGAATAAATTCTAACAGACAGCATAAATTTATACCATAGTGAAAACGATGATGTTTTCACCAAAAACGTCTGAAAATCATGAGACTACTATCCGACTGGAAAACATAGAAGTAAACTATTTAAATAAAGGGTTAAATACACTTTGCCCCCTTATCTTTGGGGTCATTTACACTTTGTACCCCGATGTTTTATTTTTGAGACATTGGACCCATTATATATCACATTTTGTCACATTGGACCTCGACCCCAAATTAACCGTCTAAGTTGACGATTTCGTCAAAACGTGAGAGGCGCGTGACTGACCTCTACGTGAGTTTACGATACTGCCCTTGACGCCAAAACATAATTTACTTCAAAATGAACATGGTAAATTCGATTACTAAAATGCCCCTCATATTATAATTAGCTTCAAACTAAATATGATCCCCGAACCCACGTACAGGCCTTATCAATCACATACCCATTTTTTGTCAAATATTTGTCTAACCCACGAACAATCCAAATCTCGCTACCGAAGATGATCGTTCAAGCTTGGGCAACTTTCTTGCTCCCAATCGTCATTTCTTTCTCTAACCCATGAGGAAGGCATTCGGGTGAAGCACTGGGCAACTTTGCATTGCGCAAAACAGCTAGATCTGAACTCAGCACCTTTGTGAAGATGGCGTCAAACCGGTAGAGAAGCTATAAATCTGACTTTAGGTTTTGCTCATTTTTTACTTAATTGTTGGATAAGCGTATAGGCCTCCAAATGGATGAATTGCATAACCCTTTATGATAATAACACCACCCATCCCTTACAAGCTCTATACTATTATACGAAGAGATTATTTTATGCTACTTGTCCATCTTGTTCCATTAAAGGTGATATTGGGGTCTAACTGAAGAATGAAATCGAATAACTTGTCTAACTCTATTTTGGAACCTTTTTGGACTCCAACTATCATTCTATGGCAGATTAGGATTGCCCACAACTTGTGATCTGTTCTGCTAAGTTAAGTAAGCCTAAACAAAAGTAACATATTACCCATTTTGTGGGAGAACCATTTAGAACCGTTTAAAGTTATTTTAAGAACTTTATGAAAGGAATATAAGAATATTTTAGACAATTAGTTGTTGGCATTGCTTTTACAATCATGATTCATGCCACAAAATTGGACCTACCTTTCATTTCTAGTTGTTTACTGCTTACTTATTGCCCTGTCATTCTGTTTACGTTTTAATTTATTAAAATCTTTCCTTTCTCAATCAAAATAAAAATTCACATTTGAAAAGATTACATTTCTCCATAACCTATACATGAGGTTGATTGGTGGACATTTAGTTAGTTGCACTTTGCCATCCAAGTGTGAGAAACTATTTAACTATTTATATCTCACGTGATTACGCTTGCAATCTTGGACAGAGATTTATCCCCTAGTAGTGGAAGCACATGTACTGCTGGAAATGGATCATCATTTAGATACCCAATGTGTGACTGTTCAGTTGAAGCGTCTTTGAAAACTGCTTACACCGAAGGAAATTTCGGCTGAAGATTCTTTGGCTGTGTCAATCACAAGGTATAATAAGGTTGTAAATTTTTTTTTTCTTCACCACTAACCAATCAAACTACATATTGTTATCGAAACCCAAAGTCCTTGCTTCTGACAAAACTATTTTGGCTGCAGTATGGGCGATCTTGCAATTTCTTCAGCTGGTATGATCCTCCTATGTGCAGCCATGGAAGAAGAGTTTTAAGACACTTACGGGAGAAGCATGAAAGGGCGAACATGGAGGCCACCAGCAACGTAGCAACTACTGACCCAAATATTGCAAGCGAACACGCATCTTTGGTTCTTGAAGTGGCAGAAATTTGCCGTGACCCAAATATTGCAAGTGAACACTCATCTTTGGTTCTTGAAGTGGCAGAAATTTGCCGTGATATGGAATCCATGAAGTCTAAACACGAGGAAGAACTTCACCGTGAGATGGAATCCATAAAGTCTAAACACAAGGAAAAACTTCGCCGTGAGATGGAATCCAGAAAGTCTAAACACCAGCAAGAGTGACATTACTATAGGAAGGCCTTAGTGTTGTCATGGCATTTTTTCAGTGTGTATTTTTTCTGGTTTCCTTAGAGGGTCTCACTCTAATGAGAGGCCAACATTGACATGAATGTGCAAACTTTGAGTGCTGACCGGGTGTGTGAACTTTAGGTATTGAATGTCTTAAATTTAGGGTATGTTATATGTGTCAACTTTGGTTCTGAAATGTTACTCTTAAGTATTTTGTTTTCTTTTGAAATGTCAATGTTTTGAGTATGGATAATGTCAAAACCCTTCCAGACCACACTTTGTGAGTTCATGTGATTCCTTTGAGTTTCAAAATCTATAATTTTCCTTTGTTGGTTGATATGCAAACCGTGAGTTTGTACTCCCATAGTTTTGCTCTCTTAGAGGATAACACGAATGGTTTAAAAAAGAATAATACTTGGGCATGAAAAGTCAGATCAAAATCAGAGACTATGAAGCATTTTCTTGCATGTTCGAAGATAAAAGCACAAAACATACGTATCTAGTCCAAGCTAAAAAGTCATTCTCATCCCTAATTGGCAAACATAGGTTCTGTCCCATACTCTTGTTTGAAGGTAATAAGGTAACATTGTTTGACTATAAATCTTGTACAATAGTATATTTAGTAATCCTGAGGTGGTACCTAAAAGCATACAGGGAAACAAACAGTAATTATTAGTATAATGACATCCTTTCATTCTAAGATAACATCCACATCATATCCATAACTTTCAATACATCCATATGCATTTACATCATCTGTTTAGCATCTACATTTCAACATCAAGTTCTCAGAACATCCAAAACAAAAAAATCTAATAGCTTCAAGCCAGAATCCCATCCACCAAAATAAGGTCTATTTACAAAACAACAATCCAACACCTCTTCAAAAGACCAACACAACTTGTCCTAAACAACAAAAACCACAAACTGAAACTGAGTTTAATTTTGCCAAACAGGTAGCTTCTTTTTTTGCTTATCCTTTATCCTCTTGAGTGCTTGCTCTATGTTTGGTACAACAACCCTTGAAGAGTTTTCTCTGGGTTTGAATCTCGAAGCAACAGTTGCGGAGACGATTTGGGACCCCCGAGCTCTAGGATTGCCCCATGCACATCTAACACCTGTTCGCGTTTCTTGGCTAGCTTCGTCTATTGTTAAGTCAACCATAATTGGTTCTCTAGCAGGCTGTCCACTACTCACGTTGCCCCTCAACCGTTGAGAGGCTCTCCTTTCAGCTTGGCGTGCCCTTATCCGTGATGCAATCCCTGTTGCAAGTTGTGATGAACTCACTCTACCAGCAGCCTTCAAGAATAATTGCAAATGCCATTAGTCTACATGTTTGTGTTAACTACCATTGTGGGGCATAACAATGAATACACAATATACTAATTTAACCTGCTCATTAAGATGCACTCCCTCCAATGGCTGCGGACTTATGGTAAGATGGCTGAGATGCAAAGTATATGTTTATTATGGTAAAATGGTAAAGCTTCACTGAACTCAAACTTGTAAGCAAAAAGCACTACCATTTTATTTATTTAGTCAGGCAATATATATATGTAACACTGACATATATGACTGACTATAATATAGATACTGATTACTTAATTTAATGGCCAAATCAATTTCTACTCCTAAATCAACTAAAGCTAACAAATGTTTAAACATCTATTAGTCATACCTTTGTTGTTAGTCCAGCAGGCTAACATGCACTCCCACCAGCCTTTCCCTTGCTCTTTTTAGAATGTTTAGCAAATAATTTAGAAATATCAAATTTAATGACACCTGGCCAGCACTATTAGAATTTAACTCTGACCATGTAAAAGAAAAAAAATCTGTCTAGCCATACTTTTGGGGAACGTTCAGCTGGCTGTGATGTGATTACGACCTCGGTTTCCATCTCTGTAGCATGTCCATGAAACTGATCATGCTCTGGATAGATATACAACTATGACACATAGCCAAATACTAATATTTAAGCAACTTTAAAATTTTGTTAACATTCTCATAACAAAGAAAATGAGGTGGCTTACGATGTCGGTTTCTGACTCCATTGCATGTTGACTAAACTCTGACTCAGTTGGATTAGTTGTCACCTATATGTAACATAAATTTGAAATCAGAGTAACTGAGAAAAATAAATGGAAACATTTGCATTGCATCTGACAAATCAGAAATAAAAACTCACATCATCGACATCCATGTGATGCATAGAAGGCCCAACACTACCCATAAATGGTGCATTGGCAGCACCCATTGCTGCAAACCTCTAGGCAGCCGCCTTTCGCCGAGGACAAGTCCTTGCATTATGGCCAGACTGCAAACATTTCGTGCACCAACCTCGCAATCCTACTCTACTGAGTTTATGTGGGTTTCTTGGCTCATCGGGAGCTCGTACTCGAAGCTTCTTAGGTCAACCCGGTTGCGTCCTCACCACTGGAGGCTCCATTTCTTCGTAAGTTGTTTTGACCCATTGCTCCTCGCTTGGCATTGGGTAGATAATGGGGTCATAGGACAATAGGTACATATCTTTGCTGTAGTATGGATGTACATAGTCCTCTAGCTTGCCTCCATCATATAGAATGGTAGAAAAAGCGTGGGCACATGGAATTCTGGTCATGTCCCATTTTCTACAACCACAGGTACGGTTTTGGATATCAACCACAAACTGTTGATGCCTATGTTCCACCTCGAACAGTCCCTGGCCAGCATATGTTGGAAGGCAGTGGCAAGATTCTAGCCCAATGGCGTCGAGCTTTTGTAGAATCTTCGGGCACAAAAAGTGGTCATGCTTCCTCATGCCATCCCTCTTTAGTTGATACCGTCTCATTAATTTTTTGCGAATAATCTCAAACATAGTTACAATTGGCTTATCCCAAGCCTTCATAATATATGTGTTAAAGCACTCACTGAGGTTGTTCACCAACAGGTCAGATTTGGAGTAAGTATGAAACTAAGCTCTGGACCACATGCTTGGATCAACCTTAGACAGATACTTCCATGTGTCTTCACTGAGTTTCTTCAGTTCTGCCATCTCAGTATTGAATTGTCTTTCCGTATAAGCTAATGCTACAGCCCAAAGTCTGCCTTTCAGTGCAACTCCCTTGTGTCTAGTGTCTCTGAAATTGGCATAGAGATGCCGGAGGCATATTCGATGGTCTGACAAAGGCATCACAGCCTCAAAGCTCGATATCAAACCCTACAAAGACATCAATTCATTTACAGGCTCAATCATATAACAATATGAACATAAACAAAGTGAATCAACCAAAACAAGACTAACTTTCTGACGGTCGAAAATAAATGTCCATCCATGCGTAGGTTGTTGTCCCAAGTCTAAGACAAGTGTCTCTAAGAACCATGTGTCTTTTGTCTCAGCCTCAACAGCAGCAATGGCGATGGGGTACATGTTGTCATTTGCATCTCTGTTGATAGCACTCAACAACTAACCCTTCAAAGGGCCCTTCAAGTGGCACCCATCGAGACCGATTACGGGCCTGCACCCAATCTTGAACCCATCTCTCATTGCTGCCAGAGAGAGGTACATTCGTTCAAAAGTGGGTGGCATGCTGCAGGCCAAAATTGATCGATCAACCTTAATCAGCACACAACTCCCTGGATTTGTCTCTCTAATGGTTGCTGCATAGTCCCATAATCGACGATATTGCTCCTTATGCTTCCCAAATATGATAGACCGAGCCTTCCTCCGTGCTCGATAAACTTGACTGTCATTCATATCAACCCTCCATTGTCTTTTAAAGTCTCCAACAACAGCCTGAATCAGCATATTTGGTTGACTCTTGAATTTTTCAATGTATTTCTCAGCGATGAACTTGGAGTTTACGAGAGAACTCTTATATTTACGAGTACACCTATGATCAGGGTTGAAACTTCTTACTTGGAAGTTCTTCTCCTCTTTCATCCACCTCCCATAGACCCTATACTCGCATCTGGGTGCATCTTGACATATGATGATCACCTTATCTCCATTGTTTTTTGTGAACTTCACATCCTTCCCATTGTTAATATTCAACTCTCGAACACAATCTCTAAATAATGTTGTAGATGGAAATTTCATACCAAGCTTCAAAACCAGATTGACGATATCCATGTGGTAGAATTCTTGGCCTGGGTTCAAATCTAGTGTCTCCACTTCGTAATCAATCTTCGAAGGTGACTCCAGAATATCACTTCTGTCCATACCTTTATCATCACCTGTATTTGGACACAACATAACACTTCAGTCTACAAATCAAGTTCAAGAGAAACTATTTTAAACCAACAACAGTAAGAAGATTCTTAATGGAAATACCTCCATCTGACACGTGCTCCTCCTCCTCTGTCATTGGCATCTTCCCTCTTTCAGTGCCATGTATGGTCTCATCCACGACCTCATTCTCGCATGCCGAGTCAGTACCATGACTTGAGGGGCCCGCACCACTATTGTCTCCATGATATGGGTCAACTTCAACATCAAACAGCTCATCATCTGAGCTTAGTACTGCATTCCAAAAGGGATCATTCGCCCCTATTCGACACCTCTCCGCCTATTCATCAATGTCTCCTTCAAACTCATTGTTCTCATCACCTTCACTCCTACCAGCAAATGATTGGAGATATAGTACAACCACTTGTTCTCCTTCATGACATTTCACCATTTGAAGGACATCATGATCTGATGACACTAACCTCAACCCCTCATCCAAACTTTTTCGTGGTTCCTTATAGTATATCAAGTCTCCAACGTTGTAGCCGTAAGTCTTCACAATTGTCTCAACTTCGATGAAGGAAAGATAATCCGGATCATACGGTTCGTCGTACACACTAATATCTCCACCAACGTAATTACATCCAAGCTGCCTCTCGAACCTGCCTCCGAAGTGAACCTTGAAGATGAATTCTGAAGCCATTATTGATTTTTTATGCTCAACTCAAATTCAACTGCACAAATGTGAAAATTCATCATAAAAATCAGGGATCTAATGGCAGAAATATAATGCACAGTGATGTGTTGAGAAAATTATGATGAATTAGGATGAACTTATTTTTTTCCCTACACAATGAAGGTATGGCATTCATGAGCCACTGATCGAGTTAGTGGTTATAGTGTCCATAAACCCATCGCACACCCTTTCTTGGCAAACAAGGTACAAGAAAGATGCTTAAAAATTGACCACAGTAGAAACAAGTGCACTAATGATGTAGGAGTATTTTCTTGTGCCAGACATAATGGAGGCTACAAATGCTTCTAGTATCTAAAGAAAGTTTTCCACTAACAATGTAGAATGCTGAAAGAAATAAAATTAAAAGGTAACTCCATCTTATTTGTAACAGTGAACTGATTTTCATGAAATCAGAGCATGTGCACAAAATTAAAAGCTCCTACATGTAGCATGTGCAAGAAATAAAAAGCACTAAATGTTGATGTAAAACCAGTAAGATCCATCCAAGCAATAGCCTTAATGAAAATTTAGTCCTTGCATATAAATAGACCAATTAGACACGGAAATGACCAATCAAAATACAAGCATTGCTCTGTAAAATTTGTTGTCAACAAGAATTTGGCATGCAAGAAAAAGGACAACAGGAACAGAAATCTAACCCCATTTACCTTAAAAAATTTATGGACTACATTAAATTAGGAGCTACTCTTTAATCTGAACATGTCATAGTACGGTGGAAAACAAATAGAATAAACTTGATGTCAGTCCTTACATTCCCTACTTCATGCAACAAGAAATACTATTTTTTATAAGATAACATGGGTACTGATAATGCAACAATCACTTTGCGCTCTTGAATAGATGACGAAAAGATGAAAAGAATAAATATATGAAACACTTAAATTTAGAGCATTAGATAACAAAAAATACACAACCTTCCAAACAAAGTAAAAGACACAAAACGACACAAAACAATTTCTTAACCAACTGTAGGACCACTATCTTTTAATGGGAAACAACTAGGGGACCACATGCTCGACCCAATAGATATATCCTAATAGGGGACCACTTTATTTGAGTTAAAGTACAATGTCTTATAGGACATCACATGCTCTCATAAAACCCAACCAACAACCGGAACCCATGCAACACAATATGCATCAACATATATAATACTATGAAACATGCAGTCCATGCAAAAATTTTCATTCATGGAGGTTCTTGAAAAAATCCTAACTCAGACACCGATTCTAACTAACAAACATAATTGAAACTGATGGAACAAGGAACAAATACTTTGAATATCATAATCTATTTTTCGAGTACGCACCTCTTGCAAATCTTGCAAAGATTTTTAGCTATCCTTTTCGTGGGTCTGTCTATCTTTTTCTAACTATAGAAGGTGGAGGTGTGGAGAGATACAATCGTTTGGCTTGTCACGCTTCCTGCATTAAAAGAACAAAAAAATTGGGAAAAACATGCTTTAATTAAAAATTTATAGCTACTGTGTTGAGAAAGTTGGAACATGAAAACAATGAATATAGCCTCAACCTTTTCGTGGGTCTGTAGCCTATCCTTTTCGTGGGTCTTTTGCTCCTCTTCGGTCATGGCAAGAACGACACTTCAATGCGTGAGATTTATGAACTGAGTTCCGCTTCGAGAAATTAGATTGCTGTGTTTGGGAAGACAGATTGCTGTGTATACTGTGCATGGGTTAGGGCATGAAAGAAAGTGAAGAGAATGTTCACAATTAGAATGGACGGGGCTAAGTGAAACATGCGTATTGACTGGGGGTATTTTTGTCCTTCTAATTCTGAAGCTAATTAGAATCTGCATCATTTGGCGTCAAGGGCAATTTCGTAAACTAACTTAGAGGTTAGTCACGTGCCTCTCACGTTTTGAGGAAATTCATCAATTTAGACGGTTAATTTGGGGTCAAGGTCCAATGTGACAAAATGTGATATATAATGGGTCCAATGTCTCAAAAATAAAACATCGGGGTACAAAGTGTATTTAACCCTTAAATAAAATATAAAAACCGTCTAGATTGCTTAGATATAGTGTCCGGACACATGCAAAATGACAATGTATCCCTTTTGGAACACTACTAGACGTCCAAACGATTGTAAACAACGTTCGGATGCATCGGGGAAGACAAACGAGTTAACCCAATCATGACAGCCCCCCTCCACCTCCCACACACTCCTAAATACACAACCAAATATAACAAAAATACATTCAAAACATCATAACAATCCTAGCAATCAATTTCTACAAAACAAATCAATCAAAAAACACAATGTAATATACAAAAAAATAGGATTGAAATTCTATACGTAAAACAAAAAAAAAACGAAATTTTTACTGCTAAAAATGAATAAAACATACTTGGATGTGATTAGAGCCTTGAAGTAATGAGTTTACGTAAAGATTTGGAAGAAAACACGTGAGGGTTGAAAGATTTTATTTTAGGAAACAACCGGTTAAAGAGAAAATGTAGAACTGTTCGAGTATTTGACAATTCGTGGACGCAATCTGAATTATGTAACCTCGTTCGGACGCTTTTCTGCACACGTGGCCCAATGAAAGTCTACCGCATTAAATGTCAAAATTTAAACCTTTTAAAATGGTTCGAAACATTAAAAGCGTCTGGATGGTCGTTGCCCTCCCAGACGCAATTCTCCTAACATCGTGCAAAGTGGAAGCACAAATTTGGCTGAATAAATATTGTCATGTAGCATCCAGACGGTGCCAAGTGGTTTGGATGGTAACAACTTTTTTCAACCATCGTCCTGGGTAAACACGTGTAAGCCATGCAACTGTTACACAGACGTCCAAACGGTACTGTCTTCCGTTCAACTACGTTGTTTCATCTTATTCCTAGACTCAATGCTACATCGTTCGAATGCCTGAAGTTGTTTTCAACCAGCATCCTCATTAAACACGTGTAAGCCATGCTACTGCGATAACAGGGTCCGAACAGTGTGTTGGTTCGTTCCAACGTAATCAATTAATGTGAGGCGTCTGAACGATTCGTAACGGCGTGCGGACGCTTAGCAAATTTATTTGACATTACTTTAATTCATTAATTAAGTATGGATCCCATTTAATTCACTCAATTTAATTTATTTAAATCATTTAACTAACTAAATGTAATTCGGCATAAAATTTTAACTTTATTTATTTATTTTGCTACATAAAATATATATATAGTTAAGCATACTTTTATATTAAACATCCGTTATAACTAATTATACTAACCGTTCCGTTAACTTAGCACTCGTACTAATCATCCATTAATTGTACTAATCGTCTGTTTAAATTGTAATAAATTTAAACTAATGAAAAAAATAATTAATATAAAATATCAAACATAACGAAATACCGACGAAAAACACAATCAAAAATCTAGTACAAGCCGGAGACTAACAAAGCATAAGTAAATAATAGTGATAAAACATAAACAGGAGACTAGTCCGAATCACAAGCCGGACACAACTAAGCATAAGTCATAGACTAGTTTGAATCACAAAGACGAGCTGGTTGCTCAGAAATTGTCCAAAGGCATCGTGTACATGCTTCAACTACTCCTCCATATTATTCACCCAATTGATGAGTGTCTGAAGCTATATCGGAACAGTATAGAGAAACTGGACAACTGAGACACGTGTTCTCTCACATAAATCAGTTCCATCTGCATAGCATTCAGCTCCTTCCTCAGAGCCCTCTCCGTTAGAGCAAAATTATTCTCCAGATTGGTCAAGCGGGTATGGAGCTCCATGCACAACAAATGCGTCGACTCCACTATCACCCGAATACTCTCCCTCAGCTCCACTACTAAAGCGTCCGCCCAAGCTGGTCACTCTATCTGTGCCCCGATATTGGTGATACTTCTCCCGGAGTGATCCTGGTTAACCTAGCAAAAACCGTCCGAACGTAAGTATAAACCGTTCGCACGTAACTCAAACGGCGACGTTTCCTTTTAAAAGGCGTCCGAACGTGGTGAAAAACATCTGAACACTATTAAACACGTCCGGACGTCAATATTCAAGCGTCCGAACGGTACTTCGATGAACACAAATGAAAACAACTTTATTATCCAACAAAAAAACAAAAAATTCAAAAGCATTAAATTGAAAAGCAAAGTCACGAAGAAAGTTTTACCTGAAGTTGTTTGAGAGATCTCGAAATAGTGAAAATGTTTGAGAGGAAATATAGTGAAAGTGTGATTTTGACAAGTTCTGTAGATTTATTTGACAAGCAGGGCGTCCGCATGGGTTTAATAGGTGTTCGGACTGTTCTCAACAGTCAGATTCACCCATGGTTCAATCAAATTCAATGTCATTAAATATGTTATATTCAAAAATCTTCTAGAACTTACATTCATTAGAAGTTTGTCTTGGTCCGAACGGTTTTGACATCACTTGTGTGAAGTTTTGCAATGTAGAACCACACGATTTGCGGGAAGAGCATTCATACCTGTGCGG
>CM025856.1:18432358-18511159 GCA_003952965.2 Morella rubra | reverse complement strand
TATCAAGCAAAAATTAAAATAAATTTCATCACTAATCAAAAAATAAACTAGAGAGAGAGAGTTGAGTTTAGACTTGAGAAGTTGAGAGAATACCTGGAGGTTGAAGAGAGAGAGCTGTGGTTGTGGAGGAGGAGAGAGGGTCAGAGAGGGGCAGAGGGCCGAGAGCCCGAGAGGGGAGAGAGAGCCGCGTATGAGAGAGGCAGAGAGAGAGAGAGAGCTGTCGTTGTGTAGGAGGAGAGAGGGTCGGAGAAGGGCAGAGGGCCGAGAGCCTGAGAGGGAGAGAGAGAGCCGGCGTGAGAGAGGGCAAGAGGCTGGTGTTCTGTGGCGGCAGAGTGAGGAGGAGAGAGGGACGGTTGGATGGAGGCTAGCGTCGGGAGGGGGAGCAGAGTGAGAGTGAGAAAGAGGGGGAAAATTGAAAGTGGGGGAGCCGGGGAGGGAAGGCTGCGCAGGGTGAAACGCGCGTTTGACTTCCTTTATTCCTTTCTTGATTTCGCCGCGTTTGACTTTCGTTGTCATCTTAGTTGATTTCTAGCTTCAAGAGAAGCCAAGCTTCATACCCAGTTCTCACTAATTGATCCTGACTGGGCAAGGGATAAATTTCAGGGTTGTAGGCCAACATATACTTATCCACATGACATTCAATAAGACATAATCCTCAAGCTTCCCACCATTAGAGAGAATTCCCAAAAAAGCATGGCAATTACAAGGGACCCCAGCCATCTCTAATTTATGGCAGAAGCATGTCTTTTGTTGTATGTTTGACATCATCACGTATTGCTCCAATATGCAAGGAAATAGTCTTTCCTTGTACTTCTTTATCCTATCACTCTTTAGCTGGTATCTATGGATCAATTTCTTCTTTATTATTTCTACCATAGTTAGAATTGGCTTGTCACGAACTCTAATGATATAAGACTTGAAGCTTTCACATAGGTTATTGACAAGCAAGTCGCTATAGAATGCATGTGGAGCCAAGACCGTGACCAAACACTTGGGTCTATATTCCTTATATAGTTGTATGCTTGCTCGCTAAGCTTTTTCAACTCTTTCATCCTTGCATTGAAATTTGCTTCAGTGTACAATGCGGTTGCAGCCAACAATTTATCCTTCAAAGCTACTCCACAATGCCCAGCATCTCTGAAATTAGTATAAAGAGAAGCCTTATGCAGAATTGGAGGTCAACCATAGGCACAACCAAGTCGAATGCACTAGTCTCTACACACAAAACAATGATGGTTATAAGACACCTACATCTTATAAGGCCGTAACTGTGAGTACAAAAACAACCCAAGAAGGGGGTGAATTGGTTTTATAAAAAATTTTGTCTCTTTTTACAAAAAATTCAAATATACACAAACCCCTTTCTAAAAGAACAAGAGAGCAGATCTATATAATTAATGAGTATAATGAAGAATAAAAATAATAGATAATCATGCACAACAAATAGATAATGACCATAAATAGAGATAAGGATAGAGAGATGAACACGTATTTTTAGGTGGTCGATCAACACTTGCCTACTCCACCCCCAAGGCTATTGACTTCATTGGCTTTCTTCACTATCTTCAAATAGTAAATCACCTTAGCTTCCGGGTGCTAAGAAACCTTTACAAACGTTTTTCAGCTTACATTTACTCACTCTCACAAATCCTCACAAGCTAGAGGATTTCTTCTACCCAACAATAGGACCACTTATGTTTTTCAAGAACGGGTACAAAAGGAATCAAAGTAAAGGCTCTTTAAGCCGAATAAACAAGTATGAAGTACTAAGGTGTGCAAAGAGACAAGATTCTCAAAGAAAGCAAAAGTATTTGCAGGTGGGGAACCAGCTTTCTTGGTTGGTGAGCTTCTTTCTTCTTCAAAGCTTTTTTCTCTCTCTAGAATTTAGGAAGAGTTAATAGCGCACACTTCTGCTTTTTCTCTCTCCATCTTCTTCTATTTAAAGCTCCTAGGGCACCAAGATATCTGCAAAATCGCGCAATGTGTCGACACATTGATGGTATGTGCTGACACATTAAAATTTGGCCTGAAAACATTCTCTCGGGTGTTAGTTAATGAGTCGACACTATGGTTCAATGTGTCGACACTTCCAACACTTAGTCTGAAAAATTCGTTCTTTGACAACAACTTCAATTCAACATATCTCAAAAACACATACAATAAAAAATTGACCAATTAACTTCTGTAATGGTGTTCAAGTATGCTTAGAGATATTTTAGAATAGAGAAACCTTGATGCTTTTAAAATATATCATTATCTTAAAGAGATTTTCAATGTAAAATCTAAGAGTCTTAAAGGAGTTTGAAAACTTTGTTATCATCAATCAAAGTGGATTGTTTGTAAAAACACCCTTGGGCTAACAGTAACCAATATATTATAAAATAATAACTTCTAAAGTATCACTTCACCTTTTGCCTATCGGAAATAAATGCCCAACCATGCAAGGGGATAGTACTGAGATCATATACGAGTGTTTCAAGAACCTGGGTCTAGCTATCCTTGAGCTCAGCCTTAACAGCTGTCATCGCAATCGGGTATATGTTGTTGTTACGATCTCCCCCCACTGCACTCAATAATTGCCCCTTCAAAGGATCCTTTAAGAAGCAATCATCAAAGCATATACATGCCTACAACCATTTCTAAATCCCTCCCTCATCGCGGCCACTAACACATACAAGCTTCGAAATCTTTGTTCCAACTAACGATCTATCATCTCAGCTTTAACCAAAATGCAACTACCTTTGTTCATATCCCGAAGTGTAGCACAATAATCCCATAAACACGAATACGAACCACGGTGGCTTCTATAGATCTTGTCTTCAGCCTTTTCTCGAGCCTTATAGAATTGCTGGTTGTGAGCATCCACATTCCACTTGTGCCCAACCACGTCATAGATTGTAGATACTACCAAATTAAGCTGGCTCCTGAAGTTCTCAATTAACTTTTGCAAAAATTAACCTCACAATTTACTTAGGAGTTCTTGTACTTTTTAGCACACTTGTGTTCAGAATTCATGGACTTGATTTGGAAGGTCTTCTCGGTCTTCATCCAGGCGGCATATACCCTATACATGTATTGCTCCCCCCAGCAAATTACAATCACCTTATTGTCATTATTTTTCTTAAAATTATATCTTTTCCTTTGAAATATTGGCTTATCACAATGCATTTCTAAACATCTAGGTCCATCCCAATCTTCAATGTTTGTTACACCAAATCCATCTCATGGAACTCTTATCCTGCTTCATAATCACTGGATGCTCCGTTCTCCTTATCACTAGGTAATAGGTATGGGTGACACCAGTATGTCACTTCTGCCCAGATTAGAGTTGTATAATGCACACGTCGAAGTAGAATAGCAGTTAGAGACATTGACACTAAATAACAAGAAATTTCAAAACTTGTAAGTGAATAAAAATAATTACCGACATCATCTTCCTTTGGCCACACTACTAGAAAATTGACTTTCGGTGACGAAATGAATTTCGTTACTAAAAGCCTATTTTTAGTTACGAAATGCTATTTTCGTCACTAAAAGGATTTTTCGTGACGAAACTAATTTTCATCACCAATTTTGTCACTAAAGGTTTTATTTATGATGAAATAAAATTGTCGTCACTAAAAGTTAATTTTTTAGTGACGAAAAGTTTCGTCACACGACGATCGATCGGTTATACACCAATAAAAAATTCCTTTTGTGACGAAATGCTCCATCACTAAATGCAAAGATTTTAGGCGACGAATTTACGTCGTCACTCCAACCGATTGATCGTTGTTTATATACCGATCGATCGGTTATTAATAAACACGTGGCTTTGAAAATCGATCGTTCGTTCCTATGAACCGATCGATTGGTATAGTAACCGTCTGGAAATGTGAAACATCAATCTATCGGTAAGCAAAACCATCAATTGCATGAAGAGATGATCAATCGGTTCAATACGATCGATCACCGATAGGACGAATGAATGATTGCCACATTTTTCAAATAACTGATCGATCGCTAAGATATGACGATTGATCGGTAAGCGTAACCGTCACTTTTTCGAATTCGTTCGATGACCGGGTTGGCGATCGATCGTAGTTTCAACGAATGGAAAGACACCACGTGTTACAATACAGAGATTGATCGTCACGTAACAACCAATCGATCGGCGCGAAGGATTATATGAAACCGCCAAAGTCATTTTTACCGGTTATCTCTCCACAAAATCTCTTGAATCCTCTCAAATTTCAAGGAGCCATTTCGTGCTGCATTATCCTCCAAAGTGCGTGGAATCATCCTTCATTGTCTTCTACGTCAAAGGTACGTACTTATATTGTTTTTTAAGCAATATTAAGCGGTTGTAAACGAGTTTTTAGTTTACGTTTTCTAATTGCTATATCATCCATTTAGGTCCGTAAAATGTATTTATTTTATTGTTGATGTATGTTTTAAGAGTTTAGGATTGTTTTGGGATCAATTTTGGGTGATTTTGGGCCTATTTTGGGGTTTTGTAACGTCTGTCTGTTTTCGTTCCCGTACCAATCGATCGCCTTTATAGGCGATCGATCGCTGCATTTGGTAAGGGACCGATCGATGGTTTATTGAGCGATCGATCGTCCCTCTAAACTGTGCATTTTAGAAGTGGTGATCGATCGATCGCTTACACCTAAGCGATCGATCGGTAAGCTTAATGTGAAGCGCAGCGTTTTGATTAACTAGCTATCGATCGGCTTTGTGGTGATTGATCGCCTAGTGATACTGTGCATTTGTTGCATGGATGATTGATCTTCTGTGCATTGAAACGCATTGTTTTACCAATAGTGTTCGATTGGTCAAATTGATTGATCGATCACCATCATGATCGATCGCTTAATTACTAACGATCGATCGTTTTTTATAAACGTTTTCATTTAATCGATCAGTTACATAAATGATCGATCGGTATATTTAGTGATTGATCGCTTTGGATGGCGATGGATCGCCTTTTTGTTGCATCTTCATTAATAATTACTTGTGATTACTTTTTTTTAAGTAATACATTATTGTGATTACTTATTAACACATATTTATATATAATTTTTGCAGCATACATAAAATGTCAGGAGTTAAGCACGCGCGCACAACGAGAACCGGACGGGATCGTCGTCCCAAGACCAGGAAGTCGCTGATCCAATGATGACCTTGGAGAGGCGAATGGAGTACCTGAGGGGACGCCGGTGGCCAAAGAGCGTCCAGTGACGCTCTCTGATTTTGACCACTTATTGTACGAGGAGCACTCCCTCTACCAGCTCTTCGAGTACCAGGATTTCTTCATCAGCTCTCGTGGACTGAGGGGTTTTGTGTGGACACACTTGTGCAAGATTTCTTCTGTGCACTCGTCTCGGTAGATAGAGCACCTGAGGTGCAGCTAGAGGTGCGAGGCGTGCAGTTCTTATTCTCGGCAGACGTCATTGCCGATTTCTTGCACTGCCCCTGGCCCGAGACCCCCTGCTTCCCGGCGGTACCCCTGACGGATGAGCAGAGGACATCAGAGCAGGACCTGTGGACTGATGACGGGGAAGACCTCTGCAGTGGTGGGCAGCATAATCAAGCAGAGTGAGTTCAATACATTTTGGCAGATTTTGCACCTTATCTGGACGCCGAACGTCGATGGCAGAACTCATTCCGAGTGCCCGTTCACTAGAGCTCAGTGCATGCTCTTGCTTGGTCAACAGACGCGGATAGATTTCCACTCTACATGTTCGAGCTGATCATGGATGACGCTTGGGGAATTAAGGATAACAGCCTCCCGTACGGCGTGTTTCTGACGCAGTTTCTCATCCAGCGGGGTGTCGCGATTGGTGACGGGGAGACCCGTAAGGAGGTGATGAGCGCGGTGAACAAGTTCACCTTGTCCAGGAGCAAGGGGCAAGAGGGGGCTCTGACTCGACGGTTCACTCGTAGAGTCGCAAGGCGCAGAGGGGCAGCACGAGCATCGACCGACACCAGACCGACCAGATCAAAGGCACCTCTCGAGATGGGAGAGCCTGCAGTGCCTCCTCCTGGGTGGCCTAGCTATTTGTGGATCTCGACAGCCGTGTGGGTGCGACTGTGAAGACCACTCTACAGCCTCTTCAAGAGCAGGTGGATAAATTGAGTAAGGACGTGCAGGAGCTCCGGATGATCAAGAGAAGCTCCGGACCGCTTTGAAGGGGAGTGCACAGTTTCGTACTGCAACAAGGCGTCGTGGCTCATATGAAGGAGGTCAACGAACAGCTGGAAGAAATCAAGAAGACTCTGGATGATTTCAAGACAGAGGCAGATCCACAGAAGATTCCTGGAGATATTCCTGATGACATGGTGACTTTCCGTGATGCTGTTCAGCCTTGATATTTTTATGATATTTTTACTATCTATTTAGGACATACATTGGATTTATGTTTTTATTTATTTGTTTCAGACATATATGTTTATTTGGATTTGGGTTTTTATTTACGTATTTGGGATATTTATGTTTATTTGTGGATATGTAGTGACTTTGATTACAGCTTATGTGTTTTTAATTTGTATTTTTTTTCGACACTTAGATACGTTAATTGACCAAAATACCTTTTGTTGGCAAAATTAACAAAAATTGCAAAGTTAAACAAGTAAATAAAATACGATCTTAATAAAATTTAAGTACATACAAGTAATAATATAAGATTTTAAATAAAATTCAATTTTTTAAAGTTTAAGATCACCAATCGATTAGTGTTTTAAGTAACCGTAATCAATCGTCAATAATGAAGGTATCTAAATTTAGTGATTAAACATTTGTGATTGAATAATGTGAGCTTAAATAATTAAAATACAAAATATATATTAACAAAGTATGTTAGGATATATTTAGATTACATAAAAACATATCAAATATACTTTATTAATATTTAGGAAAGCATGTACAAGTTGTACATGTTAAATCAAATAAACATTTTGTAAGAGTTAGTATGAGCAATGTACTAAGATGTCATAAACTAGTGATATAAAACTTATTTAACACATGATTATAAGTTATTAGTATAAGGTATGTATTAAAATGACATTTAAGTAAAATAATTTTAATAATTAAGTCATTTGTTGTTAAAATTTTTTTTTAATAATTAGATTTATCGATCGATCGTGAAGGACGGTGTCGTTTAATGTTTTAAGACCGATCGATCATCGTGATCGATCGCTATCGTCGTCGTTTTTAATTCGTTAAACGATCGATCGTCATAATTGTGGCGATCGATCGGTTCAAAAACTTCGCGAATTTTAAAGCTGACAAGGTGATCGATCATTATGGGATCGATTGGTGTTTATCGTGCTTGAAATGCCAAAATGCTCTAAGGCGTGGGTGAAGTGCAAAACACACCCACGCAACGAGGAGAGCGAAGGCTTGCGGCAAGGAGCTATTTTCCCTCTTAAATTTAGTCCAAATACCGTCCTTTTAGTTGAGAGAGTGTTTAGAATAGATTAAGAGAAGCCAAGCTCAAATTCATTGGTTTTTTAACCGAGTGAATATTGAAAATTTTGGGCGAAATTTGTGAGATTTTGGTAGAGATTTAGTTCGTTTTGGTGTTGATTTCGTGCAAGAGGTAATATACTCTACTTACATTACGATTTATGAATGATTTGGTTGGTTATTTGATGATTATTTTGATTTGGGTATTTGTGGGTATTGTGGATATGATTTGTGATGATTAGAGCTTATTAGGATGTTTTTAATATGTACATTGGAATGAGTATTGAATGAGGATAATTTGGGAGTACTTTGGGAGTGAATTTGAGTGTGTGGGGAGGGTTTGCATGGTTTTATCGATCTGGGTAATTGACGATCGATCGCCATAAGTGACGATCGATCATCTGTTTGATGGTATATAATGATCGATCGCGTGTTTACGATCGATCGGTGTTTCACGCAAGTTGCAAATTATTAATGATGTGTAGCATTTATATTTATTTACATGTTTGATTATTGAAGTGCTTGAGTTCTGGAAATAAATTATGTAGTTTGAGAAGCATGGAGGATGAATATTGGAGTGTTTTTGACTTGTTTGTTTGAGTTATATTTTTGGGATATAATGTGTGTACCCTTAGACCCGTTCAAGGGTTAGGACGCGATAAATATGCGTTTATCGCGTAATAACCCTTGAATTGTCCAAAATATGGACAGTTTGAGATTGTGTATTCGTGGTTGGACGAGTTCGGTACTTGTGTCCTGTCCAGTCTTGGAGGAAGTTCGGTATCATCTACCTTTTGTCTTCTGGGTATACTACTAGCATTGGTGTATGACGTCATACAACTATGTTGATGACGTTGCCCCAACGCTGGTGCGTGTACTTGGGGACTGGGGGGAGATGCTGCCGAATTTTTTTCAAGTATGGATGGACGCAAGTCGAACTGACGTTCAACTCCGAATGCACAATCTTGAATGGGATAGGACCTATCAGCTGGGCATAAATGTCAGTTCCAATGATTGGGTGTTTATGAGTTACTTAATGTCGTGTATTTTTTAGATTGGTGGCGATGGATAAGAGTTGGGTTTACGAGAAAAATTGGTTTGGTGAAAAGTATGCGGAGGGGGTCCGTGGGTTTGTCGGTATGGCTGCTTGTTGTGTAGACTCTCGGGGTCAGATCAGATGTCCGTGTCGGAAGTGCAGAAATGTAGTGTTTCAAGTGTTGGATAAAATGGAAGATCATATATACATTAATGGGTTTGATGTGAGCTATAGTTATGGGTATTTCACGGGGAGGGTATTCAACTTACTTCAAATCTGAGTCAAGAGTCCGGTGCGAGCTTGCCACATATTGATGAGGATTTAGAGAGAGATAGCTCTGATGGGATGGAGGAAATGTTAACCGATATTCGTGGGGTTAGAAGGTGGGGCGGCAGGGGTTGAAACGGAGAACCCTGATATTAGGGAAACCCCCACTTCGGGACCGAAGGCTTCAACACCATTTAATAAGTTATGGGAAGAGGCAAACATGAATTGTATCCTGGATGTACCAAGTTTAGTAAGTTGTCATTTACGGTCCGGTTGTTGCATGTGAAGTCGGAGAATAAGTTGTCGGTTAAGGCATTTGATATGGTGTTACAGTTAATGAAGGAGGCATTGCCAGAGGGAGAGACTTTACCAAAATCGTATTACGAGGCGAAACAATTGCGAAAGGGTCTTGGGTTTAGTTATGATAAGATCCATGCATGTCAGAATGATTGTGTGTTGTTTTGGAAGGAAAACAGTGAGTTAGACAGATGTCCGGTATGTGGGGTGTCTCGGTGGAAATTCGAAGATGACTTGCGCAATCGAATTCCCAGGAAAGTGTTGCGTCATTTCCCTTTGATCCCTAGACTTAAACGTTTGTTTACCACAAAAGATGTAGCTCATGACATGAGATGGCATAAGGAGAAACGGGTCGATGATGGGGAGAGTATGAGGCATCCTGCAGATTCATTGGTTTGGAAGAATTTTGATAAGGACCATAGTTGGTTTGCTCAAGATGCCCGCAACGTCCGCCTTGGTCTTGCTTCGACGGGTTAATCCGTTCGGAAACATGAGCAATGCGTACAGTATTTGGCCAGTCGTTGTGTTTCCATATAATTTACCCCATGGAGGTGTATGAAGGTCCCATTTTCACTGATGACTCTTTTGATCCCGGGTCGCAAGTCACCGGGAAATGATATAGATGTATATCTTCGACCCTTAGTGGACGAGTTGAAACAACTATGGGAAGATGGAGTTGAGACACATGACGCTTCAGATGGGACGACATTTAAGATGCATGCAGCTTTGATGTGGACCATAAATGATTTCCCAGCATATGCCAATTTATCTGGATGGAGTACCAAAGGGAAGTTGGCATGTCCAACGTGTAATTTAGACACTGACTATAAGTGGTTGAAGCACGGGAGAAGAATGTGTTATATGGGTCATAGGAGATACTTGACACCGGGGCATGCATGGAGATATGATGTGGATACGTTCGATGGAAAAGAAGAACATGGACTTCCGCCCGGGAGTTAACTGGTGAGGACATATTGGAACAATTGACGCATGTCGGGAGACTATCTTTGGTAAAGCGTCAGGGAAGAATAGGGGAAAGAAAAAACAATCGTCGGAACGTTTGAATTGGACGAAGAAGAGCATCTTTTTCCAACTGCCGTATTGGAGTACGTTAGGGTTACGGCATAACTTGGACGTGATGCACATCGAGAAGAACATATGTGACAACGTGATCGGGACGGTGATGAATATCGAGTTCAAGACCAGAGATTCAGCGGGTGCACGTAGAGATTTAGCTGAAATGGGGGTCAAAAAAGACTTGCACTTGGTGTATGACGGTCGGGTTGAATTGATGCCTCAAGCGGCGTATACTTTAACTCGGGAAGAGCGAAGGAGGGCCTGTGAGTGGTTAAAAGATGTGAGGTTCCCCGATGGTTATGCTGCTGAGATTTCACGTTGTGTGAATCTAGATGAGTTGAAGGTGTCTGGAATGAAAAGTCATGATTGTCATGTGTTCTTGCAGAGGGTTCTTCCAGTGATGATCCGAGGGTTGTTGAAGGAAGACGTGGGTGGCGCAGTGACTGAATTATGTTTGTTTTTTCGAGAGTTGTGTTCACGTACGTTGAAGATTTTGTATTGCAGAGGATGTCAGAAGATATCGGGATAATTTTATGCAAGTTGGAAATGATTTTTCCACCCTTTTTTTACAGTGATGATGCATTTGGCGGTCCACTTACCGCGCGAAGCAATGCTTGCTGGACCCGTACAGTATAGATGGATGTATCCAGTTGAACGGTTGATGGGTGTCTCGAAACGGTATGTGAAAAATAAGTCGTCCCGAAGGGTCGATTGCAGAAGCGTATATTGAGAATGAGTGTTCGACATTTTGTTCCCAATACCTCTGAGGGGTCGAAACAGTGTTTAATCGCAGAGATCGAAACTACGATTCTGACGGCGAAATGGAGGTACCAGAAAGGTCATTGGATGTGTTCACTCAGAGAATTAGATTGATAGGGGCTGCAAAAGGACATGACATAGACCGAACAGAGTTCAAGAAAGCTCGGTGGTTTGTGCTGAACAATTGCAAAGGCATCAGCAACTACTTAGAGTAAGTAAAATAAAATTTCATAGGTTTTCTATAATATACAGTCGTTGATTAACCTTATCGTTACAGTGAACACATGGACGAACTTCGCGCCCAAGGAGTTGGTGACATTTCTCGTATGCATGAGGAACAATTTCCGGATTGGTTCTTAGGGCGAGTAAGTGTTATTGACAAAGAATTCAAATTAATATTGTGTCTTTGTTTTTAATGACCTAATATATTCTTGTAGGTTCAAACATTACGTTCTCAAAATCCATGTACATCGGTCGATGAATTGTATTCATTGGCACGTGGGCCTGATACACGAGTGATGCGTTATTCTGCATGTGTTGTGAACGGATGTAGATATCATACAGTACAACGGGATCACATGAGGAAATCCAATAGAATTTTACGGGAGACTTGTAGACATTTATGCCATGCAATACTTGCGGGGAAATACAGTATATTTGTTTAAGTGTGATTGGTGGGACGTCGGAGATCACCGTGGAATTCGTATAGACGAGAACTTTAAGAGCATAAACACTTCCCGACTGTGGTACTTAGAAGATCCATTTGTTTTGGCAAATCAAGCAAGTCAAGTGTTTTATCTAGTTGATAATCTGCATGGACCTACGTGGCGAGTCGTGCAGAAGTTGTCGTGTAGAAATGCATATGACATTCCGGCCCGGATCCGGACGGTGAAGTTGATGTAAACGTTGAATCGGGAGCAGCCATCGCGAATGAAGCGTATCAGGAGGACGATGCCATTGACTTGTTTATAGACTTCCGACAGTTTAACCTTAATCCACTACGGAGGGATGACGTTGCGCCAAACGTTATCCAAGCTTCTGATGCAATTGATCGGAGGAAGAAAAGACGTGTAGATAGTAATGATGTTTCAGAGGGGGATGAAGCGGAAATTGAAGAAAATATGAAGAAAGTGGGGACGAAGATTCATTCGAAAGTGATAGCGACTCTACAAGAATCGGATTCTGATTAATAATATCTTCAAGTATATTTTTTTGTAATGTTGATGTTTGCTGAACTATTTTTACTGTTATTGTCTCTTTTACCACATCTTTATCGTTTATTTTGTTATGTCACAGCTTGTACGGTGAAATGAAGCGTGGAAGAATTTCCTTCAGTTACTTCTGGACAGTTGCATAGCGCAGTTACTCGCGTAGTATGAGTCCGATCCGAGTCCTACTCCGAGCGCTCCTTCTCCGAGAGCGAATGAAGCCATGAGTCAAGGCACGCCAGCTTGTCCTAGTAGTTGTGCATGTAAGAAATTATTCTAAGTTATATTTCAATTTTTTAAGTTAAACGATCGACTAACTTTGTTAATTTTAATTTATGTAGCGACATCTACTTCTAAGCGTGGGCGAGGTAGGACACGTGGGGTCGGTTTGGAGAAGAGTCTTGGGTCTGGTTTCGGGTCCGAAACTATCGGTGCATATCCCGAGGGAGAGTGTGGAGGAGTGTCTTCCACTGCTGCCACCTTATCGACGAAGATTGGAATGTTGGTCCGAGGGCTGATTCCGATCTCCGTTAACAAGTGGGTCGATGTTCCTGCAGAAGTGAAGGAGTACATTATGGATCGGGTGTTGGTATGATTAAACTCGTAAAAATAGAATTTTTGGTTAAGCATTTCGTTTATCATTGTAATATTGTATGTTTTGGTACTTATGCAGGACCACTTCGACCTTGACTACACCCGTCATGAGGACGTGAGGACGGTGGTCGAGACTATGATGACGGCACGTCGAACGCACCGCAACCTAATGCATGTGTATTTAAAAAGTTCCCGAGTAAAGAGGCGGCATTGCTGAAGCCGCACCCTGATACCAGAAGAACAGTGGAAGGAGTTATGCGATCTGTTCACTAGCGAAACATTTATGGTACGTGATTACAAAAACCGTTGCTTAAATATTACATTATTTTAATATTTAATTACTTAAAATATCGCAGAAACGAAGCGAGCAAAATAAGAAGAATAGATCAAAGTTGACTGTGAACCACGCTGCTGGTTCGCGCTCGTTCCAGCGCACTCGAGCTTGCATGGTAAGTTAAGTACTAAATTTTAGACTTTATTGATATTGTTTGTCAATAACTTTATGCTATTGTCATGTAGAAAAATCAAGAAAGCGGCGAAATCAATCCTGCAGAGCTGTATAAGAAGAATTATACAAACAAAGATGGATTTGGACCTCGGAAGGAGCGAGAGAAATTTATGTAAGTCGCTTTCATTTTAATCTACTTTATGTAATTTATGTATAGTTTAATCTACTTTAATGTTTCTGGTAATTATTGTCATTTTTTAGGAACGGATGGATGCCTTCCAGCGCAGTGTGATTTAGAAGGGAAGACTTATACCGAAATTGAAGTATATTCCGAGATATTGGGCAAGAAGTCGGGATATGTTCGGGGATTAGGACGCGCGGTTAAGCCTCCGCCTTCATCAACTTTAACTACACAGTCTTCTGATCTACAGCACCAGCTAGCGAAGGCAAGGGATGAGATAGAAGCGATGAGAGCTGCTAGAGAAAAAGACTTGCAAGAATTTGCGAAGAAGCAAGCTGAGATGGAGGCCACGCTGAGGGACCACCGTGAGGAGCAGTGGGTGGAGCAGGAGCGCATCCGGTTGGAGTAGGAGGAGCGCATGAAAAGGGAGCAAGAGCGCATGCGAGTGGAGCACGAGGAGCGCATGCAACAGGAACAAGAGCGCATGCGAAAGGAGCAAGAGCGCTTACGGGCAGAAATATCGAAGGAACTGGAGAAGAAAATGTCCTCTGTAATGGAGAAGAAAATGAGCGACATGTCAAAGCAACTATTCAGCCAGTTTGGGGTTCAAAAAGGTAGATGCATGTATATTGTAATAACTTTTTGATTATGTATTATTATGATGTTATTTTCGATTTAATTACGGATCACTATTTGTTATTATTGATGTTTATTAATGTGAGTATTGTATTGTTATTATAATAGTATGTGTTATATAATATTTTCTATTATTATTGTTTTTTTAAAAAACGATTCTGTTACCACCGTTCGATCGGCATATTCAGCGATCGATCGGTTGTTGTTCAATCAATCGATTGTGCAATGCCATTGTTCAATCGCCAATATTAAAACGACAATATTACTGATCGATCAGTAATGTAAACGATTGATTGTCTATGTGCAAGTGATTTATCGGTACTATAAGCGAACGATCGGTGGAGAAATAGACGATCGATCCTCCAATTTAAAACGATCGATCGTCAAACCGATCGATCAGTTACTAAATCAACGTTCCATCGCTGAATTAAACGACGATCGTCCATGGCATAACGATCGATCGTGATACTTAAGTGATCGATCGCTTATATAAAACGTTCGATCGTCGTTACTGAAATGATCGATCGTCTATTTTTTACCATACGATCGGTTAAATGTGTTGATCAATCACCAATACATAACCAATCGATCATCAATACATACCATTCAATCATGTTAGATATTACAATTGATCGGTCTTGGTAACCGTTCGATCATTGCAAACAAATACCGATTGTTCACTGTTCCAACCGATCCATCACTTCGTTTTCACCGACCGATCGTCAAAATTACCGATCGATCATTAATTTAGTGACAAAAATTTTCCATCACTAAAAACTTTTCATGACGAAATTCGGGTTTTTCATGAAATACATGTCGTGACACTCTTTCGCTGACAGAGCTCGTGAGAAAAAATTTCGTCACTAATACTTTTAGTGACGAAATTTTGACTTTTAGTGACACTTTTTTTTATCACTAAAAGTCAATTTTTTTGTAGTGCCACTTGCATGGTAGGTCTTTAAAGTATTTTGAGTCAAGTTTGTGGCTTTTAAAGTCCTTTACTACCCTCTCCTTTGCATCATCAGAAGGCAGTTCAAAAGCTAATTGGGCTGACTCCCATCATCACCAATGTTATAGGAGGATGCTTTTATAATGACTTAACGTATTGGCCCCACTAATGGATGCCTGACCATATATGTGTGTGTTAACCTCAACGTCGAAAAGTTCCTTGTCATTGCTCAGAACTTTCTTCCAATTTAGATCGTGGATTCCAATGCGACGAGCCTCTGCCTCTCCATCCTCTTCGTACTATAATGACCCTTGTCATCGGCCTAATCATGGTGATCTTGTCCAAATCTCACCAAGTATTAGGGGTATGCACCGAAATTTTCAGATTCAGAAAGCACATACTTGAATTCGAATCCGAAAATTCCGGATTTCGAATCCGAATCCGAGTCCGAATGCTTGATATCCAGCTGGGTTGGATGATTTAAATATTGGATTGGATTGGATTCGAATTCAAAATGGATTCGGTTTTGGGCCGCGCGAATATGGGCCAGTTTTTAGCTGTTTAATGGGCTTTTTTAGTTTCTTTTTACAGATATTAGATTTGGCCTTTGGGCCAAGCTGAATTTAGCTTGAAAGAAGCTGTTTTTTTAAGCTGTTATTGGCTTTGTAATTTTGCTTGGACGCTAGACAATTGAAACTTGGACGGTTGGACCCATTTGATATCTGATATCCAGTAAAAATGACAAAAAATATAAATTTGCAAGAATTTGCAGTGATTTAGTAAACATAATGTTTTCTTTGCAAAAATTGTTCTGTAAGAATCATTTTCACAACAAACCCAACAAAAACAAACATTCAAAAATAAGTTCTAATTAACATGTAATAGAACTTGGACTTGAATGTTTGATCACATGCAAATCCAACGAAAACAAACATTCAAGTCTTCCACACTTATAAATTCAAATTAACAGAAATAACAAAATAAACAAAAATAAAAACTTCCCTACTTTTAAATTCTAATTAACAGAAATACTAAAATATAAAAAAAAAAAACACTCCCACACTTTTAAATTCTAATTAACAGAAATAACAAAAATAAACAAAAAAAACACTTCCACACTCTAAATTCTAATTAACAGAAATAACAAAATATAAACAAAAATAAACACAAAGTCAATAACAAATGAACCAAAATGCCAACAGTAAGTTACACTAAACAAAATTTCATTCCAAGTTTCCTACTACTAAAAAAAATCAATGCTTTCCAGTTTCTATCCTGTAGACAACGAATAACTGTTAGAACCTATAGAGAGTAGAAGTAAGATAGAAAGAGAAACAAATAAATACAATATTAGAAGTAAGATATTACTCACATGATGTTAGTACCACACAATGTGATAATATCCAAAATCCAACTCATTCAAGATTCATCCAATAAGATACGCAAAGGATCAGCTTCCAATTCTATATATAAAACTGGTATCAACTTGTAAATGGTCTTAAAAGAAATAATTTAACTTCATAAATTAATGACTAATTCTGATATAATATATATGTATAGTATAAAATCAGAAAAAGATATATATAGCAAATCAGCAAGCCAACAAGCATTTTCTGAAAAATGTCCAACAACTCGTGAAGAAACCAATTCATATAATACATTATACAGCAACCCAAGAAACCAATTCATAAGCCAACAACAACAAGATATATATAGCAAATCAGCAAGCCAACAACCAATAACCAACACTCCGATCTCCAATCTCCAATCTACAATCTCCAACACAACAGAACCCAATAAACCAATTCAGTAAGCCTTGACCTCTAATCTCCACATAATTAAATTCATTAATAATTTATAAAATACCAAAATATAAACTGACCTGAGCAACGATGAACAGCAAGGCAAAACCAACACTCCAACAGCAACACACCACACAATATCTACAATAACTTCAAATCAGAATTCAAAATGAACAACAACAACCAACACATGTATTTTATAATCCAATAATAATTTTTATAATGAAGAAAACAACATCAAAAAATTACCTGAGGAGCTGCGAAGGATGAGGGAGGGCTATGAATTCGTTTTTTCTTTTTTCTTTTTTCTTTCTGAGATCAGTTGGTTCGGATCACCAACTGCAAAGGCACATACAAGTTCTATTCAAGTCAGGCGTGCTTAAAATGACAAGGAAACTATAAGTTTTTAGAATGAACAACAGCAACCAACACATGTATTTTATAATCCAATAATAAATTTTATAATGAAGAAAACAACATTAAAAAATTACCTAAGGGCTGCGAAGGATGAGGGAGGGCTGTGACTTCGTTTTTTTTTTTTTTTTTTTTTTTTTTGAGATCAGATGGTTTGGATCACCAATTGCAGAGGCAGATACAAGTTCTATTCAAGTCAGTCGTGCTTAAAATGACAAGGAAACTATACATTTTTATACAAGCAAAAGAAAGCCAAAGCACCTTGTAGAGTGTCTGTGTAGATCCCAATTCCCAGTGTCTAGTGAAGAAACCTAAGGAGCTTCTCCACACTCCGCTGTTAATTTGCAAACTCTACATGTGGGAAGATAACATATGAGAGAGAGAGAGAGAGAAAGAGCGAGAGAGATCTCCGAGACCGTGACTAAAGAGCAAGAGGCTGTAAATTTGCGAAGGATTCAAGTTCTGTACGAGGCAACGAGACCAGCGACTGGTGGTAGCTGAGGGAGGGAGACTGGCGGCGGCAACTCAGCTTAGGGTTATGTTTTTTTCCGAAGGGAAATGGGGCTTGAAGAGTGAAATCGTGTGAGTGAGAGAAGAAGCTTTGAGAGGGGGGCTGAAATCTCAAAGATTCGAAGAGAGAGAGGGGGGAAGGGGCTGAAACGGTGAAACGTGTGTTTTACTAAGGGGGAGATGAAACGCGCGTTCCACGGAGCCTTTTAAATCGACTCCAACCTGGTTCCTTAGTTTTTTTAAACAAGATATCCAACTCCGAATCCGGATCCAACTCCACCTGACCCAGTCAGGTCTAGACGGTCAGATTCGAATCGGGCAGTCGGATTGGACGCATTTTGAACACCCCTACCAAGTACAACACCAATACGTGCTGCCCACATTTGTTGCCACCATTTACAACACATCATGGTCTGAAGATCTAAGAAGTAGCCCATCCTTGGGACTTTTACTCGGCTGCTTTTAATAGATAAGGTCTCCTGGTTTATGCCATAGTTCTTTAGAATGTCATCCACCTTGAAAAATAAGAGACAGTCTAGGTCGTAAGGTTCTCCATATACATCCAAAGACCCATTCTCATAGCTGCATCCATTATTCATATTCAACCTCCCTCTAAGGTGAACCTCAAAATAATATTGACTATTAGACATAGGGACCACTTGCAAGCATGTACTGTTAGCCAAGTCCAAACAAAACCTTCAAAAAGTTCAGATACATATTAAAGTAATGAAGCTGGAATCGCTTGAATTGAAAATGCATAGATTGTCCTTTAGTTTTGTTGCCCTCAACATGAAAGATGACAAAGTTGTGTTAGGACAATTATTATAAAGTAATGGCCAAATGATGCACCCATCCAGAAACCACACTTAGTTGAGCCCATATAATGGTTGTCATAGAATTTTTAGTAATTCACATTCCTTACAAAGAAAAAGAAATAGCAAAGGGACCACATAATTAGAGATCGATTTAGTTTATTTACGACATTCATTCAGTATCCACAAGCCACGCAACAGATTATGCACACAATAGTACTACTCCCATGCAATGAATTCACTTAAGGACTCTAGCACTTCAATGTAGACCAATGATTTCAAAGATAAGAGCAGTAAAACCCCAAGATCCCGCAAAACCCTAGCCTCGACAATTTCCCTGCTTAAAAATGCATATAATACAAGCCATAGCAAAAACCAACCCATTAGCCCATCAAATCCCCAACCATCGATAACCAATATTGCAATAATATAACTAGGGTTTACCATTTGAGGAAGATCGATGGTTCAACAGGGATGGTAGTTGTCACAGACTCGATAGTACATAATCGTATAGGTGGCCAACAGATAGAAAGTCTTGATGTCTACCTATCTCATAGGGATTGCATCAACGCATGGTAAGGTGAGTACCAGAACGAATGGAACCAGAATGACCAATTCCAGTATTCACCGGAATGCAAATTTTTTGTTCTGGAATCGGATCCAGAACTAGAACCAGAAATTCTGGTTGAGCATGTGGGATTTTTTGGACTTTTTTTTGGGCCCTAACGAGCTAAAAATAATTTTTGAACCAAATTTTTAGAAGATTTTTCTATTATTCATCATAAATTAACAATAAATGTAAAATTCATCCAAAATCTAGATTCTCATTTGTTATATTTATTTTGAGCCTATTTTTTTTATATAAAAAAAAAAAAACAACATCGAAATTTCGGTATTTTTTTGGTTATTCATCATAAATTAATAATAAATATAAAATTTTCATCCAAAATCTAGATTCTAAAATAAATATTCAATCAAATTACATATGTTATACTTTATTTTGAGCACTATTTTTATTTTATTTTTTTAGAAAAACCTTCCATGAAATTGTCAGAAAAGACTTCCAATTCCAGTATATGTCGGAATCGAAATTGGAAGAGGAACCAAAAATTCCGATTCTTACTAGAATTTTTTCTTACCCTTAATGCATGGCTCAAGTGCAAGCTTTTGATAATAGACTTCATCACTCATTAAGAAGGGGACAAGGACAATTGCTACTAATTTCTCTCCATCGATCTCCACTAGGGTTTTTAGGGATATTTTGGTCATTTTAGGCATACATTAAGGGGCGTTATTGTCCGCATGCTTTCTAGAGTGAGGATTATGCAGCTAGGGGCATTGTCGTCGTATGAAGCAGTGAAAATGTCACGTGATCTAGCTCTAGTCAATTTTTGACGAGAAGTTTGTACGAAAAAGTAATTTGATCGATTTTGGAAGTTAGCGATGCAATGTATTAAAGTTAATAGTTGAAATCTATGTTTGGGATTTGGTTGATGGTTGGAGATGTCAAAGTTATTTTCTTCCAATTAATTATCTAATACTTGAATCCTTACCCACGGACGGGAAAACCAAAAAACAAAAAAATTGAAAGATGCAAAACGTTTTTAAAAACTTCTCACAATCACTTTTTCATCAATTCTAATATTTTTTCACCAATCCTTATAACTTTTTACAAACTCTAATTTTTAACATACTTTTTACAAATTTCAAGAGAATCTATGTTACTTCTAAAAAAATACAAACATAAAAAACTGTTTTGAAATATAAAGCAAACATAGCCAAATACTTCCAACCCTTCTTAAGAACGATGTCGTATTAACGCGTACTCTTTTAAAACCACGAAGTTTGATTCGTTAAAAATGAAAATCTGTGCACAGGTTTTGTACTAATTCCGACAAAAAGAGTAGGCTGCAAAATCTTTTCTGATATCCAACTGAAGAAAGTTGAAGAAAAGGAAAACTTTCTCTTTTATCAAGCAAAAAAGTTGGGACTAAGTTAAAGTCGGAATTTTTGGGTTGGATTCCTCCGGCTCTGTCTGATCTCCAGCCTCTGAAGCTCTCGGCTCTGCAATTTCAAAATACGAAGTGTAGTGGATCTCTCTCTCGCCCCATCTTTCCTTTGGGTTTGTTTGGTATCGGTAGTTTGGCGTTTTATGGAGAAATGGGGTGGGCTAAAACGTGGGTTTGGTCATTTTTCTGGTAGAGATCTCACGTAACCATTTGTGGGTATTTGGTCTTTTCTGGTTTTGTTGCTTTTAGGTGCTGAAGAGACTAATGTTATTTTATTCTGTTGTAAACTATATGCAAAATAACTGGTTCTAGTTTATAATTTGTGTATAGAAGAACCAACTTTGTTTTGTATGATTGTGATTGCCAAGATACAAAACAAAGCTTGATTTTTGTTCTTTTGGCGAGCGAGACGAACCAAAAAATATTTCTGTTCGAATTCTGGGCGTGGATCGACTGTTTGGAAAAACCGAGACAGGGATTGTGTCTGTTTGTTTTATTTTGATCTTTGTATTTTTTAAATTTTATGGAGGTTTTTTTTTTTTGGTTTATCGTTGGTAATTGGAATGTATCCTGATTAGAAGAAACTTTTTTTCTTCGTTTTTGGTTTTTGACAACTTTTGCTGTGTTTGAGTTGTGTGGAGGGAGAGACCCATCTGCCTATTGTGGAGATCTGGGAGGTGTTTCATCTCTTATGCCCCATGAGGACTTTCTTTCCCTCCGACTCCTGTAAAGAAACACAGCTTAATGCTGTCAATCCGCAGTCTTGGCTCCAGGTTGAAAGAGGGAAACTTTCCAAATTTGCATCTCAGTACTCTTCTTCTTCGTCCATGTAAGTTTTTCTTTTCAAACTTTCAGTTGGAGTAGCTTGTTCTTTCCTCCTTAGTTGAGTGCATTAAAATAATGTTTACTTTTGTTTCTGTTTCTCGGGGAATTTCAATTGTTTTAGAGACTCTCTAATCAAGGTCCCCGAGCCGCCGATTCTCCCATTCTTTAAACCTGCGGATTATGTAGAAGTTTTAGCTCAAATTCACGAAGAACTTGAGTCATGTCCTCCACAAGAGAGGTCGAACCTCTATTTGTTACAATTTCAGGTGTTTAGGGGCCTTGGGGAGACCAAATTGATGCGAAGAAGTCTCCGTGCAGCTTGGCAGAAGGCTAGCACCATTCATGAGAAGCTTGTGTTTGGGGCATGGTTGAAGTATGAGAAACAAGGGGAAGATCTCATAGCTGACTTGCTTGGCACTTGCGGAAAATGTGCACAGGAGTTTGGGCCTATAGATGTAGCATCTCAGCTTCCTTTTGATGGAAATGTTAATGCCCATGAGAGTGTCTTGATGAATGGGAACCAAGTTTCGAGAAATGTTAGTTTTAGAATTGGAGATGAGAAAATAGTTTGTGATAGGAAAAAAATTTCTGGCCTTTCATCTCCATTCAATGCTATGCTAAATGGATGTTTCGCAGAATCTCTATATGAGGAAATTGATTTGTCTGAAAATAATATCTCGCCATCAGGTCTGAGGGCAGTGAAGGAGTTTAGTATGTCAGGCAGTTTGAGTGAAGTCCCTCCGAATCTCCTGCTGGAAATACTAGCTTTTGCAAACAAGTTTTGTTGTCAAAGGCTCAAAGATGCTTGTGACAGGAAACTTGCGTCTCTGGTTACTTCTAGAGAAGATGCTGTGGAACTCATGGAATATGCTTTTGAAGAGAACACTCCAATTTTAGCTGCCTCATGCTTGCAAGCTTTTTTACGTGATCTTCCTGATTGTTTGAATGACAATAGAGTGGTGGAAATTTTTATCCAAGCTAAGAGACAACAAAGAGCAATCATGGTTGGGCTGGCCTCTTTTTCCCTGTACTGTCTATTAAGTGAAGTTGCAATGAACCTTGATCCGCAGTCTGATAAAGCAGTTTCTTTTCTGGAGCAATTGATTCAGTTAGCCGAAACTGACCGGCAGAGACTGCTGGCATTTCATCAATTGGGATGTGTGAGGCTCTGGAGGAAAGAGTATGATGAAGCCACATCTCTCTTTGAGGCGGCTTTGAATGCTGGCCATATTTATTCTGTTGCACCTTTGGCTAGGCTTGGCTACTTCAAGGGTCAGAAACTTTGGGCTTATGAGAAACTCAGCTCTGTAATTTCCACTGTTGCTCCTCTTGGGTGGATGCATCAGGAGAGATCATTATACTGTGAAGGCGAGAAGTGTTGGGAGGACCTTGAGAAAGCAACTGAGTTGGACCCTACGCTGACATATCCCTACATGTATCGGGCTGCTACCTTAATGAGGAAGCAGAATGTTCAAGCTGCACTTTTAGAGATCAACCGCATTCTTGGGTTCAAACTTGCACTAGAATGCTTGGAACTGCGGTTGTGTTTCTATCTAGCACTTGAGGATTACCAGTCAGCCCTTTGTGATGTTCAAGCAATTCTCACTCTCTCACCTGATTATAGGATGCTTGAGGGACGGGTGGCAGCATCCCAGCTCCGTACTCTTGTGCGTGAGCATGTAAATAATTGGACAACAGCAGATTGTTGGCTGCAATTGTATGATCGGTGGTCTTCAGTTGATGATATTGGGTCTTTGTCTGTTATTTTCCAAATGCTTGAATCTGATGCAGCAAAAGGGGTTCTATACTTCAGACAGTCTTTGCTTCTCCTGAGGTATGTACTGTTTTTCATTCTTTAGGGATGTAATTATCCCTGACGTCTTAAAGGACTGGAATCCTACTCACTTTTTTCATCAGCTATCTTAATCCCATTCTCTACGCTTGTGTAATTTGGCAGCTTTGAATTTGTTCATTCTTATTTTTAAGAATGTGAATACCTTGTAGGGTTAGAGATTTGAAGTACGAACATTTCCCTAGTTGGAATTGTCTCCAGATCTTGTTATTGAATGAGCTTCCATTCCCTTCTTCCACCTATTTGGTAGTTTAGGTTGTACAATGATTATATTCACATCAGGTTACTAGAGTTCTCATACCTTCACTTGAACAGATTGAACTGTCCCGAGGCAGCTATGCGGAGTCTCCAACGAGCTCGCCAGCATGCATCCAGTGAAGATGAACGGCTGGTTTATGAGGGATGGATCTTATATGATACCGGTCATTGTGAGGAAGGGCTCCAGAAAGCCGAGGAGTCTATCAAAATCAAGAGATCCTTTGAAGCCTTCTTCCTGAAAGCCTATGCATTGGCTGACTCTAGCCAAGATCCCTCTTGTTCTTCAACTGTCATTTCACTACTTGAAGATGCCTTGAAGTGTCCCTCAGACAGGCTGCGAAAGGGTCAGGTGCGGCTGTCTATTACCCAGCATTTCTTTGACATGTTTTCCTTGGCTGCAAATGTTTATTTGGTATTCTGATTCTTTTTTACATTCAGTACTATCTCATTTTGAAATTACATGTAGTGGTAGTATAGTGGTCTTCAATGAATTTACTTATTCTTCTATCTCCCTCAATTAGATCATAGCAACAATGGGAAGGGTGTTAGAGAGAAAAACCTATAAATTGTATGAGATAAACTTGTAGTATTTGTTACTATGAATTTTATAGTATTAACTTTGGTTATTGGGGCCTCCGAGTTTCCAGAATACGAGTCTGCTATGCACTTGGTGTTTTGAATTCCTCTAATTAACTGAAAATACCCTGATTTTGTTAAATTTCATGTTTTTATTTGAGTCAGGGTTATGCTACAATGTTTTGATTATGTTAAGAATTTTAGCGTATGGTTTCTTGCTTCTATTTTTTTATTAGAATCATCAATTGATTGCATAAGACATGCCAAAGCCATTCACTGGTCTTTCCAAACAGAAGAGGTAATGGAAAATAAAAGAAGTCAACTAGTCATGCTTTGATGATGAGGTTCTTGGAGGAGATAAGATTGGTGTATAGAATTAATGATAAGGATTTGTGAAAACTTAGGTGGTACTTACATAATGTTGCAATCATTGAGATCACCGTCATACCTAATGAAGGTCATGACCACACTGGTCAGAAGACGTCAGTAACAAATTAGGGGGAAAAGGGGAAAATAAAAAGCATGACTTGCCAGCTCCAAGGGTTCCTGTCTGGAATTGGGAAAACACACTAAAATTCAGCCAACCAATTCAAAACCTGCCCAGTTGCCTTGGGTGGATGTCCATTTTTACTGTCCTGTCAGTTACAGTATTTCTGCCCAGAAAAAGGAAAATAAAGAAAAAACTTCAAATTTAATATCGAAGTTGTGAAATTGTCATCATTCTAGCTCAATACTTGTGAAATTGTCACTTTTGAAAATATTAAAAGCTTTGGGGAATCATCCTATTGGATCCATGAAGTCGACAAAAATTCATTGGGGTCGGAGTTCTCTGGTGTGTCAAAAGATTTTCTCTATGAACTTGTGACATGAGAGAGCACTTTAGGAGGTGATGAGTTCAGTAACTTGGCTACAGTTTGGAATCTTTTTTTGCCAAAGTTAATCTTATATTGTTTATTGTATCTGCCTATCTCGATGGTAACTTATTTGCATCCAGGTTGATGGATCATGGCTAGACTTTTTCCCTTTGCTAGTAAAGGATGTCAATTGATGAATTTATTATTTTTTTATCCTCTAGTTTTTATTTATTTTTGTTTTCTTTGAAAGAAAAAATCTTCACATCAGCCAAGAAAATGTCCAAATTAGGCGACCTACCTGTCTATTCATGAGTTTTGACTGGAAGGTAATATACTTGTATAATTGAAGTGATGAAATACAAACCTAATGGGTTAACGTGTATCCAATCCATCATACCGATCTGCATTTTAATATCTGTGACCTTTCATCTTTCTTCCTATCTGTTTGTGGCATGATGTTAAATGTATAGTGAACATTCAGGGTTTCCTTTAGTTTCTGATCTTTATTGGAATACTAAAGCTTCCCATTTGCAGGCATTGAACAATCTCGGAAGTGTTTATGTTGACTGTGGGAAGTTGGAGTTGGCAGCTGATTGTTACATTAATGCCCTGAAAGTCCGGCATACTCGAGCCCACCAGGGCCTTGCTCGGGTCCATTTTCTCCGAAATGATAGGGCTGCTGCATATGAGGAAATGACCAGACTTATTGAGAAGGCCCGGAACAATGCATCTGCCTACGAGAAGAGGTCAGAGTACTGTGATCGTGAACTCACTAAGGCAGATCTAGAGATGGTCACCCAATTAGATCCACTTCGTGTATACCCTTACAGATATCGAGCTGCAGGTTAGATTTTTCCCCTTAAAATCTAACCTTTCTCTCTTCCATGCTGCCTTTTTGTTTTGTTGTTTTTGCCTCTTTGGGTTTAAGGGAAACTCCCTTGCTAAACTAGTTTAATAACTCAATGGTTCGGAGTGAAACTTTAGTGAGCTTTCCGATGAGAGTCCAGTGAGTTTTCCGGTAACATGTCTAGTTTCAATTAGTTTCTTATTAGTGTGGTAGGTGTTGGCTATTTGCTTCGATGGGATTTTCTCGTTGCTTCATGGTGGAAGCCAAAGAATTCCAAATTTCTGTAAGTGGTTGGGGTGCAATTAGGCTGTCGAAATGGAGTTGAAAATCTCTTAGCTCTATCTCTATGGGGGAGATACGGAGCAGTCTGGATGGTCAACATGGCCAACAAGCTTCTGGGTGCTGATGGGGAACAAGCTTTCACCTCACAATTCAACGAGGCTTCTCGTGCTTTTTTAGCATAGAGGTGCACCAATAAGTCGGGAAGATTTTTATTTTTTAAATAAGTAAGCTAATCTTATTAGAAAAAGTGACAGTAGTACAAGGGACTATATTGAAATCACTTGTTCTAAACAAGCAACAAAACGAAGAAAATCTTGGAAATCAACAAAAGGGCAACCTAACACCGCATTAGCCCAAAAGAAAAGGGAGAGCAACATAAATCCTTGCAACTTATCCAAGGACAAGGAACAATCTTCAAAATATCTACTGTTACGCTCCTTCCAAAGATACTGCCAAATACAAGAGCGAATCATTCTCCAAATAGCCTTAGCAAAAGGGTTGGTTAGCTTTCACTTCCAACTTCACAGCACATCCACCACCTTCTCTGGCATTGCCCACTGAAAGTTCACAATATTGAGAACATGATATCAAAGCCCCTGCGCCATAAGTACAATGAAGAAGCACATGGTCCACCAATTCTCTATCACAATGGCAAAGATAGCACCAATCAATAATATACACACCCCTTCTTCGAAGATTATTGATAGTAAGAATTCTCCCATGCATAGCCTCTCACACAAAGAAAGAGACTATCATAGGGCATTTCATCCTCCACACCCCTCTCCAAGGGAAATACAAGCTAGTCCCACCCGCAAGGAATGCATACATTGACTTAACCGAAAAGACCCCATCCTTAGAACCCATCCAAGACAACTTGTCTTTCTCTCCTCTCCTAAACACCATCCAATACAAAAGGGAGAAGAACGCTGAAAAATCTTCCAACTCCCAATCATTGATGATCTATAAAAGGGAACATTCCACACGGCATGACTAACATTCCCCACCAAACAGTCCTCCACCATCGGGAAGATTTGTTGCAGTTGCTGAATATGGAGAAGGCTGCCGTAAAGGGATGGTCATGATACCTGAAGGAAGAGAAGGAGCTAGTTGGAAGACATTGGTTGCTTGCTTCCAGGATCTAGTCGATCACCTCAGTAAGTCAAAAAACGGATATGTTTCGGCCGGTAGCGGGGGGGGGGGGGGGGGGGGGGAGGAGGGAGGGTGTTTCATTCACTAATGTTGTGTTGGGGGTCTTATGTCGGATAATTCTGGCCACCTGGTTTCAAATTTTGGGCATGTCGTTGGAGGTTTATTAGTAATGGGTGGAATCCCTTCAGCGAGAACGAGAACATCCGTTTTGTGGTGGATTGTGGTAACAGTGTTCGCTTTTGGAGTGAGTGGTGTGTAGAGAGACCCTTGAGACGTGTATCCACTTCTTTTTGCCAGAGCTAGGGATAAAGATGCTATGGTGGCGGATTATTGGGATGAGAATTCTGGAGGGAGGGCTTGGAACATTCAGTTTGTTAGGGTGACTAATGATTGAGAGTTGGAGATTTTTTCGTCCTTCTTTTCGTTACTTCATCCCAAGGCCCTCAGAAGTGGGGTTGAAGATAGGATGTGTTGGGTGGGATCCAAAATTGGAAAATTCTCCGTGAAGTCGATGTATGGGATACTTTCTTGCACTCCTAGTGCTCCTTTTCCTTGGAGGCAGATTTGGAGGTCCTCCATCCCTATGAGAGTTTCCATTTTTGTGTGGGAGGTTGCCCATGAGAAGGTCTTGACCATCGACAACCTTAGAAGGAGGGGTCTTTGTTTACTTGATTGGTGCTTCCTATGTAGATGTTGTGAGGAATCGGTGGATCATCTCCTCCTTCATTGTTCGATGGCTACGGATCTTTGGTTTCATGTGCTTAGCATTATGAACTATTATTGGGTTATGCCCTCCAGGGTGATTGATGTGTTGTGTGGTTGGAAGAGGAAGTTCGTTGACCCCCTTGCTTCGGTTGTGTGAAAGATGAACCCTTTGTGCATTTGGTGGGTTATTTGGAGGGAGAGGAATGACAAATGTTTCAATGACACTTTTTTGTCCATTGAAGGGTTAAAGGGCAAGCTGATGAGTTCTCTTTTTTTATAGGCTAATGTTGTGCTAGGCTATTCTTTCTCGGATTTTTCTGATTTCATTAGTTTTGTAGCTTGTATGGCGTAGGTGTTTCAGTATAGCTCTTTTGTATTGTCACCTTTCTTGGTTCTTTAATAAAGTTTTCCTTATCGAAAAAAAATTTTGGGCATGTCATTCAAGCTGCTGGCGGCAAAAGGCTGTTGCGTGCTAAGAAGAAAAAGAGGCATGCAATCCAAGCGGCTGACTCTTTAGTTCCTGAAAAAGTTTCATTTATTGTTAAGAAGGCTAATGATCATTCGGATGAGGCTTTCTGCCCGAAGCACTTCAGAGAAGCTTCTGGGTTTAAAAAATGAATTGGATCGACGTTTTGGGGCTTTGGATAAGGTGGGTAATGTAGGCTTATTGTCAAAAGGCCTTGTTTGTGTGGATTGTGGGTTGAAGGCCCAGGCTCTTGGTGGTGAACTTCTAATCAAAGGGCTTGTGTCTTTTACTAACCCAAGGAAAAGGTTCGGACTTGTTGGGACTAGGCCTGTCTCTTTTAACCATGAGCCCACGCCAGGGTCTATGGGCTAGGATGTCGCTTACTTTGGGTGCCTTTGACCCGGTCGATGATGGCCGCCTCGCAGACTGCAGGAGTGATCCCGTCGTCGAGAGAGCTTTTGCGGGCTGTGCCTGCGCCTCCGTGCCGATTGCAACTCCTAGGTTCCAGGCGTTGGAAGTGGGGACCTCGTCTACCCAGTCTGTGGTGTTGGAGGTTGGCACCAAAGTTTCACCGCTGACGGCAACTCCCATTTCTGCTTGTGTTTTTGCGCCAATTTCTTGCCCATTACCGAATTCAGGAACCTGTAAGGAATCCCGTGACCCTTCTAGTGTTCAAGTTCTTCCTGTGATGCTTTCTGAGTCGTCGGTGGCTGGCACGGCTTTGGTGGATGCCCGGGCTCCTCGGGTGGAGGACTCGACTGAGCAAGAGGTGTGGCTTAAGGGTTTAGTGGAGGTTGTTGGGGGTGTGTCTTCTAAGGAACTTGACGTGGCGTATCAAAGGTGATGGGTTCGGGTTTTTCACCTTCGGGTTCTTCACCAGATCCCTCCCCTCTGTCGTCAATCAAGGATGGGCTTGTGGCCTTTGAGCTTTTGGGTAGGAACGCTGAGGTGGTGGTGGTTCAACCAGGGGAGGGTAATGAGAGTCCTTTGTGTGTTTAATAAGGGATGGGAGCTGATTTGTGTTGATGGCGATGCTTCGGTTTTGGATTTGGATTTGGAACTGTTAGCAGTTTGTGCTCATGATAGAGGAAGAGAAGATTTTTCGACTAGGTTTGAGACCTCATATTAGGTGTTGGAAATGGTGTCATCCTTTAAACACATGGTTGGCCTATCTTGTTGGGGTCACGAGGAGAGGTTGATGGATCTCTTTGTGGCTTTGGAGAAGGAAAGAGGAATTATTCGCACAAAGACGCCAAGTAAGTCGGGGGGTAAATTTACAAGAGACTTGAAGGGTTTGAAATCCTCTGTTAATCAAGATGGAAAAACTTACATTTCTAGGAAGAGTAGAACGGAAGGGAGGGAGTCTTCAAAGTTAAATGAAGCTATAAATTTTAAGTTGGAACGTAAGAGGGCTAAATGATGGGGTAAAACACAATGGAGTGGGGAATTTGTTGAAGGGGTGAAAGCCAGATTTGGTTTGCCTCTAGGAGACTAAGGTGGTTGTAGTAACTAGGGCCCTCATGTGAATAGGTGTAACTTAGCGGCAGATGGTGCGTTGGGAGGTATCTTATTATTATGGGCCTCAAGGATTTTGGAAGTGGTGGATCATTGTATGGGTAGCTTCTTTGTTTCAGTGGTATTTAAAGATGTTGAGGATGGGGTTCAGTGGAATTTTTTTTGGGGCGTATGGTCCTAACGATGATAGAAATAGAAGATTATTATGGGAAGAGTTGACGGGAATCTTCGCTTGTTGGAGCCTTCCTTGGTGTATTGGGGGTGACTTTAATGTTACCTGATTTTCAAGTAAACGGTTGGGTTTGGGAGGATTTGGGAGTGCTGTGGTGGAGTTCTCAAATTTCATTGCTGAGAACAATCTGGTGGATATCCTATTATCGGGGGGCATTTTTATTTGGTCAAATTCTAAATCTTCCCAGTCTTGGTCCAGAATTGATCGCTTTCTTTTTAGATCTTGTTGGGGAACTCTTTTCCCTGAGGTCTCTCAGAAGAGGCTACCATGTCTGCTCTTAAATCATTTTCCATCTTGTTGGAGAATGGAAGATTTGGAAGGGGTAAGAAGCCTTTTTGGTTTGAGAACATGTGGCTAAAGAAGGATGAGTTTATGGGCAAAGTGGGGGAGTGGTGAAGGTCCTATGCTTTTTTTGGTTCCCCAAGCTTCGTGCTTGACGCAAAACTGAGGGCTTTGAAGAAGGATATTATTAAGTGGAATGGGGAGGTTTTTGAGGATCTAAATTTTTGGAAAAATATGTTGTTGGGTGAATTATCCTTGTTGGATGGTAGGGATGAGGGAGGTAGTCTGGTTGAGGAAGGGAAAAACTGCAAATTGGAGGTTTCTTCAGAGCTGAATCATTTGATTGACATGGAGGAAACCAGTTGGAGGCAGAAGTTTAAAGCTCTTTGGCTTAAGGAAGGAGACAGATGCACGAAGTTCTTCCATAGCATTGCCAACTCTAATAAGAGTCAACGTGATTTCTAGCCTGTAGGTGGAGTGGGTGTTGTTGGAGGATCCTGCAAGTATCTCTGAAGAGATTGTGAGCTATTATAGCTCTCTGTATAAGGATTTGTTTGCTTGGAGACCTCTTTTGGATGATTTGCCTTTTGACTCCATTTTTGGGATCGAGGCGAAGTGGCTCGAAAGGCCTTTTGATGAGGATGAAGTGGCAGGGGTGATTTGGGGTTTCAGTGGGGATAAGGCTCCCGACCTAAATGGTTTTACTCTTACTTTCTTCCAGTCTTGTTTGGAGGTGGTCAGGGGAGATGTTCTATTAATGTTTAATGAATTTGTTCAACATGGTAAATTTGTTAGAAGTCTAAACGCAATCTTCATTATTCTTATTCCTAAAAAATCGGGAGCGGTCAGGCTAAAGGATTTTCGCCCTATTAGCCTGGTGGGAGGAGTGTATAAGATCCTTGCAAGGCGTTGGCTAATAGACTGAAGATGGTCTTGGATAAAATCATTTTGCCTTCTCATAATGCTTTTGTGAAAGGAAGACAAATCTTGGGACTCTGTGCTGATTATTAGTGAGTGCATTGATTCAAGATTGCATTCTAATACTTCGAGTATGCTCTGCAAGCTGGATATTCACAAAGAGTTGTGATTTCGAGGATAAATGGTTTAGATGGATCGAATTATGCATTTCAACTGTAAAATTCTCAGTGATTGTGAATGGATCTCTTGAAAGATTCTTTGGCGGTTCCTGTGGTTTGCGTCGCAGTGACCCTCTTTCACCTTTGTTGTTTGTGCTTGTTATGGAAGCCTTCAGCAGAATGATGAAAGAATTGGTTGGTAATGGCTTCATTGGGGGGTTTGATGTTGGAATTGGGGGAAGATGTGGGGTGAGTATCTCACACTAGTTATTTGCTGACAATACTCTTATTCTGTGCGGGGTTGATGAGAGTCAATTTCGTAATCTTTAATTCTTACTCTTATGTTTTGAGGCTGTGTTGGGATTGAAAATTAACCTCTCAAAATCTGAAGCCATTCCTTTTGGCTTTCTTGACAGCTTTATTGGGCTGTAGCGCATCTTCTTTGCCTATTACTTACCTTGGGCTTCCTTTGGGTGTGCGCTTCAAATGTACATTTGGGACGGGATTATTGAACGAGCGGAGAGGAGGTTGGCGGGATGAAAGCGGAGTTACCTCTCAAAGGGTGGAAGAATCACCCTGATAAGTCCACTCTCTCTAGTCTTCCTATCTATTTTTTTGTCTCTTTTTTCAATTCCTATTGCGGTGGCCAATAAATTGGAAAAGATACAAAGGGACTTTCTGTGTGGTAGTGATGGAATTGAGCATAAATTTCCATGGCGTTTGTTTCTAAAATTTTAACCACTCTAAAATTTAGCATAATAAAATAACTATACAAAATTATCTCTCTTCACTTTTTCATTGACTCCAACACAAATAAATATAAAAAATTCATTTAAATTATTTTTTTTTCACTTTTTTTCATCAATTCCAACACCCAAAATTTTAACTACTCCAAAATTTTATAAACAAACACCATATTCATCTTTTTAACTCGGGTAAAGTTTGCTCGCTTATCAGTTCTGGTGGTTTGGGTTTGAGAAGGATCCCTTTGTTTAATAAGGCGTTATTAGGGAAGTGGCTTTGGAGTTTTACTTAAGAGAGGGATAGCTTGTGGAGAGTTGCTATTATGGAAAAGTATGGTAGTGATTTGGGTGGTTGGAGAGTACTCCGGCTTTCCATGGATCTTACGGGGTGAGCCTATGGAAGCACATTAGCAATGGGTGGTCTTTCTTTTGTGAGAACATTCGGTTTGTGGCGGGGTGTGGTCTCGAAGTGCGCTTCTGGCATCATCGTTGGTGTGGGAAGAGACGTCTAAGGGAAGCCTTTCCTCTTTTATTCTCTCTTGCCTGCTGCAAAGAGGCCATGGTGGTGGACTGTTTTGAGGGATGGTCCAGTCCTTGTGCCTGGAATGCTTTGAGGGTGTAGCCTTGTCCTTGGAATATGAGAGGGGAAAGGTTTTGAAGTCTTTGTAATTGGGGGCTAACTTGGTGTTGGGCTCTCCTTTTTTTGATTATCTGGATTTCCTTAGTTTTTTAGCTTGTTTGGTTAGGGTCTCAGTATAGTCCTTTGTATTGTTTCTTCTTTAAAAAAATTTGCCTTACTTATTAAAAAAAAAAAAAAAAAAAAAGATTTCTCCCCTTAATCCCCTGTACCTCTGAATTCAGTGGTGCTTCAAAGTTTCTTGTTACTCTTATCGTAAATAATTGAAGTAATTACGACAAAGATGTCAATAACTAAGGGACGGCTGTTGTTATTGGTGCATGGTGATATGAAGTCTTTTGTCTTTGACAACCCAAAAATCAACAAGTTTAAATGATTTCAGCCTCGCTGTGAAAAAAATTTCTTTTGCAGTTCTTGGCATAACAAACATTCACTGGAATGTTATATTCTACAGTCTCCGTCATTCAGTGAGTTTGTCTTGATGAAGATTATGGAAGTACTCCCACGGAGATGTGAAAGAAAAATGAGTTTTTCTTTTTTCCTTTTCATTCAAATTTTGTGGCTTGATTCATCAATTAAAGAGAGTGTGGGTTATGGTAGCACCTTTAGCGACATAGCAAAATTCCAGACGGTCAATTTACATTTGTTTTTGACCATTTAGACCTATCAATTTATCCCTACCAATCAGTTGGGTTCAAATTTACTGTCAAGTCTCCACTCAGACTAAGTGGCCCTAGGTTTTGGTTCCCATGTTCATGGTGCTGCTATTGCGGTTCCTGTCATTATTTCTGGGTCTCGCTTTCAGATTGTGTGAAGAATATTTTGTTTGTATTTTGGTTGGAGCAGTATTGATGGACAGCCTCAAGGAAACAGAAGCCATTGCTGAATTATCAAGAGCAATTGCATTCAAAGCAGACCTTCACCTTCTCCACCTCCGGGCAGCATTCCATGAACACATTGGTGATGTATTGGGTGCACTACGCGATTGTCGAGCTGCTCTTTCTGTTGACCCAAACCATCAAGAAATGTTGGAGCTCCACAGCCGCGTAAACAGCCATGAACCGTGAGTTAGAAAAAAGAAAATTGTATGATGGGAAAAGAAAATTAATTTATATCACCACCATGTATACTATTGGGCGTGTGCATGGAGCCGTCCTTGCCATATATTCTTTCCTCCCCCCAAATTTTGTAATTTATTGTTTTTCGTTCTTATGATTAAAGTCCCCTTCAAGTTCTTGTAGGTTATTATGTTAAATTGGTATATATGAAAAAGGAAGTATGTCTTCTTGTTTTACTCAGCCTGCTGAGTTTGTAGAGCTCAGGCATTTTGTGAACGGGAGAAGGTAGATGAAGCAAAGGGCTATATTGAAGGCTTTAATTCCTTCGCACACGGCTTTTTTTGAACTTCTGCTGGCCAGGCATTTTACCAAGCAGAATGGAGGGTGAAGTCGCCCCTCATGAGAAAATAATGGGCCAGCTACCTCGCTCACCCATGGCAAGAGACACTCGAGTCCTCTCTCACTCTTGTCACCGCGCCAAGTTATTCGACTCTGTTTTTGCGGTGCCGATATCTCATTAACAAGGTCCCGATCGATCTTATTCCCCTTCTTTTGTAGCTTGCCAGAAAGAGCTGTTTGTAGCTGCATGTATCTTACAATAATATATGGGAAAGTGAGACGTGACAATTGAATGTAGAGAAGATTCAGCTGTATGCACAATTGGGACGTCATACAAATTTGCAGGAGGGAGAAGACAACTTACTTAAAACACATAACATGGAGGTAATCATTTTGGAACAAATACTGGTGAGTAGCCCGTATGCTTAAAGAATCGTCCTACTTTTAAGTCTCTACAAGAATTAGGCAGAGTTATTTTGATCTTTGAGCGAGTGATTTTGTTGGCATATATTGGCTGGGTACAATCATGTAGAGCATTGATCATCCACTCCTCTTGGGCTGGAATTTTTGGTTTCCTTCAGAAGACACCAGGCAAATGAGACAAGATATTTCTTCTCCCCCTCAAGTATTGAGTTTTCCGATTCCTTATTGAACACTAGGGTTATGTATGAATCAGTTCATTTTCAAAATTGTTTCTACGAAGCTTCCCCATTCTGACTTCTAGATTCATTCTCCCATGTTATTAGAAGATGGAACCTGCAATCTGAAAAGAAAAATTTAAGAAACTAGTGTTATTTGGGGCAGTCGAACTCTTGTATTTCTAAGGGAGCATAAGACAGTGGAGAAGAATGGGTACCTTTCTCAGAAAATAAAGCATCACAAAGTGTAGTCAACTTCCCGAAGACTCATCCTTCCGGAGGAGGTTGGAAATATGGATGCCTTAAAGCATCATCAACACTCAATCGATCCTCCTAGAAATCCACAAGCATTTAGAAACCACATTATGTTTAGCTATGTATCAAATCTACAAGAGGATATAGCATGTCTAATAGAATTATGGGATGCAATGATTCAAGTCATTCGTATGCAATTAATTTAACTTGTCAGAAGTTCCAAAAGAAATACCCTTAATTAGTACTCAAGTTCAACATTCACATTCTTATAAACTAACTTTTGATGACCCAGATACCAAGCAATTTGCTGTATATTACATTTTCCTGCCTGAACTAATTGTTTTCCAGAAACATCCATTTTTGGCAAAATCAGAATGTTGACCCCCGTCACCAACCCCCCCTTCTCCCCCTCTCTCTTCCATTTCAAGCCAAATGTAGTTGACCATTAGAATGTCGGCGAATCGTAAAAAGCTTTTAGTCCACCTCACCCCCCCTCCCTCCTATTAAGTAAAAGGGAATGATCCAAAAATTTAGTCATAGTCTATCCATTTTGCAATATCATAGATGAACAAGAAAAAAAAAAACCGTGTCTTGCATCATTCAATATTTATTTCCTGCAATGAATACTTACTGGGTCCCACAGTAATAGATGGCGCACTAATCGCAAAGCCCATATATTTGGAAACCTGCAGATATTGTATAAAGAAGATGTGCTGAGCAAACATTTGCAACAAGAATCCCACAAAATAACGACATACTATGTAGAGTTGTGTTGCAAAAATGCATAATAGCATTGACAGACCCTAGTTTAAGAGGATCTCTACTCTTTATCTGATTAGAAAAAAATTCTTCAGAGCATTTCCATGAGGCTGGTGAAATTCCAACCTGAAGATGAAAGATAAAATTCTATTAGATGTGGATACTAGATACTATAAACCTGGATCATATGCTTTCAGCGAAAAAGCACAACATTCCTTGAAACTATGAGCAATTCACAAGTTCAAAATCTGGAAAACCTAGCTCCCACAAACATCACCACAAAGGAGCAGCAGCTCTTCTATTTGCTTGATATACTTTTATCAATGAACTGCCAGAGGTACATGCCAAACTCTCACCTAAAAGGACACTAAATTATACCTGCCTGCATTATTAAACACTTATTTTATAATGCTCAAATTGGAAAATTTCATAAAATATATTTCAACTCTTTCAGCCTCGCAATTCTGGATGTATACCAATAAATCTTCTACAATGATGGCAGGTATGTAAATTATAGTTACAGAAGGCCACCATCAGCCAGCACAATCAGCCCAGAAACCCTAAAACAAGTCAGAAATCTCTCAGCTCCCAAAAGAACAAAGAATCATCAAAGAATATCGCATAATGGAGATCGAGGACGGTATAGAACAAACAGCATGAACTATTGGATTGCTCAAACACAGAAAATTACATCACCCAACATATAACTGACAAGAAACAATAGAGAGGAACTTATAATATCATGTAAAATGCCATTAATCCTATGCCAATTTTTTATTTTTTATTTTTAAAAAAAATCCTTTACCTTAGAACATTAATATATCACTGCATGCCACAGAAGCCTCTGGAGAAGGTTAAAATGATTATTTGCTTTAACTATCTTCAATATCGACAGTAATATACTTGCATTTCTACCTAATATCTGCTATAAAATATTATGTGGATTATTGAAGATGAAGCTGTAAGAATCGTTTAACTTCTTTATCCTATCGTTGTAGGTGTATAATTATTTACATTGTCCAATTGTACCAAAAATGACTTGCCGGCTTAGAAAAAAAAAAACATGACTTGCTGAAGATATAAGTTCAAAATTACACAAGCCAATGTCAGATCAAATCAACAGAAGAGTTGTGCAAGACGTTAGAGATAGCAAGATCTAGCTTGAGAGTACTCGGCTTTTAACAGAACAGCTGTGCAAGACGTCAGAGATAGCAAGATCTAGCGTGAGAGTACTCGGCTTTTAAGTGTGACTAGCATTTTTTACACATTTGTATGAAGATTACCCGTTTTACCCAAAACCATGCTAATAATCACTGAAAAAGGATTAGAAGATCGATAATGGGAATTCCACAACTAAGTCAACTATGTTGTCCTTAACATAAAATTGATTCGGACAAAGTCTATCACCTAATTAACTAGGCAAGTGCGGGCAGAAAACAAAGCAGACAGAATAAAGCAGTATGTTTCCACACTAACAAAGACAGCAGAAGACTAACCAATGTAGCATGTTATAAAACTTAACAGAAATCTCATGGTAACACTTGGCAACAAAAGATGATACACTTACTCCTTCTATCGTGTGCTGCTGTTTTGAGGAACTCCCAGAGATTAAGATGCACAATTCCATCAATGATCTAAGTCTGTCATCATATAAATAGTTTCAACCATCATGCTCAAAAAATACCCAAAGGGACAGAACCAAAACATTCGTTCTCCAACTTTTTCTGAAACATTTCTGGTTGTTTCGGGAGACAGAGATGTAGTCGTCAAAGCCGACTATCAATCTCACCTTAGAGCACATTATTACTCTAGACCCAGTGCATCATGCGTATTTCAGCACTTGGAAAGGAAAATAAATCAATCCCTCCACATTAAAGGACAAGCCTTTATTTATGAGTTTTCAGTTTCAGTATTCAAATCTGCCAAATATTGTTGAAGAACGTTTATGAATCAAATACATATTCTTAACTATTCACGGATTATGCCAGGAAGGGTGGGGGAAGTGTTGGTGTGTTGGAGTAGGAAGTTTGTCGATCCATTGGCTAAAGCAGTTTGAAAGATGATTTGGTGGTGCTTGTGGTCAAAGATGTTTTGAAGATTCTGCTATGTCTTTGGATCGTTTGCAGGATAGTTTTTTACTTTCCATTTATCTTTGGGCTAATGCTGTGACGGGGGTCCTTTCTTAGATTTTCATGATTTTGTTAGCTGTTTTGCTTGTATGCTTTGAGCGAGTTTAGTACAGCCTTGTACTTTCTCTCTCTTTCTTTTTGTTTTCTTTCTAATAAAATGTGCTTATTCATCAAAATGAATCAAATACAAATTTATAAAGGAATGCAGTAAAGGTAAAAGAGACATTATGTGTAGTGATGGGAGGTGATTACAGGTCCCATTCACCCCTTAGTTTTCCTATCCCCTTCTCTTCTACGCTACATATCACTTGTTCCATGGGCCTAGATTTTCAGAAAGAGGTGTTGCTTGGGGAAAGGGAGGGGGAATCGGCCAACTGACTATTAATCCATAGTTGAGGGGAAAATTAACAATGACTATTTGGGATAAATTCAGCTTATGTTTTATGTACAACACAACAGATGTCATACACAAGCATTTTGTCTTGACGCAATATACTCCAAACATGATATTATCTGAAAAGAGACAGTAAAGGTCAACAGCAACGCTAGTTAAATATCTAAAGCTTCATCTCCCGTTGCCTATCTAGATTGAGACTGGGAGCTTATTTCAATAAACTATATATAGATCAATTGACTGCAAAAACAGAGTATGTGGGCAGTGCAGATACTTAACATGGTGGCACTTTGAATACAAATATAGCCAACACTTCCTATGGAATTTGAAAGGATAAATAGAAGAGGCAAATAGCAAATTGCACAAAATTTTGCCACAAAGAACCTGGTGGTCCCAAAATGGGTCCAATCTTATTGGCCCAGGAACCACAAGGAGATAGAAGAGGTTCACTTTGATTAGATTAGGAAAATATGGAAGGGCCCAAAGCTTGCAATTAGGAAGGAGAAAATGTGAAGCTGGAGGGATCTTTCAAGGTGAAGAGCTAGAAGCAGTGGAATGAGAGCTGATAGAGATTAGATACAGCACATTCAGGATTTCGAAGAAACAGGTTCAGGGCCTGGATCTCCGAATATCATCCTACAGGTGAGAATATAGGGATACAAATGGTTGCCACGCACAGGATCCTCAGATATTGCCATAGATGTGGAAAAAAAAATGTCAGATGATTAGAGTATCATGTCAACAACTTTCAAAAAATAATGGGGAAAATACATTTTTCACGCACGACTACTATGAGTTTTGCACCTTACATCCTACACTACTACATCTGAGATATTATACCCATAAACTACCTATCCTTAACACATTACACCCTCTGTCTAATTTTTTTATCAAATTGAACGGAAATTGACTTTTTTTTTAATGCGAAATACTGATTATGCCTTTAATAAACTCACGTGAATAGAAGGTTACATTTAAGGGCATAATCGATAATTTCTATTAAAAAAGAAATCAATTTCAATCTAATTTGACGGAAAACATAGACAGAGGGTGCAATGTGTTAAGGATGGGTAGTTTGTGATGCAATGTCTCAAACATAGTAGTTTAGGGTGCAAAGTGCAAAACCTATCGTAATTCTTATGTGAAAAGTGTATTTTCTCCCAATATAAATGAATTGTCATTTTCTGCTCAACGCTTATCACAAAATAAGCTATCAATTGTGCCTCAGCATTTCTTTGCATTCTGACATATTTGATTTTAGTATCATCAAGTGAGGCTACTATGTAGTAATCTCGTTGATTACTGCAAGTTGCCAGAGAGCTCGCATGCAGATCAGAGCATCATCTCGACAGCAGAACTTGCAGTCTACCAAAACTTATTTTTCATGCAGGACAATGGGTGAACATGTCAAAATGGCTGAATGTCTCTCTATGTTGAGAGTGCTTCATTATATAGAAGGGCTGTACAATCTGTTTTTTTAAAGATCTGCTGTTACAAACACAGATTGATCTGTGTATGAAGGCTATTAAAGACCTATTAACTGTACAAATATCTACTAAGCTATAAATGGTAAACCTATATACGGTAAGCTATGCTATTAGCTACACAGCTGTGGTGACATTTAATGCTGGCCAGCACCTAACCATAACGTCAAATATGGAACATTATACTGACAGAACAGATGCAATACTATCAATGAGAGCTATTCAAAGTTCTTCTCAAGAAAATTTGATTATTTAATATTCCTAAAATCTTCTCAAGAGGAAGACTCACCTATATGCAAGCTCTTTCAAGTCTCTGTTCCAACCCTTGAGATGGTGGTCTAAAAGAGCCTGTGTTAAAGCACTAATCTGAAAAACATTAGGTGATCCTAAGATCAATTCTAACATCACAACACCAACACTCCACATATCATACCTGTCAAATAAAGCAAGAAATGATGACCATCAGTCCGACAATATAAATGACATTAAATACAGACCAATGAAGATGTGCATGCAGCAGTAGGTTACACAATGTCACAAATTCTTGAAATGGACAAAGAAAGCTGATTTTTACATTGCTTGTAGTCAAGACTAACATACTTCAAAGTTGTGGTTATTGGCGCGTGGTAGAAACTTGCATTAAGCAGAGCTTCAGGTGGAGCGTATTCTGAAGTTTGTTCAGCTCTGAAGTAGCCCAAAAATTAAATATATGCATCACAACATTTACTGAGATGATAAAACATAGAGACAGAAATAGTAAAAAGCCTCCAAGAGAACAGAGATACCTAGAAGGTCCAGTAGAACCATAAAGATGCTTTACTGTAAAGTCATCTATTGCACTACCGAAGTCAATAATGCGCCTAATCAATTGGAGAAACAGGGATTAAATCCATATTGCAACAAGGATAAGGGGGAAAAAAGGGAAAGAGTCAGTGCCAGTGACATTATCATACATCAGACAAGCACATAAGGAAATTTTCAAGGATGCACAATAATCTTGCTTTTTTGAATTACCACTCATTTCTTTTTGTTGCAGAAAGGAATCCTTACAGGTATATAAAGGCAAAAGCCACAACCTGAAGATTCATTTTTTTAATTACAATAAGGCCAACTGTAGGAGTGGGGAAGAAGGGACTGTGCATCTACATAATAGAAAACAAATTAGGGGGATGCCAGTACAGATAAAAACAGCATGCAACAAGTTCCAGAGCTTAAGAATAATCACAGACGAAAACGTCACCACTGGACACGAAAGGTTTTGAAAGGTCGTCGTAGAACATTTTCCTTCTAAATACATAGATCTACATACTACACAGAGAACACTTTAAAACAGACCAAGAAGAAAAAGAAACAGGATTTGTGGGGTGGGCAACTGAATTAAATTACAACATAGGAAATGTCATTACAAGCATATTAAATATCATTACCCAATCATAATTGCTAACTCATATAACCAGGCAAAGGCGATTACAAAGAATACATAAACGCATCCCTTCCCCAGACCCCACCTCCCTACAGCAAATGCAAACTAACTCCTACAGAACGTGGATTACCATAATTTAGACAAAACACTACCTGGGAGAGAAAAGAAGCACCTTAAAAAACGAAGTATTAGCATACATTTGTAGCCAATAATGATTAGAAGTAAAGTACTTTTCTGGTGACAGCCAGCCAGCCACTCTCCATATTGAGCCCAAACAAAACAGTCAAACCAGCAAAAGCATAGTGTGAGGACCAACCCAGTCCACGTAATTTGGGTTCAGAAAATGTGTAAAACAGGAACTAACCTTTTTAGGAAGTAGGTCTATTTGTTATACCAACGGATCCATTGACCAGCAAACCACAGGTTTGTTAGCATTGACATACAAGACATTACAACATGATGGGATAATGAGGAAACAATGGTAATGTGATCCCCAGATTGTGAAGCCACTGTACTGAGTCCCACAATTCGTAGTTTGTTGTAAAGGCGTTTTATACGTGCCAAGTCCCCTATTGGTAGGGACCACATGAACATGGCATTATAACTCATTCCAAAGAGCTCCTTTTGTAAGTATGACTAGTCTTTTTAGGAAATAGTGTAGACATAACAGTACAATACTGGGATACGTAAGGACTAGTCGTAGTTATTATTAGAACTTCCTAATCATTTACAATCATTTACGTATTATATACTGTCCAAAAAGAAACTTAGCCTACACAACCCTTCTTCACCATGGGGAATTTAACACAACCTTCACCATTGAAGTATCCCAGCCAATGGTCAAATTTAAGTTAGAACCCTGTATACAATCACCTCCAATTGAAGATTGCAAAGAAATGGGACTTTAATTGGGAAAGAAAACCTCCGAATTGGAACTATTACACTAACAATTTGGTTCTACAAGGCCAAGTGGAAGCTCTAGCACAGGTGATGAGTTTCTTCAATGCACAAAACAAAGAGAGAGGTAATGGGGAAAAGGGGGGGATAGGTCTCTTTTTAAGACTTTTGCTCAGTCTGATATAAGACATCAGCAATTTATGCTCAACAAACATGATAAAGCTGTTCACCAATAGAACACATGGGTCCATCCTTGCATACATACATATTTCTGGGTTATGTGCTACTATGACTTGCTGTAAAATAAACCTTGTAAAAGACTACTTTCCAAGCAAAACTATTAAAGGCAGAATAGAGGAAATAAAGCTCCAATCAATTTTTCAAAAAACAAAAACAGAAGCTCATCAAAAGCGTGTATATTATAATCAATGACTAGAAGCTTAGACAAAAAGGGGGGATAGGTCTCTTTTTAAGACTTTTGCTCAGTCTGATAAAAGACATCAGCAATTTATACTTAACAAACATGATAAAGCTGTCCACTAATAGAACACATGGGTCCATCCTTGCATACATACATATTTCTGGGTTATGTGCTACTATGATTCGCTGTAAAATAAACCTTGTAAAAGACTACATTCCAAGCAAAACTATTAAAGGCAAAATAGAGGAAATAGAGCTCCAATCAAATTTTCAAAAACAAAAACACAAGCTCATCAAAAGCATGCATATCATAATCAATGACTAGAAGCTTATGACATTTAAACAAAACATCAAATGTCAAGTTAAACACTATACATTACATTTTGGTGGTGAAATTCTTATCTCCATTTGGACATCCTTTTAGGCATCTACCTGTCTCCTGATCTTCAAAGCATATGACCATGTTCTCTTTCAAATATAGAAGCGTAATGTTAGAATATTCAGCCAAATATTAATCCTCGCAATCAAGTAATGTAACCTCATAATAAAAGAAAATTATGGAAAACAAATAACCAAAAATTTGACATTGGTTTGCGTCTATGTTCGGGAGGCATAGAGCCACAAAAGTGCAATCTTCCAATAGACATGAACGACAATTATAGAATGGAAGCAAGTCCAAAAATTTAAGCACACATTTTATAAGATATCGTGTGTGTGTAAATATATATATATATATATATTTTTATGTTTGATATGCTTGCAAACAGATAGACTGTCAAAATGGCATAATTATGCCACAAGATGTCAGTTTGTTTCCTGTTAATTATTCCCGTAACCAAATAACAGGCAAATATTGGTGAGAATAAAGACGTAAATTGACCAACAGGCGAAAAAAGATGGATCAAAGGAGCTTGAATCAATCACTGGTAGCCAACTGATTTCTCAAGTGATATTATGACAAGACACACACACGGCAATGATGTCCTCACCAGGTTTGATATCCCTGTGGGTGATGTTGCGGTCATGACAGGACTTGATTCCCAACAACTGAGCACATCAAAGAAGAGATAAACATTAGGCAACTAAACAGTGCAACAGAAAAAAGACGCTAAAAAAAGTGAAAACATTTGGAATACCTAATTCAAAGACAAACTTTTGAAACATACTTCAATGAATTAAAAAAAGGAAAAAATAAGCTTAGCATAGATAATCTTATCAAACACAAGCAAAGCAAACACTTCTACAATAGCAATAATTGAAAAAAAAAAAAAAAGGTGCCGGGGGTGGGGGGGGGGGGGGGGGGGTGGATAGAGGGAAAGAAATACAACTTGGCTAGGCAGCCAAAAAGCTCATGATAGTATAACAATCTGAAACCTGTTATGCAGACATACCAACTGCCATATAAGATTGCGCATTTCCTCTTGTCCTGCTTCTGTAGTCTTCAACCAATGCCACCATTTTGAGGGATGCAACATCTGAACATGTTTTACTTTTCCAATCTTGTCAGCATTATCATCTGCATCTTCCACACTATACATAAGCTTCGACAAGGACACACCTTCATGGCGAAATACAAGCCAGATTTCATTAGATCGAGATTCAAAAGACTCTACATATCTTGCAATATGGTTCAGGCCTTCTTCATTTGTAGCTCTTTGGAGAAATACATTTTCAAAACTCCATGTGTTTTCATGGATCGTTGATTCCTTGCTTTCCAATCGATCAGATAAACCCACTCCTGATTCTTCAACAACACTATTTGATATTCCAGCTGAGACCAAACTGCTAAGGCATTCAGAGGCATTTAAAAAAACTTCACCAAAGTACTTCTCCCGCAGACCGCTTAAGTAAACAGTGGCTCCTCTCTCTACCTATTCATTGAAAGAAAATAGTCATTCTTGCTATAATCTTTATATGTACAACATTGAGGATAAAACTGTTGAGGAGTGAATAGACATCAAGAATCCAACTGCAGAAGATAGGATTCAATTATAGTTAATAAGAACTATTACCATTATTCGTTTCAAAATAAACAAGTTCTCCTCAGAAGAATCAGCCCGACAGTTATGAGTAGATGAACTATAATTTGAGTCGAAATGAAAAGAACTAGAAGAGATATTATGGTTTTTGCCGTTAAAGTTTGAACCATTGGTCCCATGCCAACAATCCCAATGAAAAGCCAACCATACTTCACCATATGATCCACGAGCAAACCTCTTCTTCAGGGTGTACCTAACAACCACGAAAGGACAGTGTCGACAGGTCTCTTCTCAAAGAACATAAAGAAGGGCTATAACATGCATGTAATCACAAAACAGTGAAAAGAAGCATAAATAGAAAAGTGATCATCTTCTATCAAGTTGGTTCGCATACAGTGAACATACCAGACCATAACTGGTCCATATTAACCTTACTTGAACGTGTAATGCGTTAGTAAGCAAGAATAGCACACAATCACCATTGGGCAGCCCTCATTTCAGCACATCATGAATAATACCACCAACATATCACTCAAATATTGGTGCAATAAAAGCTTGATAGATAACTCATTTTGTACATCTCTGCACAAGGTTATTTCCTTGTGACTGCATTTATGTAAAATGTCTTTGTATTGTAATATTATTTCGCCTATTTTCACTGAAACTGGTGAGGTCCCTGCTGTGAAAAACTAGCAGTCTTTAACCCACATTATCATTATTAATATTTCTGTTGTTATTACTAGTACTATTAGTGTTGTTATAAATATTATTATTATTGTTAGTTTGTTTTTCAGCCGACATTTTTCAGACTATCACCTTTTCGGAGGTTTATTAGTCAATTTGCATTTGCCCCAGAAAGAATACATTCAGATCATTAGGGTCTCCCCTCCCCCCGGAGTGGGCAAAAGGCTCTTGCACCTACTACTTTTCCAAGCTTATTATTGTATGATTTGGTTCGAGTATAGGGATCATCTAGATCAAGTGTCACAGATGCCAATTGTTCAATAACATACCCCATGAGATAAACTTAACAGTAAAACAAAACAAAAAATCATCACACAAGAACACACAAAGTGCCTCACAGACATTATGGTGATGACCAAAAATGTGATAGCATGATTTTATACTTCAATTCACATAACAGATGTGCATCACGTGCAGATTTGTACATTTAATCAGTTTGGAATTTTTTTTTTTTTTCTTTGTTAGTGACAAGTATGAATATCATGTGAAAGGAAACTAAAATCTCACAAAAACATATATAGGCTTCATACAGCTGAAGTTTATAAAGGAAGAAAAATAAATTGAAGAAAATGTACCTCAAGTCTGGCATTACATACTCAAACCATCCATAACCTGAACTAGTATCATGGAGAGGAATCGATTCAAGCAGACCAAGGAAACTAGCAAAGCCTTCAGGATTTATGCATTCCTCTTTAGTTCCTTCAACAGTCATACCAAGGTTGAAGCACATGTTCTGCTCATTATAGGAATATAGAGGTCCGCCTAAAATCAACATTAGAGCAACAAAAATTAGCTCTTAGATAAATGTTATTAACAAGCATAAAACACAAAGGTGTATTAGTATCACAATCCAAATTATTGAAGCACCGTATAGTATTTGCATTAAGATTATGAATGGGTGAATCTATCTAGCTAGCATCATAACATTGCAGCAGAGGGAGAGGAATTCAAATAGGAGACTTACATATTGATCTAGAAAAAAAAAAAAAAAGATGTAGAGTAACTTGGCAGGCTTCCAATCCAACTTAAGCAATCACATGACCACAGGAGTCTAGGTTATATAAGGCCGCAAAAAGCACACACCATTCATTAAAGAAGATATCTTTACTTACCACAATGTTGATCAAGTGGCTCAGGTAGAGCCTGAGTCAGGTCATCATTTAGAGCTTGCAATGGGTACTCCATGGCTTCATCAAGGTTCTCATATAAATGAAAACAGCCAAAATTGCCATGTTTCCTTTTGACCTAGAGGAAAAAATGCACCCATTATGGTTGATTCAAACCTTTCCCTGTACTGATAGTGGAAGCCACATTATTCACTGATGATCTCAACATATGACCTCAACACTTGTACTTTGAACTGTTCTCCATCAATTAAGCAACAAACTTTAATGACCTTGACTAGGTAGTCAATCATCTTCTCTCAATGGCAAGAACTCGAACAATATTCCTCCAGAAACTTCTACTTGGCTCAACAGCAACAATCAACCACACAAAATAACCAAATGGCCATACACAATGAATCAAAATAATTAACTACGCAAGATGTATTTCAACCCTTTATACAAGGCATTGTACAATTTACAGAAAGATAAGTTGTTAGTTTGTCCAAATTGTTATCTTGCTGATGTGAGGGACCTTTTCCTTTTTGACCATATAAGATTTTATTAACCATACTAGATGATAGAAAAATTACTAAAGGGCCTCTGTTAATTGCCAAATGCAGAGTCATATGATTCCAAAAGTAATGGCCATAGATAACAAAGCCATAATCATTAGTTAAAACCAATTATCACACATGAGGAATTTGTCCCAGATTATTTTACATGTTTACAAAGTTATACAAGCAACAATGGCGACAATAATTCATTCATTTCCTTACAAAGCAACATATGAAATTAAAAGAGAGAACGAAAAATTCTACACTTACAGACTTACCAATAACCTTTCAAATTTGGCCACAACTGGATGAGCATGCTTCAAATCCACTAGAGCAGAGCTGATGTCATCATCTAATCAGGGTGACAAAAGTAATGATGAGTACCGTAGCAGATAACAATCATCACAATTCCTGTGCATATGCAACGAAACAACAATGCAACTAGAAAACTATGTAATCATTCAATTATAAGTTCTTGGCATGGTCCCAATTACACTAACACTGGTCAATACCAAGCCACCACACAGATTTTTGATAAGGCATGTCCCCACATAAATGAATGCAAAAGATTCAAGATCACAAACACATCTAAAAGACAGGCATGCCCAAAACACATGCCCATGTGACTCACACAGACAAGACTCAGGAATTGGTGGAACCAAACTGGAAAAAATCGAATTGAGATCCATGAAGTTACAATAACAGACACAAATTACAAAAATCAAGACAGTGGTTATCTCGTTTACCTTCTATTTTATACGCTTCTAGGAAACCCAAAATCCACATCAACTGAGGTAAACCATCCATTTTCGACCTCTAATTCATTTGATGATGAACTTGAATGAAGCAAAGTACATAACAATAAAAATTCAAGAACAAAGGTATGAAATTTTAAACCCACTCAAAGTTGGCTCTCACTTGACCATTTTCAAAGCCCTGACCCAGCAAAATCCCCACGCTATAATTTTGCAAAAATGACCATGGCTTTCCCAGGGAAAAAGACTTCTGAAGTTCTGCATTCAAGATGTGTCAGTGGTTCTCATAGAAACTGAAATGCTTATGTCCATGCGAATGCAATCTATCATCTATAAGAAGGTTCAAAAGCAGGAAGAGTCACCTGCAGGTTCATAACTGAACCTTTGCACTTCTGTTGCTATCAAATCTGTGTCCCCCTTTACAACTCCCCGTTCCTTCAGAAAATCTTCAGAAAAACCTGTAGATCCCAAGGGAACCACAATGGCTGCCACATTATCCAGACTTCCCTTTTCAAAGGCAGTGTTTACTATGCAGTCAGCTAACGAATACAAGCATGAAGGAGAAACTTTTAATCTCGGGGTACCACGACTGTGAACTTCCCACAATAAATCACAAACATCCTGCAGGCTCAACTTCTCAAAAACGCCATCAGATGCAGCCACCAGATAGCTATCATTTTTAGTCAGAGGTTGCCAATCTGTCACCTCTGGTGCAGATATAACACCGTACCTGGTAATAGTTCAACCATTTCTAAATCAGAATTTCTCTAAATAGCTTTTTGTGCAAAGTCAAATGAGCATAACAGACAACAAAAGAAATTGAAGTTAAAAAGCCTTCATTGGTAGTTCTTTTGGAAGTCATAATGGCTTCAATTGAGTTGTTTAGACATGAAATGTGCTTCAGATTAATATAGGTGTTTCAACCTAAATGTATTTTGGAAAACGTTTTTGACATTCATTATTTTTGATGGAGCTAAAAACCTTGATCAACAGAAAAAATTCCCAGGTCAACAAAACACTGAGCAAAACAACAGCATACAGAAAATTCCATCCATCAGTGGCTATCTTCAGAGTGCTAGTCCAGCCCATCAGTGGCTACTAGATCAGCCACTTGCCCTCCTGCTTCAGTTGCCGGTTCCCTCTCTCAAAAGGCTATGTTCACTATTTATTTTCTCTTCCTTTTATTTTTATTTTTTGGGATTATCAACAAAAACTATGTTAGTTACTGATTTTACAAACCACGTGAAATGTTTTAAGAATCAATTAGGCTTTAGCCAAATAACAAAAAATTAATATTAAAAAGTGCAAATACTCATACAACAAGAGAAAGCTTTCTGTCCAAATAATCTGATTCCAAATCCGCATATTTTTTGCTGTTTGAGAACCTAACCTTTTAAAGTATACATCGCCAATTGCTCGGGAAATAGCCAGCTGGCCATTTACTCGGGCCACACCACCCAACTCAAGAACATAGCCACCAGCAGTTTCCACCCGAATCCTTTCATCATCTCTGTCTGGATGATGATCTCTGGTCAATTCCTTAACGTGAAACACTGCCAGACCATTGGACGAAGCCACTTTGAAGTTTTCATAATCTCTTACACGTGAAATAGCACTGTCATGTTGTTTCTGCCTGTATAACCTTATTACAGTGGCTGCAATCCACGAGCACTATCACTTTCATAAAGTTTTACCTTTTGAGAAAATTGTATATTCAAGTAATCAGACAAGAATATCTGCAAACATCACCCCACCTTCCGAACATCTTATGGTAAGAACATGTGCATAAGTCAAGTCAAAAGTATTCTAACCTTTAGCCTCTGTAGGAGACTGGAATTTTTCGGAGCACAGAAAAGCTTTTGAATCTCCAAGGTTAGCAACTAAAATTTGACCATCTGCTATCAGTATGACTGTGGCCGTAGAACCGGAATCAAGATTCATTCTAGATGCTTCCTTCATGGCTCAACAGATTGAATGTCAACTTAAGAGCAGAAGCACAGACATCCTGAAATGAGCAAAGAAACATAAAATTGAACTTGCCTTGGAAAAAGTGGCATCAATATCATGGATTGCCCTCAGCAACGCTTCCTTTAAAATTTCTAAGTGAAGAGCATCATCAGAATCCACTGGCCATGAATACTTTAACCTATAAAAGCATTCACAATCAAGGATACAAATCAACAAGTTCCCCCAATTAGAAATATAAAAGCAGGGTCATTTGCAATATGAAAGCAAAGTAACAAATTAGAAGTTTCACGGTTAAAGACTAACTTGGGGAAGGAAAAAATGAACCAGATAAGTAGCTTAAAAAATAACTGCCGTATGATTAGCAGAGTGCACACATGGCCAACACATTCCATAGATACTCCGAAAACTACAGTATCGTTTACAAAACAATGAAAATGCTTTTTTTTTAAAATAATCCTACAAATTTTGAAATAGAATGATGCAGGACCTCCTTCTATCCAGGTGCATGGTACAAAAGACCTGTCCACCATGCATTTCTATGATTTTTTTTTTCACAAGTGTTTTTCAGATAAGATTGTTTTATGTTAAAATTTGCAGTTCAGCATATTGCTTAGATTGCTCTTAAAGTACTCTATCATGCAAACGAAACTAGTAAAAGTATAATACACCAAGGATCAAGCAAACAAAATAAACCATGATAGGGGAAATTACTACATTTTTTGCTCCCTCTAAATACAGTGCTTTTGCAATTTACACCCAAACTCGACATTTTGCTCTCCAAACTACTAGTAAACTTACACTTTGCACCCCATGTTACAATTTGATTATTAAGATTGTGCCTCGTGTCACAATTTTTTTATTGATTTTAATGGTGACATATTGGTTGTTTGGAGTGCGAAGTGTCGAGTTTAATAGTTTGAGATGCAAATTGCAAAAGTCGTGATAGGTAGAGGATGTTCCACAACATGATAATAATATTGACACGATAGTACTAATACACAAAAACACTTTCCAAGATCGGAATCATGCTAACCTAGTAGTTCTTTCATCCCAATTAAGCACTCGGAAAACAACATCGTAGTCTCTATTATCCAGAAATCTTCCATCGGCTTTCTTCGAAAACGTTGCATCCAGAAGGAAATATGTATGCAAAACAAAATACTCCAATAGAAGCTTGGAAGCCATGTCACTGGCATCAGCACCATTATGACCATCAAAAATTGCCACAATGCTGACTATAACCTCCTTAACCCCTAGCATACCTACTTCAGCATCAAAAAATTTCTGAAGTCACGATATCCGTTTCTGGAATTAAATAAATCATACGAAATACAATTAAATCACATTTTTTACAAAACCCTAGCAGAGAGAGTGTGCGTGGCACCAGGGAAGGGAATCCGAATGTCGAGGGCACAGAGGGTGCGATCCTCCTGCGACTTCCGACGGCCTTGAAGCACCGCGGATTGGCAACGCGCTGCGGTAGTGGTTATGGTCCGTGGATCGGAACCGTAATTCGAGAGTTTCCAGCGGGGACATTTTGGGGATTGAAAAACCGCCGGAGCACCGCCTTCCTTGTACACCGTCAAGCACGTCGAAGATTCTCCGTAACAGCGCGTCGTCGCGTATGCCAGAAACGCTATGAGGAATAGCTGAAATTTGAATGCTTGAAGCATCCGCGGGAAAATCATGTGCTGGCCGTGCTGCCGTTACATGTGAAACGCAGATTTCTTGGCGCGACGACGGTAGGGAATTTCTTACAAATTGTTAACAATCGGATAATACTCAACCGAAAATTGATGCTGAAGTCGTTAGAATTTATGTGGCTAATGACAGCAAATACCGACCAGAAACATTATTTTTTTACGAAAAAAAAAAGGACCAGAAAACAGCATGGTTTGTTTTAAAATATTTATTGTATTTATCGATGATATTAGTCCAGATTTTTCGACCTATTCTTTAGCCATGCACTTTTCCATTCGCATTGAAGCTACGTGAACTTGGAAAAAGAAAAAAAAAAAAGCATAGAAGCTATGTGGCCACACGGAGCGCCAGCATGCAAGATAAACAAAAATCTTCAACAAATACAAACCTCTTTTCTTTTCCGGTTCTCATCTATATATATTTAGAAAAACTTACCAATGTCTTTATATATATATATATAATAACTTACCAATGTCTCTATATATATATATATTTATATATTATTTTCAGTGTAAGTACCAGTAACGAAATACAGGACTTCAAATTATGAAAGTCTCCCATCATCTTGGCATCTTGCTGTATACATTCTGATGGAACAAAACATGACACTTGAAACTGTCCGGTTAGTCAGCAAACGTAGTTTTTCTCGAGTATTCAATGTTCTTGTTTGATTTGAATGGCCTTAATTGTGTGCATTGGTTCTGATAAAATGTCAGTATATGTTAAATTGTGTATGGTTTCTTTATTGCACTTTAGCTTAACATTCTGGTCTATAGGGCATGGCACAAAGTTATATGTGGTGTTTGTTTGTTGAAATGTTGGGATTGTGGAAATTTTGGGGTATTAGGTTTAGTGAAAAAGTAAAGATATTTTATAGGAGTTGGTGAAAAAGTGAAGAAAGAGAAGATTATAATGAATATTATAATGATAAAGAATTGTTTGATGGAAAAAAATATTATTTTATAATTTTTTAGGATGCCCGAAATGTTGGATGCCCAATTTTTCCGGAAGCAAACACCACCATAGTCTTCCAAAGTATAGCGCCCCCTAATAATTATTTTCAAAATGAGAGATGTGCAAAAACAGATGTAGGCTATTGAAGACTTGGTCATAGTCGTTGTTGACTGTTTAGCATTTGTTAACTAATATTTTACAGTCAGTTATTGTGTCTTTATTTTAGGAAGTAGTATCTTTGTTTTAGGAAGTTGTTCACAAACCAAACAAGAAAAAAAGCATGTGGTATCTACACAGGCATGAGCATGAAAATTTTCGGGTTGATCAAAGTCAGTGATATTCTAGTTATTTAATCATCTGTAATTGCTTGTTTGTATCGGTGGTTCAGTCCTATTTTCTTATCCAAAATAAAGGCCGTTCCTTACCAGTGGTGATATTTGGAGGGGACATTTGGCAAATAGTGCTAATCTTGAACATTTAAAGGCCTAGTCCTAATTAAAGGAAGTGGGAGATGTCTAACTGCTTGCATCTATGTCCTCTCATATTGACTTTAGGAGCTCGGACAGAAATGGATGAGTGATCAACTAGAAACGCCAGCAAGGTAGAGAAGGTACCTTGCATGTACTCTACTGCCCTGTGCTTCTTCATAGATAAATGGTATGCTTCAGCATCAGCCACATAAAAGAATGGAAATAGAGAAGTTTGGTAGCTAGCTGCCTAGCTCTTCAATTTTGGTCATTTTAACTCTCTCACTTTAGATGGTTTAATTCGAGATAAATAGATACAATATTTAGATCCTACAATATTTAATAATGTACATATTAATTATTGGACGATGTAGACTCTATTATAGAACTCGCATGTTGTGTCTTATTTCTTTTTGCATTGAGTCATCCAATTCTAGTAGTAAATTAAAGAGCATCTCTATCAGATAAACCTGAATGTAGTTCAGAAATTATCCACCAAAAATGTGACATCAAAATTAATTGTTTTTCTGTCGTGAAAGCAGCTATCTACATGTCTTGGTAAAACCTTTAACCATGCCAAGCTGCCTAAGTGGGAAGCAATCGCGGGTTCTCGCATAGCAGATCTTATGGTTTTGTTTTCCAAAAGCTATACTCCGCCTTTACTATCTTCTGCTTCTCAGTTCAGAGAGTTTTCTAGGTATATAGTCGGTGGTTTAGGCTCATTTCAGGGATGCACACCAAATAGTACTGTCAAATACTGTACAACTCATCATGAAAAATTCGTAGAGCATGCATAAATTGTAGGCAAGGCTAATTGTAGGCCTTGCATGATTGGACTGGATGGCAGGATTTGGCCAAAATGATATCAGAGCAAAAGTTTGATTTATAAAACTCTAGACACCCAAAGGATTAAACAATCAACAATTAAACAAAACACATTTTTACTTAAAACTCACAAAAATCATAAAATACCTATCACTCAAAGTTTCCAAATTGCAAAGATGTGCTCCAATCCACTCAAAACTTGAGCAATTTATGCCTGAACCTCCTCCTCAACAAAAGTTCTTACACATTAATTGATATTTTCTAAGTCCGCGCACTGAGCTGATTCTTATATGCAAATGTACTAGTCGTATCTAATATATAGTGGAATTTGAAGCGCAAAAATTGTCACAAGTATCATCTTGAAATATTTCTGCATCAAGGTATAATTTTCGTGGAAAAAATAAATATGGATATACCTATATATTGAGCACTATTCTCAAATTGGATTTGTCTTTTTGCTGTTCACCTTTCCCACCATTCCCACATAGACCTGAAAAAAAAAAAGAAAAGAAAAAAAAGACAATAGAAGCTGAAACAAATGCAAAGTTCCTTTATTTTTATTTTTATTTTTAATATGCTCTTGACTCAACAATGCACGATTTTTACCAAGTTCACTCGAACTACTTTCTTGCTAATACACAGAATGTTTTCAGATATCTTCATCAGTCAAGCACTTCTGAGATGTCTGGATCAGCCATGCTAAGTGCTTGATTTGTTACTCTATCACATTGGCTAGCCATTGTAGCAATCAGCCTACTATTTACTTCTTGACCCAGCAAACAAATCAGACATCCACATACCCTATTTTGTGCTGTTTAAAAAAAGTACGGCAATATCATGAACTGGAGCAACAATGTAGAGTCTATGATATTGATTTAGATACCTTTTAAATAACTCCCAAAGACCACCATACTGTTTAACAGATACGCCACACAGAACTAACACATAGACTGACCACAAAGAAGTCCAGAGTAAGAAATGTATGACTGGTCTCCACGAGAAAACATGTGGCACTTCTCGTCCATCCACCACTTCCTCTTGCTGAAAACTTGTATCATTTGAAGAAATATCTCCAACTTCAACAAATCTTCTTCGCAGGAACAATTTCCTAGGAGGAGTATCTGGACCATATCCTAATAAAAGGATCACCTGAAACAAAGATGAATGATAGAGAACCAATTTGCATGTATTGGAATTTTCATGTATGTGTTTTTTTTTTTCAAAAGGATTAACAGTTTCCATCAAGCACAAGTCAAAAAAAGGCATACTGGAATAATCAGAATCGCAGGATACAGGGAGAGATGTGTTGCCAAGACCCATCCAAAAGCTGCCAAGGGAGCTAATCCTGCATTCCATCAAGAAAAACAGCTTCAAAAGCAAGTGAAAAATTATAACAGAAACAAGCCTCAAATAAATCTTCATCCATATACCTGTCAATTGCTATTTGTCCCACTGGGAAAAATTATATCGTGGAGAAGTAGTTTCACAGCAGCAATGAGAAAATAATACTAGCACTAAAAATTGCACTTAGTTCATCTAGTTTTGACGTTCTTGCATGGCAAAATTACCATATGATACGGAACCTCAACTTCCTTCAATGGAGCAATCGATTATTAGTGCCTTAGTTAGGTTTTACAGCAACGCTTGAGACAGTCAAAAACTCCATGAAGTTATAAGACGATTTCAATCCTATGCATCTGTGTGCTTGTTTTCATCTTTATAATCATTCATTACTGCACTGCGAGGCAATAGAAACAAATCTTTTGTGATAAGATCATACATATTTTACAACGTTTTGCCGGCATGGCCTCTTGCATTGGAAATGCCTATTGTGTGAGTTCCTATATCATTTGAATGAATAACAGATACTTTCAAATAATCGAGCCTTTAATTGCTACTCAAGCCAATTTCAGCAAGCAAGGACACAAAGTGTTCTGAAGCATATATTTTGAAGTCCAACGTGCACAACTTAGAAAAAAAGAAAAAAGAAAAAAAAAAGTCAAAGTCAAACATGCACAAATATGCCAGGAAAACATTGAAAGAAGTAATGACAAATGTTATGTAAAGATCAAAGTGAAAACATTTCGAGTTCACACAAGCATTACATCAAAATAAATTGCTACCATGTCAAGAAAATACAAACACGAGAAAGGCAAACATACCCGCAGAAACCAGACAATAAAAACACTAATTTTAAACAGTAATGGTTGTCAGCATCTTACTTTTACATGCTCCATAGAGGGACAAAATGATGGCCAAGTTTTCAACTGGGGATTTGGACAAACCCACACATGTGATTATTGTGAAAGGATTCCGTAAGTAAACAAGAGCAGCAATATCTCCATAAGAAATTATCTCTGAAAACAACCAGAATACTGTAGTCCATCAGCTTGTAAAAGATGAGAAGGGATAATTTGAACGAAAATTGTTAGTGATATAGATGGCATGGAAATGTGTGTGTAGGAATAAAGAAACTTTATCAACGTGTACGTAGTTTCACATAAAAGTACCAATGCCAATAGGTCTATCTAGAAGGGAAAATTCAACTCGCACAATGGTCACTTCCAACAGGAAATTCTCAACTGGTAAAGGATTGCAAATTTTAATTAGGTTTTGTTGGCTAAGGATACGTGTGTTTATAATAGCCAAAGATCATAAACTACAACTAATGACTTTTCTTACATTGACTATTTATCTTGTGAAGATGCATGTAGAGATCATAGAAAGTAGATACAAACAAGAAAGAGTTTCAAAAGACTAAAGGGGAGGAGAAAACTCTGATACTATATTTCGCAGAACATATAGATTTTAACCTTCAGAACTTTTAACTACTCAAAATTTATAATTTTAAGAAATATTTTGAATCTTGAATTTTTTTTTAATCCTATTTAAATATATTTTTCAGCTTCTCGAAGAAAAAAAATTATTAAATATTCGAGGTAAAAATGAATGTACCACTAGGTTTTAGTTCCTTTTTAAAAAACTCACTGGGTTTTAAAAGAAAAATAAAAAAGCTCATTGAGTTTGTCATTTTGGTACCAAACCTTACTAGACCCAACGAATGGAAAAAAAAAGTTCTCATCCAATTGCAATGTGACACGTGTCATTAAAATAAATAAAAACATATAAATATTTAAAATAAATAAAAACATATAATTTAATACTAAAGTTAAAAAATTCAGCTCTTATCCATATTGTTCTTCAAAGACGAAAATACAAACAATAATGCAAACAATGATGACATTCATACTCAACTTCATTTTCTTCGGGTGATAGGTCTTATCTCATTCAAGTTTACAATATCGCATACTGTACGTAATTGACCTGACCATTGCAACCGATGATTTAGAAATTTCGACAGCATTTCCCTCAGTCCCCAGACATGCCTACAACATTAATCATAAACACCCACCATTGAAGGCGACTGTGTAAGCTCAATGTTGAATGTGTATTTGAAGGACAAAAGGAGATTTGCGTCGAAATTTCTAAACATATCTATCACAACAGCAAATACAATTACGCACATTATAAATAATGTAAACTCAACCTGTTCATAACATGAAAAATTCAAGAATTACACCGAGTTCGTTATCCGACTTGGTGTAATTTTTAAACGAGGCTAAAGCTACTAAATGAATGCATGAAACATAACAGCAGAAACCGTTTGGACAGAGTTAGAAACGTCCGAACCATACATATGAGTGTTTAGACATCTTTATCAAAGCGTTCGAACTAAAAAAGAGCATCCAAATGGAACATAATCCGTCCAGACTGCGGTTGTCGAACAACATTGTTCTTCGACGAGTAGATGCCAAAATCTTAACAAAATCATTCCAAAATCAACTCAAATCGCAAACATTCCAATATAAACACATCACAACCAACCCCAAACTCCCTTATTATTATTTTAGTTAGATTGAACGCCCAAAATCAGCTCCTCTCTTCTCCACTTTCTCAAATTGCAAATTTGATAAATTTCTTCCCGTTATGTGAACTGTCTGTGATTTCAGATCTTTCATCCACATAAGAGCTGTTCGGACACCCTTAAACCCGTGTCGACACCTACGTGTATAAGTTTTCAAGGGAATTCTTTGCCGCCTAAAATTTAATGCCGTTCGCACGTGCTATTTTTCGTCCAAACGCTAACTTAATCCCTAAACGACAGCGTCTCTCAATATACGTGCAAGCAAATGATCATAAACGAACACATCCGGATGAAGTACAATACCGTCCGAATGGTTTTCTTATACAATACGACACCTTTTTTTTTAGCTCATACTATTCAATTTATTAGCAACTTTTAAATAGCCAAAGTGTTTTAATAACATAAATAACCTTAACCTTGAGTGTATTAGATAGTAGTTTCAAAATTTGAAGGAGTGTAACAAAATGAGGAATACAACATTAATTAACATGTTGTACAAAGGATGAATAAATGGAAATAACATAAATATACCAAATATCCTCAAAACATAATATAATCAAAATAACATTAAATAAATCCCAATACATGTCCTTAAAACATAATAAATAATAAATAATATAAACTACTACTGCTCCTCCTGATCCACAAGATGTAGAACTGCACGTACACTGGTCATGTGGTCCTCTATCACACCAACCCACAGAGTCAGGGCATATAACTGGGTCCCGGATGCCACGTCCTTCAGATCTGATCAAAGCAGTAAGTCAAGCATTGATGTCACTTAGCATTTGATGGGTGGGCTGCATGACCGATCGCACAGTCTCACTCAGCTCGGCCATTAGATCTACCACCCAGGATCCAGGATCCTGCTCCTTAATCCCTGAGGCTGCTCTTGTTGTCTACCAACAATTGCTCACGCTGTATGGGCTATCGAACGTGAGAGCGTATTCTTGTTGATCGGTCCAAGTGGAAATGCCTTTGTCTCGTTAGGACCCTCGGGTACCAGTATAGCATGCAGAAACTGAGTCAATAAAAGACCGTACAGCAAGGAAATGGCCGCATCAGTATTCAGGGCATTTGCACGGACGGACTGGTAGATGTATAATGCCAGATCGACTAGCTCCCCTCTTGCAACCAAGTACATGAACTCGGCCTGGTGAAAAGCAAGCTCAGTCGTGTGCTTCTTCAGGTCGATGCAGTAGCATAGGATCACATGAACCTCGCTAGCTCGTCCAAACTGAATGTGACTTGAGTGTTACGGACGATGACCTTAATAATAGGCTCTGAGATGTTCACCACCCGAAGTATAGCAGCATAGAATTATCGCACAAGATCCATGGATGCATAGCCTGTCCTCTGGAGGAACGGTACCTAACCCACCTGTTCCACCACTTCCGGAAGCGTCTGATCCTCATATCGAAGATCGTTGAAATCAGTCAACTAGATCTGCCACTCAATAACGATGGAGCGGGACACAATAATCATTGTATGTTGCTCCAATGATAGAGGTGGAGCGAAAGCTTGCTTAGGATTAAGCTAGCTACTGGAAGCCCAGGCATCGAAATGCGAACACTTACTCATTTTTTTGGAATCTGTACAAAAGCATTTGCACGTTTAGGAAAAGCGGTTGCACAGTTAGAAAAGGTGTTCGCACTAAAAAAAAAATGTTCGCATGGTTAGGTGACCGTTTGTAGCACCATGCAAACAGATAGCATTATATAAACACTTAGTGAAAATGATGACGTTTCCACCACACACGTTCGAACAGCTAATGAGAGCCGTTCGAACAGTGAATAAAGAAAACAAATATGCAAACCAAATATAAAAAGGCGTTTGGACTGCTTGGATAAGCCGTCCGAATAAATTCTAACAGACAGCATAAATTTATACCATAGTGAAAACGATGATGTTTTCACCAAAAACGTCTGAAAATCATGAGACTACTATCCGACTGGAAAACATAGAAGTAAACTATTTAAATAAAGGGTTAAATACACTTTGCCCCCTTATCTTTGGGGTCATTTACACTTTGTACCCCGATGTTTTATTTTTGAGACATTGGACCCATTATATATCACATTTTGTCACATTGGACCTCGACCCCAAATTAACCGTCTAAGTTGACGATTTCGTCAAAACGTGAGAGGCGCGTGACTGACCTCTACGTGAGTTTACGATACTGCCCTTGACGCCAAAACATAATTTACTTCAAAATGAACATGGTAAATTCGATTACTAAAATGCCCCTCATATTATAATTAGCTTCAAACTAAATATGATCCCCGAACCCACGTACAGGCCTTATCAATCACATACCCATTTTTTGTCAAATATTTGTCTAACCCACGAACAATCCAAATCTCGCTACCGAAGATGATCGTTCAAGCTTGGGCAACTTTCTTGCTCCCAATCGTCATTTCTTTCTCTAACCCATGAGGAAGGCATTCGGGTGAAGCACTGGGCAACTTTGCATTGCGCAAAACAGCTAGATCTGAACTCAGCACCTTTGTGAAGATGGCGTCAAACCGGTAGAGAAGCTATAAATCTGACTTTAGGTTTTGCTCATTTTTTACTTAATTGTTGGATAAGCGTATAGGCCTCCAAATGGATGAATTGCATAACCCTTTATGATAATAACACCACCCATCCCTTACAAGCTCTATACTATTATACGAAGAGATTATTTTATGCTACTTGTCCATCTTGTTCCATTAAAGGTGATATTGGGGTCTAACTGAAGAATGAAATCGAATAACTTGTCTAACTCTATTTTGGAACCTTTTTGGACTCCAACTATCATTCTATGGCAGATTAGGATTGCCCACAACTTGTGATCTGTTCTGCTAAGTTAAGTAAGCCTAAACAAAAGTAACATATTACCCATTTTGTGGGAGAACCATTTAGAACCGTTTAAAGTTATTTTAAGAACTTTATGAAAGGAATATAAGAATATTTTAGACAATTAGTTGTTGGCATTGCTTTTACAATCATGATTCATGCCACAAAATTGGACCTACCTTTCATTTCTAGTTGTTTACTGCTTACTTATTGCCCTGTCATTCTGTTTACGTTTTAATTTATTAAAATCTTTCCTTTCTCAATCAAAATAAAAATTCACATTTGAAAAGATTACATTTCTCCATAACCTATACATGAGGTTGATTGGTGGACATTTAGTTAGTTGCACTTTGCCATCCAAGTGTGAGAAACTATTTAACTATTTATATCTCACGTGATTACGCTTGCAATCTTGGACAGAGATTTATCCCCTAGTAGTGGAAGCACATGTACTGCTGGAAATGGATCATCATTTAGATACCCAATGTGTGACTGTTCAGTTGAAGCGTCTTTGAAAACTGCTTACACCGAAGGAAATTTCGGCTGAAGATTCTTTGGCTGTGTCAATCACAAGGTATAATAAGGTTGTAAATTTTTTTTTTCTTCACCACTAACCAATCAAACTACATATTGTTATCGAAACCCAAAGTCCTTGCTTCTGACAAAACTATTTTGGCTGCAGTATGGGCGATCTTGCAATTTCTTCAGCTGGTATGATCCTCCTATGTGCAGCCATGGAAGAAGAGTTTTAAGACACTTACGGGAGAAGCATGAAAGGGCGAACATGGAGGCCACCAGCAACGTAGCAACTACTGACCCAAATATTGCAAGCGAACACGCATCTTTGGTTCTTGAAGTGGCAGAAATTTGCCGTGACCCAAATATTGCAAGTGAACACTCATCTTTGGTTCTTGAAGTGGCAGAAATTTGCCGTGATATGGAATCCATGAAGTCTAAACACGAGGAAGAACTTCACCGTGAGATGGAATCCATAAAGTCTAAACACAAGGAAAAACTTCGCCGTGAGATGGAATCCAGAAAGTCTAAACACCAGCAAGAGTGACATTACTATAGGAAGGCCTTAGTGTTGTCATGGCATTTTTTCAGTGTGTATTTTTTCTGGTTTCCTTAGAGGGTCTCACTCTAATGAGAGGCCAACATTGACATGAATGTGCAAACTTTGAGTGCTGACCGGGTGTGTGAACTTTAGGTATTGAATGTCTTAAATTTAGGGTATGTTATATGTGTCAACTTTGGTTCTGAAATGTTACTCTTAAGTATTTTGTTTTCTTTTGAAATGTCAATGTTTTGAGTATGGATAATGTCAAAACCCTTCCAGACCACACTTTGTGAGTTCATGTGATTCCTTTGAGTTTCAAAATCTATAATTTTCCTTTGTTGGTTGATATGCAAACCGTGAGTTTGTACTCCCATAGTTTTGCTCTCTTAGAGGATAACACGAATGGTTTAAAAAAGAATAATACTTGGGCATGAAAAGTCAGATCAAAATCAGAGACTATGAAGCATTTTCTTGCATGTTCGAAGATAAAAGCACAAAACATACGTATCTAGTCCAAGCTAAAAAGTCATTCTCATCCCTAATTGGCAAACATAGGTTCTGTCCCATACTCTTGTTTGAAGGTAATAAGGTAACATTGTTTGACTATAAATCTTGTACAATAGTATATTTAGTAATCCTGAGGTGGTACCTAAAAGCATACAGGGAAACAAACAGTAATTATTAGTATAATGACATCCTTTCATTCTAAGATAACATCCACATCATATCCATAACTTTCAATACATCCATATGCATTTACATCATCTGTTTAGCATCTACATTTCAACATCAAGTTCTCAGAACATCCAAAACAAAAAAATCTAATAGCTTCAAGCCAGAATCCCATCCACCAAAATAAGGTCTATTTACAAAACAACAATCCAACACCTCTTCAAAAGACCAACACAACTTGTCCTAAACAACAAAAACCACAAACTGAAACTGAGTTTAATTTTGCCAAACAGGTAGCTTCTTTTTTTGCTTATCCTTTATCCTCTTGAGTGCTTGCTCTATGTTTGGTACAACAACCCTTGAAGAGTTTTCTCTGGGTTTGAATCTCGAAGCAACAGTTGCGGAGACGATTTGGGACCCCCGAGCTCTAGGATTGCCCCATGCACATCTAACACCTGTTCGCGTTTCTTGGCTAGCTTCGTCTATTGTTAAGTCAACCATAATTGGTTCTCTAGCAGGCTGTCCACTACTCACGTTGCCCCTCAACCGTTGAGAGGCTCTCCTTTCAGCTTGGCGTGCCCTTATCCGTGATGCAATCCCTGTTGCAAGTTGTGATGAACTCACTCTACCAGCAGCCTTCAAGAATAATTGCAAATGCCATTAGTCTACATGTTTGTGTTAACTACCATTGTGGGGCATAACAATGAATACACAATATACTAATTTAACCTGCTCATTAAGATGCACTCCCTCCAATGGCTGCGGACTTATGGTAAGATGGCTGAGATGCAAAGTATATGTTTATTATGGTAAAATGGTAAAGCTTCACTGAACTCAAACTTGTAAGCAAAAAGCACTACCATTTTATTTATTTAGTCAGGCAATATATATATGTAACACTGACATATATGACTGACTATAATATAGATACTGATTACTTAATTTAATGGCCAAATCAATTTCTACTCCTAAATCAACTAAAGCTAACAAATGTTTAAACATCTATTAGTCATACCTTTGTTGTTAGTCCAGCAGGCTAACATGCACTCCCACCAGCCTTTCCCTTGCTCTTTTTAGAATGTTTAGCAAATAATTTAGAAATATCAAATTTAATGACACCTGGCCAGCACTATTAGAATTTAACTCTGACCATGTAAAAGAAAAAAAATCTGTCTAGCCATACTTTTGGGGAACGTTCAGCTGGCTGTGATGTGATTACGACCTCGGTTTCCATCTCTGTAGCATGTCCATGAAACTGATCATGCTCTGGATAGATATACAACTATGACACATAGCCAAATACTAATATTTAAGCAACTTTAAAATTTTGTTAACATTCTCATAACAAAGAAAATGAGGTGGCTTACGATGTCGGTTTCTGACTCCATTGCATGTTGACTAAACTCTGACTCAGTTGGATTAGTTGTCACCTATATGTAACATAAATTTGAAATCAGAGTAACTGAGAAAAATAAATGGAAACATTTGCATTGCATCTGACAAATCAGAAATAAAAACTCACATCATCGACATCCATGTGATGCATAGAAGGCCCAACACTACCCATAAATGGTGCATTGGCAGCACCCATTGCTGCAAACCTCTAGGCAGCCGCCTTTCGCCGAGGACAAGTCCTTGCATTATGGCCAGACTGCAAACATTTCGTGCACCAACCTCGCAATCCTACTCTACTGAGTTTATGTGGGTTTCTTGGCTCATCGGGAGCTCGTACTCGAAGCTTCTTAGGTCAACCCGGTTGCGTCCTCACCACTGGAGGCTCCATTTCTTCGTAAGTTGTTTTGACCCATTGCTCCTCGCTTGGCATTGGGTAGATAATGGGGTCATAGGACAATAGGTACATATCTTTGCTGTAGTATGGATGTACATAGTCCTCTAGCTTGCCTCCATCATATAGAATGGTAGAAAAAGCGTGGGCACATGGAATTCTGGTCATGTCCCATTTTCTACAACCACAGGTACGGTTTTGGATATCAACCACAAACTGTTGATGCCTATGTTCCACCTCGAACAGTCCCTGGCCAGCATATGTTGGAAGGCAGTGGCAAGATTCTAGCCCAATGGCGTCGAGCTTTTGTAGAATCTTCGGGCACAAAAAGTGGTCATGCTTCCTCATGCCATCCCTCTTTAGTTGATACCGTCTCATTAATTTTTTGCGAATAATCTCAAACATAGTTACAATTGGCTTATCCCAAGCCTTCATAATATATGTGTTAAAGCACTCACTGAGGTTGTTCACCAACAGGTCAGATTTGGAGTAAGTATGAAACTAAGCTCTGGACCACATGCTTGGATCAACCTTAGACAGATACTTCCATGTGTCTTCACTGAGTTTCTTCAGTTCTGCCATCTCAGTATTGAATTGTCTTTCCGTATAAGCTAATGCTACAGCCCAAAGTCTGCCTTTCAGTGCAACTCCCTTGTGTCTAGTGTCTCTGAAATTGGCATAGAGATGCCGGAGGCATATTCGATGGTCTGACAAAGGCATCACAGCCTCAAAGCTCGATATCAAACCCTACAAAGACATCAATTCATTTACAGGCTCAATCATATAACAATATGAACATAAACAAAGTGAATCAACCAAAACAAGACTAACTTTCTGACGGTCGAAAATAAATGTCCATCCATGCGTAGGTTGTTGTCCCAAGTCTAAGACAAGTGTCTCTAAGAACCATGTGTCTTTTGTCTCAGCCTCAACAGCAGCAATGGCGATGGGGTACATGTTGTCATTTGCATCTCTGTTGATAGCACTCAACAACTAACCCTTCAAAGGGCCCTTCAAGTGGCACCCATCGAGACCGATTACGGGCCTGCACCCAATCTTGAACCCATCTCTCATTGCTGCCAGAGAGAGGTACATTCGTTCAAAAGTGGGTGGCATGCTGCAGGCCAAAATTGATCGATCAACCTTAATCAGCACACAACTCCCTGGATTTGTCTCTCTAATGGTTGCTGCATAGTCCCATAATCGACGATATTGCTCCTTATGCTTCCCAAATATGATAGACCGAGCCTTCCTCCGTGCTCGATAAACTTGACTGTCATTCATATCAACCCTCCATTGTCTTTTAAAGTCTCCAACAACAGCCTGAATCAGCATATTTGGTTGACTCTTGAATTTTTCAATGTATTTCTCAGCGATGAACTTGGAGTTTACGAGAGAACTCTTATATTTACGAGTACACCTATGATCAGGGTTGAAACTTCTTACTTGGAAGTTCTTCTCCTCTTTCATCCACCTCCCATAGACCCTATACTCGCATCTGGGTGCATCTTGACATATGATGATCACCTTATCTCCATTGTTTTTTGTGAACTTCACATCCTTCCCATTGTTAATATTCAACTCTCGAACACAATCTCTAAATAATGTTGTAGATGGAAATTTCATACCAAGCTTCAAAACCAGATTGACGATATCCATGTGGTAGAATTCTTGGCCTGGGTTCAAATCTAGTGTCTCCACTTCGTAATCAATCTTCGAAGGTGACTCCAGAATATCACTTCTGTCCATACCTTTATCATCACCTGTATTTGGACACAACATAACACTTCAGTCTACAAATCAAGTTCAAGAGAAACTATTTTAAACCAACAACAGTAAGAAGATTCTTAATGGAAATACCTCCATCTGACACGTGCTCCTCCTCCTCTGTCATTGGCATCTTCCCTCTTTCAGTGCCATGTATGGTCTCATCCACGACCTCATTCTCGCATGCCGAGTCAGTACCATGACTTGAGGGGCCCGCACCACTATTGTCTCCATGATATGGGTCAACTTCAACATCAAACAGCTCATCATCTGAGCTTAGTACTGCATTCCAAAAGGGATCATTCGCCCCTATTCGACACCTCTCCGCCTATTCATCAATGTCTCCTTCAAACTCATTGTTCTCATCACCTTCACTCCTACCAGCAAATGATTGGAGATATAGTACAACCACTTGTTCTCCTTCATGACATTTCACCATTTGAAGGACATCATGATCTGATGACACTAACCTCAACCCCTCATCCAAACTTTTTCGTGGTTCCTTATAGTATATCAAGTCTCCAACGTTGTAGCCGTAAGTCTTCACAATTGTCTCAACTTCGATGAAGGAAAGATAATCCGGATCATACGGTTCGTCGTACACACTAATATCTCCACCAACGTAATTACATCCAAGCTGCCTCTCGAACCTGCCTCCGAAGTGAACCTTGAAGATGAATTCTGAAGCCATTATTGATTTTTTATGCTCAACTCAAATTCAACTGCACAAATGTGAAAATTCATCATAAAAATCAGGGATCTAATGGCAGAAATATAATGCACAGTGATGTGTTGAGAAAATTATGATGAATTAGGATGAACTTATTTTTTTCCCTACACAATGAAGGTATGGCATTCATGAGCCACTGATCGAGTTAGTGGTTATAGTGTCCATAAACCCATCGCACACCCTTTCTTGGCAAACAAGGTACAAGAAAGATGCTTAAAAATTGACCACAGTAGAAACAAGTGCACTAATGATGTAGGAGTATTTTCTTGTGCCAGACATAATGGAGGCTACAAATGCTTCTAGTATCTAAAGAAAGTTTTCCACTAACAATGTAGAATGCTGAAAGAAATAAAATTAAAAGGTAACTCCATCTTATTTGTAACAGTGAACTGATTTTCATGAAATCAGAGCATGTGCACAAAATTAAAAGCTCCTACATGTAGCATGTGCAAGAAATAAAAAGCACTAAATGTTGATGTAAAACCAGTAAGATCCATCCAAGCAATAGCCTTAATGAAAATTTAGTCCTTGCATATAAATAGACCAATTAGACACGGAAATGACCAATCAAAATACAAGCATTGCTCTGTAAAATTTGTTGTCAACAAGAATTTGGCATGCAAGAAAAAGGACAACAGGAACAGAAATCTAACCCCATTTACCTTAAAAAATTTATGGACTACATTAAATTAGGAGCTACTCTTTAATCTGAACATGTCATAGTACGGTGGAAAACAAATAGAATAAACTTGATGTCAGTCCTTACATTCCCTACTTCATGCAACAAGAAATACTATTTTTTATAAGATAACATGGGTACTGATAATGCAACAATCACTTTGCGCTCTTGAATAGATGACGAAAAGATGAAAAGAATAAATATATGAAACACTTAAATTTAGAGCATTAGATAACAAAAAATACACAACCTTCCAAACAAAGTAAAAGACACAAAACGACACAAAACAATTTCTTAACCAACTGTAGGACCACTATCTTTTAATGGGAAACAACTAGGGGACCACATGCTCGACCCAATAGATATATCCTAATAGGGGACCACTTTATTTGAGTTAAAGTACAATGTCTTATAGGACATCACATGCTCTCATAAAACCCAACCAACAACCGGAACCCATGCAACACAATATGCATCAACATATATAATACTATGAAACATGCAGTCCATGCAAAAATTTTCATTCATGGAGGTTCTTGAAAAAATCCTAACTCAGACACCGATTCTAACTAACAAACATAATTGAAACTGATGGAACAAGGAACAAATACTTTGAATATCATAATCTATTTTTCGAGTACGCACCTCTTGCAAATCTTGCAAAGATTTTTAGCTATCCTTTTCGTGGGTCTGTCTATCTTTTTCTAACTATAGAAGGTGGAGGTGTGGAGAGATACAATCGTTTGGCTTGTCACGCTTCCTGCATTAAAAGAACAAAAAAATTGGGAAAAACATGCTTTAATTAAAAATTTATAGCTACTGTGTTGAGAAAGTTGGAACATGAAAACAATGAATATAGCCTCAACCTTTTCGTGGGTCTGTAGCCTATCCTTTTCGTGGGTCTTTTGCTCCTCTTCGGTCATGGCAAGAACGACACTTCAATGCGTGAGATTTATGAACTGAGTTCCGCTTCGAGAAATTAGATTGCTGTGTTTGGGAAGACAGATTGCTGTGTATACTGTGCATGGGTTAGGGCATGAAAGAAAGTGAAGAGAATGTTCACAATTAGAATGGACGGGGCTAAGTGAAACATGCGTATTGACTGGGGGTATTTTTGTCCTTCTAATTCTGAAGCTAATTAGAATCTGCATCATTTGGCGTCAAGGGCAATTTCGTAAACTAACTTAGAGGTTAGTCACGTGCCTCTCACGTTTTGAGGAAATTCATCAATTTAGACGGTTAATTTGGGGTCAAGGTCCAATGTGACAAAATGTGATATATAATGGGTCCAATGTCTCAAAAATAAAACATCGGGGTACAAAGTGTATTTAACCCTTAAATAAAATATAAAAACCGTCTAGATTGCTTAGATATAGTGTCCGGACACATGCAAAATGACAATGTATCCCTTTTGGAACACTACTAGACGTCCAAACGATTGTAAACAACGTTCGGATGCATCGGGGAAGACAAACGAGTTAACCCAATCATGACAGCCCCCCTCCACCTCCCACACACTCCTAAATACACAACCAAATATAACAAAAATACATTCAAAACATCATAACAATCCTAGCAATCAATTTCTACAAAACAAATCAATCAAAAAACACAATGTAATATACAAAAAAATAGGATTGAAATTCTATACGTAAAACAAAAAAAAAACGAAATTTTTACTGCTAAAAATGAATAAAACATACTTGGATGTGATTAGAGCCTTGAAGTAATGAGTTTACGTAAAGATTTGGAAGAAAACACGTGAGGGTTGAAAGATTTTATTTTAGGAAACAACCGGTTAAAGAGAAAATGTAGAACTGTTCGAGTATTTGACAATTCGTGGACGCAATCTGAATTATGTAACCTCGTTCGGACGCTTTTCTGCACACGTGGCCCAATGAAAGTCTACCGCATTAAATGTCAAAATTTAAACCTTTTAAAATGGTTCGAAACATTAAAAGCGTCTGGATGGTCGTTGCCCTCCCAGACGCAATTCTCCTAACATCGTGCAAAGTGGAAGCACAAATTTGGCTGAATAAATATTGTCATGTAGCATCCAGACGGTGCCAAGTGGTTTGGATGGTAACAACTTTTTTCAACCATCGTCCTGGGTAAACACGTGTAAGCCATGCAACTGTTACACAGACGTCCAAACGGTACTGTCTTCCGTTCAACTACGTTGTTTCATCTTATTCCTAGACTCAATGCTACATCGTTCGAATGCCTGAAGTTGTTTTCAACCAGCATCCTCATTAAACACGTGTAAGCCATGCTACTGCGATAACAGGGTCCGAACAGTGTGTTGGTTCGTTCCAACGTAATCAATTAATGTGAGGCGTCTGAACGATTCGTAACGGCGTGCGGACGCTTAGCAAATTTATTTGACATTACTTTAATTCATTAATTAAGTATGGATCCCATTTAATTCACTCAATTTAATTTATTTAAATCATTTAACTAACTAAATGTAATTCGGCATAAAATTTTAACTTTATTTATTTATTTTGCTACATAAAATATATATATAGTTAAGCATACTTTTATATTAAACATCCGTTATAACTAATTATACTAACCGTTCCGTTAACTTAGCACTCGTACTAATCATCCATTAATTGTACTAATCGTCTGTTTAAATTGTAATAAATTTAAACTAATGAAAAAAATAATTAATATAAAATATCAAACATAACGAAATACCGAACGAAAAACACAATCATAAATCTAGTACAAGCCGGAGACTAACAAGCATAAGTAAATAATAGTGATAAAACATAAACAGGAGACTAGTCCGAATCACAAGCCGGACACAACTAAGCATAAGTCATAGACTAGTTTGAATCACAAAGATGAGCTGGTTGCTCAGATCTTGTCCAAAGGCATCGTGAACATGCTCCAACTACTCCTCCATATTATCCACCCAATTGATGAGTGTCCGGAGCTGTATCGGAACGGTATAGAGAGACTGGGACAACTGGACATGTGTTCTCTCATAGAAATCAGTTCATCTGCATAGCATTCAGCTCCTTCCTCAGAGCCCTCTCCGTTAGAGCAAAATTATTCCCAGATTGGTCAAGCGGATATGGAGCTCCATGCACAATGTATGCGTCGACTCCACTATCACCCGAATACTCTCCCTCAGCTCCACTACTAAAGCGTCCGCCCAAGCTGGTCACTCTGTCTGTGCCCCGATATTGGTGATACTTCTCCCGGAGTGATCCATGGTCAACCTAGCAAAAACCATCCGAACGTAAGCATAAACCGTTCGCACGTAACTCAAACGGCAACGTTTCCATTTAAAAGGAGTCTGAACGTGGTGAAACACGTCCTGAACGCTATGCAACATGTCAGGACATCAATATTCAAGAGTCCGAACGGTACTTCGATAAACACAATGAAAACAACTTTATTATCCAACAAAAAAACAAAAAATTGAAAAGCATGAAATTGAAAAGCAAAGTCACGAAGAAAGTTTTACCTGAAGTTGTTTGAGAGATCTCGAAATAGTGAAAATGTTTGAGAGGAAAGATAGTGAAAGTATGATTTTGACAAGTTCTGTAGATTTATGTGACAAGCAGGGCGTCCGAATGGGTTTAATAGGTGTTCAGACGGTTCTCAACAGTCAGATTCACACATGGTTCAATCAAATGCAACATCATTAAATATGTTATATTCAAAAATATTCTAGAACTTACATCCATCCAGACAGTTTACGTAGGTCCGGACGGTTTCGATATCACATTTGTGAAGTTTTGCAATGTGGAACCACACGATTTGGAAGAAGCTTTCATACCTATGCGGACATGTTTTTAGCATCTGAAGGGGTTTCTTTTTCGACGTTGGAATGCTCGTTATACGTCCGAACGGTAGTGAGTGTTCATGATGATTTTTAATTTGTCACTATATGCTGACGATCATTATTTGTTAAGAAAAGTCCGTTCGAACATTTTCAAAATAACGTCCAGATGGACTTGAAACTTGAAAAATTTGTGACGATTCTAATCATCACTCAGTTACGACGATTTGGATTTTGTCACCCAGATAAGCGTCTGAACGGTTTGTTTATGGGTCCAGACAGCTTTTAAGTATTTGTGACGATTTTTATCATCACTCATTCACGACGAGGTGTATTTCGTCACACCACAAATCCGTCTAATCGATTTTAGGACTTGTCCAGATAGTTTTGGTGTTCCTCGACGATTTTGGGTTATGAAATTAATGTTTTATGAGGGAAAACTCACTTTAGGTGACAAAATTTGGTTTGACACCCAAAATTTTGTCACCTAATCTCCTATTTCTTGTAGTGATTATATGCTCCATCTTTAATTGGACATCATTTGATTGTGCTGTCTATATTTCAATTGCACCCATTCAGTGTTCTTAGATGGGTTCTCAATGTAGACTTAATATTTATGTTGATTTTGTTTCTCCATCTGCTATTATATAGTTTGTACCATTAACTATTTATATCTTTAAGGCACAATTCAATTATTTTCATTTTAATTAAATTATTGTCCCACCATTAGGTTGTAAACATTCGTTGTCTGAAGCACAATGTGAGTTTACTAGAAGCTATTTAATGTTCTTTCATTTTAATCCTTCGACAAATCAATATGAACTAGAAGTTCAGGACCATTCATTTGCAAAAAGGTTGTGAATCAACTACCGTATGCTTTTACTGATAATAAAGGAATTGTGAAATGTCACATTCCAAGTACTAATGCTTCGGTTCGAATTGAAGTCCCTGCACGAAAATTAATGAATATAGCAGAAAAAATAGTCTAAGGCATGCCTGAAGCATGGTAGACCATTTGGTTAAAAAGATAAAATTCTCTAGAAAAGAAAAGAACGAAGATAAGAAACTCATGAAGAGTACATAACTCCTGAAGAGAATATACCCACAAAATAAGCAACACAAGTTATTGATCCATTCAGACTATCTAGACCTAAATCCCCTGGAATAATACCTCCTAGAAAGGAATCTCCCGAAGAGAAATCTTCTAAAGAGAAAATCTTGAAAGGAACCAGTACCGGTGAATAACAAGATCTCAATTCATTACACGAGTACAAGAGATATATGGGATAGAAACAAAATCGTTGTCAACAACGTATTCTTATACATAATTGATCTTGATATTACCATAAGTAATAATCAAGTAGAACCCCAAGCAGTCGAAGAATGTCGACGTATAAATGATTGGCCAATGTGAAAATAGACAATCTAGTAGAATTGAACTCTCTAACAAAACATGAAGTATTTGGACCTGTAGTCTAGACACCCGAAGATGCCATGCCTGTTGGATGCAAGTGGATCTTTGTGCGAAAAAGAAATGAGAAAAACGAGATGATGTGATACAAAGCACAACTTCTAGCTTAAGGTTTCTCGTAGAGACTGGATATTTAATTAAGAAAAATATATTCACCCGTAGTGAATGTAATTACATTCAAGTTTTTATCAACTTTGTATTAATAGAAAATTTGGATATGCGGTTAATAAATGTGGTCATCACATATTGATATGAATCACTTGATACTGATACATATATATAATGAAAATTTCTTAAGGATATAAAATACCTAAAGCATATGATGAAATTCCCTGCAGGATATAAAATACCTGAAGCATATGATGAAATTACCTGAAAGATATAAAATGCCTGAAGCATATGGTTTAAAAATCTTGAAGATTTTATTATATTAAGCTAGATTAAATACACTGTGCATCTTTTATGTTTTGGGTGTTAACACATTGCACCTTAATATTTTATTTTTTAGACAATGAGCCCATTATGTTTTCTCTCCCAACTATTTGCACCCCAGAGTAAAATTTGGCATCAAATTAGACGGTAATCATTTACATGTGTCTCTCACATGACCTCTATCCCTATCAGATTACCATATTGCCCTTGAATCTCAAACAAAATCATGATTAAATGAGCTTTAAAACTCAATAGGCAAAAATCGTGACTTGTTTGAAGCTCATTTAATCGTGATTTTTTTCAGATTCAAAGCAATACGATAATCTGACAGGGACTGAGGTCACGTGAGAGGCACGTGTAAATGATTACCGTCTACTTTGACGCCGAATTTCACTCCTAGGTGCAAATCGTTGAGGGAGATAACATAATAGGCTCAATATCTCAAAAATAAAACATTTGAGTGCAATATGTCAACACCCCCAAATATAAGGGGTGTAAAGTGTATTTAACCCTATTAAGCTACAAATATATGTATATGTGTTGAAGCAATTCGGATGCATGTGGTACAATTGTCTCAATGAATGCCTTCTGAAAAAGGGATTTGAGAACAATTTGATTTGTCCATACATTTTTATTAAGGAAATAGAATTCAAATTTGTTATTATGGCAATTTAGGTTTATGACTTAAATCTTGTCAAGACTCCTGAAAAGATCACAAAACCGTTACTTGTTTAAAGAATGAGTTTGAGACTAAAGATCTTGCTAATACTAGATTTTTTCCTCAACTTGCAGCTTGAGCATTTTTCAAGTGAAAGTTTTGTTTATCAATTGTTATATACTGAAAAGGTCTTGAAGGACTTTAGATGTATAAAGCTCATCTTTTGAGTACTTGATTGGTTGTGCAATCAATATATGTGAAGAAATATCCATTTTCATCTTGAAGATGATGAGAATAAATTTTTGGTCCTGAAGTATCATATCTCAGTGAAATTAGTGTTGTAATATACCTTGGAAATTGCACATGTTCTGATATAGCATTTGCTGTTAATCTGCTTGCTAGATATATTCTTCACCAACTCGGAGACATATTATGTTATCTCTGAGGCACAACTGATCACATGAGGTTACTTTATCTAAAAGAATCAACTGCATGCCTAGTTGGTTGGCTTTGTAGATGCAGACTATTTATCTAATCCCTATAAAGGTCGATAAGAAACTTGATATTTGTTTACCATGAAGGTACAACTATTTCATGGAGATATGATAAGAAAATAATGTTGCTACCTCTTCAAATCACTCGAAAATAATTATGATTCACGAGGCAAGCCGAGAATGTGTTTGGTTGAAATCAGTGATATTGCACATTCAAGAAGATATTGCACAACATTGGAATGCGACGGCTCAAGGATTTTTCATTATGAAGCTCATCGTACTTTTAAGGGGAGTCTAGCTACTAGTTTGATATAGACTATACTATTTTTCCTTCGCTAAGACGTTGTCCCATTAGGTTTTCTTTTGCAAGATTTTAATGAGGCAATCTTTTATCACTCAAAGGTACACACAAATACTCTACTCTTTTTACTTTGCCACTGGTTTTTTTCCACTGGATTTTTCCTTGGCAAAGTTTTACCAAGGCATATTCGTTGTGTATGGTCATCTAAGAAGGAGTGTTGTGAATTCTATAATTATTGAGAATTATGGATGACCATTAAATCTATTGTTTTTCCCCACCTCTTGATTTTTCCACTCTTATGACCTTTGAGTTTGTAACATTCATCTCTTTGTATTCCATATATCTCATTAGGACCTTATGCCTATATAAAGAGGTATTGAGATGAGTTGTAGACATGCAGATATTGAATCAATAGAGCATAGTTCCTGAAGAACTTTTCCTCTCCTGTCTTTTGTCTTATTTTCTTCTAATATGCTTTTAAGATCATATTGTTATCTTCTCCAACATTAAAGAAAATATAATCATCCAAGCTTAGGAAATAAAAAGCAAATCTCAAGGTTTAAGCTAGGTTTTCCATAAATCCAAACAAAACCTCCCTAATTAGCTTAAAAATATACTCTTTAAGCAAAATAAATCAGGAGGGGTGTTAAAATTGGTGTTAACAACAAATCAACTTTTAAAGCATTCACGAGCATCAATGTCAATAGTGTAAATATTCTCATGTCTATGTCCAACAAAGGCAAGTCTTTCATCTAGAGCATGTTCAGTCAAACATTTAGATGCGTCAAAGATGACTTTGTAACCTTTGTCACAAAGTTGACGAATACTCAACAAATTATGCTTTAGATTATCAACTAATAAGACATTTTCAATGAGACAAGAGAAGTTACCACCAATGTTACCAATTTCAACAATTTTTCCTTTAGAGTTATCACTAAAGGTAACATTTTCACCTTTTCTTTTGGACAAGCTTGAAAACTTTATGGGATAACCCGTCGTATGCATTAAGCATGTGTTGTCCAAGTACCATTTTTCACCTTTTCATCTTGTTATACCCTACAAAAGAGATCCAACATGAAAAGTTTGGTACCCAAATCTTCTTGGGTCCATCCAGGTTAGGTTTGGTTCCCTTTGAAACCCATATCTTCTTCAAAGCCTTGCTCTCAAGTTTTTTGATTGGACAATAAAAAATTAGATGTCCATCTTTATTGCAAAGATGACATGTGTGTGTAGGTTCGCTAGAGAGCTCTTTCTCTTTTTGTGCTCCTCCTTATGCTTGCTCACGGTGATCTCACGAGTCATTAGAGATTCAATAAGCTTATCCAATGGTAGCTTACAAAGATCCTTAGCTTCTTGGATGGTTGTCACTTTAGTTTCCCATGATTTTGGTAGACCTAAGAATTTTTCTCACCAAATCAGAGTTAATATGTTTTCTACCAAGAGCATTCAAAAAGTTTAAAATATAAGTAAATCTAGTGAATATATCACCAATAGATTCATCTGACTTTATCTTAAATAATTCATAATTATTGACAAGCATGCTAATTTTTTATTCTTTCACTTGTCTTATGCCTTCTTGCATAATCACAAGAACATACCAAATATCTCTAGCATTACCACACGATGAAATTATGTTAAATTCACCTCTATCAAAGACACAACATAAGATATTTATAGCTCTAGCATCTAAAGAAATGTTCTTTTTATCTAGGTCATCATATTCATTTTTCGTATCTAAGAGTTTCAAGCTCTCTAATCTTTTTTGAGGGAACATATGGATTAATCACAATGCAAAGGTATAAATCATAATCGATTGACTGAAAATAGATTTTTATTCTAGCCTTCTAATAGGCAAAATCACTTCCATTAAAAGAGGGTGGTCTAGTAGTAGAAAGTTCTTGAACATGAGAGTTAAAATTTGTGCTTGCCAATACGCTTTAGCTCGATGGCACCTCCTCCCTCTGAGGAGGGATAGACCTGGGGTTCAAATCCCCCACCCGCGCAGGCTTAGTTCTGCTACTTCAATTTGCATAGGAAAAAAAAAGAGTTAAAATTTGTAGTTGCAATCTAGCTCAAGATATTTAAATCTTTGAAAAGTGAGCATTTTGCTCTGACACCAATTGAAATCCCAAGATTAAGGCACCAAAGAAAGGGGTGAATTAAGTTTAAAATTTTTTTCGTAAAACCCCAAAAATCAAAGCAAATAATCACAATAGACAAGCAATTAAAGAAGGAGGGATAGAGAATTTCAACGCTTAAATTATTTAAATACTTTGACAACCTTACCTACATCCACCCCTCAAACTCTTTCATGAATGTTGAGGTTTTTCATTATAATCCCTCCTAGCCAAAGGAGTAGCTTTTACAACGAAGCTTGAGAACACTTGAAAGTGGATCAAAACAATTTAGAAAAATAGATCAAAACAATTTTTCTAAAATACTTGAAAAGTGAGTGTGTGATCAAGCTTTTCAATTAAATGAGCTAAGAAGTCACAAATAATACCCCAAGGTTTTCATGCTTTGATCTCCTTACTTTGAAATTCTTCAATCCTTGTAATTTGAGCTTTGGATTAATGTCTCTTTGTCTTTGACAATGCCCATTTTATAAACTGTCTATTTATTGTGAGCTAAAGTACGCGGAAACTTGCTTGGGGCAGTGAGACTTGGATAGTATTAATCTATCTATATTGTAATCATCAAAATATGAAATTCCTCTCCCATCTTGTGACATCAAAACCTTTTTCCGTCCCTCTCCTTAGATCAAGTGTTCCTCTATCCCGTGTATGGTGCATCAGAATCTCGCTTTTGCTAGGAGTGGGACTTGGCTCATATTTCTTTATGAGTCAAGTCCACAATGATCTTCCCCAATGATTTCGAATTTCATTAAGTAGATGTAACCAAACAATCTCTATTGGATTGCTTCAGAAACTGTTGTCGAGGCAGCCCTTTTCTTGACCTCGTGACATGAAATTATAGGACCAGACTAATATAGTGTTTGCCAAACTAAAATTTTAAACATCTAAAATTTTATCATCATTACAATTCTTTTCTCTCTTCACTTTTTCATAAACTTTTTTTACTTTTTTATTTACTTTTTTACTTTTTCATTCTCTATTCTTCACCTTTTTACCAACTCTTAAGATTTTAACCTAAAATTTTACTCCCAAACACTATGTAAGTTTGGTCGATTTTTCTGTTTTGGTTTTCATTTTCTTGTATTATAAGGAGTGTATTGGAGTGCTTGTCGAGGTCCTCCCACCTTACCTTTTTAATCCTCTTATCCTATTGATAGAATATAATAGGCTAAAAGCTTTTTGAAAATTCTTTTCAGAAACAGTTTTTACTGATTTCAATGCTTTTTTCACAAATCTTTCTATATATTTTGTTTTCTTCGTAGGCCTTTTTGCACAAATTTTAATAAAACTACACTGCCTGTGATAACGAAACAAAGGAATTCCAGAAAAAAGTAAAACAAAGCTGTGATATATCGAAAATCGTCATCACATTCACTGCCGAATAAGTAGCCGCCAACACGTCAGATGACCATCTCTATAACATATAATATAGACACTTGCCACCATCCATCACGTCCCAAGATCGGAGCTCATCCGTCAGCGGCACTCAGACAACCTCTTGTATCAGCTTTGACAAGCAAAGAGATTGTAAGAATTGTTACAGAGCTTAGTGAACTAGCAAATAGTTATTAGAAAGCCCCAACTCCTGAAGAAAGGCCACTAAATTGTGCTATCGACAGACTAAAACTGCCGCCTAAGCGGATGGCGGAGTTCGTCGAGTTAGAGGCGCAAGACGGTGTCCGAATGCCGTGGAATGTGATCCCGGGCACGAAGCAAGAGGCCACCAACTGCGTGGTCCCAGTGTCGGCCATCTACAGCCCAATCAAGCCCTTCCAGAACATGCCCGTCCTCCCTTACTCCCCGCTACGCTGCCGCACCTGCCGCTCCGTCCTCAACGCCTTCTCCATCGTCGACTTCGCTGCCAAGATCTGGATCTGCCCCTTCTGCTTCCAGCGAAACCACTTTCCCCCCAACTACGCCTCCATCTCCGACGAGAATCTCCCCGCCGAGCTCTTCCCCCAGTACACCACCATCGAATATGAGCAGGCTGCCGCGTCATCCTACGTGCCTGCACCCCCGCCGGTGTTCATGTTCGTTGTCGACACGTGCGTGATCGAGGAGGAGATGGTCTTCCTCAAGTCCGCGTTGTCCCAGGCGGTCGATTTGCTGCCCGATAATTCGCTTGTGGGGCTGATCACGTTCGGTACTTTCGTGCACGTCCACGAATTGGGGTTCGGACAGATCCCCAAGACCTATGTGTTCAAGGGGTCGAAGGACGTGTCCAAAGAACAGCTTCTTGAGCAAATGAGCTTTTTCTCGAAGAAGCCCAAGCCGACCACCGGTGTCATTGCGGGTGCCAGAGACGGGCTTTCCACCGAGAGCGTGTCGCGCTTTCTGTTGCCGAAGTCTGAGTGCGAGTTCGCCCTGGACTCGGTACTAAGCATAGTTTTAATTTTTTTTCCCCCTTCTTCTTTACTGACTAGTACATAAAAAGGTTTCATTTCTTTCAATTGTGGGTGC
>CM025856.1:18219555-18431358 GCA_003952965.2 Morella rubra | reverse complement strand
ATAAGATTGCAAAATGGGCTACAGTGCTCTCTTTAAAGTCAGGCAAACCTTTGACTGGGCGTATTACCCTATTTGAAATTTAGCTCCCAAAGACATTTGCAGTTGAGGAAAGTCTGTATCGTGCATGCACCTGTCATGCATTTCCCACGACCTGAAGCAGCTGACATTGCCTTACACATAATGTAATGGTAACTCATCATGAGGCTGAATCCACATACAAGCGAGACTAAACTCGATTGTGTCCAGGGTGGCATCTAGAGATCAATCTTCAAGTACTCGATAATAGCATTTTATAGTCCAAGGACAAAGCTAATTCAGGATTCTCTATTTGAAAGTTGGTGACAGTGGTTTTCAAAGGCAATTAGATTTAGAGGTTTTGTTTGTCACCCAGTTGTCCAATTAAGGAGTGAGATGCATGAGCGGGCTGGCAGCTGCATGTTAGGACGAAGTTAGGGGGGTCGGCCGACACATGGAAGGTAAATGGTAGGATCAATAAAGGAGGGTTAGATACTGGATAGGGTTTGAAAAAAGGGAGAGGAAGTGGGGGGAAAAAAAAAAGATAAAGCAAGGAGAATGATACGGAGACTGTTTTAAGTCAAGACAAAAGAAAAGTAATAAAACAGGACAAAGTCAAGCTTAGAATTAAAAAAAAGAAAAAAAGGACAAAGTCGAAAAAAAATATATAAGAGTAAAAACTAATTACCTCCTAAAAAAAGAAGAAGACAAAAAGGGAAGTGAGAGAAAAGAAAAAGAAAAAAGGGAAATAGAACCGACTTAGAAGGGAAGGGCACTACATAAGAGAATAAGTGATCAACAAACGACTCGAGCGGAGTCAGAAAAGGTAACTAGAAGGATGAACAACGCATACCAAAGCACAATTAATGAACAATAGTATAAGAAAGTGAAATAGGAATAAAAACATAGCAGTAGAAGAATAATATGTTTATAACTATATAAGAAAGTACTAGTCATTAATGTACTTTTAACTTTAAAAAGATTAATCAGTATTACTTTTGAAAATATTTAGATCATTATAAAACTCAATTCAACTTAGTAAAGTTTGTAAATACGAGATTTTGCAATATCTCATTTATTCTCTTCTTATACTTCAAGTGGGATATGAAGTATCTCAATTTTCTCCTCTTTAAATCCTTGACGTCCTTGTACTTCAAGGTCTACCAAGCTCATATTAGTAGTTATTAAGACTGCTTTAATACTATTTGTAATGACTCAAGGAAATTACTAACTACATCTGTTTTTTTAATTTTAAAATAACTAGTCAAGATTACTCTTGAAGCTCCTTGAATTATCATAAAGCACAGTTCAACTTAATAAGGTCCTAATATGAGATTTGGACATCTCTCATTTATTTTATTTTCCCACTTCAAATGAGATTTTGGGTATCACAATACCAAAACTCAATAGAGACTGAAGTTGGGGAGTTTTTCTTTTCATCCTAAAGAAAGAACGAGCAAAAAGTACTCATAACTGGATTGCTTCCGTTGTTATAGCAAATTTGAGACTCTGTAAATAAGATGGATGATCCCACGTTTGATTCTTCACAGAAATTATACCCGAACCAATTTAAGTTGTGAGGGGATGATTGTTTGTACCTTCAAACAGGGCTAGGTTGGTCCTAGCTAGATTTATTCTCGTTACTTAAAAAATAATAATAGAAAATACAATTTTCACCTTGATCTAACTATCAATAATTTACATCAAAAAATAAATCTGACACGTTGCACATTAAGTTACGTAATAAATTATGCTTCAAATTATTTAAATCGTAACCCATCACCATTGACATTAGCAAATTGTTAGGCTGTTTCTAGTTTACAATATATAATGTGTTCGACTTAGATAGTTTGGGATAAAGTGTTTGTATCTTAAAATTTTTGGAGTTTAAGTATAAAGATTAGTAAAAAAGTAAAGAGATAATTTGAGTAAATTTTTTATATTTATTGTGAAAAATTAATTTAATAAAAAAGGAGAAATAATTTTTAATTATTTTATTTGATCAAATATTTTTGAAAATACCGAATACGTAACATGCAAAAAGAAATGGGGCAAATATAATGAGCCTCGGCAAACCTATAACTTGCCACTGCTTCTGACCGTTATAGACAGCGTTTGAAAGCCCGATACCGCCTTGCTAGAGACCCGCCGGAAGAAAATAAAAGAGAAGCAGCTCCCGAGCAAAAACCGTCACAACGAAATGGCTCCTTCAAAAGTTCTCATGGTTCGAATCCCAATTTAACGTGTATTGCATATAATATGTGTCTTACACATTCATATATTGTTTAGTTCTGAATGAATATATATTGTTTGGTATTGTGTAGTTCGTAGATTCTAAGTGTCGTTCTCTTCAATCTCAAACAGGTGGCCGAGAAGCCCAGCATCGCTCTCTCCATCGCTTCCGCACTCTCCCGTGGCCAAGTACTCTCTATCTCTCTTGATTGCTGATTTATACTCTGAAACCCTAGGTTCAATTATTGCTCTGTTAGGATGCTAAAAAAAAATCTAGTGACCGTGGAGAGCTTAGAATATCGGATTCTCGATACTTGATTATTTACACAACACGAATATTCTTTTTTCCTTTTCCTTTCCCCCTCGTTTGGCTAATTATTAAAATTCCGTTTTGAAAATTTCGTTTTGGTTGTAAAAGTTGGTGATAAATAGTACAAGCTTTAAAAGTTATGCAATTACCACATTTCAGCACTCCTTAAATTGTATTCTTGGGAAAAATACACTTTTCGCCAATCAGTTATGACATTTTGCACCCCTACTATCAATTTTACTATATTTCATCCTTTCAACTATTAATCTTGTGTACTTTGCATAATCTGCCATTAATTCGGATGCAAATTACTATTTCTAGACAGTCAAATGACTTCTTTACCCCGAAAAAATATCACGGCCCAAGAAATGAAATAAAAAAATTAATTTCAGTCCAAATTATCGGTGATAGGTGCAAAATGTACAAGATTGGTGGTTGATGGATAGAATATAGCGAAATTGATAGTTGGGGTGCAAAATATCAAGACCCTAATAGTTGATGGGTGAAAAGTGTATTTAGCCCTTTTTTTTTATCTTCCCATATCTTTTCATTGCTGAATTTTGAGATTTAGTAATATTCAATGCAAAATTTCTGTATGCTACAGATGTCTACGAGAAAGGGCAGTACAGATATCCATGAGTTCGATGGAATGTTTCTTGGATTTCATGCGCATTTTAAAGTGACATCAGTTATCGGGCATGTGTTCAGGTCATTATTCTCTCAAATCTTACAAAAAAAAGCCTTCTGTTAGTGGAGGATATTTTTGTTTTCTGCAAGCAAGTTGTAACTTCCTGAGGAAGTGACTGCATTATACTCCAAAAGAATTAGTCAAGATTTTATCAAGGATCCGATGTGGTACTTAACACTTATACGTCTCCTTTCTCATTACTTCTCGTTTCTCACTTTTAATGTGATTTGTGTTGTTACTATTTCCTCCTTAAATCCTTTCGTTCTCGTGAGGGTTGCAAACAGCATATGGTTTGTTAGGTGGTTTACTGTGACACAATTTGTAACGCTCTAAGAAAGTGTACTATGCTCCAAAACGACCAGTTGATGTTGGTTTTAAAGCTCTTAAAGGGGCAATTGCCCCCCCCCCCAAAAAAAAAAAAAAAGGCTCTTAAAGATATTATACAGCCAATCCTTTCTAGTAAGGATCTAATTTGAGACTTGACACTTGTACTGTTATTTTTGTTGTTCCTTCTCCATTTTCACTTCATATGGGACTCGGGTATTACAAAAGTATATTTTTGTGGCTAGATTTGTTTACGTAGTGCTTTCTTCTTATGTGAATCTAGTGTAGATTTTCCAGCGACTTATCAAGATTGGAAAGTTACAGACCCATTTGATCTTTTCCTTGCTCCAATTGTTAAATCAGAGTCAAACCCTAAGGTAAAGATTTGTTTTGTCCCCTGTATAGGTAGTACCTCTTTCTCTGCACGCATGTTTGTTCCTTTCCTTTCTTTGTTTCTCCAAAGTTATTGTGGAAGTCTACACAATTAAAATGATAGCTAAGAATATATCTTCCTTTTGCCCAACACTAAGCCAAAGTTCTCATATTAATTGGCAGAAATTTTTACATGTTTGTATATTGTTGTTGGATATGTAAAAGCTGAAGTATATGAAAATATGAGAACTAATGAGCTATGAGCTAATGGCATATGATTTATGTGGGAATAGCAGGAAAATATGTCCATTTGTGATTGGTTGTATTATGTGGTGTTTGGAACTTCACAATGCTGTCATGATTAATTCCCCGTAGAAAGCTTTTATGGCCAGGCTACATGGATATATCCATGTTTGTGTGCGTGTCTTCTTGCATTCATCAGTTGTCATCTCTTGCTAGTGCTTGTTCTTTTGTAGGCCATGCAATAGGTAAACTTGTATGCTTAGCATTTGTAGCATATTGTCGTCCTGCAGGTAATTTTATCTGATATATTGTTTGTTAAAATAAGTCAATTTTACAATTAGAAAATTGTTGCTGTTTTGAGTGTGTACAATTTGTTATGCTGTGTTTGATCTGCAAACTTTCTTTCTTTAGAAATATTTTGACTAGTTGTCTGGGTACAAGGCTCACATTTGTAGGCATTTAAGCCAAGAAGCTCGTGGCTGTGGTTATTTGGTGTTATGGTTGGATTGTGATCGTGAAGGAGAAAATATATGTTTTGAAGGTAACTCTTCCACTCCTGCCAAATGCAAGTTATGCTATTTTGGGTTGAGGGCGTTTGATCCAATTTCATAATGGTTAAGGAAGGAATTCCTCATAACAAACGTGAAAAAGGTCGCCTGTGACTTTCTATGTGTGATGGAACGTTGACAGAAAGGATGTATTCTCTTTCTCTCATCTTTTGGACTAATTGATTTTGGATGTAAGATGTACATTTTACTCTCTGATGACACCAAAGAATACTAGTCTGGTTCTTTTTTTTCAGCTATTTATCTGATAAAACTGTTGTTCACCGAGCCTCTTGCGTTTGTAGCCAAAATAAAACAGTGTGGGTAGATGTGAGAATCATCATCTTTTAGAAATGACTTGAACTCTCATGTTTCATATGCATGTGCGGAGACATTTTTGTAGCGATGCGGTTTAACTACTTACTATTTGTTTAATGGGACGCCTTCCTTATTTCTAGATGTTGTATTCCCTTACACCATCTTGATTCCTACATTCTTGGCATTTACCTTTCCACTGAAGAGTTTTCACTGTTTTTGTTATGTGCACAACCGTGACTAGTGTTAGACAAGCTTGATCCCCATGCTACTAAGTGTATGTTTTTTGGTTATTCTCAAATTCAATTGTGTTGATGTCACATCTGAACTACACTTAATTTTTCAAATATTTGTTTTTCGATTGGTTTTGGTCTTTAACCAACTCTTCCGGTTCCTCTTCCAAGCGTGTTCCCCCGTTGACCTAACCTTGTGCCGTCTTCTACCACCGATTCTTTGCTATCCCATCCGATAGATTGATTACAGGTTTACCCTCATCGCCTGAGGTCATTATCTTCCACCATCTTCCTCACTATCTTCGGATTTTGCTCAACCTATGGGTTCATAGTTATTGCCTATTGTACTTTGGAAAGTTACAAGTTTCTGTTGTACTAAACATATCACCATTGACACTATTTCTTTTCAGTCATTGTCCTTAGCTTTTTGTAAAATAAATAAAGAAGTGTGCTAGCTGAATCGGGTTAGATGAAAGCCATGGAATGATGTATCGGAATATACGGATTACATCGAAATGAGTGTTGCGATCTTGTTTCATTATCTCTTTGTAACATTTTGTTTGCTGAAAGTGCTTGTAGATTGCAAAGTTTAACTATATTGGCTCTTGAGTGTTTGAATAAGTCGTAGTAAATGTCAGGGGTAATGTCATAGTTCGCCTCCTAAGTATGGGGCAAAATCAATCTCACTCCCCTAACTATGAGAACAACGATTTATGTTCTTTAACTTTCAAAAATTATCAATGTATGCCTCCGGTCTAGATCAGCCATTAATTCAAATGGAAAAATATGTAAAATGACCGAAATGCTCCTCCAAGACAATTTTAAAAAATAATAAAAATTCAAGAAATAAATTAAAAATAAATAGATTACTAAAATGAAGTTTCAATAGTTTTATTAAAAAATATTACCTTTTTTTTTAAAATAATTTTTTAATTTTTAATTTTTTTTAAATATTTTTAGTAATTTTGTCTTTGGGGGGTATTTCGGACATTTTGCATGTTTTCCATCTGACTTAACAGCTGATCTGGATAGAGGATGTACATTGATGATTTTCGAAAGTTAGAGGACGTAAATCGTCGTTCTCATAGTTAGGAAGGCAAGCTTGATTTTGCCCTATACTTAGGGGGTGGACTATGACATTACCCCTAAATGTCATTCATTGACCTATGGTTTGATTATGAGAGCCATTTCCCTTAGTTGCCAATACTTTTCCTTTTCAGGTATCCTGTTGCTAATCTCGATTCCTCTTTTGCAACATGGAGCACACATAAGTTTGTTACATATGGGGAGTCTCAGAGTAGTGCAGACTAGTTAAAGAGGCTATGTAGGGCCTAAAACAGTCAATTTAGACCATGAATTTAGAAAATTTTGAAAACAATGGTAGGGTGTAGTCTTCCCAGATGTCAAAATGACTGTTTACAACATACCCATGTACGTGATATTCTTCCTAGACTGTATCGGGATACATTGTGGTCATTTTGAATAAGTCTGAGCTATTGCTAAGTTGAAACAATTTCCACAGCACATATTTTGTACTAGACTTATAAAAATACATGTTAGGTATTGAACTGGCTAGGACTCAGAAGAGGATCGGTTATCTCGGAGGAAACAGGTTTGTTAGGTATTGACAATCCTGTGGATCCAAATCACAAACTCTTGAAGGATAAGGGAGTGTTATTTGTTGATTCTAGCACATATTGCAACTACTGAGAAAGTTGAACTCCCTTACGTTAGTGGATTAGATATCTCGTAAGGCAATCAATATAACGAGTCAGTTCCTGGAAGCTTCTAGATCTTATATTTGGATGCTGCCACTGGATCGTTTGTCATCTTTAAGGAGCTAATTATATACACTCTTCTGGCAGAAGGTCTACTACGTGAGATTGTGTGGTTTTAGATACTAATTTGGTCATATTGAAATAACAGATAAACAATGGTAGTGTGATTCAGTGTTGAAGTTATCTGGCAATGTGTACCAGATATGGGGGAAAGAATCAATAAATGCAAAGGAAGATTCCCTCTAAGGAGGAATGAATGGCATGGCAGGATCACGTTCTCATCATCTTTGGTAAAATCAAGCTCATCGTGGAGAACGAAGTCAATCCCATTTATTAGAACAACTTCCATTGAGTCTCTGCACCTATCCTTTTTGATAGTCAAATCCTTTTTCGTGCTGTCCTTCATCTTAATCGCATTCTGTGACTCTTATTAAAATTACTGATGCATGCAGTAACACAACCGTGGTCATATCGGGATATTTCAGCTGTAAGATAAGATAGCAATTCAAGGGAGGCAGACATGTATAGATAGTAGCCGATAGTGGCATACTTTCCAAATGGAGGGTCCTGCCCGGTAAACACCAGATAGGCAAAATATCAGCAGGGGAAGAGTCCCTTCTCACTCAAGCTCAAGCATTTACTTTTCTGGTTAGAGACCAACGTCTTGGGGCTAATGTGGGATCCATGCTTGAAAAAAGGATTTTTAATCGAATTTGAAACAACAAGAAGTGCAGGCATTTCCCTATCAAAGCCCTTGATAGGACCTATTTTGCTAAAAAGATTTATCACCAGCTAGTTTAGCGGCTTGGCTGGTTACTCAGGATTCTTGATTATTCCATTTTCTGATGTTAGCAATTTTTGGCGGTCAAATAGGATCAAGTAGAAAAGTAGTAGCAGTAGCATGTACTTCCCTAGTAGCAGGAAAGGAAGAGAGAATTAGTGCACTACCTTCTCCCCAAGGTCCTCGGTCTTCTTGGACTTGGTTTATGTCTGATTCCACCTGAACATGATGGCCCATACTTCTAGGGAGTTAACTTGGTTACAATTGTTGCTAATATTGCCTCCAATCCAATTTTTATAAGAGGGCCTAACTATTGAAGTTGCTTATCACTTTATTTGACCTAACACTCTATCTGGCTAGATATCTATGGCGTTTATAAAATTTGAAGACCAAATTGCAGATATGTGGTCTTTGGTTCATCATCGTTTTGAGTTTATTTTTTCCAAATTGAGGGTGAATGTTAAGGAAATAGTATTGTTCAGGTATTTATTTCCTGGTAGTTGTGAAGTACGGAATTCTATAAAAATGTAAGCCAAATCAACAGTAGTTCTCTGTGTTGGAGAATTTTGAGAGAAAGAAATCTCGACATGGTTAATTTACATTATTGACTCATAAGAGAAGCGTTACTCTTCTTGGGTGGAAATGTATGGTTTAATGTGTTCTATATAATGTGGAAAGTCCTTAAGCTTTCAAAATAACATTGGTTGTGTTTTGCAGTTATTGAGTGCACTGGCTTTCATACGAGGGAAGCTAGCAGAAGGGTTTATCGTGCACGGTTTTCTTCTGTTACGGAGAAAGACATTTCGAAGGCCATGGAAAACCTTGCTGAGCCCAACAAAAATGAGTCTCTGGCAGTAGATGCCCGGCAAGAGATAGATTTGAAAGTTGGAGTTGCCTTCACACGATTTCAAACTACTTATTTCCAGGGAAAATATGGGAACCTTGACTCGAGAGTCATCTCGTTGGTTCTCTCTCTCTCTCTTCCATTTTAATTTGTAGTTTAGGTACCTGACATCATGTTTTCCATTTTTCTTTTGCTCTTTTTCTCTGGTTTTGATGTATGTATCTGTCAGGTAAAGTTCCATTCTTCTGAAGGGTACTAAAGTATGTGAATTTATATATAACAAGAGATTCTAGCATTGGGCACCTTATAGGTTAACTCAGAACAGAGTAGAGATTTTTGTTTTTTTCCCTCTTACAAGGAGCATTTAGTATACAAAACCAATGACTTTTGTGGTTCACTGTTGTAAAAGTAAATTCCTGACGCTTTGAGCTGTTCGGCATCCTAAGCACCAGGTAAATTAGGGATTTAAATCTCAGCCGACAATCAGTTGAGAAAATAGCGATGTTAGTGGTGGAGTTTCTGGATTCCCTTTGGCTTCTAATAATTGCCAAAGTATAAGATAGAAATGACAAAACCAAATTAAGCGGAGTAGATATAGGTATATGGCTTGGGCTTTCACTCATACCCCTGTTGAAGTTTCTATTTTATTTTTCTGGTTAACAAAATTATCACATTATGCCAACGGACTCCTCTCTAATACAATATCCTTGAGAGGCTGTCGGGTGTCACAGTTAACTTATATTCATCGCTATAGGGCTTGTTTCCAACATCTTTTGAAGGAAATCGACTGGATTTCAAGGACTAGCATTGATTTGGTTCTGAAACATGGATTCTAAATTATGTTTTAACCAGATACACGATTTACTCGTGGTTCTATATCTACTATCTTGAATATCATTCCTTTATATATCAATTAGTATGTTTGGATTTCAGAGTGCCATTCATTGTCAGGCATCTGGATTGTTTCTTATCCGAAGTGTGGCTATATCCCTTGAGAAAGTTGAAATATCTTTCACATTGGGACACAGTATGGCAATCTCAATTGTGCTTTGTCAGTGTCATAATATTAAATATCATTTGCCTTTTGGAGTGGGTCTAGCGTACTGTTTTTGTTTAAAAGATGGTTTATGCTGCTACTTGCAGGCATATAACCATGATATTGTGTTAGTAGATTAATTGGGACTTCTGATTACATTCCATTTTTGTATCAACATTATGCATCTTGTAAACACTGCCCATCATGTTTATTAAATGTGTAATACTCATAACCACCTTAGCTGTAGCTTGGGTTGTCACAAGAGTGAACAGGGGAGGGTAGATCCTAGGCTCTCGATTTCCTAACTGTTGATGAAAAACAAATAAGTTCTAAATATTTCACATGGTGCCATGTTATTAATTGCTGCTGTTACATATTTGTTCTAGTTTTGATTTCATTCATCAGTAAATCGTGCATATGCATTGCTTTTTTCAGTTATGGACCATGTCAAACTCCCACCCTAGGCTTTTGTGTACAGCGCTATTTGCAAATCAATACTTTTAAGCCGGAGAAGTTTTGGACTTTGCGACCTTACATAATACAAGATGGTTATGAGCTTCAGCTAGAATGGGAGCGTAACAAGTTGTTCGAGTTTGATGTGAGGCCTCATTTTCTTTAGCCTTGCAGTAGTCTTTCTTTACTTTCCTTGGCATTGATAATCTGTCTGAACTCCTGCATATTGCAGGTTGCTACGATGTTTCAACAGTTGGTAATGGAAGATGGAATCTTAGAAGTCACTGAAATATCAGAAAAACAGGAGAGCAAAAGTCGTCCTCCTGGTCTTAACACAGTGAATCTTCTGAAGGTCAGAAAAATTTGCTGATTGACTCGTCCATTTATTTTATCCAATACAATGAGGGTTGAAATTAATGTCATGTTGTGCATATCAAAGTAGTTGGAGTGTATGGCTTAGGGATGTATGCTTAACAGGCAAAAGATATTTGCTGAGCCAACCTACAGATGAGATACATACTTGCACCTTCAAGAGTTCAAAAGCATTTAATCAAGGCGATCCATTATCGCTTTGGGTTTTAAAGTGATAATGGGGATCTTTAGAATGATGGTTGCAAATGCCATTGAAGTATCTTTCTTGGGTTGAGGTTGGTGTTCGTAATGTTCGGGTTAAAGGGTTAGTTTCTAAATTTGCCATGATTTTGTGTCCAAACAATTAAGATTTAACTTTTGTAAGGTACGTTCTTTTTCATTTTGAAGTGGTATTGGGTATAAAGTGAATTTGAGCATAGGTGACTGGTGCATGCTAGGATGGAATTGAGGCGTTAGCTGGAGTTTTGGGTTGTATACTAGGAGTTTGCCCATGAATTTGCATATGCCTGCATACTCTTGTGGAAAGAGTGCTATTATTGAGAGGATGGAGAGAATACTCCATCCAAGCTGGAGGAAAGACTGTACACATAAAAAATGGATGTTGATTACCCTTTTATCAAAATTATTTATCCAGTCTTCCTTAGATACGTCCTCCTTTCTATATTTTGAATATACTAAATCATTCCTTATAACAACGAAAAAAGTGCTGGGAATTAAAAGACATAATTTAATTGGGGGGGGGGGGGGGGGGGTCCTAAAATGCCACATGCCATGGGCCATTGAAGGGAATGTAAATAAGGGGTTCTAATGGGCATTTTATTTAACCTATTGTGTCCTTAAGGGCATTGACCTAATGTCCCTTATTTTTGGAGGAAGAGATGCTTGTACATTTGCATTTAGGCTAGTTAGGAGGTTTCCGGACATAATTTGTGGGATATTCAATTTGTCAAGACGGCCAACGATTGGGAGATGGAGGATTTTTCGACGTTATTCTCTTTACTCCAAAGCTTTAAGGAGAAGGGATGAAGACAAGGTGGTTGGGAGCCAAGAATGGTGTATTCTCGGTGAAATCGTTGTATAGGCTCCTTGTTGGTGGCTCTACTGTAAAGTTCCCTTGGAGGCAGATTTGGCGGACTTTGGCCCCACCGAGAGCGTCCTTCTTTGTGTGGGAAGCTGCCTATGGGGGAGTCTTGACTACCGACAACCTTAGGAGGAGGGGGGTTTGTTTGACTGAGTGGTGCTACCTTTGCAGATGTGATGGGGAATCCATGGATCACATTTTTCTCCAGTGTTCGGTTGCCAAAAATTTGTGGTCCTTCGTTCTATCTATTCTGAACAATGACTGGGTCATGCCTAGGAGGGTGCTTGATGTTCTTTTTGGCTGGAAGAGAATGTTCGATAATCCTTTGGCCTTGGTGATTTGGAAGATGATACCTCCTTGTATTTGGTGGTACATTTGGAAAGAGAGAAATAGTAGATGTTTTGAAGGTGTGGCCATTTCAGTGGAGTGCTTGAGGGAAAAGTTTTTGCAATCTTTGTTCGTTTGGGCAAACTCGGTGTTGGGTTTCCCTTTTTCAAACTTTTCGGATTTCCTTAGTTTTCTAGCTTGCATGGTGTAGGATTCTCAGTACAGCCCTTTGTACTGTTTCTCCTTGTTTTTTGTTTCTAATAAAATTGCCTTCCTTATTAAAAAAAAAAAATTTATAAGTTTTTGCTGTGCCATTTTTGATAAATTCACCCCATATTTTATTTTTGTTTAGTTGGTTTTGGCAAGTTCTATATTTGAATGGAAGTGAGGGAATAAGTGGTGACCATATTTATGTTTGTGAATTGAATTTGTATATATATACTTATATAAACATATGAGACTGCATGTGTTTGAGTGTGTGCGCGTGCATGGTTTACAAAATTTTTACGAAGAATCAGGTTTTTGGATTTAGAAAGGGAGATTAAATGCTACTACATGTGGGCTCCATGTAACTTTAGAGTAAAAAATAAGCATGTAGAGGATGTTGATCAATTACATTCTTCACAATTGGTGAAATTCATGTGGCTCCTTGTTATGAAGAAACATGGTCTATCAGTCAATATAATCAAAAGTCCTTGAATGTGATAATATTAAGCCAGTATTTAATTTTATCTTGGCTGGCTTGCTCAATTTGTAAAAGAGGTTCAAGAGATGAGAGAATTATTAAGGATTCATCATAAAAATTTTCTTTTGTGTAGTTGAGAGATTAAACTAAATTGCATAGCTTGCATGCATTTCTTGTGGAGAATTTTGAACCTTGAGATGGTTATACCTTGCCTTAATTGCGCCAGGTTGCTTCCAGTGGACTTGGCTTTGGACCTCAAATGGCAATGCAATTGGCTGAGCGCTTGTATACTCAAGGATTCATTAGGTCTTTCAACAATTCTTTCTCCATTTATATTATTCTGTTTGGTTCTTATAGTTTACCCTATCCAACTAATGTTTGTTATGATAGGGAACTCTTACTCAGATTTCCAAAGTTGGATGGTTGTTGGTTTACACTAACTGCCATATGAGGCTGGTAAAATCCTTGTTAAATCAGTGAAGATCCTGTTAGCAAAGAGCTAAGGATGTGCTACATCTGAAGATTCCTTAAAGGATTAGTTGAGATTACGGCTCTTTGATTAGAGATTGTTTGTATTACTCCAATAGACCTAGTATATGCATAAAATAAGACTCAACACGGCAGCACATTACCCTCCTACAATAAATCTAGATAATCCATCCTACTTAAATCCTTGATGTCCTTGATAGGTGAAATTGTGTTGTGGAGGTGTGCTTTGGTCTGATGATGTTACCAAGTTAGCTCTCATCTTTTTGTTGCAGCCAAGAGTTGCGCCTTTTCTTTTCAGAAGAACCTGCCACAGTGGGGGGCTTATGGTAATCACTTGTATAGATCATTCAGTCTAGCATGTAACAATTGGGATCCAGTATTTGCTCAGGCGACGCCTTTATAATACCACAATTTTCCTCACTTGAATTGTTATGTCCTAGGCAGGGCTCATATTTAACGGATTGTGCCCGAGTAATATGGTTTTACCTGGTTGGCCTTAATAACAGAACAACCATAGTTTGAGGATGTGGTGGCCGCATCTGCGTGATATCTCAAAAAGACTAGTCAGCTCTTCTGAATCAGTCGTGTAACACGAATTGACTTAGTAGGCCAAAAATGGGGCTAAACTACGTCCGTGGAATGCGCTATGTTTTTCTGAACTATGGTGTAGTGCCCCAAGCTATATGTTGTGACCAGATTGGCTTTGATATGCTGGGCACATTTGTCCGGCATCCTAAAAGGAATAGTCACATTTGAGGTTCCTGGGAAATATTTATATAAATCAGTTCCTCATAGCACTCAACGATGTGGGACTTTCAAATGTATATGCAACTGTTTCACAGAATCTAGTTCCCATTATCTTCCTCCATTTACAAACTGACCTTTACTGAACACAATTCTGATCTCTATTTATGGATATCTTTAGTGGGACATACATTGTGCTAAAATGCCCTTTAGCCACATTGTTATACTAGGCTTGCTTTTTATCATAACTTCAAGATCTAGGAAATGCAAGCCATAAACATGCAATACTTCGGAAGGTTTTTGAAGAGTGAATTATGCAACAGTTTTGCATGTGCATGTTGAGCCTCACATCATGCATGTTTGTTCAATCCAGGCTATATAGACATAATAAAGTCCTCTAACCACATGACTTCCTTTTGGGGTATTGCACACGTGTGGCTAGTGAGTCATTAGATCTTGATAAATAACAGAGCCAACTTTTGCTTTGCATGCTTTGAGGCATGACTTGAGACCGGATGAGTTCATTCGAAGTTTAAATGTAAGAGATTGTGGTATCCCAGGGTGAATTGCGAATTAGTGGATAGGCATGTGTCGATTCTCATTAGGCTGGACTGGGCTATGTAAGTTATCAGAAGGAGACCTAATTGGTGGTGTAATTATTTTGAATTCGTGCAGATATTACTAGTGCATTCTTGAAGCATGTTAGAACAGTAGTTCCCATCTTTGCTGTTGCCTTTTTTTGTATAAAGTACTTGTGGGAATACGTTGTCACTCCATTCCTCTCTTACAGTCATCTAGAATCCTGTTTGTAGCTCAACTATTTAAAACCATTTTCGTATTTATTGGGGGCGCTCGTTTGCCAAAATTTCAGGGAATATTCCTGAAATTTTGGGAATCTTTACTTTATTGAGATTTATTGGAGTTTGTGAAAAGTAGTGTGTATGTGTAAAAGTTAAAATTTTGGAGTGTGTTTGTTTTGCTGAAAATTTCTATACCCCGAAATTTTGAGGAAAAGAACACCACCATTGTATTAACTATTTTGAATCAGAGTTCTTTTGGATCCCTCGTAATAGTTTTTGCTCTTGTTCTCTGAAAACTTATTAATGCCCAAAACTAATACCATAGTGATGTAGATTCTACCTGAAATAATAGGGAATATAAAGAGATAGTACCTTTTGGAGAATTTTCCTTGTGGGAGAACTGAAGAATGAGATTTTTGACTGTGCTGCAATGTCTCATTATATTATTAGTACTATATTGTTCATATTTAAATGGTGGGAAGCTAACTACGATTAATCGTTTTGTATGCTCCTCCTCTAGCTATCCACGTACTGAGAGCACGGCCTATCCTTCTTCATTTGACTTCAGAGGCACACTCGGTGTACTAGCAAACAACCCAGCATGTGGTGATTATGTGCAGACACTACTTGCCAGTGGGTATCACAAACCGAAATCTGGAACTGATGCAGGTGACCATCCTCCTATTACCCCAATGCGTTCAGCAACTGAGGATATGCTTGGGAAAGATGCTTGGAAACTATACCAGTATGTCTGTCAACACTTTCTAGGTACTGTGTCTCCTGACTGCAAGTATCTAAGGTAAGAAAGATAAACTTTGTCATCTTTGATTGTTATTTCATTTTATTGTCTTAGTTTTATTTTTTGGTCTTCTCGTTACAGTTGCAAATTAGCCAAGCTGTTTATCTGCAGCTTGAAGCTAAGGGCCTTGACAAGTGCTCATCATTTGCTTGCTAACTGCTTATTTTTCCCTTATGGCGTTTGTTAATGGGTTCGCCTGAAAGAGAATCACCTCTATGAGTCCATTTTGCAAAGGGGAAAACTCCACCAATAATCCGTCAACAACCACATTCTAAAGAATATTCAGACGGAAGGGTTACCTGTTACTTATAATGTATAATGATAGATATAGCCTTATGAAGAAAAAGAAAGTTTCTGTAGAATACCTTTGCTCCTACAAATAGAAGAAAACGGTTTCAAGAAATAAGGAGAGATGAGAGAAGAAGCACATGTTCCTTGCTGCTCAGCCAAAATCAAATTACAGAGAAAGGTTAAAGAAATTTGAATTTCTTTAATAGTTCTTATGATTGTTTGAACATTTCCTGAAATAACCAATACTCTTACAGCTAACACCTATCCGTGTCCTGGAGATTTCAACCTTTGTGTTCTCCTCTTCATCTATTTTCACCTTCCTTCTTGTCCCAACACAACCACTCAGTGACTTCATGTCCACGAGATCCCAAAGCAACCCCTAGGACATGAATTATTCCTGTCCTTGAGCTGCTGGGAGATTTGCAGAAATAATCAGAAAGTCCTTGTGGAGTACTGGGATTTTTTGTTAAAATCATCTTTGCTGCTGTGGCTTATTGTTTGCAGAAATTTGAGTTTAGTATTAAAGATGATAACAACTCAGTTCTAATTGCTCCCCCCACCCTAAAAGCCGCCAAACCCCGCAAAAAAAAAAAATAATCAAAACTCAATAACCTACCCCAGTTCTAATTGAAGACTTTATCTACTATTCACCTATCTTATGGAAAATTCTCCTTCTAATTGCACTTTATTTGTGGCATTTAAATTATATATATTTTCTGTTAATCTATACCAGGACAAGTGTCGGATTTTTGATTGCTGGAGAGTCCTTCCATTGTACTGGGCAGCATGTAACAGTGGAAGGATTTACCTCTATTATGCCATGGTTGGCAGTAAGTGAGAGAAGGTTGCCTCGGTTTACAAAAGGAGAGAAGATAGAATCTGCAAAGGTCGAGCTATATGAGGTAGGGATTCTATCCTCCTAAAAGAATATGTTATTCTCTTATATGCTTAGACTGTTTCAGTATGTTTATTCTCTTCTTGCTTTGGGGAATTCCATATGTTCTTATTTTCAGAATCACTTCTGGAGATAGTTCCATATACATATACAAAAACACACACGTACTGGATATATGTATAATTTTATGTGGTGGGGGAGCAGGTAATTTGACATGGGGGTAAGGATGGGTGGGTAGGATGATGGGTAGTGACTTGGGCTTTAACATGCTTCATCTTGTTTAAAGAAAGGATGATGGTATTGGTAAGAGGCATAAAGTTAGGGGGGGAAAAGAAAAAAGAAAAAGCTAAAATGTAATTCCTTGCTGTAAATCACTGAATTTCTAAAATCTACAGGGGAAGACCATGCCTCCAGATTATCTCAGTGAGAGTGAGCTGATTTCTCTTATGGAGAAGAATGGAGTAGGCACAGATGCCTCAATACCTGTGCATATTAACAACATATGTGAGCGCAACTATGTGCAGGTTTCTAAATCTATATATTTGCTAAATAACTTGTCATTTGGCACATTTAGTGGGTGGGTGAAGGAAAAGTCTCTCTCCTCAAAGATTTGGATATTCTCTTTACAATCATATTGCAGGTACACGCTGGCAGAAAGTTGGTTCCAACTAGCCTAGGTATCACCCTGATAAGAGGCTATCAATGTATTGATCCCGATCTGTGTTTGCCAGATATTCGTAGTTTCATTGAGCAACAGATTACTCTTGTTGCTAAAGGTCAAATGGATCATTCTCGTGTTGTACTGCATGTGCTACAACAATTCAAGCAAAAGTACAGTTATTTCGTTAAGAAGGTTAGAAAAGTTAATATTTTAGTGCATGCTCATGTTATTATTTCGGATATTTTGGATTGGATTGTGAAGTTGGCATGTAGTCATATCCTATGTCTCACGTTGGTTGTGTACTAGGTAGGATGGGTATATTTAACGGTCTCATGTTTTATTGAGGGAATTTATGTAATTGTATGTCTCAGGTCTAACATAAACAATGTTGGGCTAGAGTAGGAGCCTTAATTTTCTGGGTTCTCTTTACTGATAGCTTCTTTCTCTCTTTTCACTCTATTATTATGCTTTTTTCCTATTAGTATTTTTGAGCTTAGCATCAGAGTAGCTAATTCTACAAATTCTAGTAGAGAAACAAGCTCTCTATGTCATAGGGCCGTATGCCGACATAAGCATAGGAGAAGCAGTCTTAAGGTTTTGTTCGGATTCCGCGGGCATCTTCTTTGTGTGATATATAGGTGGTTTGAAGCCTCAGTTGGAAAAGCAGCAGAAAAACTTTGGGTAGTTCGGATCTGTGGTTTGGGCGCTCCAATTGAAATATTCCGAGTGTGAAGAGTGTTATGAGAAGAAAATATTGTTTGCGGTGGCAGTGGTGTGATTTCTGAAAACTGGATACTGCAGCAGAGGGAAAATGACTAAATGGTGATTTGTGTAGGTTGTTTGGTTAGAAATGATAGAATTTTTTGGATGAAGTAAACATTAAGTTGTATGACTGAGATGAAATGATAGGTGGTATAGTCAAGGATCAAACGACTGGTTAGTTGGCCTAAACAACATGCCATTTTTATGTTGGAAAGAAAAAAAAAAAAAAACATAAAAGACAGAGAAGTCCTGGCTTTGCTATGACTTGTTGCGCTACATGGGTAGCTAGAATATCTTCTGTTGTTGATGATGTTTTTAGAGTTTGTACCCAATTATTTGGATGTGAGTCTGTTTGTTCTGCTTTGGATATATTTGGTTTATTTACATGACAAATGACAAGATGACAACACAAGCAAAAAAAACCAGTCGTACATGAATTGAAAACTGTCTAGGAAATCCAACCCCTCAGTTGACAATGGTTAAATTGGATGGGCTCAACATTAATATGGGTTATCAAGGCAAAATGGGATGTGTGGATGGTAAGATGACCCCACTCACAATCAATGGGTGACAGAGAACTCCACCATGATATTTTTGTTATGACACTCTCATACATCAGGGGTTTAGTTAGTGATACATATTTCCCATACTAAAAAGTAGATTTGAGATACTGCTGCCTAGATGTATTAAAAAATGGGGAATGACACTTAGATATATGAATTACGCATAAGATTCATGGAATCATTGAAGGTGAGTGGCTTGTAGCTACTTGTTTTCATAAGAGACAAAAATACTCTTGCTACCTTAATGCCTAGAAAGTACTTCAAAAACCAGTCGTACATAAGAGACAACACTGTTCTTTTTTTTCTTTTTTTTCTGTTTTAATAAAATGGAGCTTACTTAAAAATTAAAAAAAAATAAAATAAAATAAAATTCTTCACCAGCAAGGTACTTTTTCAACCAGTGCATTTTTAACATTACTTTCGCTCAATTCAATATCATCAACAGAAACAATTAAGGTAGTCAACTTCCCTTGTGGACAATTCTGATGAATAGAATATGATTTACTTGACTCTGCTTATACCTGCATTTTTGCATGGCTCGAGAGAATCATTCAAACTAGGCTGTAGGAAATTGTTTCAAACCATGGAACACCTTCTTAAGTTTGCAACCTTTACATTAGCCAAAAGAGAACTAAGGCCAAGCGTAGCTCCATGTATATCTCTTCTAAACTCCATGGGGGAAAAGCTTCTCTTATGTCTGTAAATCGGTGGAAGTCCTTTTTTTACCTACTTAAACCTTATCAATGCCAAAGTGAAACAATTGCCACAGAGTCTAGAAGGCCAGAGCTTGTTTGAGTCGGTCAATAGACTTGAGCTAAGAGTCCAATTAGTCAAGCCAATCCCTTAAACTATGACTGTCAATCATCTTCCTCGTGACTAGGTCTCAGGAAAAAAAAAACGAAAGTGAAAAATTACTCTTTGGTTTTTCAATAAAGCTTTACTTGTAAAAAAAAACTGACTCTACAGGCCAGTTTATCAATGATTTGGGAAATGTGAAATGGAAAGTATGTGGTCGGCAAACTTTGGTACGTGATGCAAGCAAAATAGACTAAGGTTGTAGAATAGAATCTTTGGTAGAATTAGAGAAAGAGACTCATCAATAATTATAATATTTTCTTTGCCTAAACAAAGGTTACATGAGGAAGGAGATAAAAATCCAGTGTGATCACATGCCACTAAATCAGTTACCCTAGGTTCAGCAAATTCAGTAGCCGAGGGATGAAGTGAAATTACTGGACCAAGCAAAGGAAGAGGGGCTTATTGGTGGATGATTCCGGTTGAGACATAAGCTAAATCTAGGTCCTACTAATTGAGTGGCCTAGTGTTAGAAGTGCGGGAGGGGGAGGTTTACTACCTTCCTCTACGGAAGAGGTGTACTTGCATAGGATCTTTAAGCCCTCCCCCAACATCAATTAGTTCAATCAACATCTACATTTCACTTTCAGATTTTCTTCACCATGATGTCTGATCCTTGAAATTTATTCGGCAGACCTCCTTAACTAATCATGTAGCATTACTCCCCAAATTGGCCTTTCCAGATTGAAAATATGGACGAATTGTTTGAGGCACAGTTTTCTCCACTTGCTGACTCAGGACGCACTCTTAGTAAGTGCGGGAAATGCCTGCGATATATGAAATACATCTCTATGCAGCCATCGCGTCTGTACTGTGGAACATGCGAGGAGGTTTATTATCTTCCTCAAAAGGGAACAATCAAGGTGAGATTATTTATTTGCAAAAATTAGTTTGAACTAATGCATTCTTTACCATTGTACTTGTCAATTTTTGTGAATTGTTTTCCTGTTTCTCCCTGCAACGCATGGAGATATTTCAGTAAATTCTTAGATCTTCACAAAGCACATACTGTTCAGATTGGTTCTTTTACAACAAAGGTTTACCTTAAGATTATTTCCAGACTGCCTACATCCTTCTCTCTCTCAATCTCGATCTCGATCTCAATAGCATCCTATTTATTGGTTCATGGGATTCTGAGCTAGTGAAATTCAAGTGCAGATTATTTATATTAGTTGTATGGAACTTCTATTCAGTCCAAAATATGTGAAACAAGCTGGTTTCATTTTACTCAAAACATGGCCAAAGCAATGGAGTACACTGTGGAATCATAACAAAGTAGTCAAGATGCCTAACTTAGTATTCGTCCACTTCAGTGCGTTGGAAACCTTTAGGGATATGCACAATGCAATGAGTCGTAGTAAAATTAAAAGAAATGCTTTACTGTGATGGTCCACCTTGGTATTGGTTTTGGAATGTTAACAAAGCTTTCAAGGGATCTCTTGCGGATAGGTTTCAGATTTATATCATTATTGTCTTCGACATAAGCTCTAGTAGAGTTGTAAATGAATCACATTAATCTTTTCAGCCACAATCGGAAATTGTATTAAAAACCAATGGGAAATGGGCCTTGTATTTCTCTACTCACCTGAGCTGTTCTTGTTTTTAGTCCAGCATCCAAATATTGGTGTCCTATTCTATCACCCATCACTAATGACGTTAATATTTGATATGTAACGAACTTGTTTGATATGTAACGAACTTGTTTTCTTCTGCAGCTGTATAAGGAACTTTCTTGCCCATTAGACAACTTTGAGCTTCTGATCTTCTCCATGCCTGGCCCAGAAGGCAAGTCATTCCCACTCTGCCCGTATTGCTACAATAGCCCTCCATTTGAAGGTGTTGACACACTCTTTGGTGCTGTTAAAACTGGTGCCTCTGGCCAGTTGGGGAAGGGAGCTGGAATGCCATGCTTCCTCTGCCCGCATCCCACATGCCGACACTCACTGATCGCCCAAGGAGTCTGTGCTTGTCCAGAATGTAGTGGGACACTTGTCCTAGACCCTGTAAGTGCTCCCAAATGGAGACTTTATTGCAATATGTGCAATTGCCTTGTCTTCCTCCCTCAAGGTGCTCACAGGATTTCCACTACGCGGGAGCGGTGCCCCGAATGTGACTCCACCATTCTAGAAGTGGATTTCAATAAGAAGACGACACCTTTGGATAATGGAGCTACACTTCATGTTGGTTGCATTCTTTGTGATGAGTTGCTTCATTCGCTTGTGGAAATGAAGCATGGCAAATCATTTTCCAAGCGCATGGGTTCAAGAGGAAGGGGAAGAGGAGCTGGGAGAGGAAGAGGACGGGGTGGTGGGAAAAGGGTGGACCCCAAAATGAGTTTCCGAGATTTCTGAGCTAAACGTGCAACATATACTACTTTTTGGCATTTGAAACTGCCTACCTTCTTTGACTTAGAATATGTTCTGTTTTTTATATTCATATTTTTTTTAATGCAAAAAAGTATGAGTGGAAGTGTTCTTCCAAAACTTGATTGTAGAGTTATCTTTGGAAGTATTAAAAAAAACTTTTAATCAAAGTTAAAAGAAATATTATACTTTTTCAAATTATTTCTCTTTTTTTTTTCTTTCAAACTACCAATTTGGCAGTTGGTATCCTATTGAAAATTTCGAATAGACTCTTACTGATGCCCCAAACTGAAATATCTAGACTCCCTTTTATTGTGTTGTTATTTTTATTGTAGTACTAAGGTATTCTGTATTATAACTTGGAATTAATGAAAATTGGTAGGTTGAAGATCATATTAAATAATAGTTGGTAATTTGAGGGGATTAAATAAAGTTCTCCGAGATATTTTTTCCATTGTGGGATGAGAATACTTGTGACAATACTGAGAAAGAAACAGTAGAAAATGTAGGCAATTGTTATAAAAGAAGGAATATTCTTATGAAAATCAGTAGATTTTATGGCAAATTTTATAGTGCTTGAATTGGCGTAGAAATACTTTGAACTCAAACCTACCCCAAGAAGTTACGAGCTTTAGAATTAAAACCTTGATCTGTGCAATCCATTATATTAGGGTTCGGACAGGTAGAAAAGTCATGAAGAGTCACTAATGTATTAGGGTGAAAAAATAAAATAAAGACTTTACCAAGAGGGAATACCTCTCTCGTGGTTAAATCCTTAACCCATTGAGAGAGGTTTTTTCTTGGATGGTATTATACGTACCATTCCCATAACAAGTGTAACTCTAAGTTAAGAACTCACGGCAATATTTGAACTCACGCCCACCTCTAAATACAATTTATCTAGTCGGTATATAAGTGTAGTAATAACACAACGAGTTCAGAAAAGATAATTAAACCCAATGCTACTTCTCATCTTTTCTAATAGTTGAGTTCTTTGTTAATTATTATTATTTTCTTAAACTCCTTATCATTTGTAATCATGACAACTTTTCACCTTTTTCTCTCTTATTTGATAATGTTCCACATTTTTTAGTTACAGAAGCAAGGAGCGACCTTGAATTTGGGCCTGCTCTATTCTTCACATGTATGGATCCCCATTTTGGGTAAGTATTGGGATATAAGTTCAGCTAATAATTCTATGAAACCTGGAGAGTTGACTGCTGCATATGTTTCGACGTGAATTTGAGAAAAAAAAAATTACATCTAAAAATATTTTCAAATAAACTAACTAAAATTTTATTGTTTGATAGAGACCTAAAAAACCATCCTGCAAATGTTTTTGGGTGTTTGGGTCCTTTGAGTTAGTCAAGATTGCAGGTGGGGGTAAGGGCGACAAAGAGTTAGTGGAGAGGGAAATAAATAATTAAATTTAGAAAATGACTTACCCTTAACCTTATAGGTAAAATGTCCTGTTGACTCATTTGACCTCTATTTTTTGCCCTTGCCAAAGACATTAAAAGTTGAAAAGATTTTCAGGTAAAACAAACGCCTTGAAATATGTTTATGAGAGTTTCATCCAACATGTTACATTATCATTTTAAAATGAAAACCTATAACCAATAATTTTTCTTATTAAATTAAAAATTATAACCAAAACTTTTGAGCTGATAATTTAGTATGCATAATTGATTCTGACAATTTTCATTTGACACCAAGGAGATAGGTTAACTTCAGTGCTCACACATTAATTTTCACTGAATCAAAATTACAGCTTCAAGGTGTACAACATATTAGTTCTTATCTGTTTATTCTGATATTTTTCCTCAAATTAGAAAATTAAAAAAAATTTACCAAATGGGTTGAGAAAAATATTTTGTACTGAAACGATGTAAAGGGATAAATATATTTTGCACTTTTCAACTATGAGGTCTTGACAATTTGCACTCTTATCTATTTTTTGTCACTTACTATTAATTTTAGACACTTTACACTTCGTTAAAATTTTCAGTTAATTTGAATGGAACATGATTTTCTAAAGTGAGTCTTCACAATACTTTTAGTAATGACTATTTTACGAAGGTAAAATTATAATTTAGAGGCTAAAACATTAATTGCCCTCAAAATTGACAGAAAAATTGGGTGTTTGTTAGCATTTTGGGGTAGTTAAAATGTTAGAGTATTGAATTGGTGAAAAAAATGAAGGAAGGACGATTTGAACAAATTTTTATATTTATTTACAGTGAAAATATATAATTTCATAGAGAGCGAAAATATTTTTTTATAATTATTTTAGGGTTAATTACAAAAAACTCCCTCAAACTTTACCATTTATCCCATTATCTCCACTAATCTTTAACTCGTGTAAACCCGCCCCCTCAAACTTTCTTAAACGTTTCAGTTTGATTTTTGACTCGAATTTAATGATGTCGTACTTCTTTTTCTGTCACACGTGATAAACACGTGAGCCCCTCATATGTAGAAGACCAAAATGCCCCAGAAATCCACTTATGCGTTGAACTAAAAAGAAAGGAAAAAGACTAGACAGAGCGTATTGCAGTGCGTGTATCGTGTGTATTCAACAACGTCTTCCTCTGGTCGGCAAGCAGCAACTTCTTCCTCATCCCAAGCAATTCCTCATTCACCGTCGCTTCCTCATTCACCTCAGTTACATCTGCATGAATGAGGTAAGCCACTTACTCAGTTATAGGTGTAGGTTTTTTTTCGTCTAAATCATTCGATTTAGGGTTTGAGTTTGAATTGATTGCTTGCGAATGGGGCAAATGTAAAGGAATGGGGTAGGGGTTGTGTTTATATAGGGAGAAAAGTGGATAAAAAGTGTAATGGAGTGGGTTAGAGGTTGCGAATGTGTTCTGTTCTGGAGTGGAGTGGTCCCCTGCCGTTATTAAACTATTGTCTTTGTGTTTAGTTCTCGGCTCCATTGAGTGGTCCCCTACCACTATTGTCTATTCGATTGGTTGTCTGTCAATATTAAAGTCATGTGCTTATCGGCTCTAAGTGAATTTGGCTCGTTTGTGTTCTGCATCAGTGGTCCCTTTTTTTTTTTAAGTTGTTTGCCTGGCAATTGAGTTTGTGGATTGACTTTTTGAATTGAATTGAATACGGTAATATTCTTTGGTGATTACCACAAGTTTTGAGAAATATTCACTTCTGCATGAATTTGCATAGAGAAATAAACAATTACGTAAATATGTGTATATCTATATATGCTTCTACATAGATGGTGAAGTGTAGATGACTATGCCAATGGGAAAAGTCTTGCTGGAGACCACACGATGAATAACAGTTTCTTTTATGTGGTTTTCAAGATATATGTACTATCCATTCATACTGTTGGCCGTCCTTTACACTCTACAAATTGTATAATAATTTTGTTTTCTTGACTTATTTGTACCTTCTATGGTGGATAACCTTTCTTTCTATTGCCCGTGATTGTATCTGGAAGGACAGATAAAGTTAAAGGAAACTGCCTTGGAAACCTCGACAATTCATTTTTGGAGAAGGAACAGGATCTTCAAAACAATGCTTCTGGGTGTAAAGTTCACTTGTCATCTTTCAATCTTTATTTTGGCCGCTTAAACTATCCAGAACTTGAATTCATCTAGCTTCTGGGCGTGTTAGTCAATGAATTCATTTAGAACTGTTGCTAATCCTATTATATCGTTATCTATTCCTAGCACTCTTTTGCATAGAAAAAGTGCATTGTATACTCCAACATCTCATCAATCACTATATTGGACATTTAAGTAAATGATTCTACATTTGGAGAAAGCTAGTTGACATCTAGTCTTATATTCTTGTACGAATATAATTGTGTAAAAGTGACTATCATTAGTTGAAAGGTTAAGTTTTTAACATTAGTTGAAAGATTAACTTTTGCTACTGCCTAGAAAATCAGAATATTAATTTGAAAATTCTCTTTATGGTAGGTGTTGTTACAATGAGCAAACAAGTGGTCTTGTTCGAGGTAAATCATGGAGGGAGGTTTCAAAGGTGTAGTGTTGTTATTTTTGGATTGGGTGTAGAGTGCAACGATGGTGCGACCTTACTGTTTTTTGATTGGGTGTAAAGATGTAGATTTCGATGCTAACATGAGTGTACGTATTGGTGGTTGATAAGGTTTTTTGTGGCTGGGATGCAGTGGCTTTTTAAAGATTTTTTTGGAGGTTGGGTTAAAGTGGTTGGAGATGGTGCTGAAGTTGTATTATGTCTTGTGATGGACAAGTTGTATAAGACATGAGACATGCTGATATTGTAGAGGAAAGGACATATCCACTTTTGAGAACATTGCATATGGTTCTAATTAGCTTGTACCCTAGAACTTTAATATTAGAGTAAAGATGTCTATGCAAATCTCATTCATTATCCTTTATAAAAAGATTAAAAGGTTCAGACGCCTCCAATGCCGAAGAACAACTATGGACTTTGAGTATGTGGAAATTCACATGCTACAAAACGGTATTTGCCAACATGAAACATCTAAAATCATGCTTCTGCACATTGGCTGCCAATTTCAATATTGAACGATGGAAAGTTTCCACCAATTTTTAGGTTGCAGAATGTTTCAAAACCAGTTTGATTAGTCTCACAATTTCCACAGTTTAACCTGTGTACCACACAGTTGGTCTTTGTCACCAAAGCAAGCATTGCAATTAAAATTTCAGTCCGAACATATGGCATGCCATATGCCTAGTGATGCAACTCCTTTATTTTCGTGGAGAAGTTTGAGCAATTTTGAAGTCGGATTGACAATTTTGAGCAATAAAACTAGAAAATTAAAGAGGAATAAATACAAAAGGACAATAAAACTACAAAAGGACATTGAATAGCATGATAATAGTTGAAATATTTTCTGATACAAAAGGTGCTAGTTTTACATAGCAAGGATCACATTTGAAACTACAACTTACAAACCCACTTGGGATTACAAATGCACATGCTATCTCAGTTTTTCAAACTAACTAATAATCTAGAAAATAGACATACGACAACAATTGACAAACACTGTCAAAGCGACCTTGTACTTCTTCACAAGCTTGCGATATTTTTCAACCTCCTCCTTGTGCGTCTTCTCATTCTCGCGATGTTTTTGGAGAAAATCCTTGTGTTTTTCAACCTCCTCCTTCAGGATTTGCACTTCTTTTTTATTGACATTTAAACGTTCTTACTTATCTTGCATGCGTTTCAACACCCTTTTCCCATACTCACACATTGGAGGATCAACTCAAGCAAAAAATCCACACGGACGTTTGATCTTATAGTTCGGACAATTATAAAATCGACGTCCAAAATTGTGCTTCGTATACGAGGTCTTCATGTAGGTTGTGACACCACAATAACATTGTGGGCTGCCAGAGCTTGCCCCACTTTCTGTAACCCAAGAGCTCGAAACACTATTGGAAGAAGATATGACAAAGATCTGTTGATTGCAAAAAATAAAAAAATCCCTTAGCTAACAAACATATATATATTACATAAATTAGAACAAAACAAGTATCTCGGATATATAATACCTATGAAATTCATTGTTCATGAGTGTATACTAGAATACCACATTTAAACTAGTAGACCCTACAATTTCAGCCAACGTAGCACCAAAAAATCAAAACTACATGGCCAATATTTTTAAACTAAATAGTCCACCATATATAATTCATGCACGGCAAACAATATTATAACATTAAAAGGGATTCACAACAGAAAATCAAAGTCGAAACAAATGTACAAACAATTAATAGAAAATTGACGTGTAATTATATCAATGCAAAGTGGAAAAGAGTAATAGAAATTAGAACAGATTTGAAGTTTTACTTTCAAAACTTTCGAACTGGAAAAAAAGTACAAAGAAGATGAATAAGCCCTCAAAATTGTAGAAGATGAATAAGCACTCAATGTGGGGAAAATCACCAGCTCCCTATATCCATTCGCAAACAAATCACTAGCTCCCCACATTGTATAGCAGATTCGCAAACCCTAACATAAATAGAACCTATTTGCAAACAAATTCAAGGGAATAGGAAAGGAATAATGGAGGTATTGCAAAGGAAAATGATTGTCCAAACCTTGCATGGAGTTCCAACAACCTCGGTGGAAAATCTGGTTTTGCAATAGAGGTCGACGTGTTTACGCTTCGAACAACAATGGGTTTCTATTTTTGCTTTATCTGATTTAGTTCAACGCATAAGTGGATTTCTGGGGACATTTTGGTCTTCTACATATGAGGGGCTCACGTGTTTATCACGTGTGACAGAAAAAGAAGTACGACGTCGTTAAATTCGAGTCAAAAATCAAACTGAAACGTTTAAAAAAGTTTGAGGGGCGGGTTGACACGAGTTAAAGATTAGGGAAATAATGGGATAAGTGGTAAAGTTTGAGGGGTTTTTTTGTAATTAACCCATTATTTTATTAGACTGTAAGTTTTGATCGTGGGCTCTTGCCAAGGAAGCAAACAGTACAAAGACAGAGAGAATAGAGCGTTGCATTTGTCCGCTACGTGTTTACGGTTATTACACTATAAACAGAGTAGCATTTCAGATCTAAATTTTGCTCATCTCTGCACTCGGGGCTGGTGCAAGTTTCGAGTTCCTCCTTAAACGATCTAATCCTGTATCTATAAGGTTTGTCTCTTTTTCCTTTTATTTCTTGGCTTTCTTAGCTTTTGAAGATCTTGTTGTGGATTGATGCTTCACCTCGTTTTGGATGCTGAGAAAATTCTCGGAGAATGGAAGAAAGGAAAATCTCAATTTTCCTTTCTTTTTGTTGCTTTCTTCCGTTGTTGTTGTGGTTTATCTCTTTGATTGAATGACTAGCATATTTCGTTTCTTCTCCTTCTACATTTCCTATAGCCGTACACAGTGATGTGTCTTGGATTATTTTGCGGAGCTGAAGTTGGCGCAATGGTGTTACATATTCGTTATTGGTCTGATCTTTGAAAAAACAAACAGAGATACCGTGCTTTCAGATATGCATCTTGGGACTTGATCCGAATCCAATTATAAAATGCGAACAATATCTACAGTGCACCTATCCTCTTTTTTTTTTTTTCGTACCTTTTTTCGGCAACAATTAGATCGATTTCAATATCCTCTATGCCAAGCTCGTTTGGTGTTGGTTTGGAATTTAAAATTTAGATCCGATGTGATTGCTACATGTCTGCATTATTTTGTCCCCAATTATGGTTGAAAGCTTATAATTGAAGTAGAAAGTCCTTTAAAGTCACGGGGGACAGAGGCTTCCTCAAGTCTGATGGCACCTTTTTTGTTTTAAAGTACCATTTCTATTGATGATTTAGAGGTCTGATGGAAAGAGTGGAAGGAAAATTTTCCATTAGTTTGGTTTGGAAGGCCTGCTGGTCGTGCATGTGGAGCAGGAGAAAGTGGGAGGGAGTTATTATTACAATTTGTTAAGCGTGTTAGTGACTATTGAAAATTATACTTCCACATTTTGATGTGGTTATTCTTTTTTCTCTAGCAAGCTTAAATCAAAAGACAAAAAAAAACTTTGCTTACACAACTTAACTCAATTCATCTCTACTTGTCTTAAAATCCGATCCAAATCAGTTGGCTACAGCAGGATCGGTCTAGGCTGGCATTCAACCTTAGGAGTTAGGCCCTAATTGCTAATATGAACATTAAAATTGTTATATGCTGTTGAAGTCCAGTTGTTCTATACTTCTCAATGTGTAGACAAAGCACAAGTGTTTTCTATGTTTGTTCGTAAATGATGTTGCTCATATATAAAATTCTTCAAATGACTTACTGTGAGTCCGATGTACTTGCTTTAGATTTTCATATAAAAAATGCTTGATATGATTGAATATGGGTGTATGTACTTTCTGTAGCAGTTCAAAAATGGAGAAATCTTGTACTCTGCTCGTTCACTATGACAAAGGAACACCGGCAATTGCAAATGAGATTAAGGAAGCTCTTGAAGGCAATGATGAGCCTGCAAAAATTGATGCTATGAAGAAAGCTATCATGCTTTTGTTGAATGGGGAAACACTACCTCAGCTTTTCATTTCGATTGTCCGATATGTTTTGCCCTCTGAGGACCATACCATCCAAAAACTTCTGCTGCTATATTTAGAGATCATTGACAAAACTGATGCGAAGGGTAAGGTCTTACCTGAAATGATCTTAATATGCCAAAATTTGAGGAACAACCTTCAGCACCCGAATGAGTATATTCGTGGTGTAACTTTGAGGTTTCTGTGCCGCTTGAGTGAAACTGAAATTATTGAGCCATTAATCCCTTCTGTTCTACAAAATTTGGAGCATCGGCACCCATATATTAGGAGGAATGCTATATTAGCTGTGATGTCGATATACAAGCTTCCACAGGGTGAGCAGCTTCTGGTTGATGCACCCGAGATGATTGAGAAGGTTCTTTCTACAGAGCAGGACCAATCGGCTAAGCGGGATGCATTTCTCATGCTCTTTACTTGTGCCCAGGATCGGGCGATTAATTATCTTTTGACCCATGTTGACAGGGTTTCTGAATGGAGCGAATTGCTTCAGATGGTTGTGTTGGAGTTGATCCGAAAGGTGTGCAGAACAAATCGCGGCGAGAAGGGGAGGTACATTAAAATTATTCTATCGTTGCTGAATGCACCTTCTACTGCAGTTATCTATGAGTGTGCTGGAACTCTCGTTTCTCTGTCATCTGCTCCTACTGCTATTAGAGCTGCGGCAAACACTTACTGTCAGCTTCTTTCTCAAAGTGACAACAATGTGAAGCTTATTGTGCTTGATCAGCTGAATGAGCTCAAGTCTTGCCATAGGGATGTTATGGTTGACATGATCATGGATGTGCTTAGGGCACTTTCTAGCCCGAATCTCGACATTCGCAGGAAGACACTTGACATTGTTCTTGAGCTAATTACTCCAAAGAACATCAACGAGGTTGTTCTTACCTTGAAGAAGGAAGTTGTTAAAACTCAGAGTGGAGAGCTTGAGAAGAATGGCGAATACAGGCAGATGCTTATCCAAGCTATTCATTCTTGTGCGATAAAGTTCCCAGAAGTTGCAAGCACAGTGGTACACCTGTTGATGGATTTCTTGGGCGACAGCAATGTGGGCTCTGCTGTTGACGTTATTGTTTTCGTTCGAGAGATAATTGAAACCAACCCTAAACTTAGGGTTTCAATCATAACAAGGCTGTTGGACACTTTCTACCAGATCCGAGCTGCACGTGTCTGTTCTTGTGCTCTTTGGATCATTGGAGAGTATTGCCTCTCACATTCTGAAGTTGGGAGTGGCATTGACACTATCAAACAGTGTCTTGGAGAGTTACCTTTCTACTCAATTTCAGAAGAAGAGGAAGCTACCGCTTCTTCAAAGAAGGATCAGCAAGTAAGCTCGATTACTATTTCTTCCAAAAGACCAGCTATTCTTGCTGATGGCACCTATGCTACACAGAGTGCTGCCTCTGAAACTGCTTTTTCTCGTCCTACCATTATTCAAGGATCCTTGGTTTCTGGTAATCTGAGATCCCTGCTTCTCACTGGTGACTTTTTCCTTGGGGCAGTTGTGGCCTGCACACTGACTAAGCTTGTTCTGAGGTTGGAAGAGGTCCAGCCATCTAAAGTAGAAGTGAGTAGGGCATCTATGCAGGCATTACTGATCATGGTCTCTATGCTGCAATTGGGACAATCTCCAGTTCTTCCACACCCTATTGACCATGATTCTTATGATAGGATTGTCCTCTGCATACGATTGCTAACCAATACTGGTGACGAGGTCAGAAAAATATGGTTGCAATCTTGCCGTCAGAGTTTTGTTAAAATGCTCTCTGAAAAACAATTCCAGGAAATAGAGGAACTTAAGGCAAAGGCTCAGATGTCTCATGCACAACCGGATGACCTAATTGATTTCTACCATTTAAAGAGCAGGAAGGTATAGGATGACAGTTTCTTATGGAGTTTGTGAGACTCAGATGTTTTCTCAATGCTTTTATGATCAGTTTAGGCATTTTGTTCCGCTATACGTATAGAACTGGTGATCGCCTCTATAGCATTACTGAATAGGTTCCTCGTAGTATAACTACATCTTTTGGCTGAACTACAAATCTGGATCGGGTGCATGAATGTGATATTTTTTTCTTCTGCTAGTGTTATTGTCATTAATGTGCTCTGTTGATTGATTAACCATGGATATGTTCTGATTTTGTGGAAGTCGATCTGAATCTTAGCACAAGTATAAAAGGTTATTTTGAACAAGTCCCCAAACTTGTGATGCAATACTGTTTCCCAGCGCTTCTTTTCTTTTATCTGTTCCTTTTCAAATCTTTTTTTCCTAATAAGACAATGTGTAATGATTTGCTCTGAATTTAATCGAACATAGGTTGATTATAAGTAATAGATGTCTTCATCTTTTGTTGATAGAAATATGCTTTGCTGTTTTTGCTGCTACTTTTATTTTTGTCAACATATTGGTGTTTCTTCTGTTATGATAGTAAGGACTATTATAAAGATATACTTACATATTTTCTGACGGCATTTAACTTCCAGGGTATGAGCCAACTGGAGCTAGAAGATGAGGTCCAAGATGATCTAAAGCGTGCAACTGGAGAGTTTGTAAATGATGGGGATGATGCGAATAAGCTTAACCGCATTCTCCAGCTCACTGGGTTTAGTGATCCAGTGTATGCTGAAGCTTATGTCACCGTTCATCATTATGATATCACGCTTGATGTCACTGTTATCAACCGAACTAAGGAGACCCTACAGAATTTGTGCCTGGAGTTGGCAACTATGGGGGATCTTAAACTTGTTGAGCGTCCGCAAAATTATACACTAGCTCCTGAATCAAGCAAACAAATAAAGGCCAACATCAAGGTTTCTTCGACTGAGACTGGAGTCATATTTGGAAACATTGTTTATGAGACCTCAAATGTACATGAGCGAACAGTGGTGGTCCTAAATGACATTCACATAGATATCATGGACTACATCTCTCCTGCAGTTTGCGGAGATGCAACTTTTAGGACTATGTGGGCTGAGTTTGAATGGGAAAACAAGGTAATGTGGAACTCATTTCTTCAGTTACAAAATATTAGTATAAAGATCTTGTATATTCAAAAGGTAGCAACTCACTAGTGATTGAGCTGAATTGATGTCTCAACTAGTATCTGGTGAAGCCATGATTTATTTGTATCTCTCTAAGTTAATCGATTCAACCTGAATCGGTTGTGTTGGATTTATATGCGTTTGAATATCTATATTTACATGTACATCCATGTGTGGAGTATCAACAAACACACACACACACACACACAAGCGCACGCAGTGTTTAACTGTTTGCTGGGTAGTTGTTACTATTTCCATAAGTTATGTGTATTTTGTCCACGGATTTTGTAGTCACTACACTAGAATTTAACATATTGTCTATATACTAAAATGTTTCCGAAGGTTTGCAGCAAATTGAACATCCTTGATACTTACCAAAAAAAATGGAAGCATCCTTGATGAGTTTATTAATCAAACCCACCCTTCTCCCGCTTTTTGGTAATTTGATCTTGAATCTCTTACAACCTTTGAGACCCGAGTTTCACTGCAAGATTGGAAGGTATTAATCTGCCATCTAAGGTGTATGAACATTAGGCCTTCAATAAATTATTCAAACACATTCAGTTGTTGGATCAAGAATGAAAGTATACCAAAAAGAAGCTTAGTGAAAAGTCAGAATGGCGTGCATCTTAAATTGAGAATAAGGATTATGAGCTCGAGTCGGAAAATGTTGGTTAAGTTTCTTCCTTACATCAGAGCAACATATGCACTTTCATAAAGCTGGAATTGCTTTTAACTTTCTCCCTTCATCTTTTCCTCCTTGCTTCAATTTTTTTCACAAAGCTCTTCTTCTTTTAGTTCAATGTTTGTGGGCTTCCCCTTGTTGAGCAATCATTGGTTTTCTTAGTAAGGCTTGGGCTATGACTTTGAGTCAATGTTCATGTGAATATGTTATGCTGCAGGTCGCTGTCAACACTGTAATTCAAGATGAGAAGGAATTCCTTCACCATATTGTCAAGTCAACCAACATGAAGTGCCTCACTGCACCGTAAGTCATTTCTACCTTGTTGGCTGGCTAAAAAGCTTCTGAATTAGATTCTCACTATCAGTGAATTTGAGTCTGTTATGTACAAGATTAACAAATCTCAAACACCACACGTAGGTTTGAGTGTGAATATTTCCTTTAACAAAAGCTGGGAAGAGAAATTAGTTGACTGGATTGCTTGTAGTGGAGTGACTTAGTCACATTACAACTATCTTTGCCACCACATTGTTGAAGTGGTAAGAGTTCTTATAGAAAGAAGAATGACAATATTTGCCTGGACTTCTTTAGTGGAAAGGTGCCTACGCTTGATTCCGAAGATGAAGTTTTGGGCATCATAGTTGGGTTACGATTGGATTGCAGCTCATTATATTGTTAGTGGTTTGTTGTGAATAGAGCTGAAATGGTGGAAAGGGGATGAGTAGGCTAGGTTGGGTGATTTAGGTTGAGAGAGACATCCCCAATCTTTTATTCGATGTTTTGCTTGTTCTTTTTTTGGGGGGCAGTGAGTCAGGGTGGAAAAAATGGGAGTATGAACTTCTGTAGGTAATGCTATTTGCTCTTTGGATGAATTTTAAATTTGCTTTAATGAGTTCTTTGGAGAATGTGGTCATGAGTGCAACATCCAGTAGGTATATTTAAGTGAAGGAATGAAAAATAAACGGCCAAACTGTATACAAGTTGACTTGAAACACATTACACAACTGTGAAATAATAAGAAATACTTTCAGGGATAAGGTTACTGCAACCTCTTAGTCATTTAACCACGCCTTTTTCACTTTTTTGCCCAGCACACATGACAAGTAGGATCAAATATATAGATCGAATTTATTAAACTATTACCATACATATGGTAGGCTTACGTTTGGGTTTGCCGAGACCTGCAAAGCAGCTCAACTACTCCAGCTGCCACAAAACTATTTCATGCAAAAGCTGTACTCGTTTCTAATTCTTGAGACCATGCTTCTCCATTGGTCGGGAAAAACTGGCTTGGGGTTCAACCTACTGACGTTGGAGGCCTGCAATATCATTTCTCAAAGAAAAATAAAAAGATACTGTGTGATGCAAAGCCAAAAGCAAGAATGGAGGCATAAAATACTTCCCCTGGAAGAGGTCTCCAAATCGCTGATTGAGAAATGTCCAGTGACAATTTTCCAAAAGAGCTCATTTTTCTCTTCGCAGCAGTCTCACATACTATCCATCTATGTTCCCTTGGTTACCTTGGTTGGTTGACTTTCAGGTCAGCGCTAGATGGTGCGTGTGGTTTCCTGGCAGCCAACTTGTACGCGAAGAGTGTATTCGGGGAGGATGCTCTGGTGAATTTGAGCATAGAGAAACAGACAGATGGTAAGCTCAGTGGCTTCATCAGAATAAGGAGCAAGACCCAAGGGATTGCTCTCAGTTTGGGGGATAAGATCACTTTAAAGCAGAAGGGTGGAAGTTAATTGTCAACATTAGCTTTGCTGTTCCGCGACGATACTGGTATTGCATTTAGTCTTCTAAGAATGCAAAATTTTGTCCATTTTCTCTCGTAACATTAAACAAAACGCTGATTTGATACTTCTAACTGTGGTTCGTGTAGGTTTTGTTCCCAAGGTAGAGTGAAATTACGCATGGCCGTTTGTTTTCTTCGCATCATTTTGATTCATTTTGGAGCTATGTCAATATTCTAAGAGGTTGCTGCAACAATTTTTGTATTCCTTTGACTCTCATTTTTTTGACTTGTATCTAGAAAAGATTTTTCCTACAAATAATCTGATTCCATAAAATCCAATTGTAGCTACTTCGTAGCTTTAAGGTTTATCCATCGATGTTGTAAAACTTTTACATAAGTTTGTTACTATATACACGAGCTTCTACTTGGCTACTCTTCTGTTACTATGTCAGTTCCTTGGGTGTTGATAACTGGTAGTAATTTTAAACCACGTCCATATTCTGCAAAGACACGTGATCAAGCATTGGAAACACTGGACGATTAGCCAGACAGGTACCTCCCAAGGCCCGGCTTTGATCTTTTGCATAGATTACCATCAGTCTTTGAAGGTTTTGTGAGATAACGGGATTAAGATTTTTCTAATTTGTTGTCGGATTATATGGTCCAATTTGAAGAGAGAATGCGCAACATGCATCGAATACTCTAGGGTTCATATTGCTTGATGATTAATATAGACAACATTAAATATTAAGAGGGTCGTCACAGTGTCTTTATCTCTTCGAATAGGACTATTCAATTCAATGATATAATTTGGGCAGTAAATTGGAGAGAATCTTGATTTGAGATAACATGTGCTTTGTCTCTATATTTTTTTCTGTAAAGATCTGCTACTTTCCATTATTTTTGGGAACGAAAATACGAATTAGCTAAATCCTTTTCACCCTCCAGCCACGGCCCTTCATGCTTGTAGCTTCAGTAAAGGATGGTAGTGAAAAAGAACCAATATATTTTGCTTGATGAGAAGGTTTTTGAATATCTGTAGCTTTTTATTGAATAACTGCTATAAAGAGTTCTGTAGACTTGGGGAGGAAATTTGTCTAACAAGTTTCAAAGACCAACTGCTGTTTTATCCTGAAAATGAGATAACTAAAGACCATCAACAAGAAGCTTTTACTCCCTTCCATTGCATATTACATAAAATGAATGACTGAATAGATCTGAGAAATCTGCACTAACAGCTCTAAACTCGAAAAACCTCATTGGGTCTAAAGCAGAAGCCCCCATAATTTGCACGAATGCGGAAATCGCATCATTCTCTCAGAGAAACGTATTTTTGAAGGGAAGCCTCTGCATTGAGCTTCCCCCATTTATCAGAGAAATCCAAGAGAATGAAATGCATTTAAATTAGCTTTTAAGAAGCAAGGGAGGAGTCATTGTTGAGTTGAGCAAAAACTGTGAATCAAGGTGACCCCCATCCGAATATCGTCCAAAGGATTTACAACTTTGTACACTGGCTATTAAATCATCTGGGCCACATCGGCAGAACCTCAAATTGGCCTTCCTGCCGCGTGTTCCCATAATCGTTCAGCCGATTCACTGACCCAAAAAGAGTAAGAAAATCGGCTTCTCATTGATATCAAAAAGATTCAACAAAACAAGTTCAATAACGCATCTTTTTCTAGCTCCAATATCTTGTTCTTTAGGTTTTGGAGCCATCGTCGCAGTATAGTATAGCTGTGTTCGGGGTATGGGCGTATAGGAATTCACTACTTCTCGTCCGATTCCGAACTCTGTTGCATAGAGTAGCAATTTTGTTATTGGTAGATTTCTCTACATCCATTCCGTATTTTGATTTCCAAACATTTTCCACTCCTTTATAAAACTCCCAATTCAAGAACTCTGACCTTAGAGCAATCTCCACCAGTAATACCACAACCAAAAGAGTGCCACTTCTCTTTTGCAGATCCAAAAAATTGTAAACCAGCGTACTCCTTCATATCTGACGTTCACGAGGAGCAGATCCTGGAAGCAGTCGATAAATTCTTAGATGTTGCATAATAGAATTTCCTCAATGAGTAAGAAGCTAACAGGTGAAATGGTTGAGAAAGCTTTGGACAGTGCATATAAAAACCTGCTTAATTCGTTTGAACTGGTGGCAAGTTATGGCACTACATAGGAGTAGTGACATAACTGAGTAGGTCCGGTACGGTTCTAAGTATTTAAACTCAAGAACGATGAGAAAAGTTTAACCAGATATGTTCAAATGAGTATAGCACATAACAATCAGGGTATAGCACATAACAATCAGGGATATTGCTACGCTAATCTTCTACATTTTCTGTAGATGCACCAAATGGTTACATAGTCTATTTGCTAATATGAACGATGTTGAATAGGCATTGTGATATGTATCATTGGTTTATGCCCACTGTATGCAGGTGGGAGATGTGAGAAATAGAAGTGTCCAGATAATGTAATAATACGTGATAAGGGTTTAGTCCAGATGAGATTAATAGTACGTTTGGCTTTAAAATTTTAGTAAAAATTTTTATTTGGTGTTAAAAAAGAGGTGGTATTGGAATTGGTGAATGTGTGATAAAAATAAAAGTGTTCACACGAGCTACTCTTCACGTATTTTTTTTTTTTAATTCAAAACACCCGGCCTTTCATACATAATGCAATAACACATGATAAGGATTTAGTCCAGATAAGATTAATAGCGCATTTAGCTTTAAAATTTTAGTAAAATTTTTATGTTGGTGTTAAAAAGAGGTAGTATTAGAATTGTGAATGTGTGAGTAAAAATAAAAGTAAAAGTAAAATTTTGAAGTGTTTTTGGTTAAAGTAAAATTTTAGCTAAAATTTTGAAAACAAACAGGCTGTAAGATAACGCTCAAAAGCACGGGAGTAGCCTCTTGAGATAAACTCAGCAGAGGCCCACAAGTTAACTGGTGCGCTGTCATATTCGCACTTTTTTGGACATGAATTGCCTTCCATTTTTGCATCTGTTGGAAGAGCTTGTGAATCTCGGTTACAGTCGGCTGTATCTTCCATTCCTTCTGTTAAGGGAACTTTTGAATTGCTTTTACGACCGACTTTGAATCTCCCTCAACAATGATGTTCTTGTAATCCTTGCTAAGAGCCACTTCTATACTCCTCTACTCTTCACTTGCCCATATACCAAACGGTTGATCGTTATACATGTTACGTGCGTAACTACTATTTTGTTAATCCCATTATTATATATGGTTCTTCAAAGTTGTTAGAAGCGTGTGGTTATCTCGTTTGCTTCATATATAATATTTGTGGTTTAACAAAAAAAAAAAAAAAACTACGGTTGATCGTTACACATGTTACCAAGTGCTATTTTCCGTATTTAATAATCTCTATTTACTATTATGTTCCTTAACAAAATAATTATAAATAAAAAATTATTAAAATTTAGTAAAAAAGTATAGAAATAAAAATTTAATTGATTTTTTTTTTTAAATATATTGAAATTTATGTGAAAAGTTTTTAAAATTTGTGTGAAAAAGTATTAAAATCTCGGTTAAGTTTTTGAGATGTTTGAATATTAGATATTTGTTGTGAATTTTATTTTTATATATTGACGTGTGAATCCACACCGAACATCTATATAGTATATAATGTGCCACGACCAAGCCCACTGCGGAAGAAAAAGACGCGGCACAAACTCCACCACCTGGACCATTGTCTTTTAACGCATAAACATACTCTTATCAGTTATCACCACAACCACCGCTAACTTCCGCCCCTCTCTCAAACGACTCTCCCTGAGTCTCATAGGAATTGGACCTGGAGTAGGCGTTTGTTGAAGGTAAATGAAACTCACAGAAATCTTCGTTGCTATTCTTCGTTAACTGAAGGGTTGGTAGAGTCCTGCTTCTTTTGGTCTTGTGTGATACCCAGGGGCCAGAGGGATTCCTTATCTGATTTCTTGCTTCCATAAGCCCAATTAGCTTTAATTTTGAGCTTGGCGAAACAACGGTACTACTTTTTCAAAACTCCGCCCAAATACTTGTGGAAGATGGATAAATTCCAATTTTTTTGCGAGATTTTGTTTGGTGAGATATGCTACGTGAGCATTTCAATGCCCTCTGCATGCTTTTGGTGACAGAAGTTCCGCGTTGATCTTGAGCTGTTTTTAGCTAGGTTGACAAGAGCCTTCTGAAATTTCGTAACAATAGCGCCGGACATACATAACAATGATAATGGGTTTCCTTCCTCGGTATAATAGACAAATTGAATTCAGTATTTGCGTAAATTTCAATACCATTTTTTGGTTATTTTGCAGGGTTCCACGCTATTGAACTCGGAAACTATTGTTGTTAAATTTTGCGCAAGAAACTAATTTTGAGTTTGGATTTGGTGAAATGACTATTTGTGGGTGTGTTTCGGCTGCCAGCTTGAGCTGGCAAACTATTGTTTCCGAAAATCAAAATTGGAAATCTGCTCCAAGATGTGGGTTTCACAAAAGTTCAGAGAAAACAAATGCATTAGCGTTTGGATGTGGTGAATTCATGGGTTATAGTTTGAGAAGTCAATATATCCCTACTATGGGATTAAGGCCAAGCAAGGGTATCTCCCCTTTGCAGGTTTGTTTTCTGCAGGGAAAATTTACGATTCGTAACAATTCTCATAAGGTTGCCTAGAGAAAATACGTTATTTGTTTATAATGCAGGTAGTGTGCATGGACTTTCCAAGACCAGAGCTTGAGAATACTGCTAATTTCGTAGAAGCGACATACTTGTCTTCCTCCTTTTGCACTGCTCCTCGTCCAACCAAACCACTAACGGTGGTAATTGCTGGTGCAGGTCTGGAAAATTTGTTTTGCCTTTGTCTTTATATGTTCTCTCTTGACTTTTAAAGTATCAAACGTGGATCTCTTCAATTGAATTACTCTTTGTACTTTATATAGCTGAACTTTTGAACTTTTGCTTTCCTTGGTGTAGGCTTTTTCAAGTGCTTTTGTCGTTCTATTGTTCAACCATAATTACATCTTTGAATCTTCTCAATAACAGATGGATTTATGCTGCCTTAGGGACAGGAGGGCGCCCCCCCTGCCCCCTGGGGGGGAGTCAGTCTTGTCTGGTTGTTCTCATTTTGAACTGATGCACTCTTGACTCTTTGGTGATAACTTTAGTAGCTGTAATTCCTGGTTCAATTTGAGTTCTAATAGTAGTGACATAACATTAAGTTTATATGTTGCTTCTGGATCGTATTCTATCGGCATTTTGAATTTCATGTATGCAGTGTTATTTGTATTTTTATTTCCCAGAGTAGCCACAGGAATAGCTCAAAGAATCATTATCTGAAGTTGGATTTCAATTGTTTGAGCATTTAGCATCGACGTCTGTGGTGTAAAGATGTGGAATATTTTAAAGAATAGCTATGAGACGTAGAAGTGCCTTTTAGGTCGACATAAATATGAGTTTTGTATTCCTTATTGCTGTTTATTGGCTACCATGTCAACCTTACTGACAAATGCTGAGTCTTGTTTAAAATTGCTATACAAGTTTTCTTTCTTTTGACATCTTTTATATCATTTTTTTACATTTTAATGTGGTTGACAAGTTTCCCAAAATATTGTGAGGGTGCTTTTAGGAGGTTGAATAATACTACCTTATTTTTTACCTATATTTTTGCAATATAGACTTATAGTTATACAAATTAGTGCAGGTTTGGCTGGTTTATCAACTGCAAAGTATTTGGCAGATGCTGGTCACAAACCTGTGTTATTGGAGGCAAGAGATGTTCTAGGTGGAAAGGTTTTCATGCTGCTCTCTTCTTGTCCTGCTTTTCAATTTGTTGACAGCAAAGTGGTGCTTCTTGTGTTGTCCATTTTTGCCTTGCTTGCTACTTCTTCTTAAAAACTAGGAAATAATATGGATATGATGTTTGGCAAAGTTATATCGCAAACCAGTTTTCAATGTCTTTGGTTGTCTTAAAACACCTTGAAAACAAACTTTCTGTAGATGTTCAAGACAGGCAAATAACCAAAAACAAAAGAGGGGAAAGGGGGGGGGGGGGGGGGGGGATTGTGGGGATCCGTCCTTGTGAACCACTTACAACTCCGGGAGAGGTGGAGGGGTTGAATCCATCCTCCATCCTTGTTTACCACCATCCCCCACATCCAGGATCTAACTCCTATTTCTTCTCATGGAATAGGGAGAGGCAGAGGGGGACTTCAACCCCCTAGCCCCGCACGAAACATACAGAGAGTGGAATGTGCGGCAGTATCCACCATAGTCATTCTCTTGTTGTGTGGTGGTGGTCCACTGTATTTTTGTGTGGCTTTTATTGATTTTTCTCTCATGGTTGCTGTTAATCAGAAATCGAAAATAATTTTCAGCGTTCCTTTGAAGTCACACAAGCCTATAATTAATTTATTTTTAGTACGAACAATATTGGTTTTAAGGGGTAGGCCTAAGAAACCGGTTTTGGAAACAATTAACCAAACATGCATATATCCTCCTCAAAAGTTGGAAACAAGTGAAAACAATAATGAAAACATTTTTATTTGATTGATAATCATATAAAGCTGAAGATATTTTAGCCATTTGCATCAAGCTCAAACTTCCTTCTTGCATGCGTGCTCCTCCAGAAGCACACACTAAAATAAGGGGTAAAAATTGATTGGTAGCATATTTGATCAAATGGGTGGTTTTCTGATTTTCTTGCCAACCAAAACTCAAAATTTTGATAGCCTCATATGTTTGATTTTCATTTGGAGATGGAATTGAAGGTTTACAAGTTGTACTTGATACTAGGGCCAACATGCTCGTATGGAGCTTTCAGGATCATATATGCAAGTTTTGCAAGATTCACGTATATTGGTGGCAAAAAGCTTGAGGAGAAAAAAACCAGTATAGAATAAAAACTTCTGTGAACTTTTGTAGGTAAATTGATTTCCAGGAACGAAACACTGTTGTCTAGCAAATATTTGGTTTTGGGGAAGTGCTGTTGTCTGAGGCAAATATAGCTCTATATTAGATTCATCAAGATGATATGTTGTCTCTTCAAGTTTTGCTTTGATCTTCAAGACAGCTGTCTGGCTAGTCTTCCTTTACTGTGGCAATTTATGGAAAGTCCAGAAATAGCTTCTTCAGAAAATGAATCTTGAATGAGAATGCTGAAATGAATGGTTGCTAGTGCTAGAAAAGATAGCACGTGAGAGGTTGATGGAAGTGCCAAACTGGCAAAAGATGAAGAAGAAATGAATTAAGATTGTTTGTAAAATCAATTGAAGGCCATTGGTTGGAATGGATGATTTGAATAAGTACAAGTTGCCAATGAATGGGTGTTAGAATGAATGCAAACCACTCGGCAGGACGCACATAGTGGCATTTTGAGAATTCAGTAGTATCACCTAGATAGCTGAGAAATCAATCTGTAAATCTTCCTTGTTCCTATCTTTGATCAGCAGATCCAGTCTGCAACTCTGGGTCAGTATTCATTTTGGTGGAGAAGATCACTGCCTTGTGGCTTCTGACCATTGGTCACATGGGTTTCTCAGATATCAGGAAGTTAAGATCAATATTGGGCTTGCAGATACGATGTACTATCATTGTGCTAAAACATAGTCTTCCATATCTACTTAGAGTGCAGGGGCTTTTGATTTACATATACTCTTATTTGTGCTGGAAATTTTGAGGAGAGGGGACACTTGTTCTGCTCAATTATTTATGGGTTATTCTTTTCTGGGTGTAGAGCTTTACACCAAATCTTGGCATCATACATTTAGGTTGGCATTCAACTATCAATTAAGGAAAGGCAATATGATGTAACCTATTCTTTCCTTTTCTTCCTCCTCCCTTCCCTGCTCATCTCTCTTGCTCATTCTCATTGTAAACTCATTATTGGGTTTTAAGAAGTTTTACCTGAAATCCTCATATTGTTCAGTAGTGAAAATAGTAGTAATGATCAGAATATGGCAGAATGGGCCAATCTGGTTTTTCACAATAAAGTGATAGGTGAAATTGCTATTAAACGACTTAGGAACCCTACGAGCACCTTTTGATGCATATGGTTTACCAGAAATCGTGAAAAAAGAATCTGTGTAGGTTACAGCCCGTATTATTTTTTTATTATAGCAGTTAGTTTACATACATCTAGTTCGGCTCCCCGTTACCCTAACAAATTCTTTATTATTATTTTTTGTGAATTTAACTTATGTTGTTTTGTAAATTTTTATCACATAGGTACAATTACATTAGGGACGACGGCAGAGAGAGAGGTGGGGGGGGGGGGGGTGGGGCATATACTTTTTGCTTCAAATTAAAAATTTCTAATAATGTACGCAATTGCTAAAATCCTTACATTTTTTTTTGGTGGGGGGGGGGGGCATATATGTTTTGGTTCAAATTAAAAAATTCTAATAATGTACGCAATTGCTAAAATCTATAAATTTTCATTAAAAGCAAACAAATAATTTATTTATTGCTTATATGAATGTTTTGGGTGGGGGTAGCCCCCCCTAGCTTCGTCTCTTGCTACAATCAATCAATGGACAAATTCGTTAGATCATATCTTTGCATCAAAATATCTGTATTTCATTGATCTAAGTTAATGTAATCCAAAAGCAAAGCATACATAGACTTCACAGAGAAAACACCGCTCTTAGAACCCCTCCACAGCATTTTGTCCTCACTCCCACTCCTTCTTCTCCACGAATATAGTAAAGAATAAAACTCCGAAAAAACATCCATCTCCCAATCGTTAATCAACCTATCAAAAAGAACGTCCCACACAACTACTCCCGAGCCCATCTACATGCAATCAGCCACCCAAGCGTCCTTCCTACTAGCAATAGAAAATAATTGAGGAAACTCATCACACAACGGTCTATCCCCACACCATTGGTCATGCCAGAATCGAATCCGGAACCGCTCCCAACCACAAACCTAATATTGCTCTCTAAAAAAATTCCACCCTTTGCTAATGTTTTTCCACAAACTCACCCCATAAGAGCCCGTGAACTCCAAAGTGCTCCAACCACCTCCTCACACCCATACTTCTCCGTAATGACTGTCTTCCACAAGCTGTCTCTATCAGATTGGAATCACCAAAGCCATTTCCAAGCAAAGCTCTATTGAACAAGGGTAGCCTTTTTAGCCCCAATCTTCCAGCACTAATTGGGGAGCAAACTTAGCCCACCTAACAAGGTGAAACTTGTGCTCAACCCACCACTTCCCCAAAAAATCCCTTTGAAGCTTCTCCAATCTATTAGCCACCGACATAGGAAGAGGAAAAAGAGACATAAAATATGTAGGAAGGCTAGAAAGAGTGGATCGAATCAGCGTTAACCGGCCCCCTTTTGAAAGATAAATGCGCTTCCAACCCGCCAACCTTCTTTCAAATCTTTCAACAATGCATCCCAAATGCCCACACATTTAACTTAGCACCAAGAGGAAGCCCAAGGTAGGTCATCGGGATGGACGTCACCCTAAAACCCAAAATATCCGCCAACCCTTGAACATCATCCACTCTGCCAATGGGAATAACCTCAGACTTGCTAAGGTTAATCCTAAGACCAGAAACCGCCTCAAAGCACAAAAGCAAGCATCTCAGGTTCCGCACTTGATACTCCGCACCCTCACAAAAAATCAGGCGTATCATCAGCAAAGAGTAAATGCGAAATACACATCCCATTACTACCACTTCTCCCAACCTCAAAACCAATAAAGCACCTCGACCAACCACCTCATTCATCATCCTGCTGAAGGCTTCCATGACAATCACGAAAAGAAGAGGTGAAAGAGGATCTCCCTGACGCAAACCTCGAGAACTCCCAAAGAAGCCACGAGGAGAGCCATTCACCATCACAGAAAACTTAACCGTAGAGATGCAAAACTCAATCCAACGACACCACTTCTCTCGAAACCCACATCTCCTCAGGAGATACAACAAAATGTCCAATTCACATGGTCAAAAGCCTTGTGAATATCAAGTTTGCACATGACTCCCGGAACATTCGACCTCAATCGCGAATCGATGCACTCGTTAGCAATCAACACTGAATCCAGAATCTGTCCCCCTCACAAAAGCATTTTGAGAAGGGGAAATGATTTTCTCAAGAACCATCTTCAACCTATTTGCCAACACCTTGGCAAGAATCTTATACACCCCTCCACCAAACTTATAGGGCGGAAATCTTTCAGATCCACAGCACCTGCTTTCTTAGGAATAAGGACAAGGAACGAAGCGTTCACGCATTTAACAAATTTACCCCTTTGGGCAAATTCATTAAACATAGCCATAACATCTCCCTTGACCACCTCCCAACAAAATTGGAAGAAGGCTAAAGAGGATTGTGGGGGCATGTGCTGAGCATCCTTAACTATGATTGGGTTATGCCTAGGAAGGTGGTGGAGCTTTTATGTTGTTGGCAGAGGAAGTTTGAGGATCCACTTGCTTTGGCCATTTGGAAGATGATACCAGCTTGCATCTGGTGGTGTTTATGGCGGGAGAGAAATGGGAGATGTTTCGAAGACAGGGCTGTGTCGTTGGCTAGACTGGGGGGTTTTGTGTTGCACTCTCTTTTTCTGTGGGCTAATTCGGTTCTTGGCTGTCCTTTTGTGGATTTTCCGGATTTTTTGAGTTTTTAGCTTGTATGCTTAGTTTTTGTCAGTACAGTCTCTTGTACTGTCATCTTTATTTTTCTCTAATAAGATTGGCTTACTTATAAAAAAAAAAATTATTTATGAAAATCATTTTTATATTGTTTTGTTCATTTCATTCCAATATTCAACATTATTAGCTAAAATCATCATCTGAATAAGAATTTTTAGGGTATTACTTACAACATTATGGCGTGCTATTTAAATAAAAGATGATATTGTTATGTAGAATGCTATACCAAATGATGCCCATTCAAGTTGGAAATATTTTGGGACATGAATTTTAGGTGGGAAGGGAATTGAGGTATAATACCAGATGGAGAGACCTGACTAGAAGTGATTGGTGAAGAAATTTAATGTTGTTTCTGTTTCTGTTCTGCTTGTTGCAAATTCCAAGAGAAAAAGGCGGGGGGGGGGGGGGGGTGTTGAGAGTGATGTATCACATATTGCTCCAACTTAATTCTTTCATCCATGTATTTGGAGTACATTTTGCTTTACTGAAGTTTGTCCTTCTTTACTATAGGTTGCTGCATGGAAAGATGATGATGGAGATTGGTATGAGACTGGATTACATATATTCTGTAAGTTCTATTACATATCTCGTTTGCAGTTCATTATTCAATCTATTTTATTCAGTGCTTCTTGACTAGTAAGAAAACCCTCTGGTTTGAATGCTGGCTTTAGAATTACTTCTTTTGTACTTATTTGTCTCTTATTGTGATATCTATTTTCATGGTATTCGTTGTTTTTGATGTATGACATGTAGCCTTTTTGGTAAATTTTAGTCCACAGCAAATCTTATCTATATTCTGCTAAGATATTTTATTCACCTCATATATCAATACAAAATTGGGTTGTTCCTGTATTTGAATTTTTTTTATTCTTTTTCCTTTTGGGTTTTTCTGGCAAGTTGGGGCTTACCCAAATATACAGAACCTGTTTGGAGAACTTGGTATTAATGATCGGTTGCAGTGGAAGGAGCATTCTATGATATTTGCAATGCCAAATAAGCCAGGGGAGTTCAGCCGATTTGATTTTCCTGAAGTTCTTCCCGCACCATTTAATGGTAGGTATTTCATCTACCATTGTAAGAGTGAAGTTTGTTAATAGGACTATGATTTTGGTCCAAAGAAGAATATGTTGCTTGTTTATGTGACGATTGTCTCGTGTGAACTAGTCTAGAAATCAGCATTCACTCCTGTTAAACTGTATCATGCAGTAGCTTTATAAAATTAAAATTCAATTGCAGAAATTGTTAGGTGTTTTTGTTAATTATGATCATTCTTTCAGATACGTGAGGGCTGTGCCAATTTAAAAATAACTGGTATTTCATGTCATGTATCCTTTTCAGTTAAAAAATAAAGATTTCTTTTTTCATGTTTATGATAAGTGACTGGGCCCATGGAGAGGAAAGAAGCAGACTTTGAGAGGTCCTCAGATTCAATATGCTAGGATTAGAAAAGAAAGTTTTCAGTATACGTAACATCTAAGCTGTCTTTGGAGCAATTAATTCCACCATCCTTCTCTTTGTATTGAACTCTCCTCCCAATGTTCCGGATCTCAAAAACTAGGCCCTAAGATACGGACCAGTGAGTCTTTTTGGGAGTTGATGTTATAAGTGGTTACACTGAATTATTGTTCATTCTATGTCCTTTCCAATGTCCAATATAACATTGCTTATCATTCTCTAGCATCAAATATCTCATTATCGTTGATGGTTGATTGCTATTCTAATCGGTATGATACTTTTAGCAATGTGTTTATTATTCTGACAACTGCAAGAACAATTATTTTAATGAGTTTGTGTATACCGAAAGAAGTTTGTAATTTTCGTTTGCAAGGATACAAAACGAGATTTGGGCAGAAGAATGTTGGTACTCTTGTAGATGGCGTGCGTGTGTGTGTGTGTCATATTAGTAAGGTATTGTTAATTTTTGCTGTTTCGAATTTCAAGAAACATTTGTTGATTGAAGGTTTTTATAGATATAAGCCAAAGTGAATTTCATAATTTTTGTGCATATGACATGGTTACCATGACAGCGTCCTACTGGTAAAGATACCGCACATCACTTGCCTAGAGATGTTTTACCTGATTAATTAGTATGCTGGTTATATTTTTTGACGCAAAAGTATGACTGGACAGTGACCCTGCTGTCCTATCCTTGTTCGTAGTTGCTGGTCTTTTAACTCCTTTGGGATCTGTTGTGCTTCATGTATGTCTTGACTATAAGTCTGTTTTCTTTTTGTTGGTGACGTAATTTGCAGGAATATGGGCTATTCTGAAGAACAGCGAAATGTTGACTTGGCCAGAGAAAGTCAAGTTTGCCATTGGACTCTTACCAGCAATTCTTGGTGGACAGTCCTATGTTGAGGCTCAAGATGGCTTAACTGTTAAAGAGTGGATGAGAAAGCAGGTATTGTGTCTTCTCCCTCACCTACCCCTTTTATTTTCCTTTCTCCAGCTCTTTGGTTGATGCTAGACAATGGGGCTAGCCCTCCCAGTGCTCATAAATCTGCCAATAGGAAGTGAAGGCAGGATTCGATCTGCACTCTAGTTTGTTAGAGAGACCTGCCACTTGAACTGGCGGGCACCTTAATGATGGTCTTTGCATACTTATGATTATTTACTTGATATCCTGGTTACATGCAGATATCTTAAATAGGTTACACGAGTTGTTTGTCAAACCACAACTAGTTCTTTCTGATTCTAACCCTAGCCAAAAATAAGAACTAGTTAATTTTGAACTAGATTTAGTTTCTGTATAGTTTATTGAAACCATGAATTATCATACTTGAATTTGTAAATAAGAATACACTAACTCTGGAAACAAAAATGACTAGTACAGAACTAGTTACATATCTTGCAGAGTTTGACAAACACAAAAAACTTTATTGTACTTGCTGGGGGGAGCCCGGGTCTGTGTTTTGCAAACCACCTCCACAACTTTGGGTTTCCATTTGTAGAACTTGGTGAGAAAGAAAGGCCTGTTAACCAAGTGTCACCTGTGCTTTGGACTTCACTGTGGCACTTTGTTCAGGAGATCTGACATGCCCCTTGATATAGAGATTTTCAGGGACCTTAATCACTCACTCTGAGAAAGGTAATGATTATGAAGTTTGATTGGATCAGGGTTTCTCATGTCTAAAGTATTTATCTTTTTCCAAGTGCTCCTAAATGAAGTGGAGAGGGAAGATGGTTAGTGTAAGATGAGGAAGGATACCACCAATGGCTAGCCATCTATTTTTTCATTGAAATCTGTATTCTCAAAATTGAGCTTTTATGACAATACCGATGCCTGTGTGCATCTGGAGTTCTATGAACACTTTACAACCTAACAAAAGAATGCTGAGAAATCATGTTAAAATCAACCCAAATACTTTCTGCCCCATTAGTTGGTTTAATGGGATTGTGTATAATTATGATGAGGTCTGTGTACACTCCGCAGTAACTAATGCTCCTTTTTCAATATCAGGGAGTACCTGATCGTGTGACTGAGGAGGTGTTTATAGCAATGTCAAAGGCCCTAAACTTCATTAATCCTGATGAATTGTCAATGCAGTGTATACTGATCGCTTTGAATAGGTTTCTTCAGGTATTTCCATTTTTCTTGACCCAAAGTTCTAACCAAAAACTATGATTTTATAATCAGATGTAAGCTTGAGATGAATTTATTCTTTCAGGCTTCTTTTCTTGAAATATGTATGACATCAACGGAGTTTAACTACCACAAGATTATCATCAAGCTTTATTTCCAAGTTTTAGTATGTCAAAAATTACTTTCGTAAAATGACTCAATCACACCAAAAGTAATCTTGCCGTTGCTTAACTAACTGGAATTTTTGGAATCTCATCTTAGTAATTCACATCCCGATCTGTTGATTTCTTTTTCCTAATTGGGGGCAAAGTCATGAAGTTAGAATCTACTTCTCGGTCTTCTAGTAGATAAGGAAAAATCATAATATTTACACATAGAACGAATCTTGAGATGTAAGTTCGAATGCCTCTATTTAAAATTATAAATGACTGTTGTCAACCATTGTGAAAATTGAAAAATAGGTTAAATTCCATGGACTTTCTAGATGAGCTGAAATCTCATCCCAGCATCTGAGTTATATAGGTTTTCTCTTGCTTTCATCCTCATTTAGTGACTTTTTTGACAAAGCTTTTGCAATATGTGAGCTTGCTTCTCTTTGCATTATTTTATGCAAGGAGAAGATAGGTACGCAGACACTGGCACACACCCATCCTTTGCTAGATTTAACTTGTACATCAATCTCTATTGATAGAGGTACGTAATAATGTGTGCATATGTTCATGTACATGTTATTTCTTGTAATTAGCTTTGTAAAGTTGCTTTGAAGGAAAAAAAATTTAGCTCTGTAAACTTCAGTTGAACTTGTGTAAACTCATATTGAAAGTGGTTCGTTATAAAGCCCAGTTGTATGTGTGGTTGGGACTAAGAAGTTAGCAATTCTTCTCATAAGTCAACCACCAAATGTGAGATTAAACAATTGTGTTTACATACAGTTATTAAAAGATGACAAAAAAGGATATAAAACAAATTCCCAAGTTACTATACCTTTTGAAAAGAAGCAAACAATTCCTTGGGGCCATTCCCACAGCAAAGCTAGACTTACTTGACATGTGTGGTTTAGGAGGGCTGCACGGCCCGAGGTTTACCAGGGCGTTGAACCTAACTTGTTCGTAAACTAAGCCAAGTCCGTTTGAGCTAGGTGCACGTGAATGAGTGTCCGGATTTCTCTCGTTATAAAAAAAAAAAAAAGAAGAGAAAATAAAGTTGTTAAGAAAACCCGAACAATAACATTAAGGAAAAGTGAAGAAAGAGATGGAGAAGAAAAACCTAGCCGTCACTTCTATAGGAGGATAACTTTTCGTACATCAAAATGTCAGTGTCATGTATTAGCAGCATCTTTCTGGTAGCATAAATATAGTTGATTGACAATTGTGGTGTTTAAGTGCTATTAATTGACGTAATGATTCCAATAGATGTCAGTACTATTTATTAAAATTAAAGAACTATGATTTCTTACCTACGAATGATGAAAACACCTCTATAGGAGAAGCACGGGTCCAAGATGGCTTTCTTGGATGGTAATCCCCCGGAGAGACTATGTATGCCAATTGTTAATCATATTCAGTCACTTGGTGGAGAAGTAAGACTAAACTCGCGAATTCAAAATATCGAGCTAAATAATGATGGAACAGTGCAAAGTTTTTTACTGAATAATGGGAACGTGATTGAAGGAGATGCATATGTATTTGCTACTCCAGGTATGCTACTAACTCTTACATGGAATCTCATACTGTTTATCATATTGTAATTCCAGTTTCCCAATATATTGTTGACTACTTTGTTCCAACCAGTTGATATCTTGAAGCTTCTTTTGCCCGAAAACTGGAAAGCGATTCCATATTTCCAGAGATTGGAGAAATTAGTTGGAGTTCCAGTTATTAACGTCCACATATGGTTAGTGAAAGATTCTGTGGCCTGCTCAATTGAATCTCTTTTTCCCTCCCCCAGGCCCTCCCCTCTGATTCCATTTGATTTGTTTGAAGATTATTGATTCTCTCTATAAGCACAGTGAGAGACAGTCCTTCGTTGAAAATATACAATTCACAGGTTGTTATGTTCCACTGCTTTGGCCTGTAAATTCTTGACATGATAGGATGCTAAATAATTGCCAATTTTTGAAAACATGATTAGCTGATGCAATGAGATTTTCTTTTTAAGTGCAGATCTATCTTACTATATATCTCAATTTTACCACAACTAATGAAATTATTTGACTTAGACAAGTCTTGCTTTCTAAATGTTCTGATCCTTGTCAGGTTGTGCCTTGATTACTTTTCGGTTGGAGATGATCCATATGCATTTTATGTTGTAGTCAGTCATAAATCAATATGTTAGCTTAATAGTTTCACCAATTGCAGGTTTGACAGGAAACTGAAGAACACCTATGATCATCTACTTTTTAGCAGGTCCTTCTGATGCTTGTCCCATCAATTGTGGTGTCTAGTTGAGATATGGTACCTTGTTTTATGTAACTTTATCTCGCACTCTTGTGAGTCTTACCACGGAGCAGCTCAGTCTTCTGAATGGTTTTGTGCAATATTAGAAATCATTCTTTGAGGCTCAGAATATTGCCAATAAGCTCAAGCTCAGTTGGCCCCTCCCCCTAGAAGGAAAAAATGTTGAATGTGGAGTTTGTGGTTTCAAGTCCCATGATTTGTGTATGCCATTTATTTATGGATGTCCATAGCAGGGTTGCCTGATGAAGTTGATTTTTCTTCCTTGGAGAAATGTGGGGTCAGTGTTACAACTATCTAATGATAATTTTTACTATAGCCACAGAAGATCATTCTGATATTAATTTAGATGTCGTTGGAATTTTTAATGCTTGTATGTCATTGAGTCATTCAAAACTTAGGATTGCTGAGTTACAATCGACTTGCAAAATTTTGTTGGAATGAAGAAGATATTATTTACCGTTATCATAAATGTGTTGAAGTTTTCCTTTCATTCTTCTAGTATTCAAGTTTTTTCCCTTTTACCCTGGTTGCCTGAGATGGGAGAGGAGTTTTTTTTGTTCTTTGATTTCCAGTTTGATCAGTTCCCTTTTGGCCAATGGTTTCACCATTGTACTTTTCTATCTAATTTTTGGCCCTTTCTCAACTTTCTCCCATGCAGAAGTCAACTGCTCAGTGTGTATGCTGACATGTCTGTAACATGTAAGGTAAAAACTGTATTATTATTATTATTTTCAATTTCACGTCCGGCGACCAAATGCCCATGCTGTTGAAGTTGTGTCCTAATAAATTATGGGAAGCCAATTGAAAAGTTCTTGCTTCAACAGATAAGAAAAAGGAAATTGGAAATTTTAATTTTGAGGAGAAGGGGAAACAACAGACTATTTGGCATATGCTGTGAAAGTTTGTTAATTTGAGTTTCTTTCCCTGGTATACCAAAATTCTCTCAATTTTATGGTTGACTGTGTTCCATGCAGGAATATTATAACCCAAACCAATCTATGCTGGAATTAGTTTTTGCACCTGGGGAAGAATGGATTTCATGCAGCGACTCAGATATTATTGATGCTACAATGAAAGAACTTGCAAAACTCTTTCCAGATGAAATTTCGGCAGACCAAAGCAAAGCTAAGATTGTAAAGTACCATGTTGTTAAAACACCAAGGTATGCTAAATTGCCACAAACTTGGAACCTTTTAAGATCTCTTCAGTAATGAATCGACTTTTTTTTTTCTACGTGAATCGACAATTTAGAGGTGTATGAATTTAGTAGCCTTGATTATATTATTGAGATCGTGTTTCTCTATGGAAAATTTACTTGAATATTTGTTCCAGCCTAAAAGTTACTTCTTTTCCTGTCAGTACCCTAACTGGTAATTATCCCAGGTCTGTTTACAAAAATGTTCCAAATTGTGAACCTTGTCGTCCCTTGCAAAGATCTCCTGTCGAGGGCTTCTACTTAGCGGGTGACTACACAAAACAAAAGTATTTGGCTTCAATGGAAGGTGCTGTTCTGTCGGGAAAGCTTTGTGCACAGGCCATTGTACAGGTAATCTAGTAAAATGTATCTTAAAAAGGTGATATGAAATGCTTGTTTTGCTTGGACAACTGGTGACTGCAGTGTATTGTGATACTATTCTCTTAAAAAAAAAGGTTGTGCACTGCAGGACGTATAGAGTTGTACGTGAGTGTTTTAACATTTTCTTTTGTTCCATCGTTCCTCTCTGGGGCATCTAACTCCATGGACAGTTCTCTTTCAGTTGTAATCTTTTTTCTTTCTCCTGAAATTTCTTGGAAACTTGAAGGGGGATCCCATCGTAAATGTCGCCTATCCTGTAAAATGGCCTATGAAATAGCAGCAAGGAAGATCCTATTTGTTTGAGGGTCAGATTACTTAGTGATGAATTGTTGGATGGAAAAGTTGTTGTAGGATAGTGATCAGATGGATCAGAGCATGAAAACAGGGTGTGATTTGGCCCCAGGACAGTTTGCTCTAAAAAGTTTTCATCTAATCCTTTATTTTCACATTAATCAGTACAGGCCTGTTAGCAATTGGAATGATGACGAGTATTAAATAGATATGAAGCAAAAAGACATGCTCCTTCCTTCCCCCTCACCCCCCCCCCCTCGCCTGTCCTTTAATGTGGTTTTATTTTACTTCTTAGTCCTCTTGTTGAAATATACGCAGGATTATGCGTTGCTTGATGCTCGAGGGAAAACACGCCTGGCTCAAGCAAGCATTTGGTGACAAAAAGCTTTGCAAATGGAGGTAAATTTTCCCATGGTTCCTGAGGACCATTCAAAAAGGATCGAGGATTTATCAACAAAGATATCATTTCGTTATCTGAGGACCATTCCTGAGGACATATTGATAGCAGCTCTACACGGAACATTTCTGGGCACAGGAGCTGTTTATTCTTTTTACTTTTTGTGATTACAAGTGTACATAATTTGTTTTAAGAAATATATCGAGAAGAAAATCCACGTAAATAAGCGATTGTTGGAAGTTGCTTTTCAATGGAAAAGAGAAAAAAAAATTGTGGAATATAGATTAGCCTGCTAAAAGGGTACTTGAAAGATTATGGAGTTGGACTGGAAGACCAGATTGAGGAAAGGACTATGGGTCCGTTTGACACCTAAAATTTTACATTTCCTAAGATTTTAACACAATAAAAAATTACAATATAATCTCTCTCTCTCCATCAAATCATTACTTTTTACTATAAAAAAATATAAAAAATTACCTTTTTTTCACTTTTTTACTAAACCCAATACCTTAAAATTTTAACATCCCCAAAATTTTAACACTCAAACACACCCATGTATGATACAAACAACACATGTATAATATTATAACATCCCAAATCTTGACCAAACTTCAGTGGTCGGACAGTAAGGACACAGTCCACAACCCCCCCCCCCCCCCTTAAGCGACCATAAATACAACACAACATTCTTAGAGAAGCCAGACAAAAAAAAAAGAAAAAAAAGAGCAAACCACACCGCCATAGCTTAGTGATGGAAGGAAACAGTGTACCCAAAACCAAACGACAGCGAAAAAGGATGACAAGATTACAAAAAAACAAAAAAAAAAATGACAGCGAGGTGGCTCGTCACAACAAAATCGACCTTTTAATATTCTAGCCGCAGTAATAATCGTAGCTTGAAAACTACCAAACCACTACAGTACCGTTGTTATTAACCTTGCGTTCAGTTTAGCAGCGGTCTTTACCAACTGTCACCGACCTGCTGCTATGCGTCCACCTTCAACCTCGACTGCCTGGAGGCCAACCGCCAGGTGGACACTTTGGTATACCATGGCCGGCATGTGGCGAACCATGACAGCCAGTGTTCCTGTCCAGTTCTATTTGGTTTCTCCTTTGTACTTCTGCAACAACCAATAAAGTAGAGCTATCAACTGCATGCAGGGGAAATAAACTATTACTCGTTTGTGTCGAAAACAAACAGCTATTCCCTGATTTAGAAAGTAGAGTAACGAGTTTAAAACATGTGTGGTAACTGAAACCAAACACTCTGCGAAGAAAGAAAGAACAAATAAACGGCACTAACTGGAGGGCAATATCCTTGCTGTAGCTTCTAGTGGAGCCCATTCAACCCAAACCAGCAGGACAATAAAGAGGATAACAGAGGCCTTCTGAACCATCTTGCTCAGCTCAAACTCTTCGTCTCTTAGCTTACTAAAAGTGCTAGCTGGAGATACAGTCTGCACTGGCACGCGAATGACATAATTTATAGGACACATCATACATATTGGTGAAAGGATCCGTCTCTTAGATGGTTAATTCTGTGTTTCTGCTTGGAAAATACGTCAGTGGAAGACTCCACTTTTGGAGTATTCTTCTGTCACTGCACATCGCCGGTCCGCCAATATTGAAGAAAAGGGAATACATTAAAAGTAAGTATTGAATTGACTCGACTACGTCGAAAGTTTCCACTGAATGTGCATGGAAATTAAAGGCAGAGGTTAGGCGTGGATTCTGCGAGTCTGCGGTCTGTTTACGAAAATATCTCAAATATCTTTGCTTTTCCTACCCTCACAAAGACCTCACGTGAGGGTGTGTGCTCGAAACAAGTATAAATGAAATTGTTAAATATAACTCTTGATAATACACTTTTTACAGTGATTTATTATTGTTTTTACGTTTCAATCAATTTAACGAGGATAAAATTGTAATTTTAGATATTAAGAAATTAATTTTAGACCCTTAGAAGGTGTAAATTGAATTTATGATCCCTAGTTTAAATTTCAAATAAATAGTGACTTAACATGATATCCACAAGTCCAAGGGTTTACCTACTCCACATTTAAACTCTTCTTAATTAAAAATTTAAATATTTTATGTGTTAGCCTAGCTACCAATTTAAACAAAATCATTTTGTCACGGGTAAGCATTACAAATTAAATGATTAAATTCACTTCTTCCAATTAAACTTTAATCTTTAAGATAAGTGGCAATTAATGCTACTAATTAACTAGCTTGTGCGTGCCAAGACAAATAAAAGTATTTGGCTTCATTAGTAGTAGGTTTTGTCCTCGGAGGAAAGCTTTTTCGTAGATACATGGCTCGCTAGGCCTGTATTAGAGAAGACTTGCATCTTTACTTCTGGAGTCTCCTGTCACTAGTTACTCGCAGACATTTCAAGACGAACAAAAAAGGTACCAAAAGAAAAATAAAAGTTACTTATATAAGGGACTACTTAACTACTTCGAAAGTGACCGATCTCCATGTAAAAGGCCGGCAGACGATTTCGCAGTACGCACTTCCGACGGCTGATCATGCTAAAGTCATATATTCATTTTTTACTTCAAATTTGATCAAAGTGCGTCTCACGATTTTCTATGTATATAATATTATTTAACCATTGCAATTTTTTTTCAAAGATTTTCTTAATACGTTTATAAATTTATGCTACAACTTAATTTAATACGTACTACTTAGTCCTCATGTTGGGGGACGCAAAAAGTTTTGCAGATGGATAACTGCCCTTACGAACTCTGGGAACTAAGAAGTGCAGCTGAAAACAACTCATTATATTACGGAACGAAGATTCCAGCTCTCTTAGCTCTAGTGCGCCTAAGACATCGCCGGACAGTGCGACAGCTAGCATAACCAATTTCTGTTATAGAATTGGTGACGTGTAAAGTGTATCGTGGTCGTGGTCGCGGTCTTTTTTACCCTTCGTTATTCTTTTTGCTTTTCGATATGTATTACACTGTACAGATTCATTGTTCCGTTAAGAAAAGAAAATACAGAGATTCCTTCAGCAATTTTGCTCTACTGTTCTTCCTCCCTCATTCATCTCTAATTCTTCCTAATTCTTCCTTTCATTCTATAACTCTTTTCCCTCGTATTGAAATTTCTGAAATGCCTCTAGATGCTAAGAAACGTTTTACTCGAGGTTGTTGTTTGTCGATTGAAATAAAATGGAGGGAAATTTGCTTTCTAGTCACTAGGTTTTTGCCCTTTTTCATTTTTGTCTAGAAACTTAATGGGTCTAATTTTTAGTCCATAATCTTTCAACACTTGAAAAAATTAGTTCATCCGATACCTTCCATTAGAGCAAATTTATTCTTCATATTATCCACCCGACTGATAATTGTCTGGAACTGTATCGGAACAGTATGGACAGACTGAGACACCTGTTCTCTCACAGAGAACAATTCCATCCGCATAATATTCAACTCCTCCGTCAGAGCCTTATCCATTAGAGCATATTTGTTCTCCAACAGTCAAGCAGCATTAGAGCTCCATGCACAACGAATGCATTGGCTCCACTATCGCCTGAATACTCTCCCTCAGCTCCACTAAAAAAGCGTTCGCCCAAGCTGGTTGCTCTGTTTGTCCCCCGACATTGGTGATACTTCTCTGGAGCGATCCATGGTCAACCTAGCAAAAACCGTCCGAACATTAGCACAAACCATTCGTTCAAACGATGACGTTTACATTTAGAAGGTGTCCGAACGTGCACATCGGACGATATAAACACATTCAGACGACTATAACAATCGTCTCAATGGTATTCGATGAACACAAACCAAAAAGTGTAGATGAACACAAAGAACCCAATAAAATTCAAAAGTATTAAATTGAAATGTATGAAATTGAAAACCAAACTCATGAAGAAGGTTCTTACCTGAAGTTGTTTGAGAGATCTCGAAATAAATCTCGAACGATAGTGAAAACGTTTAAGAGAAAATTTGAGTGGAGAGAATGAAATGTGATTTTGACAAAGTCTGGCCATTTTAATGTTATAAGAAGGCGTGCGAACGTATTCATAGGCATTCAGACGCATCTCAATTTTTACATTCACACGTGGCCCAATCAAAATCAACGTCATTAAATATGCCGATTCAAAAATCTTCTACAACTTAAAGCGTCCGGACGGTATATGTGGGTCCGGACGGTTTCACATCACGCCTAAAGTTTTGCAACGTGGAACCACACAATTCGCTGAAGAAGCATTCATACCTATGCGGACATGTTTTAGCATCCGGACGGTTTTATTTTTTTTGCGTTGGAAAGCTCATGTTTACGTCGGACATGATTGAGTGTTCATGACGATTTTTAATTTGTCACTATATGCTGATGATTATTATTTGTTAGGTAATGTCGGTGCGGACGTTGTAAAAATGCGTCCAGACGGTATTGTAAAATTGTGACAATTCTAATCGTCACTCAGTTACGTGATTTGGAATTTGTCACCCAGCAAAGAGTCTGAACGGTTTGATTATTGGTCCAAACGGTTTTAAGTATTTGTGACTATTTTTATCGTCACTCATTCGCGACGAGGTGTATGTTGTCACACCAGAAATGTGTCCGAACGGTTTTAGGACCTGTCCAAACAGTTTTGGTGTTCCTGGATGATTTTGGGTGACGAAATTAATGTTTTGTCATGGAAAGACCACTTTAGGTGACAAAATTTGGTTTGACACCCAAAATTTTGTCACCTAAAGCTAAGTTTCTTGTCGACTATTTGGCATATGCTATGAAAGTTTGTTAATTTCAGTTTCTTTCCCTGGTATACCAAATTCTCTCAATTTTATGGTTGACTGTTCCATGCTGGAATATTATAACCCAAACCAATCTATGCTGGAATTGGTTTTTGCACCTGCGGAAGAATGGATTTCATGTGTCGACTCAGATATTATTGATGATACAATGAAAGAACTTGCAAAACTCTTTCCAGATGAAATTTCGGCAGACCAAAGCAAAGCTAAGATTGTAGAGTACTGAGTTGTTAATGAAAGTTTGTCTACGGAATAATTCTTACAGATTTTCTTCGATCTTCGATCTTCAAGGAAATCTTGTCTCTGAATTGTTTTCGAATTCTTCAGATCTTGTTTAGCTCACCACCTAAAAATTTGTTAGATCTCATAACCTTAGCAGCCCAATTGTTCTGCCTCCTTCCTTTCCAAGCCTCACAACCGTCATAGGATTTCTTAAAGTCCTAATGGCCAACTGTTTTGATAAAGCTATCTTATAGTCTTTTTTTGAACCCTAGTTGTGATATGCGTGAGATCGTTAGGGATCTCAGATCTCGGCCATAGGATCACATGGAAAACTCTTTTCCATTAATTCCCTTATATTCTTATATTTCGAATTTTAGGCTTCTACTAATTGTGATCATGTCCATTAACATATCACAATTGACCCCCGAGAAATGAGATTGATTTGTGAAATCCATTTTGCTAACAATATTAACTTATTTATCCTTCCACCATATTATATTCCACATGAGCTAATAGGATCAGAATAATATCATCGATTAAATCCCTAGCTCATATAATTCTTAATTCCAATCTGTAATTTGTTGAACTCCCAAATTTTTTCCAAAATAATTTATTAATTACACTGGCCAATGATTTTCTAAAGTTCAACCCCATACAGATTTAATGAATATACTATCTCGTTAAGAGACTGGTGGATTCCTTATTGAGCATTTATACAAAACTATTTATTATATACAAGACCCAACTTTGTCTGGAATATTTGACCTATAAAGATCATCACCAAATGACTCGGTCAAAGCACAAATATAACAAACAATTCCATATAAACCTCTCAGGTCTAAGGATACTATAAGTCAATTGTGCTGAATATCATTCTCATTATCAGTGATCACTTTTTGAAGATATTCATATTTGATCCCGTTCAATGCATGTACTCTTACAGTGCATCTACTTGTTTGCTTAAGGTCACTACCTCAATGACAAAGTCCATCATCCTATTTAATAGAGGCACAACGAGTGTAGACCTATTTACATAAACATGTAACTTGGTCTAGAACAAATGTCAAGTAAACAAGGAGCCGAAAAGTCATACTCTCCGCCTTTGATTCATTAATCATTGGCATGACTTTTCTACAATGTCACTTAACAATAAAACTGTGTGACATCTTATGTCACATCATAATACCCATAAATAAATAAACATATGTGATAAAACAAAAGAAAATTATCTCATAATCATTCTTAAATAAATTGGTTTTTAGGACATATATCTTACAGTTAAAACACCATGGTATGCTAAATCGCCAAAAACTTGGAACCTTTTAAATACTCTTCAGTGAAGAATCGACATTTTTTTTTATGCGTGAATCGACAATTTAGAGGCGTATGAATTTAGTAGCCTTGATTATATTATTGAGATTGCGTTTCCCTATGGACAATTTACTTGAATATTTGTTCCAGTCTAAAAGTTACTCCGTTTCCGGTCAGTACCCTAACTGGTAATTATCCCAGGTCTGTTTACAAAAATGTTCCAAATTGTGAACCTTGTCGTCCCTTGCAAAGATCTCCTGTCGAGGCCTTCTACTTAGCGGATGACTACACAAAACAAAAGTATTTGGCTTCAATGGAAGGTGCTGTTCTGTCGGGAAAGTTTTGTGCACATGCCATTGTACAGGTAATCCAGTAAAATGTATCTTAAAAAGGTGATGTGATATGGTTGTTTTGCTTGGACAACTGGTGACTGCAGTGTATTGTGATACTATTCTCTTAAAACAAAAGTTGTGCACCGCAGGACGTATAGAGTTGTACGTGAGTGTTTTAAAACATTTTCTTTTTGGAACATCTAACTCCATGGACAGTTTCTCTTTCAGTTGTAATCTTTTTTCTTTCTCCTGAAATTTCTTGGAAACTTGAAGGAGGATCCCATCGTAAATGTCGCCTATCCTGTGAAATGGCCTATGAAATAGCAGCAGGGAAGATCCTATTTGTTTGAGGGTCAGATCACTTAGTGATGAATTGTTGGATGGAAAAGTTGTTGTAGGATAGTGATCAGATGGATCAGAGCATGACAACAGGGTGTGATTTGGCTCCAGGACAGTTTGCTCAAAAGTTTTCATCTAATACTTTCTTTTCACATTAATCAGTCACAGCCCCCGTTAGCAATTAGAATGATAACAAGTATTAAATAGATATGAAGCAAAAAGACATGCTCCTTCCTTCCCCCTCACGCCTCCTCTCCTGTCCTTTAATGTGGATTTATTTACTTCTTAGTCCTCATTTTGAAATATTCGCAGGATTATGAGTTGCTTGTTGCTCGGGGGAAAACACGCCTGGCTCAAGCAAGCATTTGGTGACAAAAAGCTTTACAAATGGAGGTAAATTTTCCCATGGTTCATGAAGACCATTAAAAAAGGATCGCTGATTTATCAACAAAGATATCATTTCGTTATCTGAGGACCATTCCTAAGGACATATTGATGGCAGCTATGACACGGAATCATTTCTGGGCACAGGAGCTTCTTTCTTCGATTTACTTTTTGTGATTATAAGTGTACATAATTTGTTCTAAGAAATATATCGAGAAGAAAATCCACGTAAATATGCGATTGTTGGAAGTTGCTTTTCAATGGAAGAAGAAAAAGAAAGAGAAAAATTTCGTGGAATATAGTTTTAGCCTGCTAAAAGGGTACTTGAAAGATTATGGAGTTGGACTGTTTGAAGACCAGATTGAGAAAATGACTATGAATGATACAAACAACACATGTATAATAGTATAACATCCCAAATCTTGACCAAACTTCAGTGGTCGGAAATTAAGGACAGAGTCCACGACCCTTAAAGCGACCATAAATATAACACAACATTCTTAAAAAGAGCAAGACAAAAAAAAGAAAAGAAAAAAAAAAAAAGAGAGCAAACCACACCGTCATACCTTAGTGATAGAGGGAAACATAGTACCCAAAACCAAATGAGGGCAAAAAAGGATAACAAGATTAAAAAAAAAAAAAAAAAAAGGACAGCGATGTGGCTCGTCACAACAAAATCGACCTTTTAGTACTTCTAGCCGCAGAAATAATCGCAGCTTGAAAACTACCAAACCACTACAGTACCGTTGTTATTAACCTTGCGTACAGTTTAGCAGCGGTCTTTACCAACTGTCACCGACCTACTGCTATGCGTCCACCTTCAACCTCGACTACCTGGAGACCCACCGCCACGTGGACAATTTGTATTATGGCCGGCATGTGGCAAAGCATGACGACCAGTGTCCCTGTCCAGTTCTAATTGTTTTCTCCTTTGTACTTCTGCAACAACCAATAAAATTAAGTAGAGCTATCAACTGCATGCAGGGGAAATAATTTTTACTCGTTTGTGTCGAAAACAAACAGCTATTCCCTGATTTAGAAAGTAGAGTAACGAGTTTAAAACATGTATAGTAACTGAAACCAAACACTCTGCGAAGAAAGAAAGAACAAATAAACGACACTAACTGGAGGGCAATATCCTTGCTGTAGCTTCTAGTGGAGCCCATTCAACCCAAACCAGAAGGACAATAAAGAGGATAACAGAGGCCTTCTGAACCATCTTGCTCAGCTCAAACTCTTCGTCTCTTAGCTTACTAAAAGTGCTAGCTGGAGATACAGTCTGCACTGGCACGCGAATGACATAATTTATAGGACACATCATATTATTGGTGAAAAGGATCATACAGTCTCTTAGATGTGTCTCTGCTTGGAAAAGACGTCAATGGAAGTCTCCAGCTTTGGAGTCTTCAGAAGACTGTCTTCTTCTTCTGTTACTCCACACCGCCAATATTGAAGAAATTAAAGGGAACAACACAAAAATTAAAAGTATTGATTTGACTGTTCACTCCCATTTATACTGTTCACTCCCATTTATTATTGTTCCCACGTTTCACTTACTAACTTTTGATTTCTGACAATTTTTTCTTTCTCAATTTAAAAATTTTCATTTATTTGAATGAAAAATAATTTTTTAACGCGTGAAATTAAAATTTATTTCTATTAATCTTTTTTTTTACGATGATCATTTTATGAGGATAAAAATCTTAGATGGTTCACAACCTCTCTCTGGCGAAGGCCTAGCCTAAATGATTCAGACGTAAAAGCAACAAGTTTAAACAAGCCTAAGATTAAAAAGCAATGGTATTTTCCATGTCCTACCACATTTAGCGCTTCAAAGCCATCAAACCAATCATGGTCCTCAAAACTGCCACATGGACTCGAGCTTCAGAAAAAGCTGAAGCTTGACTCGCATCATTAGAATAATGGCACCCTAGCCACTTTCTTGTTTGACCAAATATTTAAAGAACCAAAAAATGTTCCAAGAGGAAATGTAATTAATATCACATACCTGAAGCAAATTCTGAAAATACTTCACTAAATGAAAGAGCTGGAAGGGAATATTCACTAACTAAGCTTATTCAACACGCAAAAAACCTTAACTAAGCACCAGTGCAGTAGCGGATTAGACAATTCTTTCAGCTTGTAGAGATCCTAGGTCAATGACCTAGTACAACAAGAAAGCAAACTTCACTATGTATGTTGCTTCATATTGCGGACTGCCTTCGGCCATGCCTCCTGCTCTTCCTGTGACTGGTCCTATGTTCAGAATTAGAAGACTCGGAAGATGTGCTGTACCTCCTACGACTTCCCCTCTTCTGCTTCTTTTTCTTTCTCTGGCGCCTCTTCCTCTCCTCTCCTGAATCAGATGAAGAACGGACGGTTTGGTTATTGTGGTGCAAAGGGCTATTGTGTGAAGCTGTGTGAGTCAATGGCTGAGATTAAAAGATAGATATCTGAATGGCTGAAAAAAGGCCACATCATTTCATGAAGACTCAAATTTTGCCCGACCCGTTTTCAAAGACCCACTCGTTTCACTGTCTCCATTCTCTTTGTTTCGAATCTCTCTCTCTCTCTCATAGTAACTAGACCAGATTAATTTAAACGAAAATAAGAACAATTTAATTTTGGATCGCTTGTTCAATTCCCATATGACAACATGAGTTATGTGCCACTGGCATTAAAAAGCTATGACATTCAACAGTTATGTGCCATTGATACTTACTTGGTAAGTGATCAATGTCAAACCTCAATATCTTTCCAAGCAAGGATTTCTTGTTTTGGGAAAAATAGAAAGTGTTAGAAATAAAAATTTAGACTTAAAAAAAATTATTTATACTAAGAGAGGGAGATAATAGATAAGTGAGACAAAAAATTTAAGTAGTTCGGTCCATAAACCTACATCTACTGTGGGAAGGCCCAACTGGACAGATTTGTTTTCTCACTTATATTTTTGATGAGGTTACATTAAGACTTTTTATAAGCCTTTGATTTTAATAGCCCACATTGCTTTAGCAATGTGGGACTCTAATATTTTTAACAGAAAGGATCCCTTCCTTTTCCACCATCTCCCATCATAACGTATAGTATCCATCTGCAGGTCCAAATAGAATCTGTCCCGCATGGTTGAATGCAAATGGAAGACCCATAGTGAAAATCCTTCTCACCTCCAATGGACTGGCACTGTGTCCCTAGGAAATTGATGGGGTGTAATAAACAAATACCTTTTAGCTTACTGTCTTGGCTGAGATGAAGTAAGTGAGAAGGTTTAGGTGTCTACCGAGGAAGGTTCTGCTGTAGTCCCATTGGCAGTGAACTCTGCGATAACTTTATGATACTAGCATGGCTGACCTGCATTAGTCAAGAAACTAGCTTTGAAGGATCACAATTTACATCTGTGTTACAAGCACACCTTCCAGAACATCCTGGTGTTTTCATCTTATCACAATTGAATGAAGCAAAGAAGTGGGTGACTACAGAAACAAAAATTTTTGGCTTCAATGGAAGGTGTTGTTCTGTCGGAAAAGTTTTGTGCACACTCAAGGGCTGTGCATAACCCGACCCGACCGAATATTTTATACGGCCCTAGACAGGCCTCAAAATATTTGAGCCATCTATAGTCGGGTCGGGCCTCGATTCACTTCAGCCCGACCTGACCGAATATTTATATTTCTTAAACCCTAAGTAATAACGTGCCTTAGCCTCACTGCCTCCTTCAAGCCTCAACCCGTCGCCGTTTGCCTCCTTCTCTCAGCCGGAGGCAAAAATCTTTGTGAAGCTTGGTCGAATGATCTGTATGATTGAAAGCGGCCGGAAGACTTCGTCAAAGCTCGTTCTATTATTGCTTCTAGCTAGTACCTGTAATCAACAAGTTTTATTTTCATTCAAAGACCAAAATTGCAGACCCAATACAGACAGCCTCGATAACATAATTTTTCCGTTGGTTTTCCATTGCCCCTTCCTTTCTTCGGATAGTTTGCTACCCAAATGCATTAAACTCCAAACTGACTAAGTCTGGTGAAACAGAAAGATCATGCTGGAGAAGCAGAAGCAAACCCTTCCTTTCTTTCTAAAGTCCTAGTTTTGGGTTTCCACAGAAATCGAACCGACCCGACCCATTTGGGTTGGTTTCGGGCTGGCTCAAGCATTTGCTACAGTCAGGCGGGCGGAAGCAACCGGGTATGTGACCATGCAGACCCGACCCGCCCCATGTACAGCATAGGGCCCATTCTACAGGTAATCTAGTAAAATGTATCTTAAAAAAGTAGTATGATATGCTTATTTTGCTTGGACAACTGGTGACTGCAGTGTATTGTGATACTATTGATCTCTTAAAAAAAAAGGTTGTGCACTGCATGACGTAACTTGAGGGTTTTAACAATCGTTCCTCTCTGGGGCATGGGCATCTAACTCTATGAACAGTTTTTCTTTCAGTTGTAATCTTTTTTTTTTCTTCCTAAAATTTATCGGAAACTTGAAAGGGGATCCCGTCGTAAATGTCGCCTATCCTGTAAAATGGCTTATGTAGTAGCAGCAGGAAAGATCCTATTCGATTGAAGGTCAGATGACACAGTGATGAATTGTTGGACGCAGGAAAATTTGTTGTAGGAATAGGATAGTGATCAGATGGATCAGAGCATGGCAAAAAGTTTGCTAAAAAAGTTTTCATCTAATACTTTCTTTTCACATTAATCAGTCAGCCCCGTTAGCAATTGGAATGATAACATGTATTAAATAGATATGAAGCATAAAGACATGCTCCTTCCTTCCCCCTCACCCCCCTCTCCTGTCCTCTAAATCCTGTTTTTTTACTTCTTAGTCCTCATGTCGAAATTTAGATACGCAGGATTATGATCGGTTGCTTGTTGCTCGAGGGAAAACACGCCTCGGTCAAGGAAGCGTTTGCTGACAAAAAGCTTTGCGTATGGAGGTAAATTTTCCCATGGTTCCTGGGGACCATTCAAAGGATCGAGGATTTATCAACAAAGATATCGTTTCCGTTATGGATCAGCACCATTCCTGATGACATATTGATGGCTATGACACGGAATATATATATCATTTCTGGGCACATGAGCTTTTTTCTTCTTTTTATTTTTTGTGATTATAAGTGTACATAATTTGTTCTAAGAAATATATATCGAGAAGAAAATCCAAGTAAAGGGAAAGTGAAAAAAAATTATGTTCGGCATCTTTTCCATCCTTTAGCAGTATGGATATTAGCTGCATGCAATAACACGTCTTCGATATTCACCTCTTCTTTTGTTATATGAGTGGAATTTTTTAGGATATTTTAGAAAATTAGGCAGTAATCAGTTGTGATAACTAAGCGCTATGATTACTGATCTACAAAATAAAATCCCCTCTGATTTTGGTATCTAATGCAAATACACAAACGAACCTCCAAAATGTCCTTATCAGCAGAATGACAGATTTGTTGGAAGTTGCTTCTCCATGGAAAAGATTTTTTTGAAAAAAAAAAAACAATTTCTTGTGGAGTATAGATTTAGCCTGCTAAAAGGGTACTTGAGAGATGATGGAGTTGGACTGTTTGAAGACCAGATTGAGGAAAGGACCATATATAGGATACAAACACACATGTATAATATTATAACATATATATCAAATCTTGACCAAACTTCAGTGGTCGGAAATTAAAGACAGAGTCCACAACCCATGCTTAAGTGACCATAAATACAACACAACATACTTGGAGAGAAGCAAAAAAAAAAAAAAATTGAGCAAACCACAGCACCGTAGCTTAGTGATAGAGGTAAACATAGTACCCAAAACCAAACGACAGCAAAAAAGGATGACAAGATTACAAAAAAAAAAAAAAAGACAGCGTGGTGGCTCGTCACCACAAAATCGACCTTTTAGTACTTCTAGCCGCAGTAATAATCGTAGCTTGAAAACTACCAAACCACTACAGTACCGTTGTTATTAACTTTGCGTTCAGTTTAGCAGCGGTCTTTACCAACTGTCACTGACCTGCCAGAAGGAGTATGTGGTCTCCTTTTCTTATATCCACGGCCAGGTTTTCGAAGAGGATTCCCGTGTCTGGCAGTTCGTGGTTCATGACAATTATTAGTTTTTAATGAATAATCGTTGTATTGAATCAATGAAATTACATCAACTTATAGACACGAGTTTTCTGTAGAACTAACTAACTTAACTGTGAAGTCTAACAACTTTACTTCTAGAACTTTATGCATACATCCAGAACTATCTAGAGTCTAATAGCCCCCCTCAAGCTGGACTATGAATATTGAATAGACCAAGCTTTGTGACTAAAGAAACAAACTTATCAAAAACCAGTGGCTTAGTTAACAAGTTTGCCAATCGATGTTCTGTCTTCACATGTAAAGTATTGATCAAGTTGGTTTGCACCATGTCCCCAACTATATGACAATCGATGTTAATATGTTTTGTCCTCTCATGGAAGACCGGGTTAGCTACAATATGTAGAGCAGTTTGGCTGTCACAGAAGAGGAAAGCTGGCTTCGAATGGTCAACGAGGAAGTCCTGAAACAAGGCAAGCAACCACTTTATCTCACAACATGTCACGGCCATGGACCTATATTTGGCCTCAGCAGAAGATCTACTAACATTGGACTGCTTCTTTGATTTCTAGGATATCAGAGAGTCTCCTAAGAAAATGGTATACCCAGTGACAGATCACCTCGTGTTTGGACATGCTGCACAGTCGGAATCACAAAAGGCTTTGACCTGGAGAGTGGAAGAGCTGGACAAGAAAATGCCCTGACCTGGAGATCCCTTTAAGTATTTAAGAACACGAATGACAACATCATGGTGGGGCTGTCGAGGCTGAGATAAAAACTGACTGAGAGAATTAACAGCAAAGGCGATGTCGGGTCTTGTAATAGTGAGGTATAAAAGTGTCCCCACAAGACGACGAAAAGAGCTGGGGTCGGCAAGCCACTCACCATCTCTGCTATTAAGCCTTGAATTAGAATCCATATGAGTCTAATAGGTTTTGCAGCCAATAACCCGCTGTCCTCAAGTAGTTCCAGAATATACTTTACGTTGGCATAAAGAAATGCCCTTGATAGAAGGTGCAACTTCAAGTCCAAGAAAATATTTTGATGGACCTAAGTCTTTGAGCTTCAAAACAGAATCCAACCAAGTCTTCAATGAAATGACAGCTGATGATGAATTACTAGCAAGTATAATATCATCATACATAATGAAATCATCAACTTGATAAAAAGAGAATAATCAGATTGAATGAAGCCATAAGCAATTAAAGTGGTGGAAAACTTAGAAAACCACCGGCGGCTGGTCTGCTTTAACCCGTATAAGGATTTTCGAAGTCTGCAAACTATTTTGTCACCTGGATAAGAAAAACCGAGAGGGAGCTGCATATCTACTTCTCCGTCCAAGTCTCCATGAAGAAAAACATTGTTTATATCAAGTTGATGTAAATCCCACTTGTTGACAGCAGCTAAAGCTAAGAGACATCGCACAGTTGTGAGCTTAGCAACACTGGAAAAAGTATCAAAAAAATCAATCCCTTCCTTTTGTGTGTACCCCTTTGCCACCAGCCTAGCCTTATGTCTCTCAAGTGTACCATCAGCTTTAAATTTACACTTGTAGACCCATTTGCATCTAATTGCAATCTTATCAGGAGGTAAATCAACAAGATCCCAAGTATGATTTTGTTCAAGAGCAACAATCTCAAGTTGCATAGCTTCTCTCCTAGCCGATGACTTGACGACTTGATAATATTTAGGTTCAATATGAATGGACACAGCTAAGGTGTAGGCTTTGTGTGAGGGTGACAAATTATCATATAAAATGAAAGAAGAAAGAGGATAAAGAGAAGTAGACCCTGTATCAACACATGGAGAACCCGATTGTGATTTGCTAAGAGGCACCTGAGCCATTTGACTGAGTAAAACGCTCTCTCAAATCATTCCATACATGCCTTGCCGAGTCTACATATATGACAGATCCGGCAATTTCTTTTGAAACAGATTAGAGCAACCATGCCGTGACCATCATATCACATCTGATCCAGTTGAAGTAAGTAGGACTTTCAGGAGTTGGCTTGAGGAGACTGCCGTTAATAAATCCTACTTTGTTCTTGATTGTTAGGGCCATGATCATTGATCGACTCCATGTCGAATAGTTTGATGCACTGAGCAAGAGCTGTGACACAAGTACTGCTCCAGGATTCTCTGCCTGATGTAGATATAGAGGATTTGAAGGATTATCATCTACAGATAAGAAGGGTTTTGATGGAGATTGATTTCAGATTGGTGGTTGAAGTAGGGGAGATTCTGGTTCTGTAGTCATGAAGCTTGTTCCTGGTTAACAGAAAAACAGAATTGGGAAGAGAAGAAACGGTGCGAAGGTAAGGTGTGAAATGATGCGGAAGCTTTGAGAACTTCAGAGAAAATGCTTTGATACCATATTAGTTTGTAATGAATAATCGTTGCATTGAATCAATGAAATTACATCAACTTATATACACGAGTTCTCTGTAGAACTAACCAACTTAATTGTGAAGTCTAACAACTTTACTTCTAGAACTTTATACATACATCCATAACTATCTAGAGTCTAATAACAACTACGACCATACAGATCACAACCAGTGATCCTGTCCAGTCCTATTTGGTTTCTCCTTTGTACTTCTGCAACAACCAATAAAGTGTAGGTGTGAAGAGTCAAGATTTGCAGCTGCAAATTTTGACAAGCTCAAAGAGCGAAATCCACACCCCACAAAGTCAGGATTTGCGAACCGCAAATCCTGACAATTCCAGCCACTTCTGACAGGAGTAATTGCACCGAAGAGAAGATAATTTGCAAGCAGCAAATCTTGAAGAAATTTCTCCTCCATTTAATACAGTGATGTTTGCTCTATAAATGCGAACTCTATTGAGAGAGTTCGGTGTGCCTCTCTGCAAAGAGCACCCGTGGGTTGAGAGAAATTGAGAGGAAGGTGCGGTGTGAGAGTTGAGAGTTTGTAAAGTTTTGGTTCTGCGAGTGAAAGCAAAATACTCTCCTCCGTGAACATAGGCAGCCGCCGAACCACGTTAAATATTAGCCTCTGTATGTTTGTGTTTTTCGTTCTGTGCTCAACATAAAGTAGAGCTATCAACTGCATGCAGGGGAAATAACTATTACTCGTTTGTGTCGAAAACAAACAGCTATTCCCTGGTTTCGATTCTTAGAAAGTAGAGTAAAGAGTTTAAAACATGAGTAGTAACTGAAACCAAACACTTTTGCGAAGAAAGAAAGAACAAATAAACGACACTAACTGGAGGGTAATATCTTTGCTGTAGCTTCTAATGGAGCCCATTCAACCCAAACCACCAGGACAATAAAGAGGATAACAGAGGCCTTCTGAACCATCTTGCTCAGCTCAAACTCTTCGTCTCTCACCTTACTAAAAGTGCTAGCTGGAGATACAGTCTGCACTGGCACGCGAATGACATAATTTATAGGACACATCATATATATTGGTGAAAGGATCCGTCTCTTAGATGATTAATTATGTGTTCTACTTGGAAAAGAAGTTAGTGGAAGACTCCAGTTTTGGAGTCTTCTTCTGTCACTGCGCACCGCCAATTTTGAAGAAAAGAGAATAATAGATAAATTATAAGTAAGTATTGAATTGACTCGACTACTTTGATTAAAGTTTCCGCTGCATGTGCATTCGAAAGGGCAGAGGTTTGGCGTGGACTCTGCCGGTCTGAGGTCTTTTACGAAAATATCTCAAATTTCTTTGCTTTTTCTACCCTCACATAGACCTCACTTAAGGGTTTCTGCTCGAAACAAGAGTATACATGAAATTGTTAAATATAAGTCTTGATAATACACTTTTTCCCATGATTTATTACTGTTTTCACGTTTAAATCCTATTCATTTCAGATACTTTTTTTTTCTCTTAATTAAAATTTTTCATCAATTTAAAACAAAAATAATTTTTTTTGGCGCACGAAATAAAAATTTTATTCTCATTATTTTTTCTGCCAGTGAATATTTTATAAGAATAAAATTATAATTTTAGATATCAAAAAATCAATTTTTAATGAAAAATTTTAATAGAGGGTGCAAAGTCATTACAAGAAATTTAGTTTTAGGTGACAAAATTTTGGGTATCAAACCAAATTTTGTCGCCTAAAGTGGTCTTTCCATGACAAAAGATTAATTTCGTCACCCAAACCATCCAGGAACACCAAAACTGTTTGGACAGGTCCTAAAACCGTTCGGACACAATTCTGGTTTGAAAACACACACCTCGTCGCCGATGAGTGACGTTAAAAATAGTCACAAAATATAAAACACCATTCGGACCAATAATCAAACCGTTCAGACTCTTTGTTCGGTGACAAATTCCAAATCGACGTAACTGTGTGACGATTATAATTGTCACAATTTTTACAAAACTGTCTGGACGCCATTTTTATAACGTCCGCACCGACATTACCTAAGGAATAATAATCGTCAGCATATAATGACAAATTAAAAATCTTCATGAACACTCAATCATGTCCGGACGTCACTAGGCGCTTTCCAACGCAAAAAATAACTCCATCCGGATGCTCAATAACATGTCCGCATAGGTATGAATGCTTCTTCTACGAATTGTGTGGTTCCACGTTGCAAAACTTTAGGCGTGATATGGAAACCGTCCGGACCCACATATACCGTCCGGACGCTTTAAGTTGTAGAAGTTTTTTGAATCGGCCATAATTAATGACGTTGATTTTGATTGGGCCACGTGTGAATGTAAAAATTGAGATGCGTCTGAATGCCTATGAATACGTTCGCACGCCTTCTTATAACAATAAAATGGCCAGACTTAGTCAAAATCACATTTTCATTCTCTCCACTCAAATTTTCTCTTAAACGTTTTCACTATCGTTCGAGATTTATTTCGAGATCTCTCAAACAACTTCAGGTAAGAACTTCTTGCGAGTTTGGTTTTCAATTTCATACATTTCAATTTAATATTTTTGAATTTTATTGGGTTCTTTGTGTCTATCTACGCTGTTTGGTTTGTGTTCATCGAATTACTGTTCGGACGTTATGTGTATCCATCCGGACCATATTGAACCTCGGACGTTTATGTGAATTCACCCCGAACGATATTGGCTAATGTTCGGACGGCTTGTGCTAGGTTGGCCATGGATTGCTTTGAGAGAAGTATCATCAATATCGGGGGACAAACAATACGACCAGCTTGGGCGGACGCTTTTTAGTGGAGCTGAGAGGCAGTATTTAGGCAATAGTGGAGCCGATACATTCGTTGTGCATGGAGCTCTAATGCTGCTTGACTGGTTTGGAGAACAAATATGCTCTAATGGATAAGGCTTTGACGGAGGAGCTCAATATTATGCGGAGGGAACTGTTCTCTTGAGAGAACAGTTGTCCCATTGTCCCAGTCTATCCATACCGAACTGATACAGCTCCAAACACTCAGAATAGTGGTGGATAACATGGAGAAGTATTTGGCGCATGTTCGTGATGCCCTCGGACAAGATCTAGACGAGCTAGCTCGTGATTCGGAGTAGTCTCCTATTTATCTTTTATCGCTATTATTTACTTATCCTTAGAAAGATCTTCTCCGGCTTGTACTAGATATTATAATTGTGTTTTTCGTTTGGTATTTGGATTATTTTATATTAATTATGTTTTTCATTAGTTTAAATTTATTACAAGTAAAACAGATGATTAGTGTAATTAAATGGGTGATTGGTACGAGTGTTATTTTACTGGAACGGTTAGTGTAATTAATTGTAAGTTAGTGCAATTAGATTGTAATTACAATTAAAAGGGTGATTAGTTATAACGAATGCTTAATATAAAAGTATACTTAACTAAATATTTTTTTTTTTTATGTATTCAAAATAAATAAATTAAGTTAAAAATTTCACTACAAAAAAAAAGACCTTTAGCAGCGGTCGAAAAATCGCTGCTAAAGGTCAAAAAACCACTGCTATAACTTTTAGCAGCGATTTTTTAACAGCGGTCGCGAACGTTGCTATATCTCCGTTACAATAGATTTATAGCGACGGTTTGCACAACTACTGGTGAAGACTGGATCTATTGCGACGGTTGACTAGCAGCGGTCGCGGCCGTCGCTATAGACCCAAATGCAATTATGACAATTTTTTTCTAGGTCTTTAACAACATTTTTTAAAACGCTGCTATAGGTCAACTCAATTTTTTTTTTTTTGGCTTTTTTTACTTTAGTTGGTATGTGCTAGCATTTTTAAAACGCCACTAAATCATTTTTCTGCATTTTTTCTTATTTTCTATAATACAAATTTTAATTGATTGAAATAAGATATGTAATAGAACAAAATGTTTAATCATTGATTAAATAAACACGTCTTACAAGTTTTGCAACAAACACAAAGAAGTTCTAAAATTTCTAAGTAGTTAAAAAATAATAATTACATTTAACAACAAATAACTATAAATTTAATCTTTAGCAACTTTAAGGCTCTAGCACCATCTGCACCAGCACTATCTGCGCCATCATCACTAACCAGCACCATAATCATTGGCTGCAATTGCAATATTGAAAATTTAGTGGTTAATAATCCATCAAATATCTAAACAACTCAGTTTAAAAATAAGGAATGCTCTACATCTTCCTCATGTCATGTCTTATTAACATGTGTACCCAAAGATTAAGCAAAGTGTCCAGGTAGCAGCAGTGGACTTTAATCAAAAAATAAATGATGCTTCTTGAATCCCCTATAAACAACTGATAGAGAGGTGGGGTTCTGAGTTCTATCCCAAACAGGTACACGAATTGTGGTTGCCTAAAAAGACAGTTAAACATAATGTTTATTGGGGCAACAGAGTATAGGAGCATTTCTGACTATATAAACTAGAGTATCTACCAAAGCTCTAAACAGCAAAGGCACCTAAAGGTCAGGAACTTATAGGCACATTGTAAAAATATGATATTGATTTGACCTTGCAAATCCAAAATCAGCAATCTTCAAAACAGAATTGTTGTCGTTTCTGGAGAGGAGGAGATTCTGTTCCAAAAATGATACACGTCACAAAAGAGTGAAATTCCGTGAAAACATTTCCACAACGACAAGATTGCTACCTACGAAACACTTCTCCTATATTACTGTAAATCAAACTATCTTAATGTGAATATAAAAGAGTGTATTTACTGCATCCCTATGGCAATATTCTTAGCCTTCTGCACTGCTGTTGGGCAATATACACCTACTAGAGTAAACCATTACCCCAACCATAACTTTTGGATGTTCATGGACTCAAGTACTGCAAAAACTAGAAAACACTAATTCTGCCACGACCTTGCTTGCTGCCTTAAAACATAGAATATGGTTTGCCATTTGCTTAAAGCCATGCTTGAGTATGAAATGAAGATTGCCACATTCCATTCATAATTGAAACTTAAACAGAAAAGAATTTATATGAAGCAACAAAAGATAAACATAAATTTAAAGAAAATAGAACTTCCAAAACGACAATTTGGTTTGCAGCATAACTCCCCAACTCTATCGCAACCACCACAAACCCTCCAAGTAGGCAAATCCACTTCCTTCATAAAACAAAATGAACTGGAAAAGTAGAGGACTACCTGCTCAAGTTTGTCGCTGTAGATGAGTATAAAAGAAGGATACTATGAAGTTAAATAAAATGCAAGCTAATCCAAGAAAAAGAAGAGTTGCTTATGACATTACGAACAATGGAATGCCAGAGGCAACCATAACATTACCGCATCAGAAGACAGAAAAATTTAATAATATTGCGAACAATACCCATAATACTGTAGTAACCACTAAAACAAAGACAATCAACAGCAACAGATCATAGCTAACATAATTGTGTTTCGTAAATGATAAACTCAAAAACAAACATGTAAAACACAATTAAATGAAGAGACAACAAAAAAATCGCATACAATTTCCATTGTAAATGCCATAGGAAAATAATAGAAAAAAAGGAAGAAAAATTGATTTGGGTACCCAGATTCTTGTCGAGGGTCTTGGTGATTTTTTTGAGAGGTGGTGGGACCTTAAGCCTCTGCTTTAGGCTCCTCTTCTTCCTCTGGATCTGAACGGTCTTGGGCCACTTCACGAACCGAGTCAGATCCCTCTTCGGAGGGATGGCTCTGCCGATCCCAAACTGCTCGGGGCGCTTCTCAAACAGCGGATTTGTCACCTTCTCCTGTGACCCACAGAGAAAAAAAAAATAAAAACAACAATCAGCATCTAAACATAAGAATAGTTGAACCAGAACATGAAAATTTATATATATAAGAAAAGAGAATGAATATACCTGCTTTTTCTTGGTTGCTGCTACCGGTGCCTTGCCGCCTCTCTTCGGAGCCTTCAGGTTCACAAAATAGTGACAAATTCAAATGTAAACTTCATGAAAACGAGAAAGAGAGGCTAAGAGAGAGAGAGACTAACCATTTTTGCCGATGTAGGACTAAGGGGGACAAAATCGAACACCAACATGCAATAAAGCCACTCTCAACAATTTTCAATCTTCTCTTTCCAAACAACAAAATAAAAAGAGAGAAACAAGAAAGAGGACCTGCTTCTTCCTGCGAACCAAATTCCAAATACGCCAACGCATGTTCTCCAATCTCGTGTTCCGCTCCTGCGGACTTCTCGTCGATGCAGCCTAAGCAACGAAAATCAATCAAATTCAAATATAATAGTGAAAACGAGAAAAAGAGAGAGAGATACAGCTAACGAAAAATTAGAACTTTTTTGAATGAGTACTCGAAGCCAGGAGCGGTGGAGATCGGTCTCATCGAAGCCGGTGATGACCTCCTCCACGAAATAACGGGTGGGGCTGAAATGGCCTCTCTCTCGGAGCAAAAGCGGACGTAGGAGAAGCTTGCTGTGGGTAAAGGTTGAGGAAAAGGGCGAGGATCGGGTGACGAAATGAGGGCGAGTAGGACTTTAAAAAGGAAGGCAAATTTTTCGGTACAGGGCGCGCGCGGCAAATTTTCTCCTATTTTTCTTTTCCTTTATATTTTGTTTAATTTATTTTGATTTGTAAAACGTGCTTATATAAATATGCATATACTTATAACTATCCATTTTTAAAAATTTTTATTTTATTATATAATAAATTGAGTCACAATACATGTGGGTCCACTTATAAACTTATACATATCACATTGTAGTAAAAAAAATTTGCAGGTACACTTATATAACATTGTTGTCACATATATATATATATATAATTAACCTAAGTGCTTTATATGTATGTACCTATCTAATGACTAAATTATAGCTTCTAAGACCATATATTAAGTTATGTACTTTAATTACATAAGCTAATCTCACAATATATTATTGTTTGAAATTAAATAATATATCCTAGTTAAATAGTATTATATTACTATTTATGCTCATTATAAGTATGATAATAGATGTTTTATAAACTACTTAGATGTAGTCAATAAATATGCAGTTATTATAACAACCATAGATATAATTTAAAATATATCATATAACAACTTCAATTTCATAACACTCTCTCTAATTCCATATTTTATTAAGTAGGTCCCTTTAAAATAAAAATTTTCAAATACATGACAAAATAAAATTATATATTAAAAAGAATATAATAAGATATAAAATAATTATTTACATTAATTAACTTATAATTAATAAATAAAATTTTATTTTAATTAGACCTATAGCAGCGTTTGTGTACTGCTATAGTAGCAGCGTTTGTTGACATAAACGCTGTTAAAGGTGGGTGCTTTAGCAGCGGTCACGATGACCGCCGTTGTAGGTATCGAATTTCTAACAGTGTTTGTGCACAAACGCTACTAAAGGTGGGTCTATAGCGACGGTATCGACCTTCGCAACAAAGACCGCTGTTAAAGGTTTGACTTTTAGTAGTGTTTATGTAAAAACGCTGCTAGAAACCACTTATAGCGGCGGTCATAGACCACCGCACCGCCGTTAAAAAGACTGCTGCTATAGATGGTTTCTAACAGTATTTTTCCACAAACGTTATGAAATGGTGTCTTTAGCGGCGTTTTTGGCGATCGCCGCTAAAGACCAATTTTTTTGTAGTGTGATAATTATACATAAAGTGCAGCTATATTTCCCACGACTAGCTAGCTAGTCCCTTATTATTAATATGCCAAGTACTTATCCGAACAATTGACAGATTCTAAAGTCTTTTTCTTTCGAGACTTGATAATTTAGACGTAGAAGGATATCTCAACCTCTTCTCATCCACCCACCCACCCACCCACTCACCCACCCACTCTCCCGGTGCTACAACCACCACTAGCTAGAAAGGGGGCCATTTCCTTTCTCTCATTTTCTATCTTTCTTTTCAGCAAAAGATGCAGCAGCTGAGACGTTTAGGGTTACACAAATGTAGAGAGAAACAGCTAGAGGAAAATTTGTTGTAATCCAATCAACTAAAGTGAAGAAATTGACAAAAGTGTGACCTTTATACATACATATTCTTTTTGTGATAGGGGCAAGACGGTTCGTAACACTCAAATGAACTCTCTTTTTGTTTTTTATTTTATTTTGATGTTTGGTTTTTTCTTCGGAGGAAACTCTGATCGCCAGTACTCATTACAAGTTCTCAGCACTGAACTTTTAACGCGCAAGATTTTTACAAAAGGCTTTCTGGAAGGTGTTTTTTAAACGAAGAATATATGGAGAGGGATGGGCATGGAATAATTTAGCATTATTACTGTTCACGCAGCGATGCCAATCAGATCATTTAGTGCAGCAGTCAGTGCACGCAGCCCCCGGCCCTTACAGGATTTGGTTTGTGGGAAAGCGAAAATCGCGCCCCCTCGCATGCCAATATACGTCAGTGGGAAGCCTAGCATTTGGTTGCTACGAAACACGCGCATATCGGCATAAATTGACATCGTGCTCCAATTATAGATGGAGGAGGGAACCAAAAAAGAAAACACCTACTCTAGACAAGGTGTTAATTACATTGAATATCGAACTATTTCCTCGTTTTAAGTTCACTTCATGTATATACAATATTCCACGATTGATAATTATATTTATTAAATTCAATTTCTTCTGAACTAATCTTTTTTCTGCACCAGCAAGATTGAGATTCTTTCCAAGTTTATTTCTGAATTAGATGATACAATTTGGAGAAGAAAAGATAATGTGTATTAAATGTTGTAAAGTTAGTACAATTAAGATTGAAATTCTTTCCAAGTTTATGTCTGAATTAGATGATATAATTTGGAGAAGAAAAGATAATGTGTATTAAATGTTGTAAAGTTAGTCGTGTCCGACAATTAATATGATCAATATTAATTTTTAATGTAGGGCTCACATATTGTATTTAAATTTTTCTCTCTAAAATAGATCCTTTAAATATTATGTAAGACATGAAGTTTGGAGAGAATTTTGATTCGCATGTGGATATTATGTTACACCTATACGCTATTTATAGGAAGATCCCTTCGTTAAAGAATTATTCACGAGTATATATAATATTTTGAAGGTTAATATATAACACTTCTTCCTTTTCTTTAAAAGGGGAAGCTTAATGGGTATTCTGTCATGGCCACGAGTCTAGTGAGTGGGTTCTAAGTGCCAACGAATTGTATGTCGTGGTGGTTATTCTATAGCCTGTACTTCAACACAACAGTAATCTGCGGGATGTTCTCGGAGAAATCCCAAGATTAAACCAAACTAAATAGGCTAATAGCCTTATAAATTGTACAAATTTATTTTAGCCCCGACAGGGCACCAACACGCGCATAAAATTGACCTCGTGTTCCAATTATATATGCAATTATAGATACATCCCCATCATATGATCATTCTTCTAGTCCTTTGGGAAACTCGATGAAGGTTCATGATACCTTGGTACTCAAATTTTGCAACTTCATGATCAATTTTAATCCATATTACAACCATCCAATCGTGCACCATAAATTAAATAATCAAATAACTTTGCAGCGCTAGTTACGCTCACTACAACAATCCAATTTTCGCGTGTTGTTGCACAATAACGTTATAACACGCGAACAAACCTACTAACGACTTATTCTCGGAATGAATGAATTCATCAATGTATAGGTGATCCCCGTCATATTAGGTCTCATGAGTCCTTGAAACAAATTTGTGAATTGGGTTCTATACCATAATTAATCAACATTAATTTAATCAACTTCGGGAACGTAATCCTGTCAATAATTAAAGTAAATAGGCTATAATAGCAGCGTTTGTTGACATAAACGCGTGCTTTAGCAGCGGTCACGATGATGTACAATTTCTAACATACGCCACTAAAGTGGGTCTATAACGGTATCGACCTAGACCGTGTTAAAGGTTTGACTTTTAGCAGTGTTTGTAAAAACGCTGCTAGAAACCACTTATAGCGGCGGTCATCCGTTTGGCTATAGATGTTTCTAACAGCTATGGTGTCTTTAATTAAAGCATACCAGCTTTCACCCTAGGTAATATGATATTGACAGAAGTCGAGACTTGATAATTTAGACGTAGAAGGATATCTCAAATCCACCCACCCACCCACCCACTCACCCACCCACTCTCCCGGTGCTACAACCACCACTAGCTAGAAAGGGGGCCATTTCCTTTCTCTCATTTTCTATCTTTCTTTTCAGCAAAAGATGCAGCAGCTGAGACGTTTAGGGTTACACAAATGTAGAGAGAAACAGCTAGAGGAAAATTTGTTGTAATCCAATCAACTAAAGTGAAGAAATTGACAAAAGTGTGACCTTTATACATACATATTCTTTTTGTGATAGGGGCAAGAAACACTCAAATGAACTCTCTATTTTGACTTAAACTCTGATCGCCAGTACTCATTACAATCAGCACTGAACTTTTGCAAGATTTTTACAAAAGGCTTTCTGGAAGGTGTTTTTTAAACGAAGAATATATGGAGAGGGATGGGCATGGAATAATTTAGCAATTACTGTTCACGCAGCGATGCCAATCAGATCATTTAGTGCAGCAGTCAGTGCACGCAGCCCCCGGCCCTTACAGGATTTGGTTTGTGGGAAAGCGAAAATCGCGCCCCCTCGCATGCCAATATACGTCAGTGGGAAGCCTAGCATTTGGTTGCTACGAAACACGCGCATATCGGCATAAATTGACATCGTGCTCCATTATAGATAGGAGGGAACCAAAAAAGAAAACACCTACTCTAGACAAGGTGTTAATTACATTGAATATCGAACTATTTCCTCGTTTTAAGTTGCTAAATCTTATTAAATTAATCATCTGTTACAATCTTCCTAACCCTGCACCGTTTGAGACTTTCCTGATACGAATGCCAATGTGTATTAAATGTTGTAAAGTTAGTACAATTAAGATTGAAATTCTTTCCAAGTTTATGTCTGAATTAGATGATATAATTTGGAGAAGAAAAGATAATGTGTATTAAATGTTGTAAAGTTATCAATTAATATCAATATTAATTTTTAATGTAGGGCTCACATATTGTATTTAAATTTTTCTCTCTAAAATAGATCCTTTAAATATTATGTAAGACATGAAGTTTGGAGAGAATTTTGATTCGCATGTGGATATTATGTTACACCTATACGCTATTTATAGGAAGATAAAGAATTATTCACGAGTATATATAATATTTTGAAGGTTAATATATAACACTTCTTCCTTTTCTTTAAAAGGGGAAGCTTAATGGGTATTCTGTCATGGCCACGAGTCTAGTGAGTGGGTTCTAAGTGCCAACGAATTGTATGTCGTGGTGGTTATTCTATAGCCTGTACTTCAACACAACAGTAATCTGCGGGATGTTCTCGGAGAAATCCCAAGATTAAACCAAACTAAATAGGCTAATAGCCTTATAAATTGTACAAATTTATTTTAGCCCCGACAGGGCACCATATGATTTAATAACACGCGCATAAAATTGACCTCGTGTTCCAATTATATATGCAATTATAGATACATCCCCATCATATGATCATTCTTCTAGTCCTTTGGGAAACTCGATGAAGGTTCATGATACCTTGGTACTCAAATTTTGCAACTTCATGATCAATTTTAATCCATATTACAACCATCCAATCGTGCACCATAAATTAAATAATCAAATAACTTTGCAGCGCTAGTTACGCTCACTACAACAATCCAATTTTCGCGTGTTGTTGCACAATAATGTTGGAACACTTGCTAATAATTTGATTGCGTTCTTTTCCGTTGGAATGCTAAAGAACATTATTGTAATTATGTTTGATACCGGTCGATGTTGTTGTGACTAGGGTCTAGGCGTCCTAACGACTTATATCTTCTATTACAATGGAAAAATTAATTAAATTATTAAAAGCTTAAAATTAAAATGTCAGAATTAAATGAATAATTTGCATCTAAACTTAATGCTACATAAAACAAAACATCATACACCAAAATGCTAAAAATCTAAAATTCAAAGAATAATCATAATGTAGGTAAAATGTATACAACCCTTTGTGAATAAAAACGTGTTATCAACCGTTTGGACAGTCATGTCTAAACACGAAGCTTCAAGTAGCGTCTAAACGGTTAAGAAAAATCATTCGAGACTAAACACAAAACGGTGCGTCTTAGTTACAAGTGATCGAACGGCTAAACACATCGTTGGCACGTTGTTGGACAATAACGTTGGATCACTTGTGAACGGTTAATTTGGTTGCACTCTTTTCTGTTGGAAGGCTAACTAATGTCATTGTGATTATGTTTGATATATACCTTCTCGCTGAAAAGGTATATAAACATTTATTCTTTTAGAAAATGATCCCAAAATCAAGGAAATTTGAATTACATGCCTAATTCAAAAGGAAACTAATCTTTAGGATACCTTCTTAATGGCTCGATACTTTGCAACTATTAGGGTTTCCCGCTGTCCTTCGTTGCCCTACACGGAGGTGCCACCGCCTTGCACCTCCATGGATGGTGATGCTCTTCCAACTCCTAGGACTGTCCTCTACACTTCCCCTCTTGGCACCGCCATGGGTGGTGGTGGCTGTCGGTGGTAGTCACTCCTTGTCTTGGTTGTCCTTGGTCTGGTAGTTTGCTACTGTTTGGCTTGGCTGGTGGCCAAGATCCTCATGTGGCACCAAGTCATGGCAAGGCCTTGTGTGCTAGTCATGAACTTGTCATGTCATGTCTGTGGTTGGCTGGCATGCTAGGCATGGACATTGCTGGTGTGCCATGCCTTGTCAGGGATGCTGGTGCGCCTGGCTCGCGTGCTCTTAGGTCATGTCATGGCCCGGTTGTAGTGTTCTTTCTCGCGCGCTGTGGGCTTATAGGGATGTCCACAAGTTCCACCAAGGCCTCCTCTCACCCCTTAAGGGTGAGCAAAACTTCCAACCAATATCGAAATTCTGGGTTCCAATTCCGGTTCCGGTATATACAGGAACCGGAACCGGAATGCATTTTTTGTATTTTTTAGAATCGAAATCCGAATAAAATATTTGATTCCCTGCATTTTTTGTATTTTTTGTACACGCGTGGCTGTTAATGCCTTGATCTTCATTGAGGGCCCTTTCACGCATTCCGTGTGCAAGAGGAAGAGAGAAATCGAGAGAGCATTGTGGGAAAGGAGATTGGGCATATACATTTAGCGAAGTATAAGAGGGAAAAACAAAATTCAAGAGACTCCCTACTTTTTAGCAACGATATTTCTTTGAAGTTTGAAAGTGCTAAAACCTCTGTAGCCGCGACTATATTTTGGTGTCGTTGCAAAACGGCCATATTATTGGTGACTCTTTCTTCGCTATTCGTCACTAATGTTTTCTTCTTAGTACTTCTAACGACCACAAGCGTTGCCGCTGCATATTGAATGCCCATCACTTTTAGTAACCATTTTTAGTTTGGTCACAAAAAAAAGGTTCTTATTTGCAACGAAACTTTTGTACCTCCATTTTTATATCGGGACCATTGTGAGAGAAGACCTCCGTTTGGCTGCTGAAAGTCTTATTACCAACCATTTATGTATTTTTGTCGGTAAAAGTCAACTATTTGGGACGAAATTTAGTTTTCTTCTAAATTTTGGTCGCTAAAATCTGACTTCCTTATCATGGTGTTTCGACATTAAGTTGGTGTCATTCCAACAATTTTGTACACCATTTAAACAGTAATTGATAAGCGCTTTAACGGGTATTTAAAAGTGTTGGAATTAATACGCAACGAAAAAATAGGAGTAATTTTGGTGTTTGAATGGTAGTTATATTTGAGACGAACAACCATTCTAACAGTAACGAATATGCTCCCTTATTCCCTCATTTCATTTTATTTTATGTTCTAAATTCAATCAATTATTTTATGCATGCGCTTGAATTATTCATGCATATAGTATATATATCTGCCACACGTACATTCCTACATTATGAGACCGGAAACAGCTAGACAAACATGATATATATGTGTCAAACCAGAGTCAATTTATATGTCTTCAACAACAACGTGTTAAATATACAAGTTATCAGACAACATGATCATCATTGAGACGAGGGTGTCAATTAGTTGTCTTTCTTTGTCAGATGCGATAAAGTTTGATCATTGGTGTGTACGTGTGTATATATATCGACACTGAATCACTTACTTAATTTGCTTCTTTTCAAAGATAAATGCCTTTCCACTAGAATGAGTCCGCTACGATCGAGCCGAGCAAACTAAATCACACTACATACCAAGCAGAGAAACGAATCACCAAGCATAACTTTAGTGTTACTATCTATATATATATGCTAACCCAATTGCCGGCTTCATTCTCACCAAATTGAATGAAATGAGCTGCTCCTCTTTCCTCCTTCTATTGTTTTTAAGGTAATTTCTGGGTGCGTTTTGGGGTTTTGTTTTTTACTTGATCGAACAGATCAAGGGAGGAGCAGCAGCTTCTTTGTTATGCTATTCACCATCTCTCTGAGCTTCACATCTCAAACTTAAGCTTTGCAATATATCATGTGAAACAGTACTGCCAACAATGGGTGTGCATGATAAAATTAGCATACGAAGATATTCTTGGGGACCATAAGGTTTGGTAGAGTGAAAAAAAAACTATTCAGCTTAGAATTACTTGGGGACCATAGAGTTTTGTCAATGTCTCCTATCCAGCTATTTGGCATCGTAAATTAAGAAATATTCTGCTGACCCTCATCTGAATAAGAACAAGACACTAGTACTTAATTATCACGGGAACTTCTTGAGCCAATTAAACTATTAATATATTCATGAGTATAGTAATCTATTCTTGTAACAATTATTAGGAAGAAAAGTACAAGAGTTACAACCATTAACCAATAAATTACGCCAAGAGAATGATATGTTATGCAATGATAATGGAAGGTGATCATTGATTGTGATATTGCTTTCCTTGTCTAGGGATCGCCTCAAATAACAACAACAATGGAATGCTTACAAGTGATGCCATAACAACAGTCAGACAGTTCAATTAGTAATAAGGAGAATCTAAAAGCACACACAATATTACTAGAACGGGAGGATACTAATTAGTTGAATTAAGATTTTTTACAATTTACTTCTCGAGTTGAATGATCGAATTTAAAGACAGAAATATACAATATACGTATGTTTTATACAGGAGCATCCATCGACAAAAGGATCACCTTAAGATGATCATCTCATAGACCATTGAGAACGTTTCAAAACTATTTCTCAATCTTTCTAACTTGTCCCTATGGAACCAAGGTTGAAACGATTAATAAAACAAAGGCCATTCACAATTAGAGATAAAACATTCTTCAAAAAGTTAAGGATAAGATTAAACGTTGTTATTACTAATTATTGGACTAGATGGCTACTTAAATTTTTTATAAAAGCGTATTATATCTTTATCAATTTGAATTGGGTCATCTAATTCGGATAGAAAATTAAAAATGATTCTGATATAAATTATCTCTATTTTTATCTCAGATTTTTTTGATATTTTTTATAATATTTTTCTTGTAAATACGTGTTGAGCAAGACTAACCATATGTCTTCTTCAGTCTATATGAAAAATGAACTTCTTTTTCATCCAAAAGAGAATATGTAAATCTAAATCTAAATCTAAATCTCAATCTAAATCTAAACATAATTAAGACATATACGCGTGGGAATTGTGACGCATGACTCGATTAACGAGAACAAAAACGCGTTTAACCTGCCATATCTTCCCCATGAAAAAGGAATGAATAATATGTATCCCACCATAAGGAAGTCATTTCACGAGATAGTATGGTCCCTGTCAGTCCAACCTTTCTGTTTCGGGACTTTGCCGTGGCCAGTCACTGTGGGTGCGAGTGCGATAGCTTTACAGGTCGGTCAGGGAACAGTGGGAGCCGTCAAACTTGGCCCATTAAAGGCAACGGTTTTACTTTTTATGCTTTCGCCCTGTGGTTTTGGTGCTTCCAAGTTTGACACCAATTAATTTGTTTTTTTTTCTCTCTCTACCAACGATCGAAACCTTGACCAAAGCGGAGACTTCACAACCCGCGTACCACCCAGGTGCAGAGTACGTCGGTATACACCCAACTAATTAAACATAATATCAATTTTACGTAAGTGTTGAAAAATAAGTGATATTAAAATTGATAAACGAGAGATAAAAATAAAAATAAAATTTTAATGTGTATTTATAAAAATAAAATTTTATTAAAATTTTGTTAAAATTTTTGATACACAACGCTACCTAAAAATTTGGTAGAGGGAAAGAGAACCTCATCTTTTTCCGTCGACAGGACAGTTGGGTCTACTCTGTCCGTCACTGAACATCTCTTCTGTTTGCCGTTTGGTACCACAATTAGTACTGGACGCACCGTCAAATCGAAATAAATCTTGCCTACCAGCAGGTAGTAAGTAATAAACAAAATTCAATTTTCTTTTGCTTTTTAGTCTTTTCTAATTTAGTAGTATGTTTCTGTTTGCTGAAGGAGGTGAAATTACCCTTCCTTTTAACTTAAAAATGAAAAAAAAAAACTCTAATTACTTTAGTCCAATTTAAAGAGAAAAAAAAAAGTTTAGATTTTCCTCACCGATACTTAATCTATTAAGAGAGATCATCCCTTAGGTAGTATTACAAACACCACTCGTACAGCATATGCAACGATTATTTAATTAGGATTTATTGACATAAATGAAGTAGGATTCGAACTATCGGAAGTCCATCTTACAATTATTAAGGTAATGCTTTTGGGGAAATATATATATATTTCTAATACGTAGTAACGGAATTAGCACGTGTCACACATGTTTATGTCTTTGCAGCTTTCCTTCTTTTCTTGTCGTTTTAAGCTGACAACGCAGAGAGGGTATCCTAGAGTGAAAATTTCGTCAAGCATGATCTGCTGCATAAAACTAATTAATCAACCCAAGAACTTGTAATTAGGAGTAGTTTGGACATGATTTTTTAGCGGATCAATTACACACCATGGCAATTAATAGTTAGGAACTGCCACGTAACCTTTGTACAGCAATTTTGAGGAAATTAGGAATCAACCAGACCCAGTTATTTTTTAAAAAAATTGGCGTACTGTCCACGCAACAAAGCTTCGAGGTCCTTCAGAGCCATCCAATGGGAATTGGTCACCACATTGCAAGGGCGCGATACAGTGTCTAAGCAAGCCGTCCCTTTTGAGAACTGAAAATATAGTAAATGTTGAGGTTCCAGAATTTTGCCCCCGGCCCCTACGTAATTGCAAGGTGGCCCCGCGGGGGTGGGAAATGAAACGGGGAATCACGAGGCCGGCCGGGGTAGCTAAGACTAACTTGGAATGAAAAGCCGAGCAAAGGTGTCCTGATCTTACACTTAAGCCTGGGACCCTCAAAGCACTGGAAAATAATTCAAAGAATAATCCCACACCACTCCCCACCTTATTTAAAGCCATATTACTCTCCCCTTCCCTCCAGTCTAATTAAGCTCCAACCCCGGCCTCCCCTCCTCCATGACAATCTCCACTCCCTCAACCACCACCACCTCCGGCTTCTTTCTCTAAATTCAGTGAACTTGCTCCAACTTTAGCAGAACCAGTTCTTATATATATATCCCCACATTACCAAACGAGAATCTCTATATATATCAAGCAAAAGCATTTCACCAGTTTGGTGGCATACAAAGCATAGATACTTTGTGTCAGCGTACTGGTATATATATATATATATATATATACTTGCTAGTGCAATTTGCCACAAGCATGGGCAACGCCGACTATGTGTACCCTTCAAACGTGGAGGGCGCGCACCGCGTAGCAATTCCGCCCCCACAACCGTTTGTGAAGTCGCTCAAGTGCTCCCTCAAAGAGACTTTCTTTCCTGATGACCCGCTGAGGCAGTTCAAGAACCAGCCACCATCGAGAAAGTTCATACTAGGCCTGCAGTATTTGTTGCCCTTCCTCGAGTGGGCACCTCGCTATACTTTGGAGTTCTTGAAATCTGACCTCATTTCTGGGATCACTATCGCTAGCTTGGCAATCCCCCAGGGGATCAGTTATGCAAAGCTTGCCAACTTGCCTCCAATTCTTGGCCTGTGTGAGTGCTAGCTAGCTAGGAATTTGACACAGAAAGCGTACACAACATCGTACTTTGTGAGTAGTTTTTAATGATTTTGTTTTTTAATTTATTCTTCTAAAAAACTAATGCAGATTCGAGCTTTGTTCCACCACTGGTTTATGCGATGATGGGCAGCTCCAGAGATTTGGCGGTGGGGACTGTGGCCGTTGCATCTCTTCTTACAGCTTCGATGTTGGGGAATGAAGTTGATGCTAGGGAAAATCCCAAACTCTATCTTCATCTTGCTTTCACAGCAACATTCTTCGCCGGAGTTTTCCAAGCTTGTTTAGGCTTCTTAAGGTTAGCATTCCACGTCTAATGAGAAAAAGAAATCGAGAATACCTGTAGATATACATATATATATATATATATATATATATATATGGCGTCCCGAAAAAAGATTGTAACTTAATCGGTATGAAAGCTCCTCGTTTTTCTTACCTATCTTCCGGTTTGGTAAGAAGCACAATTTTTAGTCAAAGGGGAAACTTATAGTAGCACTTAAATGGGGGAGAACAAGAATAAAAGAAGGGCACGTACGTAGTCTTCTTTGTTATGTAATAATAGCACTTAAATTGGCTGGAGATCATCTAAGTTTCAAGTAAATTAACATGTTATACTCTCTCTCTCTCTCTCTCTTTCTTTTTGCGGGAATTCTTGTCTTTCTTCTAATTTGTTCATGCTGCATATATATTACTATATTCTTTTTTTATCTCGTCATGGAATTGTACTGGTTCATTGATCATTCTTAATTGCACTGTTTAATCTTTTTCCGGAATTTAGTTATGTTGTCATGATCACTTTGTTGACGTTTTCTAAAGATTATGGTGTACTTGACCACAGGCTAGGGTTTATCGTGGATTTTCTATCACATGCAACCATAGTGGGGTTTATGGCAGGAGCAGCCACTGTGGTGTGCCTGCAACAACTAAAAGCGATCCTTGGCCTTGAGCATTTCACCCATGGAACAGATCTTGTGTCAGTCATGCGTTCTGTCTTTAGCCAAACACACGAGGTACGTAGCTTTCTAACCATTAAGCCTGTCGCTGATACATATATAAGATGGTTGGAATTTCCACTCAATTAAAATTCAAAATCACATAGAAAGGAAATCAGTATAGTTCACATATTCTCTCCATGGTTTACGAGATTCTGCTTTGATTTAGCTATGGCAGCTAATTATGTTCCTAATACAAGGAAGAAGTTGATGTGCGCTTCTGGATTCTTTAGTGCTATTCAAATATACATCATTCGTTTCTTTAATTTTATGATTGGCTTTTTTTCTCGTGATGCAATCTCATGAATGGTGGATATTACAGTGGAGATGGGAAAGCGGTGTACTGGGATGTTGTTTCCTTTTCTTTCTCCTCAGCACTAGATACTTTGTAAGTAAATCTCAACCATATTAATTGCTAATGATCCAAACTAATTTTTTTTTCCCTTTTGAGATTCTTATTCTGTATACCAGCCATGCATAAATCTGGTCGCACTATATAACTAAAAAATCACAAAATGAAGGGAAAATGGTATTTTCACCAGAAAGAAAAATCATGAAAATAGGTTCACTTTTTGGGCAGCTGCAGTCTTAATTATAAGCATCTAACTTTATAAAAAGAGAGTATTTCCATTAGCTAGGCACCTCGAATCAACTTGAATGGTTATTATATATCTGATTTTTGTTGGTACCTGCAGTCACGAGTCTAATTAGTTCAACCCTAATTAACCTGCTCCCACTCCAAATCAAGTGAAGGAAACTTAATTCAACATAATTTTACTCCGGTCTAGCTACCCTGCCGTAACTTACTTTCAGCTCTGGTTTGACCAGGCGCCATTTTGGAAAAACTGCTCGAATCTGCATTTAGAAAGCATAAAATAGTGTGCCCCATCACAATTCTTTAGTATAAAGTAACCAACTGAGCCTTGTTTGTCTCTCAATCACTCCTCTTCTTATATCTATATGGCCCAAAAAATAAGGAGCACCAGAGCGGCCGGTCAGGTTCTGTACATACATGATGATCACCTATAAGTGGCACTAGGTCACATGCATGGCATCTTGAGGACGGTGATGATCACATAAAGACATAAATGATCAGATTCTTTTCCCGGCCTTAACATATATTTTGAGATTTTATTGAGTGATTTAATTGATTTATTTGAAGGTTATATATTTCAAGGAAAAAAGAATATATATATGACTTTTCTTTTGAATTGGGTTTGCACAACATGCAGAGTAAGAAAAGGCCAAATCTCTTTTGGATCTCAGCGATGGCGCCATTGACGTCTGTCATCCTGGGAAGCCTTCTCGTTTATCTCACCCATGCCGAGAAACACGGTGTTCAAGTGGTGAGAACCCCCCACACCTGCTTCTCTCTCTCTCTCTCACACGCGCGCGAGCACTGTTATAAACGTGGTGCACTGGTGGAAGACAGTCCAATAAAGCAACAGGGTTGGTCGAACTCGACCACATGAATGGGTTACGCCTTGGTCCGCTTCTTCTCATGTGCCGGATGATTGTCTTTGGGCCAATCCACATAATTGTCTCAGCACTTTTGTCTCGTATAACTGAAAAGTAGTGGGGAATAGAGGGGAAAAATACTCCAAAGTAGCTAGTGGGCCTCACCAATAATATATACACCTCAATGACTTGATCAGTTAGACTTTCTGAGTGGGGTTCAGTATCTGATCTCCATTAACAACGGGATATCTTAACCCGGCTATATGGATGACAACACAATGGTTCGAAGAACGGAATTTTGACCAGCCCCACAAAATTCGCAAAAAGATCTGTAACGACGTTCAATGAATTTTTTTTTTTCTTCTATTTTTTGACAATCTCTTCACATTTCATGCATTTCAGTTTGGCCCCCAAGCATGGTTCATGCAAGTGGCCTCCAAGCGCTAATTCTGAGCTACGTCCTTGAATTAAGGCGTAATATTGATCATCCAGATTTTCCTAAGTAGTGAAAAAAAAAAAAAAACCACTGTGACTTTCTATTTATCAATTAATGTTGGATTGTTCAGCAGCTGGTTGCACGCTCATACTGAAAACTTTTGCAGATTGGACACTTGAAGAAGGGGTTAAATCCCCCGTCCTTCGCAGATCTAGTGTTTGTCTCTCCTCATCTGACATTGGCTATTAAGACCGGCATCATCACCGGCGTCATTGCACTCGCTGTAAGCACCTTTTAAGTCTCAATTTACTCTTCGAACTAGCTGTGAAACAAAATAGCTTATAATTTACCTAAGCATTTCAAAAAGATCGACGTTGGAGTCCCATACTGAATATCTTTCCAAGTACGATAAATTCATAACATTTCCCTTTAAAACTAATATTAGAGGTTCTTAGTATCATTATTAGCATGGAACAGACCAATACAAGCCTCATGACACCAGCATGGGCTAAAGCACAAAAGAGGAAAGGACATCAACCTCCGAGTAGCCACGAAGATATAATTGTTTATGGTTATGTGCAGGAAGGAATAGCTGTGGGAAGAAGTTTTGCCATGTTCAAGAATTACCATATCGATGGGAACAAGGAGATGATTGCTTTTGGAATGATGAACATTGCTGGTTCTTGCACATCTTGCTACCTCACCACAGGTATACTTTTTGATTTACCCAACCTTTCATTTCGTCTCTGATCATTTCCAACCCATCGCTTTTTCACATGATCATATATATTGTGCCCAATCAAGCATGCTAGTACCGCCTAATTAGTTTCTCTTTTTGCTAGCTAGCTAACTTTTAATTTCGCCATTGACATGTAATTTCAGGACCATTCTCGCGATCAGCAGTGAATTACAATGCAGGATGCAAGACAGCAGTATCGAACATTGTTATGGCTATTGCAGTCATGTTCACGTTATTATTCCTGACACCCTTGTTCCATTACACTCCTCTTGTGGTGCTGGCAGCCATTATAATCTCTGCGATGCTCGGTCTCATAGATTATGAAGCGGCCTTCCATCTCTGGCAGGTTGACAAATTCGACTTTGTAGTGTGCATGAGCGCATATATTGGTGTGGTTTTTGGCAGCGTCGAGATTGGCCTAGTCTTAGCGGTAAGAACGGCCCTTTGGCCTCACAAATTCCTATATCATGACCAAAAAGAACACTAGTGTGAACTCTGTTAAAACTCACCAATATCAACGACTGAATAGTTAAACGTACAAGTGCAGGTGGCGATATCTTTGCTCAGAGTGCTTCTGTTCATCGCCAGACCCAGGACCTTGGCACTTGGAAACTTGCCAAATTCATTGATTTACAGAAACGTTGAACAGTACCCAAATGCAAACAGTGTACCCGGAATTCTCATCCTTGAAATTGATGCTCCCATTTACTTTGCCAATGCAAGCTACTTAAGAGAGAGGTAAACTTAAATCTTGGTTAGCATGTGGTTAATTATGAAACGTACAAACAAATATAAAATTGACCCGTCTCACATGCACCTTCCAACCTAGTTAATCCCCTATAACTAACAAAAACCTCTATCAATTTGTTTCTTAGGATTGCAAGGTGGATTGATGAGGAAGAAGAAAGAATAAAATCTTCAGAAGAAACCAGCTTCAAGTACGTTATAATGGATATGAGTGGTAAGTGATGGATCCGGAAATGACAGAAAGGATTTAATGCATTCTCTTTCCAGCGGAAATCTCAAACTTCCAAACCTATAACATGCAATATATATATATATGTATATATTTTTGGCTGACAGCTGTTGGAAACATTGATACGAGCGGAATTAGCATGCTTGAAGAGATGAAGAAGGCTGTTGATAGAAAAGGGCTCAAGGTGCATTCTTCCTCTGTAATATTCCTCTGCAAATTACTTGTATGCATCCTGTCACCAAACATATATATTTGCGAATGAGCTCTGGCTTAGTGGTACCAGCTTCTTTGTTTCGAGAAAATCTTGACATGGGTCGAATCTTCGCAATATCGCATGCCTAAACGAAAAAAAAATAAAAAAAAAACAAAAACGAAAAACAAAAAACAAAATTATTTCTTTTACTTCGCTATTTTCTTATTTACGACTCTTATCAGTTCTAGCTTTTTCTTTCTGTATGGTATCTATTAGCTTGTATTGGCCAACCCTGGAGGCGAGGTGATGAAGAAGCTGAACAAGTCCAAGTTTATCGAAAACATAGGCGAAGATTGGATCTACTTGACAGTTGGAGAGGCAGTTGGAGCATGCAACTACATGCTTCACACAGGCAAATCGAACCCTGTGAAAGATCATGAAGTAGAGACATGGAACAACGTCTGAGCTAATAATTAGTTTGATTATTACACGTATGAATGTGCATTCATATATGACGAAGCTGCAGCGCATTAGACTCGCGCGCGGCCGTACGATGGATCAGCAAAAGAATGAGTCTTGTTGGTTTCAATGCTTCTTCATGACTTCGAGGTGTTTAATTTCCCCCTCCCAACAGTATGAAAGTGGTATACTAAATAGCTTCTATCCAACGTCGGAGGTGCAATAAGCATTCTCCGTTCTCCAAACCTATAATGAAAATTGCGATTATCGAGATGTCTCGTTCTCCAAGTTTTTTTTTATTGGCAAATGTACCATTACTAGCTAGAAGGAAAGCTACGTAGTTCAGAGCATAAAAAAAACTAACATGGCGATTGAAAACAAAATTTTGCCTGGTTAAAATTTTGAGTATAGAATTTGATGAAAAAGTTATGAGAAAAAAATGAAAAAGTTCATATTTCTTAACTAAAAGTGTTAAGAAATATGAGGAATACGACAGAGAGAATAAGGATGAGCGAAAGAATCAATTTCATTCACTAATGTGCAAAGAGCTAAAAATCAGTACATATACCACCAAGTGGCAGAGAGTTCAAATAAATCTAATACATGATAAAAGCAAAACTGTACAAAGGGCAAAGTATTATTGGTCTAAAATGTAAGTGATGTTGGTGGAATCGAGACCACTAGACAAGTTCTAAACAGTTTGACTCCTTAAGGGGAGACATGGTTCGGTGCTGCAAGTGCTCTGGCATAGGAGTGGAGCAGATGCGCTTGTGTAGTGACAGAGGGACGCCAAGTTGGTAAGCTGGTCCTTTCTTTAAGACTCCCCCTCAAGATGGGCATAGATATTCAAAATTCTCATCTTGGACAACAAGAAGCAAAAGGAGGTAGAGGGTAAGGCCTTGGTAAAAGTATCTGCCAGTTGAAATTTGGAGGTAACATGAACTGGTTGAATAAGGCCAGCAAGTATCTTTTTCCTGATAAAGTGGCAGTCAAGCTCGATATGTTTTGTCCTCTCATGAAAAATGAGATTCTTAGTAAGGTGAAGGGCTGGTTGATTGTCACAGTAGAGGAGGGCAGACCGAGTGTGCAGAACATGAAAATCTTTCAGTAAGGAGATAAGCCAGATAATCTCGTAGCTGGTTGAAGCTAGAGCCCTGTATTCTGCCTCTGCAGATCATGACCTAAAACAATGGCTTACTTTTTAGACTTCCAATTGATCAAAGAGTCCCCAAGGAAGACACAAAAACCTGTCACATACCTCCTGGTATCTGGACAAGTTGCCCAATCCAAATCACTATAAGCCTTGAGTTGCATTGAAGATGTAGAGGAAAGGAAAATCCCTTGCCCAACAATACCCTTGATGTATTTGAGGACTCAGTGTGCTGCAGTGAGGTAGATTTCTAAAGGCTTATCCATAAACTGACTTAGGATATTGACAGAATAGGTAATGTCGAGTCTGGTTAGAGTGAGATAAATAAGCTTTCCAATTAGTTGCCTATAAGTTATTGCATCAAGAAGAAACTTATCTGTAGAGTGAGAAAGCTTATGGTTGAGCTCCATGGGAGTGGAAGCAATCTTGGAACCAAGGAGGCCAGAGAGACCTAGTATCTCCGGGGCATATTTTCGTTGACAGAGAGTAATTCCACTAGTTGATCCAGCTATTTCAAGGCCTAAGAAATATTTCGGCTGCCCCAAGTCTTTTATCTTGAACTGTGTGTTTAAGTAAGACTTCAAATTTGAGATAGCATTCAAATCAGCACTTCCAATTAAGATATCATCTATATAGACCAAGAGTGCTATTAAACCTTTCTTAGTGAGTTTCGTGAATAGGGGGTAATCTGATTTGGATTGTTGAAAATCAATGGCTGTGAGTAAAGAGGTGAATTTGCAATTCCCCTATCTTGAAGCTTGCTTTAGACCATATAGTGACTCGTGCAATCTGCAGACCAACTTCTCCCCCCATAAGTTGAGATTCAGGTGGCAATTCCATGTAGAGCTCCTCATCCAAATCATCATTCAATGAGGCATTGTGAACATGAAGCTGAGATAAATGCCAATAGTGAGTGGCTACCAATGCAAAGAAAGTTTGACATTGGTCATTTTCGCTACAAGGCTGAAAGTCTCTTGATAATCAAATCCTTCCCTTTGCGTATAACCCTTAGCAACAAGTCTGGCCTTGTATCTTGTAATGCTGCCATCAAAACTCAATTTGATTTTGTAAACAAATCTACACCCTATAACAGTCTTCTCGGGTGGAAGGGTAGTGATAGTTCGTGTCCCGTTTTGCTCTAATGCATCAAGTTCAGCCTTCATAGCATTTCTCTAATGCTCAGAGGCAACAAATTGATGATAATTCTCAAGTTCTTTGGTAACTGAAAGTAAGATAGTGTATGCTTTGTGTAAGGGTGATAAATGAGCAAATGAGAGGTGTTGTGACAAAGGGTAGTGTGTGGAAGGCGTGCTGGATAGATCAGTGGGTAAATCGCCAATCAGTTGGTAGTGGTATTGATCCAAATAGTGTAGAAGATGCCTCTCTCTAGTGGAACATCTAAGAGGAATAGAGGAAGGTATCAGGTTAATAGGAGATGCAGCGGGAGATGTAGGTGGGCTGGAGAGAGTAACAGAGTCAGTAGAAGTGGGATGAACATCAGCACCATGAGAATTTGTGGAAGGATTTAAGGAAGGAAAAAAAGGAACACTGCTGTCAGGAAAAGGTGGAGGCAGAGATATTTCAGAAGAGAGTTGGAAATGGTAGTTAGTGGACAAGAGAGTTTGTTTGAGAGGGAATATGGACTCATAGAAAAGAACATCATGGGAAATGAAAATAAAATGTGTGTCTAAGTTATATAGCTTATATCCCTTGACTCCAAAGGGGTACCCGATAAAGAGACATTTGGTAGCTCTAGAATGAAACTTACTTCTGCCATGTTTTAGAGTGGAGGCATAACATAAACAGCCAAAAACACGAAAATGATCATAAGATGGAGGAGAAGAAAAGAGAACCTCATAAGGTGACCTATTTTTAAGGATGGGTGTGGGTGTCCTATTAATTAAATAGGCTACTGTTAAAATGGCATCACCCCAGAATTTGATAGGCATTGATGCTTGGAAAAGCAGGGCTCAAGCAATATTAAGGAGGTGCTGATGCTTTCTCTCAGCCACCCCATTTTGTTGGGGTGCGGACACACATGATTTTTGATGCAATGTTCCATTATTTTGGTAGAATTTGAGCATATAGAACTCAATCCCATTATCAATTTTGATGCTCTTAATGGTGGTTTTGAATTGAGTTTGAATCATGTGGAAAAATGATTGCAAAAGAGTTTTGGCCTCAGACTTAAATTTCAAAAGATAAATCCAAGTAACTCGAGAATGGTCATCCACAAGGGTTTTGAAAAATGAATAAAATAGTGATTGGTTAATAAAATGAGGCAAGTATTCAATCTTAGGGTGAGCTTACTGACAGAAATGAGGTTAAAAATGATAGAGGGAACACAAAGCACATCAGTTACCATTAAGGACTCTAAGATGCAAATTGTGCCAATGTAAGTGCCTCTAACACGAGAACCATTAGGGAGCTGAACAAAGGCTTCTGTGCAGCAAGTGGAAGTGGTGAAAAAGGAGGTGGAGCACACCATGTGATCGGTGGCTCCAATGTCGATTATTCAAGAAGTGGAGTGAGGATAAGAGGCAGAAAAAATAGGAGCATAATTGGGAATAACTAATAATGAAAAAACAAAAACCAGTACTTGCCATATTAGAAGTAGATGGGTGAGGCCTGGGAAAACTCTAATTGGGAGGTGAGGAAGATTTGGGAGAACCATCAAGCTGAAGACTCTGAGCATTGGCAAGAGTAAGGAGATGCTGAACGTGTGCCCGAGTGAAAGGCAATTGTGCTATCTCTGGTTCCCCTTTCTCATTTAACTGTGAGACTATTTGATGTGCTGAATGACTGCTACCAAAATGAGCTTTGGATTTCGTGAACTTGAAATTAGGAGGAAATCCTATCAACCTGAAACATTTCTCTTTGATGTGGCCTGATTTTCCACAGTGGCTACAAGTCATATCAGATCTTTCTTTCTTCTTAGAAGTAGGTTGGTGAACAGCAAGAGCGGAAGGTCTTGGTGTGGGCATCACCAACATACAAGCTTCTCTCTGACGTTCCTCTTGTAAGACTAAGGAAAAAGTCTTGTCTTAAAAGGGTAAAAGACTCATCAAAATATTCTGGCCTCTAACTCCACTAAAGGAATCATTTAAACCCATTAGAAACTTAAACACATAGTCCTTTTGTTGCGCATCTACCATGACTTCAATGCATTACAAGTACAGTTTCCATAAGTACAAGATGATAGAGGTCTATAATTTCAAATTTCTTCCCAAATAGCATTGAGCTAGGTAAAGTATTCACTCACGGATTAATTACCTTGGACAATAGAACTGAGTTGATGTTGCAAGTGATAGATCCGAACATCATCTAGCTAACAAAAACGTGTCTTAAGCTTATCCCATATCTGTTTAGCAGAGTTGATATACAACACATTTGAAGCAATTTTCTTAGATACAGAGTTCAAAATCCAAGAGAGGATAAAGTTGTTGCAGCACAGTCATGAGGAAAATAGAGGATCTGTTTATGCTGTGGTCTCAATAGTACCATCAAGGAAACCCAATTTGTTTTTGATTTTTTTTCTAGGTAATTTGTTTTTGATTGATATTGCAAGAGGGAAAGACCGATTCCACGTGATATAATTCGGTCCAGTGAGAGAGGAGGGGTGACAACCAATGTGTTAGCATTATCATTGTGGTGAAAAAAATATAGACTGTTAGGATCCTTGGTGGGGGTGAAAAGGGAAGAAATAGGATTAGATGTTATAGATGAAACTATTCCTCCTACTGTAGAAAAGTTGCAGAACTAAAGAGGAAAGAGGAGATAAAGTGAGGTACCATAGAAAGATCAGCTGAGAAGAAAAGTTGTAGGAGAAACTTTCTGCTCTGATACCATGTTAAGAAATATGAGCAAGGCAACAAAGAGAATAAGGATGAGCAAAAGAATCAATTTCATTCACTAATGTGTAAAGAGCCAAAAATCAGGACATATACCACCGAGTGGTAGAGAGCTAAAATAAATCTAATACATGATAAAAGTAAAATTGTACAAGGGAAAAAGTGTTATTGGTCTGAAATGTAAGTGTTCTTGGTAGAATCGGGACCACTAGACAAGTCTTAAACAGTGTGACTCCTCAAGGGGAGACATGGTTCGGTGTTGCAGGTGCTCTAGCATAGGAGTGGAGCAGATTCACTTGTGTAGTGACTTAGGGACGCCAAGTTGGTAAGCTGGTCCTTTCTTTGAGAAAAACAAATGCAAATTCAAGGAGGAAAAGGGAGTTGTCACACGACAATTACAACAGTTCAATAGGAATACATGAATGTTTCCAGTAAGGCTGACTTGAGCTGCCCATCTGGCTACCCCGATTAGCAACTTCATTAACAAATCTTTTGACATGAGATACCCACCGTGGGTGATCGTGTGGATGAACCTCCAACATGATTGGTACTATTGATGGCATTACAAACCAATAAATTATCTTCATAAAAAAAGGATTATAGAGGAAAATCGAAAAAGGATAGCCTTCTGAACCACGAAGAGGGCTGCTCTGACTTATCCTTCAAAGGGAGTAACTAGAGGAAACCTCTTTATTCCAACAAAGATAATTGCACATGTTGAATCCCTGCAACATGTAGCCATAAAAGAGAAATCCGATCTAAAAGTAATATCAAAATTCATTTTCCAACAATCAACTGAGGGTGGAGTCCACTTGGCTAGCTTACCCACTAAACTGACTTCCAAGCCTCAAAATGCTCCATGTAAATTCTTTTAATCCTTAAGATAATAACACACATATCATCAGAGACTCCTTTGTGCACAACTTGGTTTCTAGTAAACCAAATGCTATCCTTGAAGATAGCAGCAAGACGAGTGAAGTTTTGAGATTGAGAAGCGGGGCCTCCATGGCCAGAGAAAGGACCTCTTTGCTTAATACTGGCCAAGGGATAAACAATAGAATCCAAGTGAACTAAAGGTTCAAAAAAGACCAAGGAGATTCTTTGCATGCCATACTGGCCAAGGGATAAACAAAGAACAAGTGAACTAAGGGTTCAACCCATAATTGCATAGAGGACAAGTGAGCAAAATCCACATCCAAATTCAAACATTGTCAAATATTTAACTTACAAAAATTGTCTAATATTTAACTTACAGGGAAGGATGTTCCACGCTACCTTCCACAATAAAAGCTTCAGTATCATGAGAAGAGACCAGATTATCTTCCACAAATCTTGCATGCTGGGGATAACCACACTATAATCTAATGAGAGATAATTTGGTAGGCAGAGTTCGTAGAAAATTTACCATTCGGATCTTCCAACCAAAGTATCATGTCCTCTTCCACGCCTAAGTGGATTATCTAATATGATTAATATTTTAAACAAAAGTGAAAAATTAGATTCTTCATCTGAGTTTGATGTTGAAATTTCTCTTTTAAAGAAAGAGTCACGATTTTTCATTAAACAATATGAAAAATCTAAAAAAAAAACTCTATCATTTGAATATCATCAATCTGTTTCTAAGAACTATTATCTTAAGCCAACTCCTTCTGATATACAATTTGAAGAAAGACATCTTGCTTCCACATCTACTTTTGGAGCTGATCTCTTTTATAAATGGAATATTGATAGAATTTCAAAATATGAAATCCTCAATATTCTTCATGAAATAATCATGCATACTAATGTTTTAAAAAACTCTAACAAATCACATGACACCATGTAATTGATTTTTTAATTAACAGTTTTACCAGCCAATTGAAAAATTGGTCGAATCATTATCATTAACTTTCTCATAATGAGAAAAACAAGATTCTTTTTATTGTCAAAATTGATCAAAATTGTGCTGCAATCATGCATAAGAACCGACCTATCCTGACCCTGTCAATAGTATATACTCTATACCATCATCAAAAACTTTATCTGTGAACCTTCCCAATTTTAAGTTAGGGTTTCTTATTTTTTTATTAATTTAAAATATCTAACTCTTTCTAATTTCATATGGTATACGGATATTTATCTTTCAAATTAAAGGTGTTTTAGTTTTATTTAAAAAATTAATCATATTAGAAGGTTTGCGAAGGCTTAGTTTTGAGAGTGTCTCATTAACCTTATCAAGTAAATTTTCAGTCTTTTCCATGTTACCTTTTGAAGAAAGAGGGGCATTAATTTAAAATGTCCAACTTTTCTAATTTTCTTTCAAATATCTTACCTTTTTAATTGTTTATATTGATGATATCTTAATCTTTTCAAAATTGGTTAAACAATATTGATATCACCTTAATAAATTCTTCTATATTATTAAAAAAAATGGAATATTTATCTTTGCCCAGAAATAAAACTTTTCCCAATAAAAGTTTCATCTCTAAGTCATAATTTATATCAGAGCACAATCAATCACATCTCTCGTGCCATTGAATTTACAGATAAATTCTGATGAAATCAAAGATAGAACCCAACTTCAAAAAAATTTAGGAAGTCTAAACTATGCTTCATATTTCTATAAAGACCTTTGGAAAACCTGCAAACCCTCTTTTCACTTGTCTTCAAAAGAATCCTACTGCCTAACTAAAAGAGAAATCAAGCATCATGTCAAACATTTACCATGCCTAAGCATCGCAACTCCTCATGCATTTAAAATAGTCAAAACTGATGCATCGAATATTTTTTCACTTGTCTTTAGAAGAATCCTCTTACCTAACTAAAAAAGAAATCAAGCATCATGTCAAACATTTACCATGCCTAAACATTGCAACTCCTCATGCATTTAAAATACTCGGATGCATCGAATATTGGTTATGGCATACTAAAACAATGCACTCATGATACTAAAAGAGAATATATATAACACTTTCGTTCTAGAGCTTAGAATCCAACACAAGAAAAATATAGTACTATCAAAAGAGAAATTTTATCCATCATTCTTTTATGTTTCAAAATTCCAAGATGACTTATGATTGAGCTAGAATATTGCATGATTAGTACAATAAAATTAGTATAATTGCAGTTCTTTCATATCATAATTATTGGTTTTATATGAAAAATTGATTAAGGAACATTAATCCAAGTTGTGGTTTTAATTGATGAAATAATATGATTTATGCTTTATTTTGTGACTTGGGATTAAATTAAATTTTCATGCAAATGTTTTATTCCCGAACAACATGTACCTAGTCCACATTGTGTTAAAATGCATTTGTAAGATTAATTTTATTCATGTGTGTCAAAAATTCTTTAATTACTTTTTGTGATAATTTAAGGTACATTAATTGAAGACGCACTAATGAGCGGGAAACTAGATACAAACAAGAGACTTAGACAACCCGCTGACCTACAAAGAGCATAAAGAAAAGAATTTGGTGAAGTGGAAAATGAGGTGAAAAGGAAAAAAAATGAAAAATGTGAAATTAGTTCAAATGGCAAAACATGTAAAAGAAAGGAGTAGAAAAAAAAAAGAAAAAAAAAAAGACATGCAAAGAAAAGAGATGACGTGCAGAACAAACGCGGAAGGAAGAGACACGAAAGGGAGAAAAGAAAATAAATAGCTGGTTTAGAGCTCCTAGCTGACCAGCAACTTTTAGCCCAACTCCAAGCCACTTCCAGCCACTTCATGCCACCATTTATCTTCCATTTTGATGCTTTATACCTTTTCATCTATGTGTATTTTAAATTTCTTGGTTTATTTCCCAGATTTTAGGTTAGGTTATGTTTCTTTTTAACTTGTCTTGCTATTCTACTATGTTAATTGGACAATCTTGCATTTAGATTTCAATTTCTTCTTAAATCTTAAAACCCTAGAATTCCAATTTGGGAGTTTTGTTTCTAGCTTGGTATTTGCTTAATTCTCTCTTATTCTAGCTTCTATATCATGTGTATTACAATGCCCATGAATAAATTTCGAGAATTTTGTGATTTGAATGAAAATTACAAACTCTAGAATCTTGATTTGAGGCTTTTCAATTTTCAACTATTATTTTGTAAATTGTTAGTTATTTGGATCTTATTTTCATTGCATCTTAGCTTGTCAGTTTGTTCTTTGAATTACACACTTAAATATTAGTTTCAAGTTGAATTAGAAGATGATTAGGTTAGCTTTGCTTGCTGGAATTTGTAGTTGAAGATTGAAATTGCTTGTTGTTTAGTTCTTAATTAGTTTAATGAATGGTTAAGTTTTCTAGCATATTTTGTTTATGTCTTGTGTTAGGAAAGCAAAATCTAGCTTGAAATTTTCCTATCAAGAACCAACGGTGTGAATTCGTTAATTTATAATGTTAGTCAGACTAGACATTCATGCATTTGATTAACTTTATAAATTATTAATTTTACATTTGAAGGACGTTTAGGATTTTTCAATAATGTTATTTTTACTATTTTAGTTTAATTTCATTGCTTTAAATACTTTCAGAGTATGTGTTTTAGTTTCATTTTGCAAAAATATGAATCTGAACTTTGTTCAGCTTTCAACATACTTCTCAGAGTATGTGTTTTAGTTTCATTTTGAACTTTGGCAAAAATATGAATCTGAACTTTGTTCAATTCTTTTATTTTTTTTTTTCACACTCATTGCACATACCATCGTTTTTATTTTCTCTTTGTGAATATTTTTGCTTGTTTTTTACACCAGTTTGAAATTAATCCATTTTCCTTTAAGAGATTTGGCCTTTGGGCTAATTATTACACGTTATAACTCCTTCACTTGGATAGTCTTTGCACTGCTCATTTTTGAGTGAGTCAAGCTTTTAGCGCCGTTGCTGGGGATTATTAGACTTATTTCAAACTTGTAATTTTTTCTTATTTGAATTTTTTCTCATACTTTTTTTTTTTACACTTTTATTCACTCATTTGAGCTATTGTATCTCTGTAGTGCACTTTCTACCGTATTGGTGAGTCTAAACTATTTGGACTAATGTTTGATGTCTTAGGTGAGAAACAGTTCAAATAGATTATAAAGAGCTTCACCTTGTACCATTAGTAATATTCACAGCACATAACTAGATAGATTTACGTCTCTTATGTAAGTGAGGATATTCAAATTGATATATACAATCCTTTTATAGAAAAATATTTTGAAGAGAATGTGGCTGCACCTACACCACGCATTCTTAAATATTTTTTGTAGCACACACAAACCGCTACATCATCATGCATTGTTTTACCTGATTAAGCATGGCATGATGTCTATCATACCTCAGTTTCATAGGATGGATTCTGAGGGTCCATATCAGCATCTCACTAATTATTATTCGACAAAACTACTACATTTGGGATAGCCTTTGTGCTACTAATTTTAGAGCGAGTCAACTTACTAAAGCACCCTTTTTTTTTTGGAGTAGATTGCAAAGCAGCAAATGATGTCCAAAATCTTGCCTCCGAACACCTTTTTGCCCGTTGACAAGGAATTTTATCTGTTTTCAATTTTAATATTGAATATATAAAAGGAGATTGGAACTCTATTCCTAATTTCCTAACCCATGAAGTTTTATAGGGGAAATGAGTATGAAATCTGCTGCTTCATCTTTTGGACCTTCACTAAGTTTCAAAACACTGAGCATTAAGGACTTCCTCTCTAGTAATTGCTTTCTCCTCCTCTTCACAACCTAGGCCTTCTAGAACTGCTCCCTTTTTTCTCCCCAGAACTCTCCCCATGATTCTCCCCATTTTCTCTTCGACCCTCTACATCATTATCCAATACCTTTTCCATTCTAGAATTGTTTCCTCCTTTTACTCCTTGGGCCCCTAAGCTTAAGACTCCTCCCATGATCAAAACTTTCAGCAAAATAACTCAATCAACCGAAATTCTCTCTCTTCTCATTTCCTCCAAAAATACTGACAATTTACTCATAAAGGATTATGTACAGCATGTAGTCTTTGTCAAAGACCCATATAATACTCTTAATACTCCAAACCAAGTTTCCTCTCATATACTATCTCTTGATTGAAACTATGTTTCCAAAAATTTTGCATTCACCCAAGAATTCTACCAACCCATCTTGGATGATACAAAATCAATAAAATTTGAAACTAGTCACTGCAGATATGATTCTACAAGAATTCAAATGACCATAATATAGTGAGCAAAAATTTTACATTAAATGGTAAATACCTTCTCTCATGTTCATATTTTACAAGTCATATCTAAAGGAAAACTGAGTCGTTGATCACATCCTCAATTTCTTGTACAGAGAAGCCAACTCCAAGCAAAACTGGCGACAACACAATCCAGAGAAGATTACAAAAATGAATTATGTCACGCCACGTGCCAGTACGTACTAGGCTCACCGTATTTAACATCCTCCAGCTTCATACATGTCCACCACGTGCCCGAGATAGGCCACCTGTAGTGATGGTATGCACAAAGCAAAACTCGAATTGATCCTATAAACTTTGAAAAAGCTTAGAAAACGTTTAATTGAAATCATTGCAATTATGAATTTATTATTAAAAAGGGAAAAGTAGTGTCTCGAGAATCTTATGAAAAGGCGACATTAGGAAATAATTCTAGAAGTTAAAAGTACTAAATTGAATATGGAAATGTAATTATAATAAAATCAAAAACAAATATAAAGAAGTGAAAGTTAAGAGAATAAAATCAAATGCAACGTAAGGAAGAAATAAAATAAGAGAAAATTTTCGAAAATGTAAATACATAATTTCACTAAGATCACAGAGTCTTTCTTTTACAAAAACAAAGTCCTTCATGAGGAATACAAAAGTAAAGATAAGATAAATAAAAAAACAGAAGCTGTCTAAAGCTTTCCATACTATAATGTCCGTGAACATCCAACTGATCCCAAACTAAAGAAAAAAAGTGACAGCTACTAAAGTCAACTAATCCTCCGGTTCGGTGTTGGAGGTTAGGTCTATAAACACCGTCTCTCCGGTACCCTCTGCTGGTGGGGCCGGTAGAGGAGGGACAATGTGCAAGTGGGCTGGACCTACATCTACTAGCCCGAAGTTTTTCACACAAAAAAATGGGGGCAAGGGTGGTCCTTTGAGGTACCATTGGGGCTCGTACCCCATGTATACCTCAAGTGTATATGTAATATACATCCAAATCTTAATAACTAAAACGTGCATGCCAAGGTCTAAGATTTACTCGCTCATAAAAGTCTTCATCTATCAGGTCTGATGTCCACAGCAGTACATACAAAATAATAAACAAGATAAAAAGGGTGAGTCTTACTGACTCAGTAAGGGGGGATAGGGGAACAAAACATGTAGCGATATAAAATAGAAGTAACAGAATTATAGAATAATCAATTACAGAGCAATATTTATAATAAATCAATAAATGCAGTATGAACGATGCAATGCAGAATGAATGCATCTATTCCCGGTCATTTCACTTTCTTGCTTTCTTTTTTGATCTGGTAGAGGTGTCCTTCTGCGCTCTGTTTAACCCTCAAAGTCCAGGTTGTGTGTCCTCCTCTCTTCTGGAACTGTCCCGTGCCCCGACCCTAGGATCCGGTCAAGCGTGCATTGTTCCATCACCAAGGGATACCAACCACTATCCTCTAAGTGGTGGCTTGCACTATCCCACTGTGAGCGGCACCGTCACAAATAATTCAGGATCACCTTAGGGTTCATAATTCCTTTCCCCTCAATCTTGACTAACCAAATGTCTATTATCATGATTATGCAACTATTGATTATGCAAAAAGATTAACTTGCAATGTCATGAAAATCAATAATCATATTAGCAACATTTATCTATAAAGTTCAAAAATGATACGTCAAAGAAATGATGATAGTATAAACTTCGCTTCCCATAATGGCTTATTTTCTTTTCCTTTGGGTTTAATCACATATTTCCTTAAATCTATAATTTTATGCATATATGTTGTAAGTTAAATTGGTAAAAAATTTCAATGGAGCAATGAGGAGATTCTTTCTATTTTGTTCCCAATTCTAAAGATTCTAAAGCCTTAAAATTTTTTGTTTTCAACAAAGACTCTATTTAGAGCTTTTTGACTAATATGCCCGAATAGAACCTTAATGGTTCTTTGATTTTGGGCCCCTATTTGTGCCGGTTTTGAACTCCACTTTTCATCATAGATTACCCAAATTATGATTAATGTTGTCATGGCCCAGATTTCAATTTTGGACCTCTAAGCCCTTAATTTTTCTCTTAATACAGAACTTACACCTAACGGCTCTATGGTCTTTTTCTCTATCTTCCTCCATCCTTTTCCTTTGAAAATTTTAAGGTTTGTTCAAACATCAGTCAACAACATACTGAAAAATTTTCTTGCTCAAATAATATAAATTTACACATGCTATAGTGCATTTTATGACCGAGTACCATAAGAAACATGAAAACGTGCATGTATGCCTCTTTTTTTTCCTCCTTTACCACACCTAGTGGTGATCTCCAACCTATTTGTGGTCTCAAACCTTACTAGAAATATATTGATGCATATCAGATTGTTAACAGAGCATGAATTCCATGATTCAACATTCAAAATGTTAAATTTTCACAAAAATATCAAAAGAACTTAAAGCATGTCTCTCTACTTTTCTCCCTAGCCAATCCGCGAATTTCCTAACTTCATTTAAGCTCCTTAAGTCACTGTCCGTGACCTTTTTCTACCTTAAATCCTCGTTTGCATCATCAAGTCTCAATGGACTCAAGAATGTGCCGTATAAGTCTTTAATGACCATAAAATAGCAAGCCAAAGATTTTACGTTAAATGGTGAAATACGTTCATTCCTGAAACAAAAGATTATGTTCCATACCATAAAGATTCCCAAGATCCATTATGAACCCAATTGCTCAACTACAAATCTCGATGCCTACATCGCGCAACATCTTGTAGATGAATGCAAAAGAGATTGAAATACCAGTGTCAACAATAAAGAAAAAGACTAAAGTAACCTTGATGAAACTAAAGAAAAGACTGAAGTAACCTTGCCGACAATTTCCAAATAAAAAGATTGAATTGCCCCTACTATCAATGGCTTTTGAAGGACACATAAGACATTGGGCCTCGCTCACTTCTCTATAAATGAAGGCTCTCACACGAAATAAGCAACATGTGATCACCAAGCACATAAGTTCACAGCTCCCAACTCTCTCAAAAACCTTTACATCTCTCTGCTCCCGGATCTCCTTCACCATTATCTCCTTCCCATATCTTCCTATTGTAATTCACTCATTCCTCACTTTAATCTTCTCCTATGTATTTTAAGTTGGAAGTTCGTTTTCACCTCTCTTAATGACCATAAAATAGCAAGCCAAAGATTTTACGTTAAATGGTGAAATACGTTCTCTCATGTTCATATTTTTCAAGCCATATCTAAAAGAAAACTGAGTCATCGATCACATCCTCAATTTCTTACACAAAGAAGCCCACTCCAAGCAAAATTGGTGACAACACAATCTAGATAAGATTACAAAAAGAAAATAGATGTACTTTCCATGCTCTCTAAAAAAAGACACTGAAGACAATATTGAAAAGATCATCCCGGTAAAAACATTCATGAAACAAAAGATTATGTTCCATACAACAAAGATTCCCAAGATTCATATACATATTATGAACTCAATTGCTTACCCACAGATCTCGATGTCTACATCGCTCAATATCTTGCAGATGAATGAAGAAAAGACTAAAGTATTCATGTCAACACTAAAGAAAAGAGTAAAGTAACCCTGACCACACTAAGGAAAAGACTGAAGTAACCTTTCCGACATTTTCCAAATAAAATTGTTCCTACTTTCAGTGGCTTTTGAAGGATACAGAAGACATTGTGCCTCACTCCTGTCTCTATAAATGCAAGCCTCTCAGACAAAGTAAGCAACATACAATCACCAAGCATCCCAAGCTCGTAGCTCTCAACTCTCCTAAAAACCCTTACATGCCTCTGCTCCCAAATCTCCTTCACCACTATCTCCTTCCCATATCTTCCTCTTCACTCATTCCTCACTTTAGTAATATCTTAATCTTTGTTTAGTGCCTCAATCATGTAACTATATTTTATTAAATCAATACGATGATTTTTGCACTACATATTTGTACCGCTTTTATGGATGGTTCTATTTGCTTTTAATTCCATTCTTTATTTTTTATCATGATTTTATTTTTGTATATATATAATAAAAATATCATTTTTAAAAATAAAGTAAATTAAGTATGGAGTATATGTAAGATATATATCATGATAATAATACTCTCTATTTAAAAGATGAGCTATCATTGCAAAATAGAGAAGAGTGTGGACTAATTAGGTGACAAAGAAAGGGAGTTTTTTTTTGTGGGTAAGTAAGATAGTATTAAACAGAACAGAAACAGTAAGGCTAATACAACCTACAAGAAAAGGGTCCAACATCTCCAAGGGTCAAGTCTCAGAGTATAACAAACAGAGAAAAATAGACAGCACCAAATTTACTTTACATAGACATTGGAAAAGTAGTTTACCTACCTGTAAAAACGAGGCCACTTTACATAAACTTATAGGTTTCTTTTTTATAGTTGATCGATTATATTTTCAGTTGACCGACTTTTACCAACCTCTCCAAATATAGTTAACTAGTTTACAGGGAAACAAACAAAGCCTTAGTTATGTCTTTACTACTAAGAAAAAAATATGGACTACTTTTTAGAAAAAAATTTGACTGTGACACAAATATTTACGAAAAAGTAGGAAAATAGATAATTTGATTTGAGAAGGGTAAAAATTTTGTAACTAAAACCTTAAGATTTTTTTGGTTGGCATTTTTTGACAAATTTCAATACTTTTCCATATAAAAAAACTCCATTAAATCATCTCTCTCTATACTTTTTTACAAATTCCAAACAGTTTTTTATTATTAAAAAAAGAAAAAATACACTTTTCACCCACAAACTACCGGAGTAGTGACACATTGCACCCCAAACTATCATCTTTAAGACATTGCACCCTCAAACTACCAATGTTAGATACTTTGCACCCTAAACTACCACTTTGACACATTACACCCTCCAACTACTAATATTAAACACTTTGCACCCTCCATTTGACAAAATATCCTTGAGAAATTAATGAATTGACAACAATATCTTCAATATATGCAAAATAGGTCAAGGGCATTATCGTCATTTTAGTCTGAAAATTTGATAAAGGGTGCAAAGTGTTAAAAATTGGTAGTTAGAGGGTGCAATGTATCAAAATTAGTAGTTTAGGGTGCAAAGTGCAAAACCTATGGTAGTTCATGGGTGAAAAATGTATATTTTCCTAAAAAAAAACTCTATCCAATTATCTATTTATACCTTTCATAAACTCTAATGAAAATATGTCTCCAACCAAATATATTTTTGATTTTCTACTAACTTTTTACAAACCTCCATAAATGTCAATAAGATCTGTATTATTTCTATTATAAAAATTTTTATTAGGAAAATAAAATTTTCTTTAATCATCCAAACATTGGAATTGCCAAAAAAATCATGAAATGAAATGTTTAGATTTAGGATGTTAATTGTCCCAAGGAATAATAGGTAGAACAAGTGCAATCAATAAAAGTATTGAAGTACAATTTCGCCCCTATTTCAACTCCCCAATTTTTATTTTTTATTTTCTGAGCACTTCTTCTTTCCATTATTTTCTTTCTCCTTCTATCCTCGACTCTTCTCTCACTCGCTTCCGTGAAACGGTTCTCTAGAAGCGCCGATCGAAAATCCCAAACGGAAGGACGACGTGGAGAGTCTCGAATGGACGGTCTAGAGACTCTATTTTAAAGCTTCTATTGCCGATCTTAAGTCCTGACCTAGAAACGGTAATGTTAGAAGTCGTAAGTGTTTGATTATTACTTTTTAGGGTTGCGGAATATGATTTGGAGAGGTATCTGCCGAGAAAAAACTCTAAAATCTGAGCTAATTTTGCTCTTTCTCTCTCTGTCGGTCGAGTCTCGCTTCGTTTCAATCTATTCCTCAATTGGATTAAGGTTTTTCCGGTGAAAATCGCGGAATTTTAATCGAAATTCGTCGATTTTTGCCTATTTTCCAGTAATTGATCGAATTTAACACCTGATTTATAATTCCCGATTGGTTCGCCTTCGGTTGGTGCCTTTCAAGCCTGTTAGTAATGATTGCATCGTTTAGGTGGATAATAACATCGGAATATTAGGTTTAGTTTTTGTTATTTTGGTCAAAATTGTATATTCTTGATAGTTGACCAAAATTGGGGTTAGATTTTATTAGAGTAGGTCTAAGATTTCGCTCGATTTGCAATCGACGAGAACTTTTATTATATATTGCAAAGTGAATGCTGTATTTGTTTGGGTGAGCAGAGATTGTATTGGAAAGCTCTCCCGATTAATTTGAATTCAGTTTGTGCGTTCCAATTTTGTGAGATTGGAATTGCATTGGAGCTTCATTATGAAGTTGTATCAGCTTGATATTTGATCAAAATTGCAGTTGGATCTTGAGCATAGGTCTAGGGTGAGTAAGAAGCTGACTCGAATTTCCTCCTTGAAACTCAGGGAATCTGATTTTTTTTTCCTGGAATTGCGTACTCAAGTGTCAAAATTTCGTTTCCAATGCTTAGTCTTTGGATTTTCTGATTTTATTTCTGCTTTTCAGGTGTTCAATACATATAAGTGGTGTTTTACTGATTGGCTGAAAATTCTTGTTGGTGATTCATTACAGAAATGCGGGGATATGATAGAGATGTAAGTAAATTTTAATTTTTGGGAAATTCACAAGTATCATATTCCAACTTTCTGTACTTGCTTCATTTTCTCATTGGTTGGGTTAATATAGGAATTGCATAGAGGTGTTGAAGATTATGATGAGTATGAGGAGGAAGGGGAAGAGCTAGAGGAAGATGCTGGAGAGGAGGGTGAGGAGGAAGGTTATGAAGAGGAAGATCCGAAGCCTACCAAGGAGGAATTAGAATACCTTGAGTTGAGGCAACGATTGAAAGAACGAATCAGAAAGCAGATGAAGAAAGATAACAGTTCTTCTCTCACCAGTTCCAGTGAGAAGAAGAATAAACTTCCATATGATAAGTGAGTCATGTGCCCTCATTCCTTCTAACTTGCTTGATTGGCCATTGCAACATGTAAAGTCCCTTGTTTTATAAGTATGGTTTTTTTTTTCCTTGGACTTACTGCTTTCACTGTTTAGAATTAAAATATATTAAGAGTTGTGCTCATGTGTGTCAGTAATGTCTTCGACTTCATAATTCATTATATGTGTATGCAGCTATGTAGAGTGCAAATAGTGGTAGTAGTTTGGTGAACTTTGTTGCATGAACATGGACAAGCAAGTTGACTTAGCACAACACAAATCTGTTCACTCGGCAAGTTGTTTACAGAATTCGGTCCATCACACGCTGACTAGATACGTATGTGAATGCAACTTGTTTTTGGCAACATTACTGTGGTACATCGATAACCTTTCTGACAGAAATTAAGAAGATGGGTCTTGGCTTCCTTCACACTGATTGGGACAATAGTTGGATTTGCAATATTAGGAGTCTTGCAACGCAATTGTTGATTTGATGTATTATGCTTTATGACGTTTACTGTTCTGTATTGTTTTCTCTCAGGATATTGTTAACTGAAGTTTACACTTCTAGAGTTTACTGAGTATTTTATTCTGCTTATTTCTGCAGTTTTGGATCATTTTTTGGCCCTTCTCAACCAGTAATTGCTCAAAGAGTTATACAAGAAAGCAAGTCCTTGTTAGAAACACAGCATTTGGCATCTAGACTCTCAAACACCCTCCATGCTGTAAGTACTGTGTACCTATGTGTGGGTATATAATAAGACTGCATGCTGAAAATCTGATCTTTTTCTCTAGTCACCACATGCATGTTGTCGAGGGTTTTGATTACATTTTTCTCTGGAATGAACCAAACCTTCTATTAATTATCCAAAGTTATTAAGAATAATATAATGGTTTGAGTGATTAAAATTATTCAGCAAAATCACTTTTGACTCTAGTATAGGCTGATTCCTCAAAGTTGACCTGTGGGTGAGGTTTAGGGAAACTCCCTCAGGACATCCCTGAGAAGTTGAGTTGTTCAGTCTCATCCCTCCAAAGTTTGAACCCTTATTATGAATACTCGTTAGTTGTTATACCAGAAGGAGTGACCTTCCTCTATATTCTGAAATATGTCAGAAATGAACTTTGCCAATGAAATCTAACGTTCTGAGAGATTTTTAACGGCTTTATTTTCCAATAGAAGATTGTTGTGGTTCTTATACATGTCCATTGCTGTTAAATACTTGGTTGTGGATAGTAAGGCAAGCAAATAATTGTTCTTATTTCTTTCTGATTCTTATTATCTCTATCCTCTTTCATTGTAAATTTTATTTTATTTCCATCAATTCTTTCTCAGAAATCTTCTCCTGTTTTGGCTGTAGACACCCATTCTTCAAACAACAGTTAATGCTTGACTTGAAAATTTTCTTTTTTTAATGTAATCAGCAGTTGATGTCCTTGCTCTGCCCTTTGAGATAGGGAAACAAACAATTTTCCTTTGTTTTGTTTTCTGAAATTATTGTTACATCAAAGTCAACGGGAGTCAAGGATTTGATGAATCCATGTCATGGTGTATTCTAGAAGTTGCATGGTCGGGATACTGTCTAGGCGTATTTTTGTGGGTCTTTTTCTCTTTGACACTTTCTGCTCTTTCGCTTCTCTTGGTGTCGTGAATTGTGACGTTGGGAATATGTGCAGAATGCAAATTTTCTGAAATTTTTATTGAGCTCTTTTTTCTTGATAATTCCATCTCCTTTCAGAACAAAAAGAACTCCTCAACCTCTAAAGGATCAAAACCTGAATCACGTGCACCCAAAGTCACAAGTGAGGTATGTATGCAGCAGTCTGTTCTGTCGTCGTCTTTGAACATTGGCAACTGCTTTTGAGCCAATTTGACCTATTCAGTAGATTATCTGTTTATGCAGATAAAAAATAAAGTCCAAAAACTTAAGGACACAAGAGATTACTCCTTCTTGTTATCTGAGAATGCAGAGATTCCAGCTCCTACTAAAGTACCTCCGCCTAAAAATGTCTCTGTCCGAAATTCTGGTGTGTTGCTGCTTTACTAGATCTATCTGGCTATCGGTCAATTGTGCTTAAACCATACTATTTCATTGAGAAAACTTATACAGGTTTTTTGCTGATGTTGAAGAGGCGGGATCAGCTCAAGTGCCACTGAAGAGTAAACAACCTTTGGGCAATAGTAGCAGACATGTCCACAGCAGTCATGAAGAAAGGAAAATGGTTTCTTTGAATGGCCAATCATTTTCCAAAGCAGGGTCCAACCAGTCCACTTATGCTCGTAAGCCCAATTCGACCTCAATGGATTCTAGAAGACAGCTTGGTAGCAACATCGCAAATGGGCCAGGTCGGCCTGGGGGGCCAAAAGGGTTGCCTTTGAAGAAGCCTGTGGCTATGATGGAGAAGAAGGTTTCTGCACCAGTTGGCAAAAATTCCATGCCTGGTGTGCAGAAACCACTCTCTTCAAAGTTGCAGTCATCGACACCAAAGCAGCCCTTGGAACAGAAGAAGGGATTACAGGAGCCTAATAAGTCTAAAATGGTGCCAAAACAGCCAATGGCACCATCAAAACCACAGGTTTGTGCCCACTCTTCTCACAGGGATGCTTGCACACCCTCTTTTGCCCTGTCTAGTTTTTGAGGCATTTTACATCAGCCATTTGTCAGAATTCACAATTGGTACTCCCTTTCATGAAATTTCAACAGATAAACAAGCCGCAAAGGCAAATTCCATGAATCCAACTTCGCAGGACCATCGCCTCAAGAAAAAGCCTAAGCCTATGAGTCGGTATTCTGATGATGAGAATGGCAGTGAAGGTGAAATGGCTATCAGTATGATCAGAAAAATGTTCAGGTAAAGAGTCCAAATCTTCTTATTCCCACAATTAATTGAATGCGGAGTTATATTGGATACAATGGCATAAAGAAGTCTGGTTGATTTCTAAAATTCATCTGCAGTGGACAACTCGTGCTTCTGCTAGTTTTCTGGGGCTCTCCTAAAGTATACGGACCTGTTCATATGGGAAACGGACAATTGCTTTGTTAAAACTTCTTGGTTGTAATATTGATTCAGTTCCTTATCAGGATGGTACTTAGCACTATTGGATTAATAGACCCGGGTTTGACATCGACCTAATGTGAAAAAGAATAGCCACTTGTAGCACCTTGTTTGGTTCTTATCATTGTTGCATTTATAGAAAAGAATTAGTAAGAAATTTTAAAAAATGAAAACAAAGTTGTTTTTACTCTGGTGATTGAACTGGAAAATCTTTTTGCAGATACAATCCCAACAAGTATGATGACTATGGTGATGATAGTGATATGGAAGCAAACTTCGATGATATCATGAGGGAAGAGAAAAGAAGGTTCTCACTTTTTCTCTGTACTTGTAGATTAGGTTTTTTTTTTTTTTTCCCATTCTGATGGAATCAGCATTTTTCCTCATACAAGCTATATTTTTTCCATGTCTGAGCCTCTTTACCCTTGTTTATATACAGTGCAAAAATTGCAAGGAAGGAGGATGAAGAGCAGCTTCGCCTGATTGAGGAAGAAGAGGAACGGGAGCGGCAGGCACGGTTGAGGAAGTTAAAGAAGCGTAAGCTGGGCTAGCAGTGATCACAGGAACTAACTTCATCTGTTTTCTCTGCTTAATAGAGTTCTCGTCTTTTCTCCGCATCACTATTTGGCAGAGTAGGAATCCTTTTCCTATGGCAAATGTGCAGAATGATGGTACTGATTCATTCTTGAATGTGCAGAATGATAGTACTTATTCATTCTTCAATTGTAAGGTTAAACGTGTCCCCCGATTTTAGTGTGTTTGCAGCTAGAAGCACGCTTAGGAGCTAATCATTAGGCTTGTGTTTTGGTGCTGGTATTCCTTCCCGCACGCTACTTTTATGCGCAGTCTGATGATAGACTACAACTAACCTTCTTTCCATTTTTTGAAATTATATAAGTCCAGGTTCAAAGAGAAGAACATAGTAAGAATCTCTTTTTATAAGCTTCGGCGAGTTGTTTGTGTTACGAATGCCTTTTACCTGTTTGCGGGAACTGCAAAGGGCTAAACCTCAAATATCTTGGCCAACTTTATAATGGATTGTTAGCGTTATTTCTTTTACCTTCTAGTTGTAATCCTAGACGACGGTTACTTAAGCTGCTTATAACGGCGGATGTTTTCTCGATGATGTTCTCCTATATATGTAGATTATTTATTTTCACGCGATTAATTGTCAATTAGTTATCCGACGTGATGTTGATGGATTTTATTATATAATAATTAACACAATTCAGTCAAATGTTTTGGGGAGATGATCTATAGATATTAAGGGAATTGTGTTTACGGAAGAGAATATTAGCTCACATTGTTCATAATGGTATATTGTATATCCACCCAAAACATGTGTTATCATCAACATCACATAAATCGAGTAACCAAATGCATAATGTTTTTTTAAAAAAAAAATTGGGTAACCTATTAAATAGCAAAAGGCCAAAAAAAAAAAAAAAAAAAGGAAGGAAAACGAGACTGATTTTTGCCACGTGACCCTGACGCCCTAACCCTACACATGTTACTTGCAATTAATAGGCTTAATTACCGCTAGGTTTTTATAGTATTGATTTTTAACAAATCTGTTCATAAAGTGTAATCTTGAACGGGTTGATTTTTGTGATTTATTTTTTAGATATATGATTTATTTCATCTACTAAAAATTAGCTTAATAATAGAAATTGGCATGATATTAGAGTCGAGACGTTTATTACCGAAGTCGAATAACCTAAGTCAAACCTCATATTAATTAGTGGGCTAACATTTACTAAATGAAAAGAGCTCATATATTTGAAAAATAGATCACATAAATCAACATGTTCAAAATGATACCCTATAAACTGATTTGTTAAAAATTAATATCACGTATACTGTAGATGTAATTAAACCTAATTAATATAACACACTATCATGGTCCACTTGGATTGAACATGAAGAAGCTGATACGTGGGGTCTCATACACCCAGCCAAGCAATCTTTGGAGCAATGGATAAGGTGGGCGTTTCGAGCACCCCAAGGGCCACTTTATTATGCACCTTTGATGCGTCAGATCCGCTGACCAAATTGGCCACTTGTCCTTCATCCATGCGTCAGAACATGTGGAAAAGTTGTTGTATGAAGAATATAAAATGGACAAACACATATGAAAAAGGTATAAGATTTGTAAGCAAGGATTTTGTCTGCATGATTTTCTTTCCTATTAAAAAAAAAACTTGTCGAGCGGCCGCAACAGCTAGCATTGAAAGGAAATCTTGGTTGTCATTTTATTTGATTCAAAAGGTCTTTTTGTTTCTTGAAGATATTGGATTCCGTCTATTAGGCATCTGATTTATATATTATAATTCATTATTTTGTGTGTATGATTTTTTATGGATTTTGTCACATTAATCTTGATTAACAATACCGATATGGTGCAATTTCATTTGTCGCCAAAAGTCCATGCCTCATAATTGGCATGTGAACCAACCCAACAAGTTACTTCTTTCTTTTCTTCTTCTTCTTCTTCATCTTCTTCTTCTTTTTAAAAAATAAAATAAAATAAAATTTATTATTATCATAAGAATAAACACTATACAACAGTACAAAAACCCAAAAAGAAACAAAGAAGATCAAGGGGGATCGAAAAGATCCGTCAGCCAAGGAACTTCCTGAGAAAGCCCAACTAATTCGGGAATGCATATAACAATGTCTGTTTTTTTCAACTTGTCGGGTGTGTAGAAAACCAATTAAGTGTCCGTTAATAAAACTTCAGCAAGACAAACCAAGTATGGACATGTAGATTACATCATACCAATAATTTCCAGCCACCACTTTTTATAATTCCAGGCACAGAAGAGATATTGACTGACTTTGCTCAAATCAAGAACCAACAAAAAGCTCCGCCAACCGAAGAGCTTCTGGGCTTCTCAGTTTTAAGTTGTGTTGCTCCAATGGAGGAGGAGTCGAGCCAAGTTACAGAAGCAAAAACCACACACAACATGGAAGGAGAAGCAGATGAAGAAGAAAGATACACAGAAAGCAACCCACTTAATGAGCCACTCCTCAAGAGAAGCAGGACGCTTTCCTCTAATCCACTAGCAATGGTTGGAGCTAAAGTTTCCTATATAGAGAGCTTGGATTATGAGTAATGATGACTGACTTCATTCCCACCCCCTTTTTTTTCCCTTGAAACTCAAAATTCTCCCCTACCATCTTTCTGCTATTTTCTCCAAGAAACATTCACAGAGACCAAACTTGAAATTCACTCTGATGCAGGATCAATGAGAATGATCTATTCAAGCATGACTGGAGAAGCAGATCCAAGGTCCAAGTGTTGCAGTATATATTCTTGAAATGGACACTGGCATTCCTTGTTGGACTTCTTACCGGGTTGATTGCTACTCTCATCAATCTTGCGATTGAGAACATTGCAGGATACAAGCTTCTTGCCGTTGTTAACTTGATTCAAAATGAAAGGTCTGATTATATCACTTGCGATCACATACCGTTAGCCTACATTCACAGCTCTGCAATCAATATGATAATGACTTCACATTCTATTCTGAGCTTGGTTCAGGCATTGGATGGGCTTCATCTTCTTCACCGCGGTTAATTTTCTTCTGACGACGGTTGCTGCTGTTCTATGTGTCTGTTTTGCGCCAACTGCAGCTGGGCCTGGGATACCTGAAATTAAAGCTTATCTTAATGGAGTTGACACTCCCAACATGTTTGGCGTTGCAACATTGATTGTTAAGGTGGGTTGGCTTTCAGAGATCACGTTTTGCGTGCTAAAAGAAAGACATTGACTTAGGAGGAAGAATTATTGTGGGTCTCGTTGCAGGAATACTTCGATGTCTCTTTTGCATTTTTTCTGTTTTAAGAATTTAAGAGCAATTCTTCTCTCATACTCTATTGTTGGCTAAGCGGCCTGAACTCTTTTAACTGGTGTAGATAGTCGGAAGCATTGGAGCGGTCTCTGCTGGACTGGATCTAGGAAAAGAAGGGCCATTGGTACACATTGGCACCTGCATTGCTTCCTTACTAGGCCAAGGTGGGCCTACTGAATACCAGCTTAAATGGCGCTGGCTTCGATACTTCAACAATGACAGGGACCGGCGAGATCTTATCACCTACGGTGCTTCCTGTGGAGTCTGTGCAGCTTTCCGCGCCCCAGTGGGTGGTGTCCTCTTTTCTCTCGAAGAGGTTGCTACATGGTGGAGAAGTGCCCTGCTCTGGAGAACATTCTTCAGTACGGCAGTTGTGGCGGTGGTGCTCAGGGCTTTTATTCAAATATGCAATTCTGGGGGATGTGGACTTTTTGGAACTGGAGGGCTTGTTATGTTTGATGTGAGCGATGTTGTTGTTAGGTATCATGTGATGGATATTATCCCAGTTGTTCTAATTGGGATTATTGGAGGAGTTTTGGGAAGCCTTTACAACTACCTACTTCACAAGGTCCTCAGACTCTACAGTCTCATCAATCAGTAAGCATCACACCTAACTTCTTTTATGAAATTTTAATGCAAACCAAGTAGCTAGAGAACAAAATTCAAGCTAAGTGCGATCAGTTTGAGCCAGCCAAGCCCAGTTTCTTGAAGTAATTCAAGAGCAAGAGGTTTGTATTTACTATTGTGTACTTGTTTCATGTTGTTGCAGGAAGGGACGAACATATAAGCTCCTCCTCAGTGTTACTCTCTCACTCTTCACCTCCGTGTGCCAATATGGTCTCCCTTTTCTAGCCAAATGCCAGCCTTGTGATTCCTCCCTTACGGAAACTGAATGCCCCACCAACGGACGGTCAGGCAACTTCAAGCAATTTAATTGCCCCAGTGGTTACTACAACGACCTTGCCACTCTACTCCTTACCACCAACGATGATGCTGTCCGAAACATCTTCTCCACAAACACTCCCACAGAGTATCAAATCTCCTCCCTGGTAATATTTTTTGTACTCTATTGCATTTTAGGAGTGTTTACCTTTGGCATTGCTGTGCCATCTGGACTCTTCCTCCCAATCATCCTCATGGGCTCAGGTTATGGCCGCCTGCTTGGTATTGTCATGGGGTCTTATACGAATATTGATCAGGGGCTTTTTGCTGTGCTTGGTGCAGCCTCGCTTATGGCTGGTTCAATGAGGATGACTGTCTCACTTTGTGTTATTTTCCTTGAACTCACAAACAACCTTCTCTTACTACCCATGACAATGATTGTCCTCCTAATTGCCAAATCTGTTGGAGACAGTTTCAATCCAAGCATCTATGAGATTATATTGCACTTAAAAGGCTTGCCTTTCCTGAATGCACATCCAGAACCGTGGATGAGTAATCTCACTGTTGGAGAGCTTGCTGATGCCAAGCCACCGGTAGTCACCCTCTCTGGAGTGGAAAGGGTGGCTCGTATTGTTGATGTCCTGAGAAATACCACACACAACGGTTTCCCAGTTGTAGATGATGCGGTGGTGCCACCAACAGGACTAGCCACAGGGGCAACGGAACTACATGGGGTAATCCTAAGAGCCCACCTTCTTCAAGCCCTGAAGAAAAAATGGTTCTTGAGAGAGAGAAGGAGAACGGAGGAGTGGGAGGTGAGAGAGAAGTTCACGTCGGTTGATCTGGCGGAAAGGAAGGAAAAAATTGAGGAGGTGGCCGTGACGAGCGATGAGATGGAGATGTACGTTGATCTGCATCCTCTCACCAACACGACGCCTTACACAGTGCTGGAGAGCTTGACAGTGCCAAAAGCCCTGGTGCTTTTCAGGCAGGTGGGACTCCGCCATTTGCTCATTGTGCCCAAGTATGAGGCAGCCGGGGTGAGTTTATGAACAGAACAGGCATCTCTCTTCCACTTCCACTTCCAGCAATCCGATCAGATACACACACATCAACAAAAGTCGATGATTTCCCTGTTAATTAGTTTATTCTTTCCGAAACTCAAATGAAGCTTCGGAGGCGTAAAACAAAAACTAACCCGGTGTTATCTTATGCTCCATTTGTATAGGTGCCTCCAGTGGTCGGCATATTGACACGGCAGGACTTGAGGCCCTACAATATTTTGACCGCGTTTCCTCATTTGGCGAGGTCCAAGGACGAAGGAGACAAGGGGGACTGAATCTCTCAAAGTGTCATCGACAAAACAATTAGTATTACCAGCCTTTGTTTTTTCTTGAACCAAAACACCTTTTAGTGTATTCCTTTAAATTTGTTCCCACGACTCATGAATCTTTCATCAAATCCGAAACTGAAAGGTGTTTGAGGAGAATTCCATGATAGGCATTCGTGTTATTGTAATCCATTCAATTTATACAAAACACCATTCAATTATGGCATCTTTTCTTTTCTTCTTGTACTGACAAATGCTGATAGACTTCTAGCTCAATTGAAATATGTTAAAGAGGTACTACAAGGTTTAGGACTTGACTAACTGGAAATTTTCATTTGCTCTAACCCCATTGAGCCTATACTTTTTAGTTAAACTAGGGAAGCAACATTGCCACAAGCTTCTAGTACCTTTGTCGAGAATTTCACGGCACGAGACTAAAAGAAAAATTGTGGAAAGTATGTTTTGACGAAGATTTTTATGGGAAGAGTTTTTAATGGATTTTTGTGTTGTTTTTCACAAAATTGAGGTCAATAATTAAATAGAAACTTTTATTGAAGATTGAAATATTTTTTATGTGAAAAAATTAAGTTTGGATTGGAAATTTTTTAAATCATTAACCAAATTATGTTTTTCTGTAGATTAAAAAAGAAAAAAAAAAACTCTGCTTTCAAAACCGCCACTATAAACTATCTAAGGCGAGCGTTGGTATGCCACCTAGATTTCCACAGTTTTAAACTTAGCTAGCATGCGTAGAAAAAAAAAAAACAAACTTAGCTAGCATTATTTTCTGTCAGTCTCCTTCAGTTTCTCGCGGCCTCGCCCTCCAAACATTTTCTCAAATCAATCGCCTTTTATTTTTTCCCTTGGTCCACTTTTTCACGCACACACATTTGGTGCAAAAAACATTTCCCACCAACCAAACGGTGGGCGAATCTTTCTTCTGCTCCATGGCACCTCACAAGAAATCCAAGAAAAGGAAGAGGGAACTGAAAAAATTGAAGAAACGCAAAATTGAGAGTTCTACAGTTCCCGTAGAACCTAAAGCCATTGAGTCTTACTGGTGGGAAACTTTCTGGCAGAAGAACTCTTCAACCGCAGGTTTCATTTTGCTATCCCTCGCTTTGTTTTGTTCAGTATAATCACTGCGTGTCGGGGGAGAATAGACTCCTGGGCAAAATCGTCTTTTCTGATTGAGACTCCGGCCAGTGTTAGAGTACAACTGGCTTTCCTATTTTTGATTATGTCTGTTGCAACAAAATTATTTGATGGAATTTGTTTTTGTAGTTACAAGATCATCAATTGGCAATGCTCCTCTCATCAAAGAATGAATTCCTGGTAGTGTATGCCACTGATATTTGGTTTTTGGGAGGTCAGAGATTCTGAAGATTAAAATAGTGCCATTAAACCTAATGATTGTAAATATAATGATGAATTGGGGTACCTGAGTAGCCTGTAGAACTTGCAATCTGGGTAGAATCAGTTTTTAGTCTAAAAATAAGCTCTCTGGATTTTAAATTCGTGAGTCAAAATCCATTGTAATTGCTTGTGATGTCATTTTTTCTTCTGATCTTTGTTTTTTCTTCTGTGTTATAGATGCTCTCTTAGTTCTTAGCCGATTGCTTGTATTTTGAGAACTGAAATTTTCAGAGGAGTCTCTTCAACGTGACCCAAACTTGCAGGTTGTCCAGTGCCCGAGGATGAAGCAGAAGGTTTCAAGCATTTCTTCAGAGTTTCAAAGAAGAGTTTTGCATACATATGTTCTCTTGTAAGAGAAGATCTTATATCACGGCCACCATCAGGGCTCATCAACATTGAGGGAAGGCTTCTTAGTGTTGAGAAACAGGTTGCGATCGCCTTGAGAAGGTTGGCATCCGGTGAGTCCCAAGTCTCCGTTGGTGCTGCATTTGGGGTTGGCCAGTCCACAGTTTCTCAGGTGACTTGGAGATTTATTGAAGCACTGGAAGAACGTGCCAAGCATCATCTCAGGTGGCCTGATTCCAAAAGAACGGAGGAAATAAAGTCCCAATTTGAAGCATCCTTTGGATTGCTTAATTGTTGTGGAGCCATTGATGCAACACATATCATTATGACTCTTCCAGCTGTACAAACCTCAGATGATTGGTGTGACCCAGAGAACAATTACAGCATGCTGTTGCAGGGAATTGTGGACCATGAAATGAGATTTCTTGATGTCGTTACAGGGTGGCCAGGGGGCATGACAGTTTCCCAGCTGTTGAAGTGTACTGGATTTTTCAAACTCTCTGAGAGTGGAGAGCGTCTGAATGGAAATGTAAACGTTTTATCTGGAGGAGAGGAGATTAGAGAATTTATAGTTGGTGGAGTTGGCTACCCTCTTCTTCCATGGCTCATTACACCATATGAAAGTAATGGTCTCTCTGTATCCATGTCCACGTTCAATGCCATGCACGAGGCTGCAAGGGTGCTTGCAGTTAGAGCATTCTCTCAGGTAAAGGGTAGTTGGAGAATTCTTAATAAGGTTATGTGGAGGCCTGATAAGCGGAAATTGCCAAGCATTATCTTAGTATGTTGTTTACTGCACAATATTATAATTGACTGTGGAGATTATTTGCTTCAAGATGTTGCTTTGTCTGGTCATCATGACTCGGGATATGGAGAACAGTGCTGTAAGCAGGTTGATCCTTTGGGGAAGACTCTCAGGGAAAACCTGGCCAAATACATCCATCATGGAAAAGATAAACCTCCATCAAAGTAACCTGTTTAGATGCTTTTCATTCGGCAGTAATACTTGTTCCCATGTTGCAGCCTAGATTTAAGTCCCAAAATCTGGTTTCATGTAAAGCTTCATTTTGCCATGGGCTAAAATGTAGATTAATTGACTCTTACATCACTATTTGCCTGTCTTTTTGGGAAATTGTTTGTGTTAAGGTTCGTTTGGTGTATTGAGGGAAATGATCTTTTGTGTTTAATGCTTTGGCTACTATGTGATTCTCCTATTCTATATATAATAGAAGTTGAAGGGAAAGAGGAATTATCTCTTACTCCTACTTTTGCTAAACCCTAACATGGTATCAGAGCATTACTCCTAGGGTTTGGTAAAAGTTGCATCCCCCTCCTGTTTTTTTTTTCTTTCTTTCTTTTCTTTCTTTTTCTTTCTTTCTTTTTCGCTTAGAATATTTTTTGTTCTCCATTGTTGTTCAACTAAAGGCTGAGGGCTGATGCCCATTAGTAGAAGGGGATGGCACAAGTGGCACACAATGACCGTGTCATCCCCATCGCTGTTGGTTGGTGAACAGCAGATCCGATAAACAGCTGCTGACGTTAGGCTCCCTGCGGTGCAACTCAATCCAGGGGTGTTTTATTGGAACTGTTGTTTTTCGGTGATTTCTGGTTATTTTGTTGTTCTGTTTGGGTGTTGGTGGCTTCCACATGGTTGTTCTTGTTTTCCGGTGAACTCTGTGATTGTCGGGGGTGACTTTGGGTGCTTCCAGTGTGTTTTCAATCGCCGGTGAACTTCATACTATCTCCAGCGACTTCTGTGGTGGCCGGCGATACTCCTGGTGATCGCTGGCGAGTTCTGTTTTGCATGGTGGTGATCGCTGCACTATCTGGTCATTCCCAAGAAGTTTGACGGTCAGCGGCACGGTAGACATTGCGAAGAAGATGCAACCTGCGCCTAGTTTGTTTTGTTCTTGGGTCGAGTCTTTTTGGGTTGATTCGTATTTGACCCGGGTCATTTTGGGCTGACTGGAGCTTGACCTGCATCAATCATCAGGTTCGGTTATTGCTTGTTTACTCACTTATTGGCAGTGTCAGTTTGTCGGCCTTGCTTGCGTGATATTGTTGTGGCTTAGTGGGGTATTTGGTTGGTCTGATTGGTGCAGCTAAGTTATTCTCAATGTTAGTTTGTTGATTTTGTGTTGGTTGGTATTATGGCTACCAAGTCCGACCTACTCAATTTATCTTCTTTGGGTAGCACTCATATGACTTCTGTGAAGCTCAATGACACAAACTATGTTTATTGGGCGCACTCTGTGGAGGTGTTTCTTTGGGGAAAAGGGCTCTTTCATCATTTGACTAAGGGCAAAGCTGTTTCTACTTATCCTTCTAATTCAGGTATTGTTTCCTCAAATCAATGGGATCAAGAAGATAATCTTATTATCTCTCTTATGTTGAGTAGTATTGAACATCACATTGGGTCCTCTTGCATCTATCTTCCAACGGCTAAGGATATTTGGGAGCATCTCCAGCATATGTATTATGGAACTGGGAATGTCACTCGTATTTATGATGTTTGTAAGCAGTACTTTGGCGTCAAACAAGGCTCTCATACTGTGGAGGAGTACTACATTTAAGTTGTGGCTGTTTGCCAGCAAAGGAACATGTATCAATCTCTCTTCCTTGATCTAACTGTTATGGAGAAGCTGGTGGCTTATACTACTTGGATCTGCCATGTATCTCTCCACCACGCACATTTCACTCATCTGTTTCACCTCTTTAGTGGCATTGTCGGCTTGGTCATCCATCCCTTTCTACTTTAAAACGTCAAGTTGTGAGTCTTCATCATGTTGAGTCTTTACAGTGTGAAGCTTGCTAGTTTAGCAAGCATCACCATGTGTCTTTTCCTTTGAGAGTTATTAGTCGCGCCTTGAGTCCTTTTGAGTTAGTTCATTCAGATGTATGGGGACCTGTCAATGTCACTTCTAATAAATTTCAATATTTTGTCACTTTTGTTGATGATTTTTCTCATATGACTTGGTTATGTCTTATGAAAAATTGGTATGAACTATATTTTATCTTTCAAATCTTCCGTGCACAAATTAAAACTCAATTTCAGGAAGAAAAAAAATATAGATATGTGTCTTGCGTTCTGTTAATGCCAAAGAATATGAATCTATTGCTTTCCAATCCTTTTTATTTGCTAAAGGAATTATTCATCAGACTTCATGTGTTTACTCTCCACAACAAAATTGAGTAGCTGAACGAAAGAACCGTCATCTATTAGAGGTCGCACATGCTCTCTTATTTCATATGCATGTCCCTAAAAAGTTTTAGAGTGATGCTGTCCTTTCTGCATGCTATCTAATTAATAGGATGCCTTCATCTGTTCTTGATGGTGTCTCTCCTTATTCTATGTTATACCCATCGTCCTCTCCTCATCCGTTGCCCTTAAGGATTTTTGGGTCTGTCTGTTATGTTCATAATCTTGGACCTAATTTAGACAAGTTGGACCCCCGTTCTACTAAATGTGTATTTCTTGGGTACTCTTATACCCAGAAAGGCTATCATTGTTATAGTCCTCATCTTCAGCGCTACTTTGTGAGCGCTGATGTTACCTTTGACGAGTCTTCCCCATATTTTTCTAAGATATGTCCGTCCAGTTCTTCCTTTAAGTCTAGTTTGCCCTCTCCCCCGCCCTCCACCCCAAATACTCTTCCTACCCCTTCCTTAGATTCCTTACCATTACCTCCTCCTCCTCCTCCTCCCTTACAGGTATATACTCGTTGTCCTCAACCACCAGCTCCAGTGCCTTCTCCATCATCCTTACTGCCTCTAGATCCTGGGAGTTTGTCTTCACCACCTTCTGATTCCCTACCTATTGCACTTCGAGAAGGTAAACGCTCGTGTTACTCACCATCCTATTGGTCAGTATTTTTCTTCTAAGTCTTTATCTTCTTCTTTTTCTTGTTTTACATCCCACCTTTCTCGTATTTCTGTTCCCAAGACAGTGTAGGAGGCTTTGTCTGCTCCTGGTTGGAGGGCAGCCATGGAATTGCAAATGGAGGCTTTGCGTCAGAATGGTACTTAGGATCTTGTCTCATAACCCTCGGGTGAACATACTATTGGTTGTAAGTGGGTGTATACAGTTAAATTCAATCATGATAGCTCTATTGCTCAGTTGAAAGCCCGCTTGGTGGCTAAAGGTTAAACCCAGTCATATGGTCTTGACTATGATGAAACTCTCTCCTGTTGCTAGGATTTCGTCTATTCGTGTTATTATTTTTATTGCTGCTAATAATGATTGGCCTCTCTTTTAATTAGATGTCAAAAACGCTTTTCTGCATGGTTGACTTACAGGAAGAGGTCTATATGAAGCAACCACCTGGGTTTGTTGCTCATGGGGAGTGTCAGAGTGTTTGTATGTTGAAAAAAGCGTTGTATTGTCTCAAACAGTCACCGAGGGCATGGGTTGGGAAATTTTCTGAGGCTATGATAGATTTTGGCCTTATGAGATGTCAAACTGATCATTCTGTGTTCCATTTGAAGACTACTGCAAGTCATGTTATTCTTGTGGTGTATGTGGATGATATAGTAATCACTGGGAATGATGCAGGTAGCATTGCTCGATTGAAAGATTTTTTGCAGCAACGGTTTTATACAAAAGACCTAGGCACGTTGAGGTACTTTCTAGGCATTGAAATTACGAGATCTACAGCAGGTATCAATTTGTCTCAAAAAAAGTATATACTTGATTTGTTGGAGGAGACTGGTCACTTGGGATCTCGGCCTGTTGATTCACCTATGGACCCTAATCAGAAATTATTGAAAGATGAAGGTGAGTTGCTTAAAGAACTTGGTAGGTATCGTCGTCTGGTGGGTAAGTTAAATTATCTCATCATTACTAGGCCAGATATATCATATGCAATTAGTATTGTAAGCCAGTTTTTGGATATTCCTCGAGTTTCACATTGGGAGGCTGTTATACATATTATTTGGTATCTGAAGAAGTCTCCTGGTCTTGGGACACTGTATAGGCAAAATGGACATCTCTGGGTAGAAGGATTCACTAATGCAGACTGAGCAGGTTCTCCTTCAGATAGACGCTCCACTACAGGATACTGTACGTTCCTTGGGGGTAACTTGGTCACATGGAATAGTAAGAAACAGACTGTGGTAGCAAGGTCTAGTGCAGAAGTAGAATACACGGCAATGGCACATACAACAAGTGAATTGACATGGTTGCAATATTTTCTCACAGAGATTGGTTTTCCAACTCCAACCCCTATTCCATTATTTTGTGACAATTAGGCAGCTGTACACATGGCATCTAATCCAGTGTTTCACGAGAGGATTAAGCATATTGAGGTCGATTGTCATTTCATTCGGGACAAAATACTTATGGGGATATCTCCACACCCTTTGTGAAGACAGGAGATCAACTAGCAGATATGTTTACTAAAGCTGTGTCTGGTAGCCGATTGAAGTTTCTATGCTCCAAGCTGGACCTATATAATATATATGCTCCAGCTTAAGGGGCAGCGTTAAGGAAAGTTTGGTGTATTGAGGGAAATGATCTTTTGTGTTTAGTGCTTTGTCTACTATGTGATTCTCATATTCTATTTATAATAGAAGTTGAAGGGAAAGAAGAATTATCTCTTACTCCTATTTTTGCTAAACCCTAACAGTTTGGATCAAGATATTATTCTTCGATGGTAGAGGATCACTTTCAGATGCCAGGACTTAAATCTCATTTACAATTCCTATGAAAAAGGGATGACTGTTCCATTATTACCAACAGCTCAGGAATGAGAAATTGAATGCAAGTGAGAATCCTCCCCTTTCTCATTAGATGTCCCAAAAACAGAAGAGAACTGTGGTCCTACTCTCTGGTGCTTTATTACGATTTTTTGTTTTTGTTTTTTTTCCCCTGTTGATTTCGGGTCAAGACACCTGCATCTCTCTCTTTGTAAATCATAGACGCTCTTCAATTCGTACATAGAAAAGGATGAGATGGTGACACTCAGAGGAACAGAGCATCTATCTTATCTCTTCGAATAGGCTTTTATGGTCTTGAGAGTTATAGTCCCACTTTACCCCGAGAAAATCTTCATTCAAGTCCTGAGACTTCCGAGCTCCAGAAACCATTGCTCTCTAACTGTGCAATGCACAGGAGTTGTTATAGGGGACAGTAGTAACAACTTGCAGAAAATACTTCTACGCATCAACACCCAAGTTATGCATGGAAGTTAGAATAATGGGGAGGTGAATCATGCTCCACCATAAGAGCAGCATTGGTCAAATTAGGAAGTTCTAAAATTTACAGCAGGATCTCTAAGGACAAGAAGAACAGATCCTCTCCTTAAGACAAAGTAAATATGTGGACCTAAAACATCCCTACGAATGTCTCATTTCTTTGTCCTGATTATATGCCAAATAAATGAAATTGCTTCAATCTCCTCTAGTTGGAGGTCGAACACATGCACAAAAAGGAGCTTTCTTTCGCTTCTGGCTGGTTCTTACACCACCATAGAGATAATCTCGCAGGAGAACTCTAGGTTTTCGGTCAATGATTCTTGTTCTCCCTCGAATTTCTTTCTCATCATCAAGATTCAAAAGAAGAAACTGTATTTTCTGCACCTCTAACTGCAACCGCCCAATTTTTTCAGATCCTCTTCTTGCCTGTTCTGAAATTCTCCTCCTCCTGGCATTTGCACTCTCATCAGAGTCTATAGCAGAAACTCCATCGAAGGACAAGGAACTGTTCTCAACAGTCTTCATCAATTTGCGATTTACATCAAACAACTTCACGATGGACTCCTCAGCTTCATCTAGCTGCCCCTTGACTGTATCATATTCAATACCTTTGCCCTTCCGGCTCTTCTCAGTATTCCCTATCTTGCTTTTCAAATCCTCCACGGTAATTTGAAGGTTTGTCAACTTTTGTACATCAGAATCAAGTCTTTCTAAAATCTTTCTCTTGTTGCCTTCTGGACGGGGTCCGGCTAGTCTCCCAGATATTTCTAATTTATCCACACCCACTTCCTTCTCAACTAAGGATTCCGAAGAGGTGTATGAATGCTTGTGCTTCTTGACTGGTTCAAGCTGATTGAGGGCAGGTTGTGCCATAGCCCCCTTCTGCACCTTGCCAACCATCAAGTCAATGCTGCCATCCCGGTTCGCTGCTTCCCATAGCTCAAGCATCTGATCAGCCTCTCCAGTTTCTCTCCTGCTTATCCCATATGATGAACACTCAGATATCTGATCAAGCATGATGTCTTTAGTCAAAACTTCATTCCTTGCTTCAGAGATTTCACGTGTCTGCATCCCTTCCTTACGATCATTACTGTGCCCACCCCCCTTTCCCTCTTCAACTTTGTGCGGAGTAACATGCTCACTTGTTTGAACATTCTCCTGATACAAAGGGCTTTGAGGTTTCAACACTTCAATCTCTCTCACTGCAGCCTCTAGCTTGGCATTAGCATTTTGTTGTTCAAGCATAGCAAGCCTCTGCATTTCCACCACCGCCTTCTCAATGGCTTTCACCCTTCTTTGCAAATCCTGCAAGTTTGAAATTCCATCTGGAGCCATGGAAATTCGATCTTCATCCATTTGTTGATAGCTTTCAGTATGCGGGTGAGTCACTAAATATGCATCCTGCAGACAAGTAGAAAATAAGCAGTGCAGAGTTGCGATTTTCCCCTAGTGGATTTTAATAGAAAAATATATCTTGATACGATAACTTGTGACAATTTTCCTCTACAAATTTTCAGATCCTAACACCACTGCATAAATCGGCTCATTGATATGGAAAAAAAAAAATCATTCCCCTACTACTGAATCTAGCCAAAGGGAGTGGTGTTGCTACATCTAGAAAAGGAAGAAACCAGAGAATGACATAGGTAATAAATAGTTTTCACGGTTCCATTAAGTACTAACTGAGCAAGCTAGTCTGCCCTATATACTTCTATCAAACCATCAATCGGCCAAATAAATGAATCCCCCGTTAAGAAACTTTTAGGAGTTGAATAGCCTTTTCACTTGCCTGCACACTCATAAATCAAAATTATTCCCCATAACAGTTTTACCCTCTGGCTCGTTCGATTCAATCATTTTATTTTCAATATGGTTTGCTTGTCTCTTATTCTCTTTCTCTCTCTCCTCCTTACTTTCCCTTCTTCTAGCAATTGCACATGAAAGAGATTGGGACTACAGGAGTTTTTTTTTTTGTATCTTTTTGGATTCAAACATACAAAGATCACCATTTAAAAACTTGTTTTCTTTTCTGCTTAACCTGTCTGTGGGTTTCTAAAATAGTAAGTGCCTAATTTTTTCAGAAAGACCCTAAAAAAACATGTCAAATCATAAAAGAATAATAAAATCTACAAAATATGTGATATACGCACTGAAATATTCACAAATTTCAGCATAACACAGCTCCCCACTGAAACTAGGCAATATCATTAGATAAGACCCAAAGCCACAGGGCAAAGTTGGAAACAAACAGAAGCATTAAACAATAGACGATTACCAAAACACAAGATAGATTATAGGAGCATACAAAAGAAACAAAACTTTTTTCACTGCATCAAAAGTTGTCCATATCTAAACCCAAAGGATCCAGAAAAAAGTTCTCAAGATTAAAATGTGTTATCTTATAATCAGGGACAGACCTTTGGGGGGCAGGGGCATGGTGCCCCCAGCTCCCCCAAAAACAGCATGAAAAAAATATTTCTTAGGCCAAAAACTAATTTTCTTTAAGATTTATATATATATATATATTTTGTATTCAGCCCCCCGAAATTGAATTTTAATGAAATTGACCCCTCATAATTCTCAATCCTAACTTCGTCCCAGTCTATAACATACGCAGATGAAGCATTCATTAAAGTGAACTGAAAACCATAAAGAGGGATCAGTGGCACTGAAAGTAAGCTGTCAAAAAGCTACAAAGTTAAATGTGTACAAAGCAGCAGCTGCCTAAATCCCCAGAAAACTTGTAGAATTGTATTGGTAAACCACCAACCAAGGCATTAATTCCAACAACAATTTCAGCAACAAATTGGACAAAGATGAAAAACTAAGAGCCACACCTGTAAGAACGTTAAGATACACAGATGGCAGGAGCTAAGACAAAGGATACAAGTCACACTTTTCAGAAGGGACTGCAGTAGCACGTGCAATATATGAAGGATGGTCAACCCAATTCGATTGATGCATATAGGATGCCAAAAAGGATAAGGGAACTAATGAAGGGAATAATCTAAGAAACAGTTCCTATCACCCTGGTATCATAACAACTAAACAGTTCTGTAGTGCAGCATAGATAGAATATTACCTTTGCCTTTTCATTTTGAGCTGTGTGAAGCCCATTATAAAGAGTATGCTTCTCCAGAGAAGATACGGAATTCTTAACAGAGATGATAGCAGGGGTATAAGCAGCCAGCTGAGCTTTTAATCCTCCATTTTCGCTTTCCAAGGTGCTAGCTCTTTCTTTTAGCACTTCAATCTCCATGTCATTGGAATTACTCCTATCTTCAAGTCTACCACATGCGTTAGTAAGCTCCTGAATTCTTCCTTCAAACAGCACTTCACAGACACTGGAGATTTGATGTTCAGTAAAAGATTTGGCAGCTTGAGTCTCCCACAGTTCAATCTTATCTCTACTCTTTTGCAGTTCAGAACTCAAGCATTCCGCCCTAGTGTTAGCTTCCCTGAGTTCTTTGTGGATTCTGCACAGGTCGGACTCCAATCTCTGATTCATTTCCTTTACGCTTCCAGTCTCCTCAATCTGACGATCATTATCGGCAGATAATTTCAGAATTTGAGTCTCTTGATCTTTGAGCATCACCTGCGCCTCATCATACCTATTCCCCAGATCCTCCACTAATTTCTGCAACTCCATTTTCTCATTTGTAATACCACTTACCATCTGTTCTGCTTCCAAAAGCTCATATCCCTTTTGAGATAGAAGATCCTTCCCATTTGCAATTTCACATCTTAATTCAACACTGATAGATTTTTCTGATACCAGCTCATTCTCTGACTTATTCAGTGCCTCCTTGAGGTTTAAATTCTCCATTTTTCCCTCTTCTAATCTCTCATCCATTAATCTTATCTTCTTTTCCAGGTCATTATTCACACAATTAAATTTATGCAGTTCTTCAGTCAGCTCATTCAGTTCCACAAGCTTTTCAAAGAGGATATTGCTAAAAACCAGAGAAAGATTGCTCTGAGTCATTATTTCTCCCAACAAGATCCCGTTTGCTTCTTCTAAGCTATGCCTTTCTTGCCCCAAGTCAAATGCTTCCTTAGTCAAGTAACCTTTCTCTTCAAGCACCTTGAAATTCTCTTCCTGTAAGTTTCGGTTTGCTCTTTGCAAGTCCAACAATTGTACATGCAAGTTCTCCATTTCAGTTGTCAATATCTCCTCTCTGTGATGACCCTCCGTTACTTTCAACCTCAATTCTTCATTCATCCCCAAAAGCTTTTGGATCTCAGACTGCAACAGGGAGAACTGCTCAGACTGAAGCTTGAACTCCCAAACAAGGGTGTTCCTTTCCATTACGAGAGTTTCTGCATCTCCTTTTAGCTGCCCTACTAATGTGACAAGAACTGACTTCTCAATTAGCAGCTGCTGATTTTCATCACAACTCATAAAAAAGGAATTTTGCGCCTCTTGAAGCTTGCCCACTATGTGATTTAAAAGTGCTTCATCAGACTCATGGTCTGCATAAACGTCAAGTGTCTTCAAGACATGATACAGCCCCATCCTTAGATTGTTGATTTGCCCAAACAAGGATTTCACTTCCAACTGTTGTGCAAGTTTTTCACATTCTAGATCACGTATCAGTTTCTCCGATAATCTGGATGCTTCCAAGAGATTTTGGCAGTCATTAAGAAGAGAAACAATTTTTCTTTCAAGATTTTGTACAGTCCTCTGCAAAATGAAGATCTCAAGCTGAGCACCAACAGTTTTGTCTAGCTCTTTTTCATATTCTTGTTTCCTGCACTGCCCTTCTTCTTCTAGAAGACGGATCTGTAATTCCATACCAGCCAACCGGGTTTCATTCAACCTTGACAAGGTGGAATGTTCACATCGTACAGAATCCAAGGAAGCCTGCAGTTCTTCTACTTTATGAAGAGCAGACTCTCTCTCATTTTCCAGACCAGACTGCTTGTACTCTAGTTCAGTGTATCTTTTCTCCAGATCTTCCAGTCTCTGCTTAGCAACATCCAACTCAGAAACTAAGCTTTCACGTTCAGTGATCAGGCCAGACTTCTCTTCATTAAGCAACAGGCATGAATCTTCTAAACTCTTGACTTTCATGCTAAATACTTCTAGTTCAGCATTTGCATCTAAAAGGGAATTCTCAAGTAAGTTGTTTTTCTCTGAGAGTTTTTCCAACTTCTCAGTCGTGATCTGTAACTGAGAAATCAGGGTAGCCTTCTCAGCAACAAGAGTGGATCTCTCTCCCAAAAGTAATTGACAGGATTCTTCCAGTGCTTTTACTTCCCCTCTAACCCCTTCTAACTCAACATTCAGATCTGACAGGGAATTCTCCAAAACAGCATTTTTCTCCAGAAATTTCTCCATGATATCCAACTTTTCCAACAGAGCAGCTTTTTCACTTCTCTCTACATCACATGTCTCCTTTAGTTTTGAGTTCTCATCCTGCAATTCCTTCACAGATGACCCAAAGCGCCCTGCGTCATAGCCTACTGACTCCACCTGCTCAAGCACAGCCCAGTGTTTCTTGTTCAGCTCGTTAAGCTCCTCTTTCAGACCATATATTTCTTGCTGCAGAGCATTTCTTTGGTCCACTCGAAGTTCAACCTCCTCCTCAAGTTTCCCTATCATCTCCCTCAAGCTTAAGATGTCATCTTGCAAATTTTTCATCGACACAGATGAAGACAAATTGATCTCATTAAGGCCCTTGTTCTCCTCCTTGACCCTCCGGACTTCATCCTCTAAACCCTGACTAAAGGTTTCCATGTCCTTTAGAACTTGGGTCCTATTTTGAAGTTCTGCAGCTAGAGATCTCAGTTCTTCTTGGGATTGAGAACGCAAACACTGCAGAGTTTGGAAAGCAGTTTCAGCCTCCAAAAATCGCAAACGCTCTTCCTGTATACAAGTCCAAAGTCTACCCAATTCCTTTTGCTTCTCTGTAAGTTCTTCACTTTGAGACCCCATCTTCTCCACAAAAGACTGCAACTCAGACTGCAGAGTCTGATTTGATTTTTCCAACAGAAGACATCTTTCTTCAGCTCCTTTCAATTTTGCAACCCCGTGATCTAGCTCACAAGTTAGCTTTTGTGCCTCTTCCTGTGCGCAAGTGATTTTATTCTCTAGACTAGAGATAATCTTTAAGCATTGCTGGTACTGGAGGGCAGCAGCTTCATTGTCTTCAGTTAATCTGGCAAGTGCTAGCCTCAGGGTTTCAACTTCAGTTTCAGCTTTATCAGCTCTTTCATTAATCATTTTCACACTCTCCTCTGCGAGCAGTAATTTCTCCTCCAAGCTCGATATCATCTCTAAACACTGTTTGTATTGAGCCAGTGCAGCTTCTTTTTCTGCTTCTACTTCAACAAGGTCTCGCTTTATGGCTTCAGCTTCAGCTTCAGCTTTGCTAGCTCGCTCATTAAGTTCTCCAGTATCCTTTTGAGCATGAGAGACTTTGTCCTCCAAATTAGATATTCTATCCAAACACTGCTGGTATTGAAGAAGACCAGCATCCCTTTCCAACTCTAATTTGGCAAGGGCTTCCTTCAAAGTTTGAACTTCAGCTTCAGCATTACAAGCTCGCTGACTAAGTACCTTGGAATTCTCTAGTGCACAAGAGACTTCTGATTCCAGAGCAGATAATCTCTCTAGACTCTGTTGATACTGAAGTAGGCCAGCTTCCTTTTCAGCTTCTAATTTAGCAAGGGTTTTTTTTAAGGTCACAATTTCTGTCTCAGCGTTAGCCACTCGCTCAGACTCAGAAAGGATTCGTGCCTTGATATGATGGCTTCCATTGTTTGGCGTGCTTTGTTCTTTCTCCTCAACACTTTGAAATTTAAGCCCTTTTCTAGCCTTTCCTTCTGAAAACTTTGCATGACTCGCTGCTTCTCCAGACCCAAATTCATTAAACTGCTGTAAACCCTTTCTGCTTGCTACACTATCAGATTCTTCAGTAAGATCTCCATTCCTCTTGAAAGCGTGGGAATGAGATAACAGTCCCAAAGCATCCTTTTGCAGTTCATCAGGGTCGAACATTGCACGTATGGGGGTTGACATCTCGGGCGTTTGAGGATCATTCTCATTAGCATAAGAACCTGCAGATGAGTCATCAGCAAGTACCGGTGGAACTTGGTTTGGAAATGCTTCTGCCATAGTCCTTTGAGCCTGGCGTAGCAATCCAGTTGCATGATCATATCTCTCAGCCAATGCACGGTATGCTCGGTAAAACTCTTCGACCATTTTCATAAGTTCTGGTCGTTTCTTATAATACATCTCAGCCCTCCTTGCAAAGGAATCAGCATCTTCTTCAATAAGCTTGATCATTTGTTTGACTTTTGCATCCATATCTGTTCAGCAGAGAGGAAATCCTTTATAAATTGGAGTGAGCAGAAGAGACAGAGAGAGAGGACTAATACTTTTAAAAATGCTCAATAAAGGTATCATTAAAATAAGGAAAAGGTGAAAATTGAAAGATCGTGAGTATATCTTTTGGCAAAATCGGGAGAATTTTAGATTGCATATCTCTTGCATGATCACAATGACAGTCAACATATCAGTTCCATCATTATATGAGGCCAGGAACTATCAATTACCATCAGTTTCAAACATTAGGTTAACCAGTTAAATCTTTGGTCATATGGTATGATGTGGAGGCCATCAACTAGCCAAGCCATGATTGCACGGACTCAAGGAACAGAGTTGATCGAACTTTCTGTAGTTACAGATGCAAACCTTCAGTTGAGTACCAGCAGGGCAGTACAGGAAATAAGGAAATTAGTTTTGATACACTGTTAAGTAGCTCATAGAGATAAGGAAGCAAACAGGTAGCACAAATTTTTGAGCACCAAAAATTTGAATTGGCTTCTAAAGGATTCCTACAAGTAACTTTCCTTCGGGGATATGCTCAATAGCAGCTATTTTCTTTTTGGACAATTGGTCTGTATTCTGCTAAGGATGTGTTAGTGGGTTATATGCTTGAAAATCATTGTCTACAAACTTCCTGCAGTAAAGATTTGGGGACCAGGGGTTCATCAAAATAGTATGAGGTGTTCATAGCTACAGAGGAAAGAAAACATGGAAAAGTAAGGAAAAGCTCAACCCAGGAGCATCATGTTTTTCCATTATATGTGACAAGCAAACAACTGCCTTCCATATAATGCTTGTGAAATCACACTTCAATGGAAAATCTAACAGTGCCACGTGTACCACCCATAATTGAGGAAATGCAACTGAGAAGCAAGAACAATCAGATTTTGTCATCATAAATGAGAAGATGGCTTAATAAAGTATGCCCTATGTAAAAATCATCCACAAATATGTCCAAGGCATAAAGATTTCTAATTTATGGTCTTTTGTTCAATCAGACTAATATCACACTATATCATCACAAGCTTGGGGGTTTTTTTTTCTTTTTGTTTTTTGTCTGTGTGAGAAGGGGGGGGGATTGACCCTTTTAAGAATTTTCGTTTTCTTTCACTTCTGCAAACTAAATGGAAAGATGTATTAACTATTATGAAGATCCAGGAACTACAAATATAGGAGATCTAGTACCTATTTTCAGCTTCTTTAACCAAAATGCATAGAAACAATACAATAAATAAAGCAATACCAGTAAGATTTTCTTGAAGCCATTTCGAATTTTTTGGGCTTATGTGGCTGTCCCACCACCAAGAGTACTTGCGTTTTGAATCAGCATTCAACCGGGTTGCCATGACTCCAGTCAAGAACACCACCACTTCTCTTATCTATTCTCCGTCCGAATGGAAACCTGATAACAGATCCCAAATAATGGGAGCGAACCCAGGGCCGGATACAGATGGATTGAAAGCACCCAATCAATATTTCCTAGCAGGATTAAGCTACGTGTCTGTTGCTCCTCGCACCTATTCAGCATAATTAATTCAGAAAACAGAACGATTCCCCCTAAGATGAATACAAATAATCACTACGAGAGATCACAATACCTTGATTAAAAGATTAGAAACAGATCGAAGTACCTGATCAACTGGACTTCAGTCCAAAAATCAACTACAAGAAGTGACTGCAACCTTTTAGAATTGTACAAACTACCTGATCACAGAGACACCATACGATATGGGTTAGATAATTGTCCATGATCAAAACCTATAGAACTTAACATGCATCATAGAATGACAAAGACAGCCATGTGTTCGATTCATAAAAAGCATGATCATGCACATCGCAGTGCCTTTTGCAGAACAACCTGATCAACTGAAAACTCCTTCGAAAAACGACATGTATCATACAATTCCCTGAGCCAAAAAGTAGAGTCGAAAAGCGTCTTAAAACGCAGTAAACAAAAACAAAAGGTAGAGTAGAGTAACGGAGAAGAGAATCAACCACAAGAAGAGCAACAACAAAACATGGTTATAAGAAAGCATGATGCACATGAGAATGGATTCTTAGAGCAAAACTAAAAGCACCGAGATCAAAAGAGCTTACAACAATCAGATTACTGGGCTTCTTTGGATTAGCAGCTGTTACAACAGCACCTTCAGCTGCTTTTCCTCTTTCACTCTCAACCCATATTGGTTCGATCTTTCTGTCTCTGTCTCTATCTCTGCCTCTGCCTCTGTCTCTGCCTCGTACTCTGTCTCTTTGTCCCGCTGTGTCTTATGCTGTAGTTTCGTACTTTCGTGGGTGCGCCGAGAACTGTCAAAGAGGAAAGCAAAAGGATAAAAAGAAAACAAAAGTGCTCGGAGGAGAGTAAAATCTGTAATTAATGACATTTCCTGAATATGATTAATTATTTCCTTAAACGTTGAGTTTTGTTTTTCAAATATTTCACTCCTTTTGCAAATTTAAGTTTACTTGACAAGAAGGGAATTACAGTCTTCTAGATAGTTTTAAAAAAAAACAGTTGATTGAGGAAGAAAAAAAGTGAAATTACTCGGCTGTCCTTTAGGTTGGGATTTCAAAAATGTCTTGTCTTGTGTCTGCATACCATGTTTGAGTTAAAAGAATCGTTTTTTTGCATATCTTTTCTTGACCAAAATCCGCAGAGATTTTTGTTGCCAAAAATGAACAGTCGACCCAATAGTTTTCATTTTTGTATTGTCAGACCTTTTATTCTCTATTATTGAGATTATTAAAATTTGTGAAAAGTATAATATATATGTATAAAAATTAAAAATTTTAAAATATATTTATTTTATTAAAAATTTTCCTGTTCTAAAATATTAAAAAAATAAACATCACTTATATTCCATTGATTATCTTTACACGTGGCATGAACCAATGCATTACATTTCTTGATTTGACCCCTTTTCTTTTCCTCTAAAAGGTCACGAGTGGGGTAGATTTCTCATTATTATTTGACTTTATTTCAAACTGGAAAATAAAATTACTGCCTTTAAAGAAGATTCAAAATAATTAAATATTTTGTGGTTAAAACATTTTCAGGGATAAAAATTAAATCTAAAAAAAAAACATAAGTTGAATTGGGAGAACAGTGAGGCGTTGCGCTGTAGACACGTGACAGTTCTTGACAAAAAGGTGAACCTAATCAATGTTGGGACCTAAACTACGGAAATACCATCAAAATTTGGGGTCTCGCCGTTGTTTGTAGGCCTACCTGAAGGGCTAAAAGGTCCATGCGGAAATTAGGGGCTCTCAAGTTTGTACGCGATCATTAATCTTGTAAAGTGTGAGGAGGGTATTTGAGTAATTAGATGTTTAGAATATTTTAGTGCTTGGGCCTGATATGACACGGTGTCGTTGTCTCTAGGAAATAAAGGTGGGGGCGGCGGGGAAGGACGGCCCCCATTCGTTACGCGACCAAGAAATTCCTCTTTCCAAATAGAACCACGTGTACTTCATGAATCTGTACATTTTTATATATAACCTTCCTCTTTCTTTTTTTTAATCGACGGCATTTCATAACAAGTGTCTTTATTCAGCATAGTGACCATAGTCCAAGTTTGATATTTTTTTATTTTTTTTTATTTTTCTAAGCAGTCATAGTTTGATATTCAACGTTATGATACGGTTGACTGCCCTTTCCCCCTCTCAGAAAAAACATAAAAATAAAAAAATAAGAGAAGAGAAATAGAATCCCTCAAATATGAAATTTGTATTTATCAAATGGCGCCCCAAATTATATTAGAGATGCCGCTAATTTTTTTTAGTAAAGAAAAATAATTTGCACATTCTTAATGTACTAGATTCAACAAATGTAACTCGACTTAATTCTATTAGAGGGTTTAATATTATAGCAAACTCAACTTTAGACTTGTACAATAATCTCTCACTGTATGTATCATTCAAGTTGCGAATTTTGTTAACGTAGAAAGTTGAATCAAGGTCGGCTAATTGATCGATGATACTGTTGGTCAACTCATCCACACCCCTAAAAGATTCTTACATTACTTTTGATTATCAATTATATTCCTTTGGGTTTTTACGCTCATAGTTAGGATTATTTATCTGTTGTCAACTACTCTTGAGAAATATATCTAAGATATCAAGTTATCGGTTCTCGCTCAATAGGAACATTGAAAAGCAATTGATTTATAATAAAGTGGATTTTCAGATGATAAATAAGAGCTTTAAAGAGCTTATTCAAACGAATTTATCTTACAATTAAAACACCTTCGGCATGCCTTTATAGGATCACATAGCATTTTATTCATGTATATATAATCATTGAATCCAGATCATTTAGATTATTTTAAATATTATTATTATCATATTATTCTTTTTTTCTTCGTTATTTTTTTTTCTTCGGATCATTTTATTCAAATTGTAACTATTAGTTATGGCTCATCACTCGATTTCAACATATAAATATGCAGAGATGTAGTAGAACTAAGAAAAAATAAACATTATAAATTGGTAGATAATGGGATATGACAACCTAAATCAATTTTAATCAAAACTTCTTACTGGTAATTAACCTAGGAATTCTGTTTTAGTTTTCTATCTTTATAGGAAATGTTTCACAAATAAAAATGGAAGACTCAATATTCTTTTACAATCTACTTAAAAAAAAACAAAACATAATTACTTCACATTTCTTGGTAAGGAATAATTAATAAAAGAATAAATATACTTTGCACTCTTCAATTATTAAGGTATTGACACTTTACGCTCTAATTTATTATTTTTATCATATTGCACTAATCAACTTCTGATTTTCATACATTTTGTACCTTTCTGTTAAAATTTTCCATCAATTTAAACCGAATTTGATTTTTTTAGTCTCTAAAATTACAAATTTTACTCTCATAAAATGATCACCAAGAAAATTATATGGATAAAATTGTCATTTCACGCACCAAAAGATCATTTCTGTCTAAATAAATTGAAAATTTTAGTGGATGGTACAAAGTGTCTAAAATAAATAATTATCAAGTACAATGTGATAAAAATAATAAATTGTGGTGTAATTTTCAATTATTTAGACACTTTGCACATAGTTTAAAAATAATAGATTGTTATATGATTTAAGTTGCCCTTGAGTTTTCGCCCTTTTTCAAATCATATTACACTGAGCTACATTTCCTTTCTCGAAACCAAAGTGACAGATCCTTGCACATTGATACACCATCCAATGCATGTGAAGGGAAGATTATATTGTCCGGTTCAAAGAGGATCGAGAATTTGAGATTTCGTATAATCATAAATTTTTTATTTTCTGATATTTTTGGTCGTGATCTATTTAATTTATTGGATGGATGAAGAAATAAAAAAAAAAGTTATTAAGTAACTTTTCAGGTATAGAATAACAAAGTGATTGTTGGGGAGACGAACACATGAGAGTTTTCTAGTGAGTTAATAATATAACATATAGAAATATTACTCAACCTATAAGAGCCCAACTATTCTATTTTAACCACCCACACTAGTGATTGAGATCTTTTTTTTTTTTTTTTTTTTTACTCTTAGGGCTCTTCAAAGATCTATATTGCAACTTGCGACAGAACCACTTGCTTCCCTTTTGATTCCCAAATGGAAGCTCGCCCCATCCAATATGCCTTTTTCACTTGGGCATCCTTAAGATTCATCTCGTGCTTCGCTCCGATCACTTTATTATTTCAAGTGAATCAACTAATCAGCTACGATTTAAGTGTTGAAAAACTACATTTTACAATTTACATTTCAAACTAACTATCAAACTTGACACATCACATTCCAAACGACTAATTGCTTTACACTTTTTACCCTATATTAAAATTGCATTGTTAAAAAAAAAAAAAATTACATGTCACAATCTTCACTAAAATATTATAATATGAAGCCCTGATAGTAAATCAATTATTAGTTTGTAGTGTAAATTACAAAAATATGTGGTAGTTAAAAAGATGAAAATGTAATTTTCAACTTTTTTAAAAAAAAATGTGAAACTGATTAAGACTCATTCTAACTAATAGAAAAATACTTATGCGGGAAGAACTCATGCTATCATGGATTTTTAGAAACACTACCAAGAAGTCTTTTCTTTTTTATTTACTTTTTGCGCTTTGATCCCCTTTTCTAGTGTCGGCACAATGCCGTATTAACGATTTTTTTTTTCTTTTCCTTGTGTAAGATTCAATTATTTTATATATATAAAGTTGCCCTTATCAGTGGTTTACTTGAAAGGGCATGGTATGGTTCAATGACGGCACTAGTTGGGCGTCTGCGTAAGCAGATGGTGCCCACCTACCCAAATTTGCAAGCGACGCACATGCCTCAATAATGGCTTCCTAAGTTGCAACTTAATTACAAGCGAAATTTATAGAATCAACTACTCAGAGAATACAAACACGTTTTTTTTTTAATAAGAAAATATCACTACTAGCGCTCCAACTACAAACGCAATTTTAAATAGAGTCTAAATTACCATTTTTGATACATTAAGCTCATAGATTATCAAATTTCATTAATTTACACCCTTAAAAAATTCCAACGATCAAACTCGTATCATATGTGTTGTGAATGAGACACATGACACAATTTTAACCTCCAGATTTTATTTCAGGGCACAATTTAATTAATGTGGAAATTAGATAGATCAATATGTCAAGATTGGTAGTTTAGACCTCTCTTTAAAATTACATCGTTAGTTGAAGGACTCAAAGTGATTTTTTTTCCTTTTTTTTTTTTCAATAAGAAGGAGATCAAGAAAACAGAACATTCAGAATTTGTTTTTAATATCAACTCTTTTTTTACATTGGTTCAGGGCAATCATGGTATCCATATCATGCAAGATTCAGTTGTTAACAAACTTCCAAAAAAAGGTACATGTTCAACAACTGAGAGCATTCTTAAAGTGTTATTTTTAGTTTTCCCCAAAGGAATTCTTCTTAATTTATTGGAAAATCATCATCTAAAAGTATATTTAATTCTTTAATTATATTATTTAACAGTTCACTTATAAGATTAGAAAGCACGTGGACACACTTATTAGGAAAATAATTTGACATTTTAAAATAAAGGTAGAGTCAAAGCGTGGTACAAATTTCTGATCATTACTCTGATACCATATAAAATTACTGTCTATCCCAAAAATTTAAAATTATTAGAAAAATTGTAAGATTTGTTTTCTTAATTATTTTCTCTAAGACATGCTTTTAAAAAACTTCAAATCCTAAACTCTTTGTGTTGGTTATGGGATGGTTTAGAATTCATTAAATTGAAGCTGGATGTGTATTATTTTATGAAAGAATGTATAAAGAAATGGATGAATGGAGAGAAAATAATTTGTTCTCCAAGTTTATTTATTTATTGGAATTATATATATGCAGGTAGATGAATGGAATTCTACCTAAGACCTTCAAAAGTCTAGAAAAGCCTAATTGCCTGAGGTGTTATTCTTTGAACTAATCTTCTACTGATGAGAAAGTCATATATATCCGAAGTGAATTATTGAAGGGATAAGAATCTTTACAAAAGATGGATGATTGTTTGGAGGAACACGAGATACGTTAAAATCAATCAACGGCCGTCCAGAATGGCAAGCGTCGAAGTTTTGATGGGTACTTCTAGCAAAGACAAATATGAAAAGGTTTTCGACGTACCTTTTGATTTGAACTGATCATCGTTGCGTAGCTAATCAGTTGTCTTATGCATGGCCGCGTGCGGGAGAAAAAAGAGTCCAAAAGAGGAAAAGAAAAATAAATTATTAAAATATTATATAATGTAAAGCCACCCATCATCGACCGCCTAAAGCATTATTAGCAGATTCTCTATTCTAATTTTTTAGCTAGAATAAAGAATCAATATAGTCAAATAGTTAAAAATATGTGTTTTGCAGCTTATCTATTTTAACAAAAATTAACAAAAAAATTTAACAAGTGAACAGTGGTTATCTATTTTTAGATAACTACTGTTCACTTCTTCATATTAAAATAATAATATAATTTCTCTTTCATTTTTCTCTCTCTCCCATTCAAAAAAATAAATGTTCAAGAAAGAATAAAGAAATTTTGAAAAATAATATTTTAATAGAATAGTAAAAGTAGATGGTTAAAATAAAGAAGCTACTGGAGATGTTTTTAAAAAGTTAGTAGTTAAAATAGAGAAGTGCACTTTTTGGTTAAAGTAGAGATCCAAATATGAAGAAACTGCTAATAATGCTCTAAGCGATAAAGGCCACCTTAGATGCAAGTCATGAGTTAGATTTTTTTCGGGAATTATACGAAGCCACCTTAGACGCATGGCTGCTGATCTCGTGAGATTTATCTATAGTCACTTGTCTCAACTGACTACAAAGAAGATTTGTTATAATTTTTTTTTTTTAAAGTTATTGAAGTTTGAGTGAAAAATTGTTGGAGATTATGTAAAATATATTGGTATTTATGTATGAATTTTTAAGATTATGAATATTCATTTTGTAAATTTTATTAAACATAGTTGTATTTTAGAATGATTTTAAAAACAAACATGTCCATGTGAATTACACCCACGTCACAATTAGATTTTTTTTTTTTTTAAGAATTAGACCAGAACCAATTTTAGTGGGAGGCTTTCGAGACGCTAGGGGGCGTTTGTTTCCCAAAATTTTAGCACCCTAAAATTTCGGGCAGATTAAAAAATTATAAAATAATATATCTTTCTCCTTCAAATAATTTTTTTTCATTATAATATTTATTAAAATCTTCTTTCTCTTCACTTTTTCACCAACTTCCATAAAATATCTTCACTTTTACACTAACCCTAATACTCCAAAATTTTACCACTCCAAAATTTTCACAAACAAACACCACCTAGATCTGGTGCTAATCTCTTTGAGATTTGTAATGAGTTATGTAAAAATATTTTGTGTAAGCTTGCTTCACAAGATTTTTCGCATTACTCAAAATAAAATAAAATAAAAGGTATAATAAACTATCCTACATTCAAATTTTATCAATATCATTAGAGAAAATAGAATAGAATATTGGTAACAGAATGATGCGATTGTTTAATAAAATTTTACCCTTCTAAAATTTTAATATAATAAAATAATTATAATATAATCTTTTTTCACATCAAATTATTATTTTTATTATAATAAATATAAAAATTTATTCAAATCATTTTTCTCTTCACTTAAAATTTTAACACTCAAACACAACCGAAATAGATAAGAGGTTATTTGTATCCAAACATTAACCGGTAGCAAAATATTCCAAATGGAAACAAAGAAAAAATAAAATGCATGAGAAGAAGTGTGGTTGGCTTGTAAGTTTTGATAGGGTCACGTGGGGATGCTTATACGAGTCTCTCTGTCGCTCTGTCTCTCTTACTTCCACGCGAAACTAACGGCATTGAGTAGACTGTAGGCCAAAGTCAAAGATCTTTGGTGAAAAAAAAGCAGGCAGGCAGGCACCCCACTTTACAGCTAGCTCACGAGCAAGTCCTCTGCAAAGAACCCCGTTTTTAATCATTGCTGGCCGATGTTAAAATATAAGGAAGAACCTCTGATATCTACTTTTTGTATTATGCCGCTATAGCGTTTGTTTATTGAAATTTTAGAAAATATTTTTAAAATTTATTAATATTTGTAAAAAATATAAAAAAAAATATATAAAAATATAAAGTTTATTAAATTTATAAAATATATTTAATGTGATAAAAATTTTAAACCTTCAAAAATTAGACAAATAAATACCTCCTAAATATAGACAGCAAACCATATCATCTCCTGCCTACTTCAAAATAAATAAGTAAAAGAAAATACGAGAAAATAGAACAATAGTAAAGAAAAATTCTAAAGGTTTGTGAAGGTATATTGAAAATTAGAAAGAAAGTCAGCTATATTTGTAACCAATTCTTATTTCACATTATAGAATGATAAAAGAAAAAAGCACAATGGAATTGGTCTTCTTGAAACTTGTGGTGGAGTGGGCTGACTTTTTGATGCACATGGGTAAAGAGCAATGTATGTCTGATCCATCATGATAGCGTCATCTTCATTAATTGCACGGTCTGAACGAAGCAATCAGGCTCTCGCGTGGTCTTCAATTAAAAACAGCTCGAATCGAACCCACTGCTACATAGCAGGGCTATAGGGAGGCTCTGCCCTATCAAATTTCCTCCCTTCTCTTACTTGAACCCACTACACTACTTCGCTGATCACTGGTTCAAGCCGTCACTAGTTTTTGTTGTATTGACTTCTTTTCAACGTGGGATAACATTTTTTTTCTCTTATCCGTGTATATTTAACTATCTTTCTTTTCGCGTATCGGTCTATCGCCACGTTAATTCATTCTTAAGTTAGTAGATTTAGATTCAATAATACTTCTGACTTTTTTATAATATAGAACAACACTTTTATTCTTTCACACATGTATTTAACAATTTTTCCCTCACGCAAGAGGAGATCCAAGGGGAGGGGGCCACCGCCCCCCAAAACTTTGGAAAAATTCCTATATTAAAGGATTTTAGAAAAATTTTGCCTTGGTCATCCTCCAAAAATTTATGGAAAATTCGTTCGTATCTACACAAATTTTAAGAAATTTTGTTAATATGAAGAAAATTCCTTTTATTAAGAAATTTTGAAAAAATTCCCTCCCACGGGTGATCATCAATGCTACACAAATATTCAACTTTTTAACAGCTAAAAAATGATTTTCTACTCAAATATTGCCTTGGAATTTTGAAAATACAAAAGCTTGGACTTATTTTTGACATTTTGAAGTTTAAATTTTATTTTCAAAGCAAATATTGCAACGTTTTCTTAGGCTACGTCAAGTCGTCTCTCATCAAAATCAAAACTTTTAAACTTTTGAAGGACGACTTTTCTTCTAAGCTGCAAATAGCTTTTCTTTAGTTATTTACATTAAGAAAGAAATTACAACAACTTTTAGCACATAATTGTTGATAAATGACTTTTATTCTTTAAAACATAGTCGAGCTCGGTTATGATACATAATTGTTAATGTATCCAAGTTGAAGTTGTTATAAAATATTTTGCTACTTTTCTTTTGTTATAAGTTACAATTCATATATAGAATTATATATTTTTATTTTATTTAAATAATAATATTAAATTAGTTCGCCCCCAAAAGAAATATCCTAGCTCCGCCCTTATGTTTGAGTTTATCACCATATTAATCCACTCTTTGGAAGTCTTTTTTTTTATTTTAACTTGTTTTTTTAGATCCTCTTTGTGGACCATTTCACAGCACACTCTCTCCTTGTGTGCCTCCTTCAGTAGGCCCTCTCTTAAGATCCACCTTATTGCATGCGATTATACAACTTGCTTCCCTTTTTGATCTACCTCGATGGAAGGCTGATCCAGTAGACCATTTTCTTCTAGGCCTCTTTAAGATTCATACCGTGCTTCGCTCCACACACTTTGCTCCCTTCTATCTGGAGTATTTTTTTTTTCCTGATCTTACAAACCCTCTTTGAGCTTCGATACCATTTATTGAGGAGATGAACAAGTGAGAGAGATTCCTAGTGGGCTCATAATAAACACGTAGGAACACCATTCAACCTAAAAGCTTAAGTCTATTAGTTTGAGCTCGACTATACTATATATACTATATTAACTCGTACGCACGTTTGTGACTTTTTTCCAACGTGATTTTACTCTCTCACACCTCTATGTTCAACAGAATCGTTCTGTGCTCGGGAGCTTCTAGTAGCCTTGAAAGACAAATGAAGCCATCAAACCCATAAAGAAGATTGTCCATCTCCAAACCTACTCACTTTGGATCTCTGTCTATTCAATCCTCTGTAGAATAAAGGCACCGAGAATGCTACTGGGCCCTCCGAGCAAGACAGATAACAAATCCCATTGTTCGTTTGGTCATACATACAGGGAGGGGATGGGTTTAGGAAGCACTTCACTTTGTCCTGCCCAACAGTAAAGATTCTAAAAGCTCGTAATTCCATAATTGCCATAACGATGTTAGGTTAAAGTGTGAACCAAGAGCCAAGTGGGCCCCCCCACCCCCAATAGGTTCAGAAGCCATGTGCAGGCCTTAAACTATCCACCTCATATTTCTGTTTCTTCGGTTCAACCTTTAAACACTGTCGGGAAATATAAATCTCTACACCGATTATCTCATAAATCTTTATAAAATAAAATCGATATAAATAATTTCTCACTTTTATTCCAGAAAATGCGGTCAGAAAATCCCGACTATCAATTGATATATCTAATTCCTTTCTCTAGAAATGGACTTCACTAAAAATATATATTTTTAAGAAACAAGAGAAATGTATTGCATTCAGTTTCTGCGCTCAGTCAAATAAGTTTGAGTTAGCTCAGACCACATTGATCGGACTGGAAGTGGACTGGTTTTGCTCTACAGATAGAGCTGCTACTTTTAGGATTTGCCCAAGCCTGGTCCCCTACGGCCGCCTTGTTTCCCTGCCCACTAGCGGAATGTTGAAACAGCGTCTTCGGCGTATGGGGATTACAGGCCATCTAAAGTTACGATGTATGGCGAGATTACGTGCATACGGATTCGGGACCCAATTGGCTTTGAGTTGGACGCACCAAGTTTGTCATCTCGGTCGGCCCGATTACGACTAATCAATGTTTATAAGGCCCTCTTATCCGGCCCAAAGCTTATACGAAAGCAAAGGAGAAAAAAACGAGAAGAAAGTGTTGAAAGAGTTTTTTTTATATAGGCAAAATCATATCACAGAGCTCTACTAGGTTTAGGCTCCAAAATTAAAATTTTCACTGAGTTTACTAAAAATAATACCAAACAGTAACTTTGGACGGATTAGTTCGCTGATCCTTAAACGCCTGAGATCTTGAATCTTGCAATTAATCCATGTTAGTCAAAAAAGATTAAGCTATCAAAAATGGCAATTTTCCCTTACAAAACAATTTAAATTACCAAACTATCCTCCAGTAAAATGTGAAGAGCAGAAAAATAAAAGAGTAAAATGGAGTTATGAAAAACAAGTGGCCCCCACACGTCAGCTCATTAAATAATCAGACACGTGAATGGACAAAATACCCCCAACTAATTTACGCAAGTTTGATATTAGTTAGCGCATATAATCACTTTTTCCACATGCCGCAATTTTCCCCATCCAGACCGCCGCCCTGTCACTGCCAAGACCGCATGTGCGTTGTCCTGCGTTGCGTCTTGCTCTCTTCTTTTTATTTTATTTTTTTAAGGTTGTTGTAGCGTGAGTAGAATCCGCTTCTTCCTCCTCATCCTTTTCTTCTGGTTTTTTTTTTTTTAACCGCATTAATAGTTTATCTTTTCTTCTGTTTTTTTTAATACTTTCAAATATTTATATTATAATAAATAAATAAAACGAAATTCGAAATTATAATAATATTATAAATATAAACATATTTTATATTTTACCTTTTCACTTCTCCTAATAAAAATAATCTACAACATCAACCTTAAAAATCATCATTACTTTTACATCTCAACAATTCTACACAAACACCAATAACTCCAACATCACCTAAAATTCTCAAAACACTTCAAATCCTAAAAATTTTCAGAACACGAACATGACCCTGGTTTATATCAGTTTGGCATGAAAACTAACCCGAGCCAACTCTATGTCCAAATTTTGAGGATCTGTAGCAGATGATGAGCTCAATAGGACATTGTCGAGGAAGACCCACAGCAAAAATGGGGAGAACGACGTGGCAGACTGAAGCTTTCTTGAAGGAACTCTAAGGCAAAACGACATGGCAAACTAAAGCTTTAAAGCTTTGCAGAAGGACAAAGAACTTTGAGGGATTTCAGATCGATGAACCTAAGGGCTTCCTCCAAGTCTCTTCGTGTATAGAGGAGATTACATGGTTGGCGTGGTAGGTAGGGACAACATGAGGCTGAAGTTTATGTAATTTTTTTGAGCACGTATCAAGTAATATTGTTCATTTTATTATATGGATTGAGCTCCGTTATCTCTACTAACAAGTTGACTCGGGTTAAATTTTATATCAAATTAAAACTAAGTGAGCTTTTGAATTTTTTTTTTAAATCCAACGAAGCTTTTGATTTTTTTGCCTAAAACCGGGTTCTGAGTAATTTTTCCTTTTTTTATAATCAAACGAAACTCCTTTCACGTGGCCGTTACATTACTTGGAAAAAGGGCAGACGTCAAAGTACTTGACTTGAGAAGGCAAAAGCCACCGTGCCACGAGGGTTCGTCCTATCCATTAGATAGGAAAAGCTCGCCAGGTCAGCACCACAATCGGACAAAAGAGACAGAGAGGTAATGGGCAAAAGGATAATACGACGTCATATCCAAATCCCGACAAGAAGTCTCCACTACCCTCCGGTGCAAATCAACCAAAGATAGTTCTGCCAACCAATGGCATCACGCCATAGCACAGAAACCTCTCTGCTAATACAAAATTAGCCCTAGCCAACTTATTGAATTGACCGAAAGAACCCATAGAGTCCTCTTTTATCTTCATTTCTTCTGCTCGCCCAGTCACTCACACAAGTCCCTAAGTCCTGCCCATGGCGTCTATGGCCTCCGTTTTCCGTCTGAAGCACCACCAACACAAACCATTCCTCCTGCAACTACGTTTATTCTATCACTCTTCCTCGGAGAACCAAACCGCGCAGCGTATTGAGAAAATTCTTGTGGCGAACAGAGGCGAAATTGCTTGCAGAATCATGAGGACAGCGAAGAGGCTCGGCATTCGAACCGTCGCAGTTTACAGCGACGCCGACCGGGATGCGCTACACGTGAAATCGGCCGATGAAGCCGTGCTTATCGGTCCGCCCCCGGCTCGGTTGAGTTACTTGAACGCGTCGGCAATCGTCGCGGCTGCGATACGAACCGGGCGCAGGTGAGAGAGGATTTCTATGCTCGGCTGGCGAGAGATTATCATAAAATGAGAGAACAAATTTAGTATCTTTTTACCATTGTTCTTTTGGCGGCTGTTTGTAAGTAGATAGGATTAGCTGGTTTTGCGTCAACACTCGAAACTTCTATATCTCCATCGACTTAGTGCTGTTAGCTATTTACCATGTACTCTCATCATGTTTGACACATGTAGAGGGCTGTTGCGTCGTGTTCTGGATCTAATCGATCTGTTTTGTTCCTACACTCTTTTTACTTGATTGGCTGACTGATGTTAAATATTTGTTGGTTGCTGTTTTGTTTCGCCGGTAGATGATTGATTGCTTAATAATTTGGATATTGCAAGGACATGCTTTCAGATGGATATCTTCTTTTGAAAATTAGGCTATCCACCCTGGTTATGGTTTCTTGTCAGAGAGTGCTGATTTTGCTCAAGTTTGTGAAGATAAAAGTCTTACATTTATTGGGCCTCCAGCATCGGCAATCCGTGACATGGGCGATAAAAGGTACAACTCACTGGCTTCTGTTCAACCGTATTCTCCATGGTCATCAACCTGATCCCTAGTTCTACTTTGTTCTCAACTTCTCCTGTAAATCCCTGTTCTCCTGTAGCGAATCAGGATTGCGGATGTGGGAATTCTTTTTCTTTAGAATATCTCTCTATGTAACTCCTAATCTACAACCATCAGATGATCTTTGTTCTTTAACAAGCATGTGTGTGCTCGTGCATGCACATATACACATCCATGGGGGAATTTTTTTCCCTTTTTGTGTACAGCATGCTTTCCATCTGGTAAGAGACATTCTCGATTGATGCGTAATCTTTTGCCAGTGCGTCGAAGAGAATAATGGGTGCAGCAGGGGTACCACTTGTGCCTGGATATCATGGTAAAGAACAAGATATAGATCTAATGAAGTTAGAAGCAGAGAAGATTGGGTATCCAATCTTAATAAAGCCAACTCATGGAGGCGGAGGAAAGGTGTGCGATTTCCTGGCATTCTTTTACCCTATATTTCAAGTTATTATTGCTTTGATGAATATGGTAAGACTGTAGTGTTGCTAGAATGAAGGATATGGTGTTGCAAGGTACATATTATGAAACATGGATAGGTAAAATGTTCCCCTAACTTGTGCGATTACTCAATTGATTAGTCTTGAATTTTGTTTCCTTGGTATTTATCCTCATCAACTTGTGAGGCTGTATCAGTTACGTCTCATTAGCATGAAGCGGATGTCCATTTCTTTTAGCCTATGCACCGTTTTTTCTGAATTGACAAGACTTGGGAACAGATATACTTTTAAGGAGATTTGAAAGCAATATAAGTTGGTCTTGGAAGCTCTTGAAGAGGGTATCCATTTCACACCAGCCGCCCTTCAACCTTGCTTTGGGTCACAGACTTATTGGAAACATCCAATAAAAGTAAACCTATGATGCAACCTTCACCGACTTAATATAGCCATCCTTCAGCCTTTGCCATTTCCACCCCATGAACACGTTTAAAAGTAAAGTTATTTTAATAATAGTATAAATGTTTAATATAGCCTTTCCAACATGGCAAGAGAGGACTTCAATTTGGTTTATCCTTCTCATGTTTGATATTCATTTTCCTTCCCCGATGAAGTTCTTATAATATCCATTTTGTAGGGCATGAGGATCGTGCAGAGTCCAAAGGAATTTCCTGAATCTTTCCTGGGAGCACAACGTGAGGCTGCTGCTTCTTTTGGTATAAACACAATATTGCTTGAGAAATATATCACACGGCCAAGGCACATAGAAGTTCAGGTACTGTTATTTACATGGTTTCTTATTTTTTGAAAAAGTAGTTGAGGATGATCCTAATGTATAAAAAACATAGCTTTTTTAAAACATTCTGGTTGTGCTTGACAATTGAGTTTGATAATGTTGGCCTCAGACTCCTCCATAATGCAGTAAACAAATAATTTAATAGGAACTAAAAATTTTGACTTTTTGGTAGATACATTGACTGCATTCAGTCTGATACTCATCATCCGCTTTAATTGTCTAGCAGATGCCATCAATTAATAGATTCTCTTCTGCCTGATATTTTAGATATTTGGGGACAAACAAGGAAACATTCTGCATTTATATGAGAGAGATTGCAGCGTGCAGAGAAGACACCAGAAGATAATTGAAGAGGCTCCAGCTGTATGATAGATTTCTGCATTTTCAGTTATGGTTTGTGATTATTTTTCTTATAGAGTTGTAATGGAGAATTCATTATTGCAGCCAAACATTTCTAGTTGTTTCCGATCTCAGTTGGGTCAAGCTGCCGTGTCTGCAGCCAAGGTGACATTTCTTAGTCTTTTGAACTATTTAATACTCTGCTCATCAGCTGAGATTGTCAGGTGTTTGCAAATGGCATTATGAGGTTCTGAATGTCTATGCAAATGTGTGTTGTGCACGACTGACCTATCATGCTGAAATGCTTTGGCAGAAGTATTGGTTAAGATCCCCACTGAAGACTTTGAATTTATTACATAGAGCTATTTTTAATTAAACTATTGATGTCATTTTAATGGCAAGAACTGAAAAATGAACATGAGGAGCTTACAATAATGGCTTCCATTTATAGTTTTTAATATTCTAAAGACAGTCTAATCAGGTGAGCTCTTCCATATAGTTTGAGAACTCATAGTTCTTGAAACTTTTGAAATAAATGTGACCAGTTCTGTTGTAGATGTGATTAAGGGCATTTAAGATATATGGGTAGCAAGTTGGGGGGAGCTGGCTTCATACATGGTATCACTCTGGTGTGTGCATTTTCTTTCATGAACCAAGGTGGATCATCTACAGATTGTAATTAGAAAACACTAAAAGTAGCTTTCTCTTATTGGTCCCATCATTTCAGGAAGTTTTTATTTATTTATATATATATATATTTTTTTTTATTATTCATGCCTTTGGCAAAGTGATAAAGTTAAGCCCAGTGACCTACCACTTGGTTGGTCCCAATTAGGAGCTATGATGCACCAAGAATCAATTTTGCAACTGTGTGGTCTATTTAATTAATGTTTAGATTGAGAATCTTTGAACTGGAGTGCTATCCCCTCAGGTTTATTGTCATTGAAAGGGATACCTTATTGTACCGATTTTAGCCCCAAGTTTTTTCTTCCTTTGTAAGGACCCAAAGATTTTATACAAACATGTAAAGTACTCTGAATAGCAGTTAATGCTAAACATTTGATAAGATTAGACGTAATATGGTAAATTCTATACTTGGAAGTTAAAAAGTGCTACCTGCTTCATAGTTTGGTTGGAGGACCCATACTCTTTTAATGAAGGTCTGTTCATTAGGTTTTCTTTTTGTTTTATATCAGCATGTCCATTTCAATGGTGTGACTCTTTTTACAGTATTTAAACTTGCTTCTAGTGCCCTCCCTCTGGTATTAAACCTTGTTTTTCATTGTGCATGCTGCTATTGTATTTCCAAATGCGTAGCACCTTCCTTTTCAGCGATGAATTCGTTGGCTACAAACCATACCGATATCTGTCAATTTCCCTTTGGGTATAGAAGTTCAATGAATTTGTCTCTATTTTCTGGCTGATTTGTTGTATTTTCCTTAACGCAACTGTCTCTTAAGAGCTTTCATTTAATTTTATTTTTCATTTCTATTAATGGAAATTTCTCTCTCTTCCTAAAGGCAGTTGGGTATCACAATGCTGGCACTGTGGAGTTTATAGTTGATACAGTCTCAGGCCAATTTTATTTTATGGAGATGAACACCCGCCTTCAGGTACTTTTGTCAATCTCTCCACTCTCTTTATGTTAGTTCCTCAAGCTCTACTGAATCCTAATCAGGAGCATATATATGCAGGTTGAGCATCCTGTGACGGAGATGATTGTTGGTCAAGATCTCGTAGAGTTGCAAATTCGTGTTGCAAATGGAGAACCTCTTCCCATGAGTCAGTCACAGGTGCCCTTATCAGGTGAATATAACTCTTGTCAAATATCTTTTGCATGAGTTGATCCTGGGTGCTTTCTGCCACATATGCTTGCTGCTGCCCATTTATGCTTGTTCATAGACTTGGAAAGGAAGGTACTACACATTGCGTAGCCTGCTTTTTTCAATGATAGAACTGGTGTTGAAAAAATGCCTCTCCTATCTGCGTTATTTGGTTTGTTTTGTAGATGAACTCTAAGGTCCTCAATTCTCTGTGTTCCTCTGTCACCTTGGCAACCTATAAAAATGTACGTCTAGGTTTGAGAAAATGTTAATCTGCTGCTAATAGAGTGTTTTAATGACAGCAGACTAGAGTCGATAATTACATGTAGCTGGTGATTGTTTTCTGACTAGGGTTGTATAATTAAATTGGAGCCTTCTTTTTTTTTTGGGTGAAATTGCAACGAAGTAGACTATAGAAAAGATGATTTCAGTTGTCATTTTTCACTTCAATGGGCCATTCTCATTTTCTACTATTGCTGGGATTTCAAATTACAGTCTTCACAGAAACACAACATTAGTGCGCGAGTGATTTATTTCATAAACTGGAGCTTCTAACTTAATCAAATATGTTATTTCTTCCAAAGGAAAAATCATGATGGTTTGGAGTTTGTTCACCAATACTGTGTTATACTAGAATAGCACCATACCTGAATTTTTGCATTCCTGCATGCAGTGTAGGCTACCTTATAGATAGTGGATTTTTATAACCTGTCATTATCACGACAGGTCATGCATTCGAAGCCCGGATATATGCTGAAAATGTACCAAAAGGATTTCTTCCTGCAACTGGAACTCTTCATCATTATCATCCTGTTCCAGTGTCGTCTACAGGTTAATTTCATGACATATCTATGTTACTTATATGATGAAGAAAGATACTTCAGCCCACACTGTGCTATTTGAAATCACTTGCTAGATTTTTTCAAGTCCATTTGTTCTACCCTGCCTATACCATTGCATTTGAGTTATATAATTTATTAAGATAGTCATTGTAGTTTTGTTGTATACTGATCACGCTTCTCATGTGGAAGCTCTGTCTTAGCAGTAAGGGTTGAAACAGGGGTTGAACAAGGAGACACCGTCAGTGTGCATTATGATCCTATGATTGCTAAGCTTGTAGTATGGGGAGAAAATCGTACTGCAGCATTAGTAAAACTGAAGGATTGCTTGGCAAAGTTTCAGGTATTGCTTAATTTGGTGGTTATATCACACCGGCATGAAAGAGTCCAGAGTCCATTACAGTCAATGCTACAACTCTTGCAGATTTACGCATTTATTTACAAGTCATGACACAATTTAGATGAATCCTTTTACTAAGATATCTGAAGGACCATGGGTCCTTATGGTTGAAAGACATTGTATAGAAGCCTATGCTCTAGATAAATAAGATGTGTGCGATAAATTGAGAGCAATTGAATGATTCAGATACCCAGAATGTTTTGGTAAAATGGATTCCTGAAATGGCGAAATGATAGATTGCTAGGTTTATGCAAAAGCCACTATTTCATATGCGTCTTTTGTTTTTGTGGACCATTCCTAGTATCTAACAGGTCTATTGCCTCATAACTAATAGGTCCTGCAAGTTTGTTGAAGTTTCAAGTTTTTTTAATGAGTAAATCTCTACTTGAGGCATGTTCCTTCTTTTAGACATTCAATTTCTTAATCATTAATCCTCTTGGTCTTTGATAGGTTGCAGGTTTACCAATAAATATCAATTTTCTCCAAAAACTTGCCAATCATTGGGCATTTGAGAATGGCAATGTGGAAACTCATTTCATTGAACAGTTTAAAGATGATCTCTTTGTTGTTCCTACCAATTCAGTATCTGCAAAAGAAGAATATGATGCTGCTAGACTTAGTGCAACCTAGCAGCTGCATGTGTAATCTCAAGGGAACATTCTCTATTGCAAGAAAATCTCCCTGGTAATTGAAGGCCCTAACAGCCAATTCTGTCTTGAATATATATACGTTCTTAAAAGCAACTTAATATTTACATCTGGCATTGTCTTTAGGGAGAAACAGGTCACTCTCCATATGGTATTCTTTGCCCCCTTTCAGAGCCCATCATTGTGCTAGGCGTACAATGGAACTTGAATTGGAGGATGAATTTGGTAAAAGTGGCTCAAGTATCTTGAAACTTACGATTACTTATAAGCCAGATGGAAACTATCTGATTGAGGTACTCATCTACTTGTGTTGTGTTCAAGAGTATGGTTTTGTTGGCTAGTTGAACATGAATTTTGAAGTTTCTCATGTTTAAGCAAGCAGTTTTTCTTTTCTTTTTATCTTTGTTACTTTCCAAGAAGTTAATCCTAATTGCAGGCAACTCCACTTGGCTCAATTTGATGGATTGTGCATGTAATTGTAGACAGGAGAAAAGTCTGTCTCTTGTTCTGAAGTTAAAGCAAGACACCTAGGTAACCACGATTTTAGAGTTGAAGCTGATGGTGTAAGCATGGATGTGAGTGTAGCTGTTTACTCCAAGGTAATTGCCTTCTTTGGATGAATTTTCAGAAATGCTGATACATTAATTTATAGGTTCTCTTTTGGGAAAATGACTGATTATTGATTGCAATTTGGCCTTGCAGGATCAGACTCAGCATATCCATATATGGCATGGATCACATCACCATCATTTCAGACAGAAAATAGGGCTTGAGTTGTCGGATGTCGATGAATTACGACTCAAGCCAAGTTTTGATACAGAGTCCCACCCTAAAGGGACTGTTGTTGCACCCATGGCTGGTTTAGTGGTCAAACTTCTAGTGAAGGATGGGACAAATGTGGATGAAGGGCAACCTATAATAGTCTTGGAAGCAATGAAGATGGAGGTTTGTCCTAATGTTACTTGCATTTTGCATTACATATTTCATTTTCTGTGAATGTCCTATGCTGAACTTGCTATTTTTTTCCACCCTCTAAAAGCATGTTGTGAAGGCACCATGCACTGGGCGTGTCCGTGGGCTTCTACTTACAGCTGGCCAGCAAGTTTCTGATGGTAGTGTTCTCTTCAGTGTCGAGGTTAGTCATTTGTCTTTGATACACCTAGACACAGGCAATTATATGGAACCAATCCAATCTAATTAGTTGTATATATACTGTAGTTGTGTACAATTAGACCGTAATTGGCAGCATCTAGCGGATGTTCTCTCATACAGGGAACTGCTATTTTACCTGCATGTAGAGGTTTGGTTTAATGCTCTATATCTTTTTTGTTGTTTCGTGTACACCTGAAACTGATAATAATGGGGATGATCATGTCCACATAGCAGTTCCTGATGTTGATTGTAGTGATCAGATGGAATAGGGCTGCATGAGATTAAAGATATCAAGAGTGAGCGTGTTTCATTTCCCATCTAGGAAAAAAGAAAAAAAGAAGTGATAAGGCCAACCAAGAGCAGTCATTGATGTATCTCTATTGTGAGCATATGTGCTGTGGAATCTATTACTGAAGCAAGCAAATATAGTGCGGTAACCCCAGCTTTTCTCAGGCGGAAAGCAGTCACACCTTTTTCTAACAAGACATCAATTTTCACGTATCAGGGATACTGGAATTGCATGAAAACATTATTTCTCGAAAACTAGACTTTGATATGGATGCTTGAGATCACAGCAATCAGTAATTTGGTAGATAGTGTGTGGTATAATATTGCTTATGCTCAATTGGAAAAAGATTGCATGTGATCTTTTGAAATGTGACAGTATCGAGTTGACAGCCTAGTAATATCTTAGACTAATTATATAACTTGCTCTGATTGCTTCGTATGTTTGGCTAAACGTTTGATCACCAGCGATTATGTGCTTTGGCAGGTTCAGTAAGATTCTGATGGTTTTACGTTTTCATGACAAATCTCAATAAGGCGGGCTCATCTTCCATTGTTCTCAAACAGAGTAAAGAATTCAGCTGTCTACCTTTCTGTTGTAAGAAAATTGATGTTTACACTTGTTTACTTGGTAAGATTAGATTTTACCATCTTCAAGATGTAATACTAAACTCTTGTATACTGGTCAATCCTAAGAAGTGAAAGGTGATGGTTTTCTTTTCCTTCGAGCCGGTACCTAGTCTTTTTCCCAGTCACTGTTTAGCTTTCATCCTAAACATATCTTATCCATTCATGAGATGCTAGATTGACTAGCGATCAGCACTGAATGTTTCTAGGAAGAATCTTCTTAATTAGACTCGTCTAAGATTGAATAAAACACATATTTCTCCTCAGCTCACATTATGCACTTATTTCTACCTCATCCATCTTGACAATAATATGCTCTTTGACCCATTCATCTACAATATTTTTGGTACTAGCTGTCAGAGAAACTTTCACTAGTGTTTGACCCCTATCTGCTCTTCTGTGATGTCTTGTGTGTTGCCGTTTGAGGCCAATTGAGTCCTGTAGTCATTGGAGGTCGATGGAAAAGGGGTGTAAAGGTGCCAACAATGGGTGGCCGGCCGTGCTTGGCAGGTGGGAGAGTTATTTATGGAAAGCGTCTTTGGTTGCAATGCTTTGCTCGACATGTGTTTAGGGGATGGATTGGAGTGATTTGGTGAGTGGAGGCAGTAGGTAGTGGGGGTTGAGCATGGGGGTGGCAACTTGTGTGTTTTGAGGTACTTAGATTCCCTGACAGGGTAGGAGTGTATGTGAAGGTGAAGCTTGCTTTTGGCGTTTGATATGGGAGCTTGCTTTGGGCAAGGGGGATTTTTGGGTTAGGTTGCCTGTAGGCTGTAGTTGACGACTGGCTTGGTGCGATACGCTTGCAGCCGCATGACTGCATCTGTGCATCATACCTGGTGCGGGTTCATCAATGCCTTAGCCCCTGTCGCGCCTGAACGAGGCGTCTGTAGGAGTTCCCTTGGCTGCTAATCAAGGCATGGGGATCTTTGTTGGTTTTCGGTCTGGGTTCGATAACCAGAAAAAAGTATGTCATACCATGAATTAATTAAATGGTGTATCATGGTAGCGCACAAAATAAAACTTAAGATATTTGGAATTAGTAGGTAAATCAAAGATTTAAATCTTGTCCCGTCCCCAAATATGGGGAGCCTACATTATCAATTAGTCGAGGTTAGTTTTGAGATTGAGAAAACATAACACTTCAGATTTTCTTTTTTCGAAAAATATATGACAACAACTGTTTTAAGGAAAAACTTCTTTTTTTGCCCCAAAGTATGAAGTTTAAGAGTCAAAGTTATCGAATTCGTCGAATGGCGCCGGCAAGTTGTCAAAAGTTATCATTTTGTCCTTTTAATTAACTCTTACAGTTGAAATGAGCAAAAATGTATTGTGACGTAATTTTGACAGTTAGATCCTATCAATATGTGCATATTGAATAATTTTGATAGCTCGAGTGTGCGATGAGATGAAATTGGTCATTTTGACCTTTAAATGACATTGATCCAATAGTTTATGGACAAAAAGTGAAATTTTTCCTGGTGTTAAAGTAGAGTATTGATACAGAGCTTAGGTTGGTGGGGTGTAAGAATGGTAGAATGAAAAGACGAAGCCCTGATGATGTTTGGCTCTCAAAATTTTGAGCCTTAAATATTTAGCTCAATAAAATAATATCAAAATAATCTTTTTCTCCATTATATCATCTATTTTATTATAATAAATATAAAAAATTTACTCAAATCACAATCTCTTTATTTTTTCCACCAATTTCTGCATACCAAATTTTAAAATCCCGAAAATTTTGGGAGCTAAACATCAGTCGGTGTATTTGGTGTATTTTGATCGTCAGTGATGGATATTATGCAAGCTGTCATTTTTTTTTTTTTTCTAAGCATGCAAGCTGTCAATTGAGGCATCGAGATGAAGGTGTTTTATTCCGTAGGACGTGGACAAAAGAAGACGCTTCAAAGAGCAAGGCGATGATGTTACATGCAACTTTGGAGGTCAAGGTACGGTACCCATTCCATCAACTTTGCGTGGAAGGCATGCTGTTTTCTTTTTTCTTTATTATTAATTAATCAATTAATAAAAAAAAATCATTAGAAACATCAAAACAAATTAACCAACAAACAAAAGAACACCAAAGAAAAGTCAAGGACCAAGGTGCCGGCCCTGGTGGTTTGGAAACAAAAAAAAAAAAAAGTCGTAATTTTAAGGAATTATTTGTACTTTTTTGTGTCACTACTCACCAATATATTATAATTACTTCTTAGAGTCTGAAAAACAGTAGTAGATGAATGGTTCCTTAAAAGAAGCATGCATGGCGACTGGAAGCGGCCCGTATAGATCTTGTGGAAAATTATATCGCACCTACCATGGTTAGAAAGAGACATCAATGGGGGCCTGATCATGCACCATTCACTACAAAAAAAAACAAGGCTTTAGTAGCAGTCTCTATAGGCCAAAAAAACGCTGCTATAGATTTTAGCAGTGTTTTTTTAGCGGCGGCCGTCGCAATAGGTTATAACAGCATTTTTCGCAACCGCTTGTGAAAGTCTTGACCTATAGCGATAGTCACTTAGCAACGGTCACGACCGCCACTAAAGACCCGAAGCGCTTTTTTAAATTTTTTTAACAACGTTTTAGAAAACACCGCTACAGACCTGTAGCAGCGTTTTAGAAAACGCAAACGCCGCTATAGACCATTTTTTTTTTTTTTTAATTTTTTAGCAACATTTTTTTAAAACGTTGCTACAAGTCTTTAGCGGCGTTTTCTAAAACGTTGCTACAAGTCTTTAGCGGCGTTTTCTAAAACGCCGATATAGACCTAGCGTGTTTTATTTTATTTTATAGAAAAACATTGCAACAGCTTTATTTATAAAAACACTTTCGTTTTTAATTTGTAATACAAATTTATTTTAATAACCATAATTCATTGATGTAAAAAGCTAAGAACAAGGATAATAAAGCAAATATAATTCATCATTAATTAAATAACAAGTCTTACAAGTTTTACAACACAAGAGTCTATACGAGTTTCTAACATAAAATAAAAATAACTTTAATCCTACATTAGCAAAAGCAACTTCAGTACACCATCAGCACCAACACCATCTTCACCAAGTAATAACTCTGCCATTGAAAAGGAGAAACGAGATAAGAAAAAATGAACAATATGACAATAACTTGAACAGAAGAAACAGAGAGAGATATAGAATACATAAGGCATTTTAGAGGCACTCCAAAATTCAAATACATAGAAGGGCATTCCAAAATTCATAAACATAGAGGCATTTTACAGTCCTAGCAATAAGATCGATATTGGCACGTAGCAAGAATTTTACAATTTCTTCGTACAGATAAGTATGCTATACAGAACTGGTGAAACCTCAAATAAAATCCACTAGTCATATGTTTAAAACTTGGTTATAAAATATAACCATAATTCACCTTAAGAGGAAAATAAGTTGGGCGCTTTGGCTTCCCGACATTGATACATGGTAGATCCCCAGAATAATGCAATTCTATATGACGATGATTAACAAAATAATCATAAACAGTCACTTCCACCTCATCTTCACCATCCAAATTATTTGCATTTCTCTGCTTCAGCGTAAATCTAGACATGCGGGCATAGGAATTACTCAAAAAACAACAGCACTACAAAGATACTAAGAAGTTGTTCCTTTCAATATAACACCTTATGCAACTAAGTTCTTTCACAGCAGTGTAAATAAAAAATGCACTATTCTAAATTAACCCCAGGTGTCTGTTATAAATTTGTCTTATTCAAACAGAAGTCTCGCAGCAAAGTCAAAGGCAGAATCCCCGTAAAGCAATTTCTCCAAACAAACCCGAAAAAACAAAGCTTTGCCTTGTTCAACAATTAGATTCGCATCTCATGCTCCGCTCAGCTAATTGTAATACGACAAAAAAAACTCAACTTGTCGACTCAAAATCCATGAGCAAAATCAACAAGAAAGCAAATAAACACGACAGAAAAATTGCAGTTACAAACAATGAATATTTTCAAAAACATCAAATCTTTCTCATCGACTTTGGGCACTAAAGTAATTAGTATTCACTATGATCAAGAACCCTGTAGCCTTTGGGCACTAAACCAATGATTGCCACATAAAGCATTACCTTACAACCACAACTAGACAGCTTGAATGTACATCTCTTCTCATTTTTTTTAAATGAACTGAGTAGGGTCCTAGCTAAGGGGGGAAAAAAACCCACATGTGTCATTTCCTACCAATCAAAGTTATGGGGAAAGTAAACTTTGACAAGCATGATATTTCACAAAGTGAAGTGGCATATCGCAATCCACAAGTTCAAAATCTAAAAATTCTAATTTCATTTGAGAAATTCTTGTTTGTAAGCAACTTAATCCTTCTGCCCAAATTGATGAACAGCCAACCCAAAAATTGATGGCACGGTTCATTTCAAGTCAGAGCGGCATCATCAGCGTTTTGGATTGAAGGATTATATTTCCCAAAATTGAACATTTTAAGGGCACTATTTGAACATTTGTAACCTAGGGACTAAATAGGAGCATTCAGAGACCAAAACTATTTATGCAAAATCAATAAACTGCCCCTCTTTCGGTTATCATATTCATTTACTTAGATTATATAATATCAGGAGTAGCAATCAAAACCGAAAGTTCCCAGTTCACCCCCATTCCAAGTAACAATCATATTAAGCACAATTTCAACTACGAGATGCAATGAAACTAGAGGAATCTGATTACCAAGTACCAGCCATGATCAAACCTCCCAGAGAAGAGATTCCAACATATCACAAGAGACACCCAAATCACATATCAAAATTAAACGAGATCTACTTGTAAAGAGAATACCAAAATCTTTAAAACCATAGAGAGAGGGAGAGTAAATACCTCAACAGTCCAAATGAAGAAATCAAGAGGCTCAGGTGGGTGTTCTTTGCTCATACTCCTAAATCAATCCCCCAAAAGTACCTAATCATTTGAAACCAAACAGAGCCCTAAGACCTCACAATTCAATCGAATTTCAGCTGAGGGCAAAAAACATAAGCTTTTTTTTTGTACGATGGACTCCTGCTCAGTTCCCCGACAGGACCAAAAAGGAAACCAAAATTCAAAACCGATAACATCAAAACAGATATAGGATTGAGAGGTAGCTGTAAGATCCATCCTTATTGCTCTTCTGCTTCGATTTCGCTTATCCGAAGAGAAAAGAAAGAATACCATAAAAGAGGAAAGGTGAAAGTCCTTACCGTGAGAGAATGGTTAGTGTATAGAAAAATGGAGGTATAAAGTTGCTACATTTGAGACATTTGAGGGCTGAGCTCTCAAAGAAGACAACGTCAAAACATGAATTGAGCGACCACCAAGTTTAATCATAATAAAGGTAACTGGAGAGTACCCATTGGAGAAGAGAAGGATGGGAGCAGAGTCGGGAGGGACGGATGTGTCCGTTGGCAGAGCAAGACTGGAAAGCTTGGCCGCCGCCATCACCGCTAGCGGAGGGCTACCAGCCGGGAATCAACAAAAGAGCCGGAAGAAGAAGTCGCAGATGGCGCAAGGAAGAAGTTTTCCTTCGAGAAAGATGAGAAGAGAAGAGATTGAGAATCAACAAAATAGAAGAGGGGTTTTTGACTAAATGAAAACGTTTGGCGCTAAATGAAAACGCTGAATGAAAATTTCCCATCTTGTTTTTATTTTTATGTTTTTTCTAAGTTTCCCGAGTTGTCAACAAATATTTATATCACAATATAAAATTTAATTTGTTATTACACTCTAATTAAAGTTATACTGCATATATAAACTGAGACTTTTTAGCCATCCTACACTTTGTTAGTTCAAAAGTAATAGCATATATTTATTTGAATTACTATTTTCTTTGTAATTGTAATACACATTGTAGCATGCATTGGTACTAGTAATAATACTTAGACATTGCATGATTTGTTATATGTGTTTATCATATACATGATATGTGCTAATTAACCTAAGTACTTTATATGTATGTACCTATATACCTAATGATTAAATCATAGCCTCTAAGACCATATATTAAGTTATGTACTTTAATTGCATAAGCTAATCTCACAATATATTTTTGTTTGAAATTAAATAATATATTCTAATTAAATAATATTATATTACTAATTATTCAAAATATATATGCTCATTATAAGTATGATAATAGATGTTTTCTAAACTACTTAGATTTAGTCAATAAATATGTAATTACCATAATAATCATATTTAGTCAATAAATATAATAACTTCAATTTTCATAACACTCCTTCTAATTCCATATTTTATTAAGTAGGTCCCTTAAAATAAAATTTTTCAAATATACGACAAAATAAAATTATATATTAAAATGAATAAAATAATTATTAACATTAAATAACTTATAATTAATAAATAAATTTTTTTTGGCAATTATACCTATAGCAGCGTTTAAAAAAAAAACGTTGCTAAAGGTGTAAGTTACAACGGCGGTCACTGTGACCGCCGCTGTAGATACTTGATTTCTAACTGCGTTTGTGTTCAAACGCTGCTAGAAATCAGACCGGTAACCGCCGCTGTAGCTTGCACCTGTAGCAGCGTTTTTTAAACAAACATCGCTAAAGGTATATATATAGCGGCGGTCACCGACCCCCGCTAAACGACCGCGGCCAAAGGTAAAGCTTTTTGCGACGTTTTCCAAAAAACGCCGCTAAAGTGGGTCTGTAGCGACGGTCAATGACCGCCGCTATAGGTGGCTTGTAGCGGCATTTGTCGACAAACGCATCTAAAAACACTCTTTAGCTGCGTTTTTACCGATCGCCGCTACAGACCTGTTTTTTTGCAGTGATTACTGTATTATTTTACAAATATTTACAGGAATTATCCTAATCAAATATTACGAGAAGGTGCTTAATTTACATGGAGCATGGTCTGGTAAAATTAACATACTGCAAACGTCCTGATCATATTTCCCAGAATCGTGTTCAAAGGAAAAAAGCAAACGAAATGTCAAATGTGCGCATCAGAAACAAACAAACAGACAACGTTACTCTAATCAAAGGGTTTGGAGAAGCTCAGAATGGGATACTTCCTGTGGAAAACACGATTGTTCTGTGAGGAATATACCGAGTTTTTCGCTTAGGAAAAGAAGATCAAGAATATACCGAGTTTTTCACCAGCGTAGATGGGGATATCTATGGAATATATCATCGCTGAGTACCAATTGTACCATTCCAACTAGCTAGGCCGCCTTTTGTTGACTTTTTTTTTTGTTTTTGTTTGTTTTTTTTTTTTCACATCTTCATTTTATGAATTGTCTGTTTAGTGTTTAGTCTCGATAATGATATTGTTAATCCTATGTATAGTATTTGTTCAAAAGTTTTTTTTTGTCAAATTAGACAAAACTTGATCAGTTTTTTACACTTGAAAACGACAATAATGCTCCCGACAATTTAGTAAATTAACAAAAATATTCTCGATAAGATATCAACATACGCAACGTGAGTTAAAGGCATTATCGTCCTTTCAATTTAATTTGATGAAAATTTTTGATAGAGACTGCAAAGTGTATACATAGGATTTAAGATACAAATTGAATAATTTAGGGTGCAAAGTGTCTAAGCTTTTATAATCGACGAGTAAAAAGTGAATTTAATTATTATATATATAATAAGGAAATTAAAATACACTACTTGCTTAAAAACTATTATAGATTTTATACTTTGCACCCTAAACTAAGACATTGCAATTATAAACTATTCATTCCTAACACATTGCAACGTTTATTTATTATCAAATTGGACAGATCAAATTAACTTTTTTAAAAATGAAATAACGATTATGCTTTAAAATAACACTTCTTAAGGGCATAATTGTCATTTTATATTTTAAAAATCAATTTTCTATTTAATTTGACTGAAAAATAGATAGAGAATATAATCTCTTTGTAATGGGTAGTTTGTATGTACAATGTAACAAATATGATAGTTTAAGTTGTAAAGTGTAAACAAAAATAGTTAGTAAATGATTTTTTTTTAATATATAATATTTGGCTAGCCTAGTCATAAGGTACCATATTTTCTATTTAAGTGTCCAGACATTACTGTCAATCAGGGAAAAAAAATACATAATTGACGGAGACGCATGTGGCATCCCTTCATGTCATCAAATTAATACAACTTTTTATCATAACAATGAACGTCAAAGTCACGATCTAGTCAATTTGTTTTATACGATCATCTTTTCCCTAATCTTAATACCGACCTGAACACATGAAAAATTCAATTTCCCTTTTTCAATTAGAACATGCTTTTCAAGCATGCAAAATTCAAATTATGACAAATGAAAGAGGCATGTGGCTTGGTAATGTTTAATTCGGTAAGTACAGAAGTAAATATGCACATAGCACAAAGATTAAAATTCTCCCTTTAAGGATTCGCTTTTGAGTGAATCTGATTAAATGAAAATAATTTCTTCCTACAAATCTAACAGCTTACAATCATCTAAATTATTATAAAAAGTATTATAATTTTTACCGTCAAAATCATTCATTAAATGACATATATGACTGTAAACTATTAAATTTATGGGAGAAAATTTTCTCCGTTCAATTAGAATTATGCAAAAATTGAGCCTTGACAGAGAATCCGTGCCAAGAGTGCATAGCTTTGACAGAAAAGGCATAACCGTTAATTAGAGCTTAATTATTATTTTCTAAACAAGACAACTGGTCACGCACGCGTCAAGTCGGGCTCACTGGACTCCACATGTTGCATGGGGCATGCAGAAGGTGGGGTCTAAATTGCATGCGTGCCTCAATTTAATTGGTCAGAGCACCGACTTACAATTTTGGTCAATCTTCTCTTAGGACTATCATTCCTTAAACTAAAATATTATAGGCACAGGAACGGGGTTAATCACGTCATTTCTTAATATCGTGCAATTGGTTGGGGAGATAAGGATGAAGGATCTCAGATTACCGGTAAATCCGTTAAAGAACGCGTGGCAGGTAAATAACAAACATCGTATCAAAGTACAATTTGTGAAGAATATTTGTCCGATTTTGAAACAGTCTCCCAGCTAATCTACGCCACGACCCGCCTCTCCTTTTTCCTCTCTGGGTGGCTGCTTAACATTTATTTCCACTTTTTATTGCGAATTGCTTAGTATCTTTCTCGTGTTCTTCTCAGATTTTTTTTTAAAAAATCTAATAATTTAAGATTAATTTTAATAGTGGATCAATAGACACTCTCAACCGTTGGATTCATTGTCATACGAACCTAAAAAAGAACCAAGATGAAACCGAGTATTTCTCCTTTTTATTTTCGTTTTCCTCTCTATCCCTTTCCTCTTTTCTTCCGGTTCTGTACTTTCACTTTTGTCGTTTTCTTTCCATTTCATTCCTTAAAATCTCGTCCACAAAGTTCTACTTTCCTGTTCGATCCACAGAATAAAATACTTTCCTTTTCCTTCTAGTTTGCGGACTGCTTTTCTTTTCTTGGGATTTATTTGCTTTTGAAGGTGTTCTCATTAATTTTGTTGGATAGTTTATCCAATTTGCTTATTTGAGGAACGCGCATGGTTTCTCTCACGATTTGCTTCTTGGTGAGAATTGCCGAAATAGGTGATTGATGATCTTCAGGTTTTGGATTCCTATTTTTGTGGGGTTAGTTACATTTTTCTTTTGCTTTTATTTTATTTTTATTTGATGTCTGCTTATGAACTGAGAAATAGAAGCGAAACTCTTTGGCTTTTCACTGCCCCTTTTGATTAGTTCAGTTATTTTGTGGTTTTGGTTGGAATTCGTTACCATTTGAATGCTTTATACAGGAATAAGCCAATTCTTGGCTTCATTTTCTCCTGGTTTTGAAGAGAACTCGAACGGCAATTCTGGGTTTCCTTTGCTTTTTCTGTCTTAAACTTTGATTCCTGAATTAAGGTTCAGAAAAATGGATTTGAGCAATGGTGAGGGAGTCGGAGTAATTACGGCAGCTGAGAAATCCAATGACCACGAAGGAGACACCTCTTTCAAAGAGCCTAATTCAACAGAGAAGAAGGCATTGGGTTCGAAGGTTACCGATGTGGGAAGCATTAGTTGCAAGAATATGTTTTTCAGAGCAGATAAGATTGACCTCAAGAGCTTGGACATTCAGCTGGACAAGCACTTGAGCCGCGTTTGGTCGAGGGACAGGGAAGTCCAGACGTCTAGAGAAGACTGGGAAATTGATTTGGCGAAACTGGATCTAAGAAACGTTATAGCTCATGGAACTTACGGGACTGTATACCGTGGCGTTTATGATGGCCAAGATGTTGCAGGTAATCTGCATTCTTTCTGCTTTCCTTCTACTTGAATTCGTCTTATATTTGGTCTAATGATATAGGATTCTGCTAGATTTTTTTTTTTATTGGTCATCTTAGTGTTTTTTCAATGTTAAAACTTGTATACGGTATGAACTCATCGAGTAGGGAAAAAGTACGCGCGTGAGCAATGTTGTTAGTCCTACAGGATTTCTCAGTCCTAATACTTTATTTATTTATTGTGAGTGTTAGTAGGTTTCATAATAAAGTAGTGCAGAATAATTGGTGCGTTTGTGAAACATGACGTCTGCTACAAGCTTGCTTTTGTACTTTTTTGTTGTTTTTGTTTTTGGGACAGGCGGATGGCTTTTGTACTCTATAGGCATGAACCACTCCTTTTGAACCTTACATTTTCGTGTATGTGTATTGAAGTGTTGAATCTGGAGGCTGTTGCCTTGAAGAACAAGCCCAAAAGGCCTTAAAAATATGTTGTATATCGTTAAGTTTGGTGTTAAAAAGATCCCTTGTTTGAAACGATTTGGTTAGGCAGTTTGTACCATTCAGATGTGCTCTGTATCTTGTTTGGATTAGTTATGATGTGCAGAAGAACCATAGAGAAAAGAATAATAAGAGATACTCTACAAAGTTATTGTGCAAACCATTTAGGGTAATGAAAATAATTCCTTAAAGGCATCAGAGTGTTAAATGTAGGCATCATGTTCTCAAGTGCCTAACATGCTAATTTCAAAAGAGAAAAGGTGTCCTGCAGTTCTTATCTGTAATATTGGGTATTCGCTGAAGTTTTACTGTTGCTTAATAGAAACTGGTTGGCCAAGTTCTCTCTGCGCAGGAAGCCATATAGCCAGTCCTTTCATTTGAAATTTTTGCTTTCAGTCTGGGTACAGTGTTCCCTTTTCACTTCAAAGATCTGAAATATATTCTGTGTCCTTCGGAGGAATTGTCTTAGCAGAATTCTGTTTCTGGTAATGCCTGAACTCTGCTTAAAAATTTTGAGAAATCTGTTTTCTACGAGAGTTCGATGTTATGCCTCCCCAAGCTTTTGAAAATTTCATGATAAATATCTATTGTGTTCATAACATCTAGGTTAAATTTTCACTTATCAAAAAATAACGTCTAGGTTAAATTTTCAAAATAGCAAGGCTCATAATTTAGGACAGTCTTTCGGCTTAGGAATTTTATGTCTTCAAAAGCTGTTACCTTCTGTCAAGGTTTCTGTGTGCTGCCCCCCACTTTTCCTTGGTCATCTTCATCGCTGCTCCCAAGGTGCAAACTAAGTGAGCTTCTTCTCAGTAGTTCAAGTTTTGCCTAACTGAAGAGAAAGACTCAACAGGACTAGTGGAATAGATTGCTTGCACTCTCATAGGAAGTTCTGGGTGTTTGTCAATATTTGCTTCCAATAGATGATAGATGTTGCATGTTATGCTTGAAAATCAAATGGTATTGGGTCTGGTCCCTTTACATATAGAAGTTTGGTTACCTGGGGTTACTAGGGGCAGTTATGTCCCCTTGCCTGGTGTTTTTTTCTCATTGGTAATGTGGCCTAAGGCATTTTAAACATCAGTCTTATTTAGGACATGATTTCTTGATTTGTTTCAAGTGTACTTCTTTATCAGCACATACTGCTTCAGCAAGTAGTGGCAATTTTATTACCAAATTAAGACAAAATCCGGTGCTAAAATATTAGTTTGCTGCATAATTTTTCTTCTGGATTGAGCTCTGTAGTTTACTGCTATAAGGAAGGAATCCATTTATGGTGTTTGCAAAAAGTACACACACACAATTACATACATATACATGCATGTAGAGATTAAAAATATGTAAACATATGCACATAGCTGTCTGTTACTGTTTTGTAACTCTGACAAGTTGCCAAGTGTGAGCTTTGTAATGTAAGAGCACAGTGTGCTTTTAGTTCCCGGGCAATAGGCCGTAAAACATTGAGCATTTGATGATGTCACCCAAGTTATGTCGTGTCTGTGTACTTTTAAAAGGCTCACTGTGGACTGTTATTTCTGAGGATTATAGTGAAGATATTGGACTGGGGGGAGGATGGTATTGCCACAGCTGCTGAAACGGCTGCTCTTCGCTCTTCATTTCGGCAAGAAGTTGCTGTTTGGCATAAGCTTGACCATCCAAATGTTACAAAGGTAAAGGATGATTTTTGCTGGTAGATAACATGATGTTGTTATACAACCTTGATGCCATACATCAGATACTGCGATCCTTTGCATTTCTCTTGTCAGTCCAAGCCCATGCACGTGCACATATGCACGCATTCACACAAACATCGGGAGATTCTAAAATGAAAAGGATGAGTATGATTAAAAAAGAAAAAGAAACAAGGATAAGAGATAATGGAAGATTTTGATGAAGCAATTCCAATTAGTTGGAACTGAGGTTTATCCAAGTTGAGCTATATTTATTTTCAGACTTGTATGAAGAATTCTTTGTCACTCCTGAGGTTTGTCTCTACTTTCAGGTAACAATTCATTTTTCTTCTACAGTTTATTGGAGCTTCAATGGGAACTTTCAATCTCAAGATGCCTTCAAAAGATGGAACAAGTGAAGGTCAAAATTCCCTTCCGTCCAAGGCTTGTTGTGTTGTAGTTGAGTACCTTCCAGGCGGGACTTTAAAGAATTTTTTAATCAGGAACGTGAGAAAGAAACTCGCCTTTAAGGTTGTGATTCAAATTGCTTTGGATCTCTCTAGAGGGTAGGTATATTATTTTGTTAGGCTAGGATTTATTATCAGTATGCTGTTGGGTTATAATTCCTTGGATCACCGTAATGTATTCTCTGATCCAAACTTTTTCAGGTTGAGTTATCTTCACTCAAAAAAGATAGTACATCGTGATGTTAAAACAGAAAATATGCTGCTAGATGCTCGTAGAACTTTGAAGATTGCTGATTTTGGTGTTGCTCGAGTTGAAGCCCAGAACCCAAGGGACATGACTGGGGAAACTGGTACCCTTGGATACATGGCCCCAGAGGTACGCACTCCTCATTTTCCAAAACTCACTTACTTCTGGATCAGAAGTTGCCTGCTCAAGAAACATAACCATGCCATTTAAGTGCAAAAACTTGTTTCCACAGTCGATTCATAAAGACAATTGGAAGGAAAAGTGAAAATGATTAAAAAACTTGAAGTGTGTTAGTATTTCTAGCCATAATTTCCCTTTTCCTACATCTGGATAGAATTCTGACTAGATAATTCTTTCAGGTTCTTGATGGTAAGCCTTACAATAGGAAATGTGATGTCTACAGTTTTGGTATATGCTTGTGGGAGATCTATTGCTGTGACATGCCTTATCCCAATCTTAGTTTTGCTGAAGTTTCATCTGCAGTTGTGCGTCAGGTTTGTATTTTTTTTACATTAAAGATTAGGTTCTTTAGCAAGTTCACTATGCATTTGAATTGTACTGAAATTCATGTTGCAATTATTAGCTACTTCAGCTGGTGAAATTCTTTGGCATGACTCATCCATAAAGTACACCTTTGGTATTCATAATTAATTGAACTCTAGAAGACCCCCTGCATATTTATGTGGTTAATAATTATGGGAAAAATACACTTTTCGGCCCCCGACTATTGGAGTTCTGACACTTTGCACCTTAAACTATCAATTTTGTTATATTTCGCCCCCAACTACCAATAGTTTACCTCAACCGTTAATTTGGACGGAAATTGCTATTTTTGTTCAGTGAAATGATGAATTTACCCCATATAAATATAATTATAAAAAAAATATGAGGGTAAAATCGTCATTCTACCTAACAAAAATAGCAATTTCTGTCCAAATTAATGGTTATGGGTGCAAAGTGTAAACGGTTGGTAGTTGAGCGACGAAATGTAACGAAATTGATATTTGAGGTGCAAAATGTCAGAACCCTAATAGTCGGGAGGCGAAAAGTGTATTTAACCCAATAGTTGTATTCTTACTTGACAGCCTTAAGATTATTTATCCTCTGGATTTAATTGAATCATTTTGATCACCCAAGACTGTTTACTTTCATTCACTAAAAGGTTTGTACTATTTAGTTCCCTTCAATTTACATCCACATATTGGAGCACTTTTGTTCCCCCACATATTGGAACACTTGCTTGTTTTTCCCTCGCTATACAGAATATTGCCTTATTTGTTACACTAAATAGCAGATGACTGTCTTGGTATGCGTGCTTATGGCCGGGGGCTAGGTTAGGTTGGAATATATTCAGCCCTGGTTCCTAGATGGGTTAAAACTTGGGTGCTTTATTTGGGCACTTCAGGCCAAAGAATCTGACTTGTTGCCAACGATAAAAGGTGATGCTATGTTAGTAATATTCGTTTGAAATTGTTTTGAACAGAACTTACGCCCAGAAATACCAAGATGTTGTCCAAGTTCATTGGCAAGCATCATGCGAAAATGTTGGGATGTGCACCCAGAGAAACGTCCCGACATGGATGAGGTCGTGAGGTTGTTGGAAGCAATAGACACCAGCAAGGGAGGTGGAATGATTCCTGAAGATCAGGCTGGTGGCTGTCTCTGTTTCAACACAGCTCGCGGGCCATAGAGTGTGCAAAGTTCGTCTTGCAGTACTCATTGGGGGACTTCAAACGGTATTGAAACAAGTAGGCGACTGTTTTCTGTAGTGCATAAACAGAGTACAAAAGCCGCCCAATTTGGAATTAGTGCCATGTTTTCTCGCACTTTCAACCTACAGAGATTGAAGGGGCGTGGCAATTCTTACTGTTATTGCTTTGTTGCATAATATTAAACTTGAGAGCTCCATATCACCTTCCTTCGTATAGTATTGTCAACTTTTCTTTCTGCGTACCAACATCTGGTTCGGTAAGCAAGAGTCTATTCGTGCAAAACGGCTACTGTAAAGGTCTCCTTTCTTTTCCTCTTCTTCTACTATTAAAGTTGCGCAGGTATATATGATGGGACCGGTACTGGCAGAGAAAGTTAAAGACTACGGTGAAAAAGGCAGACTCGTTTCGAGTAGGAGAAACCACGAGATGCGGCAAATATTTCTTATTCTCAAAAAGTACGGCAACAAGCGCTTTTATCCCTATACGTCTTCCTGTTTGACACACTCAACACAGCTAGAATACTTCAAGTAAAGCAAAATAAACAAACACATCCAATTAAAGTAAAACACATAAGAGTAAATAAATCATGCTACTCCAAAGAACGTGGGTTTGGTTTGTGGCCTCTCCCAGACCACCTAATCACATCATTCGCCCTTCCTTCAAATGGATTCTTGTCCTCAGGACCTCAAGGATTAGCTCCGGAAATTGCTGTTGAAGATGATCCACCTCTTCCCAAGTAGCATCCTCAGGAGGTACATTTTTCCATTGCTTAAGATAGACTCATTCTCCCACCTCAAAAATCTCTTCTCTTCTTCGTGGGTAGGCAAATTGTTTCATGCGATTATTTGATTTTTCTAAATTAGCCTTGAGCAGTTTCAATACTTAATCACGCTCTACTAGCTCTCTATCCACCTCAGTTTCAAATAATTAGGTATGGAAGGTGCTTCTCGCCCATACAATGGTTAAAAGGCGTCATACCTGTAGAACTGTGAAAAGTAGTATTATACCAGAATTCAGCCCAAGGTAAGAATTGAATCCAAGCTTTTGGACTCTAGCTCACAAAACACCGTCCATATTGTTCTAAATATCAAGGCGATGTTCTGCATGGTCTAAGTTTATGATTCAGATTCAGATTGAGATCCAATTTTTTTTTAGCATCTGGATACGAAGCCCAAGTTTGGTCGGCCCCATAATCGTAGACCTGTTTTGAAATGAAGTTAACGTCCTCTTGACACTTTTTCAGTTCCACTAACGTCTGTTACACACTTCCCGCTCGATGCTCATTTTTTTGGCATCAAGTAAGCTGTCACGTCCTATGCTTATACTTACCCTTTAAGCCCTTTAAGCTCATGTATAGTAATCGCATGCACACAAGCAGAAATTGCACGGTATAAACTTTTAAGATTGCTTAAATGCCCTCGAATTTACTTAACGGAAGATTTGTAATTAAAATAGGTACATTTGAAAAAAGGAAATCGTTAAAAATATAAATGTCATTCACTGATTAAAGGACTTGAGCGTAAATGGCAAAATCGTATAAAATATCGTATCATGATAATTTGCACTTATTTAGGAAACCTTATGAACAAATTATTTGAAAACCGATTGGTATCATAAATAGGTTAATGTGAGATTAAAGGAAATTAATAAGCCTTGTAGAAATAAATCAAAATAGAAAAATACATAGCTTTTCCTTTAACTGAACACGGTTTGGTACAGAAGGTCCTTCATGAAGACTACAAAAGAATATGCCTAAGATATACAAAAATGTGAGCTTTATATAGCCCACCTAGCCTATACAACTGTGTTTCAAATGATCAAAATAGTTTTGAAACACTGTCATCAAAAGAAAAGAAATGAAACAACTAAAGGTTTACAAAGTAGACCTTAATCCCTACTCCTCATCCTCGGTATTTGAGGTGAGGTCAATTATGCCATCATTCGACGTACTTGGAGCACCCTCCACCGGTAGGGCTAGGGGAGATCGATATGGGACAACTGGCTCGGGAGGAGCATCCACCCAGCTGAGGTCATCAGGACCAGGTACAGGGAAGTCCTTCAGGTACTAGTGGGGCTCATGCTCCACTGTCACCTGAAAGTCGTCCGAGATTCACACTCAGATCTGCAAAAACACGATGTACTAAACCACATCTAGGATCTCTTCAACCTCGTAATATCTCATCGTCCTGCTTTAACAACCAATAGGCAAATACAAACAGAAATGGAAGGGGTGAGTCATACGGACTCAGTAAGGTCGGGGAGGGGGCATGTTATGCATACAACATATAATCCATAAACCAAAACGATAAGCATAAAGATGATAACTCATAACAATTATTGAAAAGTAAAAGTGCAATGATGCGTGATATGCACTTCGCTCATAATAAGGGTTCTTAAGGTATTCTCGATGTCTGCTCTGTTCACCCTCAAAGTCGAGTTGTGCATCACTTCTCTCCTCGTGGGACTTGTCCTGTGCCATTTGCACCAGGACCCTATTGATGCAAAAGCCCCTCATAGGGAGCCCACCCACTCCCTGTAGTGGGAGGGTTGCACTCTCCATGAGTTGCTGCTGCACCTGACCGAATGTCTTCTCATTTGGGGTTGTCGATGCCACATGTTCTAATCCAGTTGGCGTGTGCTGGCCCGTAACATCTTCCACTTGATATATAAAGAGTTTTTAGGTAGCATGAACTCGTTTGGATGTATAAATTCTGGTTACACAAGTCTTCAACTACGTTGTGCAAGGTGTCGAAACTCTTGGGTTACGATGGCCCATCCTGCCACTAAGAGGAGGAAGCAGGGTTGAGTCAGCCAGGATAATGTATTCAGGATGAGGACGAGAATTGACAGACACAGGGTTTTGTGTAATCAGGATTAGTGAGGGAATTGAGAGACATGGCTTATGTAATTAAGATGAAAATGAGAATTGACAAACACAGGGCTGATGTAATCGGGATTGAAACGAGAATTGACAGACAGAGGGCTCACAAACATAGGGCTCACAGGCACAGGGCTTGTAGGCACAAGGCTTATGTAATCAAAATGGAAACCATAATTGACAGACACTAGGTTTTAAGCGCCGTTTTCCCTTGTCTGCACATGTGGGGTTGAATCGCTGCTCAAGATGATAATGGTTTGCATGAATCTTTCAGGAAGGGCCATAGATGAATGATGTGGGTTTTCTAAATCTGTCTGAGTGTCAACTAACTGCCTCCTTTTTGCCATTATATGGATTAACATCAGCCTCAGCGAAACTTGGTTCTTCTTAGGTCCTCACATCCTACGATGGTCCCAGGCTAATAAGTGCAAGTGGGGGGTCTGCAGTCTCAATTGTCTCAGCCTCCTCGTCAACATGCTCGACATAGACATTAAGAACACTTCTATTTTCTTTAAAGGATCTGTTGATTAAGTCGATGACATCCTTATCACTCTTCAGCCTCCTAAAAGCGAGCCAATCTTCATCGTCAAAGGTGTACCATAGATAACTTGTGTGTAGATAACCAAAGGCCAAAACTGCATTGCCAATTTCATTTGCGAAAATGAAATTTAGATCCATATTTCCCACCTCATCCACCTTCCCCCATACATGTATCTATCCCCAACCACCAAAGAATTGACCACCGTGGTAGGCAAGTATTCGTAGTTGTCCTACAAAACCATATAGACAATGTAAGCAATCAAAATTCCAATAATAATATAGCAATGAAGACATGCTATCCTTCCCTACATCAATCATGAAACAAACTTATATTAGCAACTGTACAGAGAAACACTTTCCAGCACACATTGTTTATGATCTAAAAAAATCTCTATAAGATCTATAGTCCGAATAAATAAACACATGTTTTCTCTAAAAGAAAGCATTATCATACAACCATATAGGATGCTTAATTAAACAAACAAAACATAAGTACATAAAGGAAACAAGAAAAAATAATTTTACACCAAATACATAGTTCTGTTAAAACAAACTAGACAATCATGATAAAACCATATGAATACAGAAACTATTCAGTTGAAACTTAAGGACCTACAATTATTATACGCGACAAGAAAAAAACGACAAGAAGACAATTACTGAAAAGAGACACGTGTATTCAAAAGTGGGTCTGCACTAAAAGACACCAAACACACAATGAAAAAGTGTTTGACAATATCCAATATCCTGACATAATCATAAAATGTGTCCCTACCTCCCGACATTGCAGGCAACAACTCCTACTTTTATGAGTTCAATAGAATGGGTATTTGAAGCCGAGCTTGCTCTTGGTTCTTTAAAAATGTAGGTCTTTCAGTACTATGCTCATCCAAGCTGACTTGGATTAACATAATGTTTGGGTATAAAATTTTAGTAAAATTTTGTTCAAATTTTATGTTGGTGTTAAAAAAGAGGTGTATTGGAATTGGTGAATGAGTGATAAAAGTAAAGGTAAAATTTTGTTAAAATTTTAATTTCCCAAACACTATGTAAATATAATCGTTGAAAACTAGTTTCGTAAAGAGATTCAAATGAGTATGGGTAAGCTTGAAAACAATATTGAATAATACATTAGATGGCTTTGATGAGAGCGTAGCTCAACAACGCATGGAAAATTGCTCTATGACTTCGACCCAGATTATGACACAACGATATGTAGCATATCGCACTACGGCTTCGACCCAGATCTTGATACACACACGCTAGGGCATGCTAGGGCAAGAAAGGGGGCTGAATGAGAGAAGTGGGGTTGCGATCAAAACACTTAGAGATTTTTAGAGTTGAGACATAATCTGTACGCTCTTCAAGTGAGCAAAACGGTGTGCTTACGTTATTGGTTCACAATGTTGTGAGTTGTTTTAGGAGGTGGGCTATTGAGTGGATTGATGATGTGAAAAAAATAGAGTGATGTGGTGAAAAAGCTGATGTGTTCGGTGCTCCCGTTAATGGAGTTAATTGTACAGTGACGGAAGGATCAATTATCAATAAGGGTCATAATTTAGTGACTAAAAAATAAATTATTGAACCCTAGTGGCTAATTTGTAAAAAAGGGTAAAACCTAAGGACTAAAATTGAATTTCCCTATTCTTAAACAAGACTAAAATCCCTCCGAAGCACTCAACAACATTACATGATGCTAATAGACCAACTCCTTATTGAACTCTGTTTTCTCAAATTGACAATACTTCGTAACAGCCCCAATCTGATAATTCTCCATAAGGTCATATATATATATATATATATATATATATATATTCTTCAAACAACATCTACCTTATCCACCTACTCTCACAAGCTCTCAAAAAAACACATTTCATATAAATTTTAAGAGGAAAATAAAAACATTGAGGTGAACATCACTATCCAAACACACCCCAAATTTTGATCTTCCAACCCAAATGACATAACAAAAAAGGTTTATTAATATATGACAACATACAACATGAATACAAGGTCTTTTGTAAACACATTTTATTTTAATTAAAATACTTATTTTCCAAATTTATTTAAACCATGCTATTAATGTTTTTTCCTCTAAATTTATTAGATAAACATGACCTAAATTGTGGCATAACAAAAACTGAAAAAGTTATCATATACAACAAGCTATTCAGTTAGGAATCATGCAAAAACAAATCCAATTCCTTACATACCTAAAGATAACCTATCACAATAGTGCCTATACAACCGCTTAACATCCACTTTCAACATCTCAATAAATTTTTTCCCTTCCCCAACACCCATAACCTTCTTGAACCAAAATTCTAGGGCGACAATCATGTAACGTGGATTAAGGATAGCAGCCACAAACAAGAGCCTATTGATCTTTTTAACATCCCCCCAATATTTTTCATACTTCAACTTCATTCTAAAAGCCATGTCACTCAACAAATCATCATGACTATCATAATATGCCATCAAGTGAGTATGAATGTAAGAGACTTCTTGAAAATGCAAATTAGAAGTGGCATACATTGAACCAGAGAGGGCATCGTAACATTATAGAAAATTTGTAAAAATCTCACAAAAGTTCTAACTTTTTCCCAATCATCATCATCAGGGGCTCTCAATCCTCTCCTACCTGGCCCATTCTCATTCAAATAATTATATATACGCACATCATCCTCCTACAACAGCTTAAAGACTCTCTGATATTTTTCAGCAACATTCAACATGAGGTAAGTAGAGTTCCATCTAGTTTGAACATCAAGGCACAAAGATAAACCACACTGGATTCTTTTATTCTCCACACAAGTTTAAATTTTGCTAACCTAGCAGGAGAAGACTTCACATACTTTACCAAGTTCCGAACTTTAATGACAGACTCATCAAGTTCTTTCAACCCCTCATTGACAATTAGATTTAATATGTGTGCACTATACCTCATATGAATGAAATCATGGCCACAAATAGTTTGATCACTGATCAAGGTTCTTTCTTCACTCAATCAATGACACTATCATTGGCAGTGGCATTGTCAACAGTGATAGTAAGAAATTTGGAGATTTCCCATTCAAGCATACACTCCCCTAATTCCTTTCCAATCATTGCCCCATTGTGATCTTGAATCTTACGAAATTCTAGGATTCTTTTGTGCATCTTCCAACTACTATCAATGAAATGTCCAGTGACACACATGTAGTTGATATTTTGGATTGAAGTCCACGTATCAGTGGTTAAACAAACCCTCTGCCTTGAAGTAAAAAACATAGCCTTCAACTCCACTTTCTCCTTTAGGAAGAGTTTCATAACATCCCTCATCACTGTATAGCGAGAGGGTATGGGAAACCTAGGGTCAAGAATCTTCACAAATTCCTTAAACCTAAGGCCTTCTACAATCAAGAAGGACAATTCATCTACCACAGCCATCTTAGTAAGGGCTGCCCTAATCTTTGTCTCACTATACTTGGCCAATGTAATATCTTTACTCTCCCCATTATTCTTAGACTCAAAGCTTAAATGAGATTGCCTCTTGTCCGTCTTTCCCTTGATATAAAAATACTTAAAACAACTATCTAGATGATTGAGCAAAGATGAAGTGCCTTGTAATTTGGAGTGACAATTAAAACTCTGCCCATAATAGTTACATGTACACTTCGGGAGTTTACCACCACCAATTGGTAATTTCGTGAAATGATCTCATGCCTTAGATCTATTGGACTGCCTTCTAGGCAATGGTGGTCGCCCACCACGAGTTGGTTGAGTAGCAGAAGGCCCCTCTGCCTCTACATTAAGCTCAATAATAGGAGACATAGGAGTGTTCGGATTAGGGAAAGATTCGGCACCCGAAGTAGAGGTAATACTCGTTTCAGGGGTACCACTACCACCCATTTCAGGAGTACCACTAGTAGGGGTACCCAAATCATCAAAGTTAATTTGTTCCATCTGTTAAATTATACAACTCAATTAAGCAAATGTGATAAACAACCAAATCAGCAGAGATAAACACATTTTTCAGCAAAGATGAACACATTTTTAGCAACTATATATAGCAAATCAAATAAATAAACCAATTATATATTTTTCAGCAAAGATAAATATATTTTCCAGCAAAGATAAACACATTTTTCAGCAACTATATATAGCAAATCAAATCAATAAACTAACTATATATTTTTCAACAAAGATAAAAATAATTTTTTCAGCAATTATATATAGCAAATTAGGGCTGTTCACTGTGTACCCGACCCGACCGAATAGTGTCGGGCTAAGCTCGGGCCCAGGCTTAGGTGGGCCCAAAACACTGGACCCGCCCCATATTCGGTCGGGCCTCAACCGAACTGACCCACCAGAGGCTTAATTTGCAGTTCCCGATTCTCCTTCTCACTTCTCAGACCCTCCGACTCTTCCTTCTCCAGCCGTGGCCGTTCCCTTCCAGCCTCCCTATATTCGGTCTCCGTCGCCTCCCAGCCGGCAGCCCACTTCTTCTTCGTCTCCAATAAGTCCACTTCTCCTTTACGCCTCTGCTTTTTCCTTCTTTCTTTTGTCGTCGCATGTCTTTATCTTTCCTTTACGGGTCCGAATCCTCAAAACAAAGGAAGAGAATGAGAGAGAGGTATAACAGAGAGAATCGTGAAGGGCCTAACAACCCATTATGAATTTTAATGGCAAGGATTTGCGACCCTTCTTCAAAAAGCTCCATATCCATAGCGTCCATCCCTAGAGCCTTTGCCATGAGGTGAAGGATTTTAATGGCAAGGGTTTTCAGTTCAAACTAGTAAGCTTCTAAGGTTTCTCTACAAGAGCAAAGAACAAATACCAAAATTTCTACGAGAAAAAGTAAATTTCTTGGTTTCTCAGGGGAGGGGGAGGGGGAGAGCGAGAGAGAGAGGACCTGAATGGGAGAGGGAGCTTAGGGAACAAGTGGGGCTTCCTCAAATTGGTTGGAAGAATGAGCATGTAAAACATGTCTACCCAGTTAAGCTTCCGCTCCTCAGACACTACGAAGGCCTGCCCAAACCCCTCAAAATCTCCTTCTTGTTACCAAAAATTCTTCTTCTCTTCCATTGGGAGATCAAAGCATTCTTGAGTGCTTGACTTCACATTCTCCAAAAGTGTTTGCGTTCGGGGAGCACTGGACAGTGAAGGATTAGGGAGAAGTGGGAATGCCCGAATGTGTGGGTTGGGTAATTCCTAAATATTAATTTATTATTTTAGTACCCATTCTCGTAATTTTACAAAAAAGGATGAACAAACTTGTCAAGCGATATATGATGACCATGTAAAGATGGTCAATTGGGTGACTTGCATCATTTGACCCAACTGAAAATTTACAGAAAGAAACTATATATACATATTAATTTGGGCATGGAATTTTTTTTTGTGGGGTAATGCTTTTTAGCTGGGTTGATAGGGATATATTTGATGTCCAACACGTTTTGGCCATTGAGTTTCTTTAACTAGAAAGAGAGAGGACAAGAAAAGTTCGAAAAAAGAAAAAGAAGATAAAGAGGAATACTGTTCGAAAAAAGAAGATAAAGTTCGAAAAAAGAAAAGTTTCTTTAAATCTGTTTACCCAAAAGGTGAGGAAAAAAAATCTCAAGGTCTACTAATGCCCTGTTTGGAATCAAGAATTAATTGAACTAATACCAAAATGAAGATAAGGTTCGTAGCTTCAATTTATTAATTGCTCAATTAAACAGCCTAATTTCTTTAGGTTGGAAAACGACCTGATCATGAGGTAGAGCATTGATTTAGATAGATTTAGTCTTTGTGCGTTGATTAGCCTTGTGGATGAATGTTTGTCTGGATGGCATTATAACGATGTTCTTGGTGATTTATAGCATGTTCTTGTTTTACAGTACACTGCAGTGATTCTATTGCCCCCTAGGAAATATTTAACTTGTGTGTTTAACGTTGCGTAGGTATGGGTGTGGTTTGGCAAGTTTATTTGCCCCCTAGGAAATAATTGAAAGAACTTGTGTATTTAATCTTGAGAGATTAGAGGGGAGTTTCTCCTGATGTTGCAACTCTAGGCATTCTTCTTTCAAATGCTTGAGTGATAGAGACATTCTACTTTGTAAGGTTGTTGCATGATATCAAAATTGACACTCTCACGAGTTGTCCAAATTCAGTCCGCAATCATCTTTTCAAATGTTCATATATACAACTTGTGGTGCTGTGACGTTTTGTATAAAAAGTAAGTTCCTAAATAATTCTCTCAGCTTGAAATATACAAGTGGTGCTGTGACATTTTGTATAAAAAGTAAGTTCCTAAATAATTCTCTCAGCTTGAAATGATTTTTTGTAAAAAAAAAAAAAAAAAAAACCTTGACCCGAACCGTATGGGTCGGGTTCGGGCGGGTAATGGAAACCGTTTATTTCGGGTTGGGTAAGCCAACAAAAAACTAACCCACGCATACCCGACCCACACAGTGAACAGGTAGAAAGCATATATCCGCCACACAGCAGCAGCAGCAGCAAATCAAAGCAGCAAAGCAGCAGATCAACTATATATTTTTCAGCAAAGCAACATCAGCATATAGCAGCATATAGCAGCTATATATAGATATATTTTTCAGCAAAGATAAACATTTTTCTAATATAATACATATGTATAGTATAAAATCAGAAAAAGATATATATATAGTAAATCAACAAGCCAAAAAGCATTTGTTGAAAAATGTCCAACAACTCGTGAAGAAACCAATTCATATAATACATTATACAGCAACCCAAGAAACCAATTCATATAAATTATAATACAGCAACCAACTCATAAGCCAACAAGATATAGATAGCAAATCAGCAAGCCAACAACCAATAAACCAATTCAGCAAGCTAACAACCAATAAACCAATTAAGCAACCCAATCTCCAATCTCCAACGCAACAAAATCCAATAAACCAATTCAGCAAGCCCTGACCTCCAATCTCCATATAATTAAATTCATTAATAATTTCTAAAATACCAAAATATACACTGACTTGAGCAACGATGAACAGCAAGGCAAAACCAACACTCCAATAGCAACACACGTCACACAATATCTACAATTACTTCAAATTAGAATTCAGAATTACTAACAGCAAGCAACACATGTATTTTATAATCCAGTAATAAATTTTATAATGAAGAAAACAACATAAAAAATTACCTAAGGGGAGAGGCAGTAAGGTTACTGTGGTAGGTTGCGAAGGATGACGGAGGGCTATGACTTTGTTTTTTTTTTTTTGCTTAGATCAGATGGTTCGGATCACCAACTGTAGAGGCACATACAAGTTCTATATAAGTTAGTCGTGCTTAAAATAACAAGAAAACTATACGTTTTTATACAAGCAAGAGAAAGCCAAAGCACCTTGTAGAGTGTCTGTGTAGATCCCAATGAAGAAACCTAAGGCGATTCTCCACAGTTAGATTTTTATTGATGAATCTGATAGCATTTGCAATTTGCAAACTCTGCACGTGGAAAGATAACATATGAGTGAGAGAGAGAGAGAGAGCTCTAAGACTGTGACTAAAAAGCAAGAGGCTGCGAATTTGTGAAGGATTCAAGCTCTGTACGGGGCAAGGAGACCGACGACAGGTAACGACGAGTGGCGGCAACTAAGGAGGGGAGACTGGCGACGGCAACTCACTGTTAGGGTTTGGTTTTTTTTTCGGAAGGGAATTGGGGCTTGGGAGTTGGCAGAGTGAAATCGTATGAAAGAGAGGGGGGCTGAAATCGTGAAGCTTTGAAGGAGGGGGGGGAGATGAAATGCGCGTTTTACTAAAGCACATATTCAGGTCGGGTTGGGTTCAATCGGATTCCTATACGGATATCCGACTCCAACCCGATTATATGATTTTTCGATATACACTATCCGACTCCATCCGACCCGGTCGGGTCGAGGCGGGTCGGATCTAGGTTGGAGAGTTGGAACGAGTGATTTTTGAACACCCCTAACCATTATAACAACACATTAAATCCACTTAAAGACCGTTAAATCAATAACCTTTTCACCACATTTGCAACTTAAAAATGATGGGCTAGACATTTCTCGGCCCACTTAACTAAGCCTAACCCAGTGTGATAGTCTCACAAGGAAGGCTCTGGAGAGTAAAGGGGGACCAGTAGGCCCCATTCCACATGTAGGAGGCCAAAGCTTGGTGGGTCCCTCTGCCAGTGGCATAGGCCTACAAGGGTCTCTTCATCTGCAGTTTTCGGCCTCGTTGCAAGAAGGAAACTTCTTCCATAGGACGGGCTTTTTCATGGCCAGTCCAATCAGCAATACAAGGTCATTGAGTAAGGAAAAGTCGTCCACTTCCATGGATAACGAACTCTTGATTACCAAAAAAAGAGGAAGTTTCTTGAAGAAAATGCAAGGAGACGCCATGTACAATAGTCACTTCTCTCACCCACTTTGCTACAGAACACCCCCCACCTGTATGGAAAATAGCTGAAAAGGAGGTCTACAACTAGTAGGGGAGGGGTGCAACATCCGTTTTACCACTTACCTGGTCTATATATATATAAACTAGGTACGCACCAATACTTAGGAGTGAGATTTTACTAGTAGTTCGCTTCTCCACAAATACGCTCCCTAACTTAAGCATTGGAGGCAAACCCCATAGGGAAAATACGTCCGTATCTCTTTGTTTTTTGCATGCCCCCTATCGAAGAGAAGCTCACTTGCGACCTATAGCTCATCAGGTGGTCCAAGTAATTTTTAGCATCATCAAAAAACATGGTTGAACCTCGGTAAGTTAAAAAGGAAAAGTTGTTGTCATTAACCTAGCATTCTAAAGCCGCTCGAGTACTTAATGCCTTGAAAAGGGGTAGACTTTTAACATGCACACTCAAATTCTAGACATAATACATCATTCATTCCAAATTTATGATTTTTCCAAAAGATCATACACTTCTTCATTATCAACGGTGAAAAGACTAAGGTTATATGGTAGTGTTTGCAAATCAAAATTTTGGAATGTAGTAAAAATTGAAATGTATGATTGATTTATTAAATTTTGAAAGAAAGTAATAAAACAATAGAATTTTATGATAATTAGTAAAAAAAAAAAAAAAGAGAAATGATTTTAATATTTTTTTTATATATTTATTACAATAAAAATAGATAATTTTAAAGAAGAGAGACTAAATGGGTTGCAAACAACACTCTATTCTCTTAAAAAGAGAGTGATTGATATAATTTTCAACCTGTCACGTAAGATAATATAACAACAACAACTAAGTGTGACATGTGGGCACCTTAACTCTTCTAATTGAAGATTCCTGCTAATAACAAATTGCGACAATCGGTGATCCAAATAGTGCTTTGGGTTTTGCCATGTGAGGAGTTATGGGTAGAGATTGTTCTCTGTACGCTGCTTCTACATTTGTTTTGGTTCAGTGGGATTTGAATATGTGCCCGCCCATTTTCTCTAGTGGGATTTCTGCTTATCACAAACTCCAGCTTTGAATTGGTGGAATTGTGTAATCAGTCCAATCCGCAGGCAGCACGTTGGTTGGGATAGCTCCGAACATCAACATCACTCTCTCTCTGTCGTGTCGGCTTGCTTAGAGGGTGAGTGTGAGTGTGACTCTGAATCTAGATAACGTACAGCAGTGAACACGATGGGTGTTCCACGGGACAAACGAAAGACGAGTTCCATTTCCGCCTACAACTAATTCCTTGGAATAAACGTTATCTAGATTCAGAGCTCATCATGTTCGGAGCTATAATATATATATATATATATATATATATATATATATATATATATATATATATTTTTTTTTTTTTTTCTTATGCGGTTGTGCGTTTGTCATCAAATATATTTTGGAGGTGTTTGTTTATTAAATTTTAAAATTTTGAGAATATTTTAAATGTTAAAGTTTATTAGAGTTTGTGAAAAGTGCAAAATGTAAGTGTGAAGTTTATTAGAATTTGTGAAATATATTTGATGTAGTAGAAATTTTGAGTCCCAAAAAATTAGGTAAACAAACGTCCTCTTTGAACTATCAGCCAAGTGACCTATAATTCACCTGAAGAAATTAGAGCCCTTTTGTTTTCAGAAAAAAAAAAAAAATATATATATATATCTAATCTCCCTAATCAAATATTGCATTTACAATTTGATCACCGCATTATCGATTTCGTGTAATTAACATCCTAGATTTCCACTTTCCAGCAAGATATCATCATGTTTCAAAGTAGTCGTTATCAAATTTAATATAATTAACTACCCTTTTAGTCCAAAAGTAAATTTTTAATTTTGAAATTATTGGATTATAATTTGTTACGTGTTTCTGTCTGTCTCTATTTATCTCCCCCCACCCCAATTAAATTATACCTAATAAAATTAGGCCAAATGTTCAATAAACCATATATCAATCGTTTCACATGATCCCTACCTCATTCATAAACAATAACTAATTTAAAAGATGACAATTTTTTAGAATGGTGGGTACTCAGTCCAAAATAATTTATATGGGTATCAAAATCATCAATATTATCTATTTACTGTTCATTCATTAAAAATTCCATTTGGTCGAGTGGTAGAAGTTGGTGCAGATTTCCAAATTACTTGTTTATGAACCCTCCAGAAGTCATGGGTTCAACGTCCAGTTGCAAACGACATCTTGCATTCTTGCTGGTATAAAGTTGCGACACTCTTAAGACTTCGGGAGAGTGGCGATGGGACTCGGAAGCGCCAGCGGAACCATTGAAACGTCGTCGTTAATGAAGGAGTTCCTCCGTCAAGTTGGCGGAGCAGCCGTGGTGGATGGCGGACTGGCGACGGAGCTGGAGCGCCACGGTGCTGACCTCAACGATCCCCTGTGGAGCGCCAAATGCCTCCTCACTTCCCCTCACCTCATTCGCCAGGTCCCCCCCCCCTCCAATCTCTCTCGGCCTCTGTCTGTCTGTATTTATCTATTTGTTCTGGTATATGGGTGCGTAAAAATGTGTGTCAATTTGTTTTTGTAGTGTTATCAGTCAGATTTTGACAGGTATTTGATTGTGCATTGATTATTCTTATCTCAATTAATTCGGGTGTAACCATTTGGAGTCTCGTATATTTTACTTCTTCATATTTGTTCTCGACCTCGTTGTTTGGGGTTTTTTTTTTTTTTTTTGGTGTTAAAACACTGGTTATCCCAAATATTTAAGCGGATAGGCAGAGCATATTTGAGTACTAATGTGCTATTTTACCATTCTCTTCACGCGTGAGACCAGACAGGAGTGTACCCACCTAGTATGAAATGAGTTTGCTATTTTAAATGGGAAGTAGAGTCAGTATTCGAATTTAGGACTCCTGCCCTAGGCCCCTAATATACCCAGTAGGAAATCTTAGGTGAGGATGAAGAGAATATAGAAAATGTGAAATAGATTGAATTGGATTGAGAGATTGTCCTAGATATAGTCGTTGCACATTGTACATGTCTTGATTAGGTTTGCCATGATCCGTGGAACTTGATTTGAGGCATCCTTCCTTTACAGTTTGGTTGCTAAGAAAATAGGAAACAATAATGCAAGTGGTAAAATGTTAAAGTTGAAATGTTCATTAGTCGGGGTACAGTTGGAGGGTAACTGAAAATTGGAAGTGGGGTAGTTAGAGAGTAACTGAAAAATCAAAAACCTCTTATCTGTTTGATAAATCGAAAACAGTGTGGTTTGTGTGAAAATTTAGGAATCAGTCGCGAATCTTTTCATTAACTTTCCTCGTTTCTAGCATACTCGCATGTGCTGATTTTGGTAGTTTTTAGTGTTATAGCTCTGACTCGCATATAAGTAGTACAGTAAGGACATGGATTTGGGAGACCATGTGGACATGGTTTCTAACTCTTCGAGATTACTTGCTTGGAAAACAGCTTTATATATCCATTTCATTATGAAAACCTACGGACTCTAATGTATGTATTTGGACATCCAAATAGGTATGGCTTCAAACAGTTAGAGGTTCTGCATATTGAATCAGGTTCTTGGGTTTGTTCAGATAAGACTTTCTTACCTACAGCTTCTTATCCACCGCGTGGTTATTTGTCGTACGACTACTGTTGTTGTTGTTGGTGGTGGTGGTGGTGTTATTTATTGATATTATCTTGTTCTGATTGTTATTGGAGATTTATTGTTACAACAGTTGAGAGGTTCTGCATATTGAATCAGCTTCTGGGGTTTGTTCAGATCAAACTTTCTTCCCTACAGCGTCTTATCCATCGTGTGATTATTCTTTGTATTACTACTGTTAGTGGTGTTATTATTATTATTATTATTAATATTATCATTATCTTTCTGACTGTTATGGGAGTTTCACTGTTATTTTATTGTTGTCTGATTGTTTTTCCTGATTTGTTGTTGTGTAATTCAAAATAAAAATGCTTGTCTTTTCTCTTAAAGTTTGTCCTGGCACTTGTATAAACCAATAGCAGCTTTCGATATAGAGATCAAATCCTATTTAGTATGCAGATATACCATCTGATAAGTAGCCATAGTGTTATCTAGTTTCATGAGATGTCAGTTTGAGTTAAAACTTTGGAAATGTGTGAAAATGGCTGAAAGTGAAAACTCATCTAATCTCTTTCTCTCCCTCTCTCTCTTTTCTAATTTTGTACACATAATTAACATTTGGATTCATCACCCACAGTTTTATGGTGAAACTTAATTTGTATGCTAGAATATTTACAAAAATACTGAGAGTAGTAGAACATTTAAGGAAGAGCATTTTTCATGTGTTAATGTGAAAAAGTTATTTTAGATGATAAAGATTTTGCATTTATATTAAATTCGTGTGGATACAAAATTTCATGATAGAACAAATTGCTATGACCCCAGCATTTTAGTGACTGGGATATACTGTGTGATTCCTGGACTAAGGGGTGGGTGACCTCAGAAAATATGCCCGAAGTTCACATCGTTTCATGTTTAACTGAAATCATCAGATTATAACTACTCTTGTTTCTTTTATATGTGTAAACTATTTAGTTGCTTGATGGTGCAGGTACATCTTGATTACCTTGAAGCTGGTGCCGATATTATAATTACAGCGTCTTATCAAGTAGGTCCCCTTGACACCTGATGATTTCTTAGTTATTTTCTCTATTCCCAGAATGAAAATCAAATTGACTTGTCTGTTTACAGGCCACAATTCAGGGCTTCCTTTCTAAAGGCTTTTCCAGGGAAGAAGGTGAAACATTGCTTAGAAGAAGTGTCGAAATTGCCTGTGAGGCACGGGATAATTACTATCAAAGATGTGCTGAATGTTCATCTCGTGAAACCGGAGATGGGAGAATTCTCAAACAACGACCCATCTTAGTTGCGGCATCTGTGGGAAGCTATGGGGCTTATTTGGCTGATGGGTCTGAGTATAGGTGACTCAACTAGGTGCTCCTTAAGAGGCACTTATGTTAGGCTTTTATATGACCTAGATCAAGTGCTTGATGTCTTTGTTATGCCTATTACCAACAGATACTCTGATGATTCAAACTGCTGTTCTTTCTGTGCGCTAACAATTGATGTCCAAAGTGAAAAGCTACTAAACTTGAGTCCGTTTCTTGTGTACCTTTGCAGTGGGGATTATGGGGATTCGATTACGCTGGAAACTTTGAAAGATTTTCATCAAAGAAGGGTTCAAGTCCTAGCAGAGTCAGGTGCTGACCTAATTGCATTTGAAACAATTCCTAATAAACTAGAGGCTCAGGTATTGACAAATGCTTGTTTTCAATAACGTTATAATATCTTCGTAGCAGATATTTTGAATAGGGGCTTGGCGTTCATGCAGGCTTATGCTGAGATTTTGGAGGAAGAAGAGATAAAAATTCCTGCATGGTTTTCTTTCAATTCTAAAGATGGTGTTAATGTGGTTAGTGGTGATTCCATTCTCAACTGTGCATCCATTGCTGAATCCTGCAAGAAAGTAGTTGCAGTGGGAATCAACTGTACCCCACCTAGATTTATTCGTGGGCTGATATTGTCTATTAAGAAGGTATCATTCTGATCTTTTCCTTATTTTTTGAGTGGAGCGTGAGTCTTAAGGATTGTGTCTTAAGAGCCATTTCGCACTCTCAATTCTCTTTGCTTTTCTTGCAAAATCTTGTGTTAAATAATGTAGACTGACCCAATCATTTCACACCATACTTGTTTGTCTTGTCCTATCAGAGGATGTGACAGGTCCTTGTTGATGTTGTAGATAGCTCTGCTATTTTTTGAGTTGCAATTGTTTGTAATTTTTCTAGATGATGCATTTGTTTCTAGGTTCGTTGACTATAAGTGGAGATGGAGATTAATGGAAGCATTTATTGTTACTATCTTGACTTTAAGAAATCTTTTTAGAATTTGATTTCAAGTTGGGAGCTTCAATTTTTACTTTTTTTCCTTCTTTGGAGAGGAAAATAGAATAGTTGGGTGAATCAAAAATTCAAAGAAGGTTCATCGCCAAGGGTAAAGATTAGTCGGCAAAATACATGAATAAAATTGTAGATGATTTAAGTTGGACCTGTTGTATTTGAATTCACTAATTTGTGCTGTCCGAAAGTTCTCTTGTTATGGAGTTTCTGGAAGAAATAAAAGTAGGCCAACTTTTAAAAGATCTAATATGATCACAACCTTATCGCATCCTAATTTCTCACTAAAGAATACCTAAGAAACCGAAAAATGGATCAGAGTTTGCTCCCATTTTCCGCCTTCCTGGAAGGTGGCATACTTTTAATTATTAGCAGTCTAGGTAACACTACCTTTCTGGTCCATTTTCTTCGTTTCTGTGGAGTAACTTGTTGCATTGCAAAAAATCATAAGACCTATGCGCTTACTTTATTTATCTTTGAACGTATGAAGATTGTCTCTCTTCAATTTTTGCACTCCTGCACTCTGCCTACAGCAATTTTTAACGAAATTATTGCAAACATTCCTGCAGGTGTCAACAAAACCGATAATTATATATCCAAACAGTGGTGAAAGTTATGATCCTGAGCAAAAGGAGTGGGTGGTAAGTTCTTTTCTCCTTCCTTCTCATTTAGCGATATCACAAATACATGCTGGATCTTTTTATTGTATGGTCCTGTACCAACACTGCCTCTGCCGTGTTTTTATTGCAGCAAAATACTGGGGTTTCAGATGAAGATTTTGTCTCATATGTGGACAGATGGTGTGAGCTAGGGGCATCCCTTGTGGGAGGTTGTTGCAGAACTACCCCAAATACCATTAAAGCCATATACAGGACTCTTTCCAACAGATCTGCTGCTGCAGCTGCTGCTCTACTTCCATAGTAACTGCTCTGACCCACTTGGGGGGGAAAACTTACCTCCTGTTGTGATGGAGAGGATGTTTCCGCATGTAGTTGCATATCTGAATCTCGGAACCAAAAACTAGGGCGTGCTTTGCCCATTTTGGGTGACTGAATTAGTTTGTTTTATACCGCACATCTGCACTAAGGTTGGTTGCAAATTGCTGACATGGGTGAGATTTAGGATCCTGCCAACGTTTAATCCCGTAACAAAAGTTGGTATAGATGGAGAAAAAAAAAAAAATTGGTATAGAGATTTGTAACACTATTTATGCAGCTAGAATTAGTCGTTTCAGCCTTCCAACTTGGGCTCCTTGCTGTTTATGGGTTTAGTTTGCTTTTGTTCTACAATTGGTAACAAAGGGAATGAAGTAATTACCGAAGAAATACTTATGAGAGGACTCCATAGAAAATTAGGAAATAGCTCTATTGTTATTATCATGGCAAGTTATAGGGGACGTCCGGCGTCACTCTGAGGCCATGTTAGGCAAAGGGTCTAAAATTTAGTCTCAAAACTGGTTCTTTAGGTTAGGTTTTTGGCTTGCGAAGGGATTCCAATCTAGTTTTTGTAACATCCCTCCCTTGTTTAACACTCCTGTCTTGTTTGATCTCTTTGTTTAATATAGTTTTATGTATACGTTATAATAGCGTGCTCATGTAAATGTATATTTTTCTTGTGTTTGTTTTTACTAGGGATTGGCAGGGCAGGTGCCTGAGTGCCCGGGAAAATAAGTGGACTGCCAGGGTAGGTGTTTGAGTGATCGGGCAAGAATGAGTCTCGGGGTAACTGAGTTTTTGAGGCCGGGGTACTTGAGTTTTGAGGTCGGGGTATTTGAGTTGTAATTCCCGGGGTCTTGAGCATCGAGAGGGGGAGACATGCCCGGGGTCACCGAATAGAAAATGCTCGGGGTTCGTGGATTATATGCCCGGGGTCACTAAGTACTAAATTCCCGGGAGGACTAATAATAGCATTCCCGGGGTAATGGAGTTTTGAGACCCGAGCACTCTTCGGGAGTTTTGAGACCTGGACCCGGGATATTTAAGAGTATGATCGGGGTATCTGAGAGCTGAATGCCCGGGCCTGGGCTGAGTGGTACATGGCCGGGCATCTGAGTGCAGGCCCGGGAATATTGGAGGGCTGGCTGACCGGGGCTTATTTTTGGTTACGGGATGACAGAGCCGTGTAGCTCGAATTTACTTTTCATGATATCTTTTTTTTCTACGTGTCTTAACCTTGTGGTGTGCATTAAATGCACTCTTACCATATCTTATCTAAACACTTAGATGGGGCTTTGTCATTGGCGCATAATTTAATGTTCTGCTTGTTAAGTGATACGTGAGATACAGGGGAGAGTAGGTGACTGCTTATGATTGGGTATGACCTGCTTTACAATAAATACCTAGACCTTTAGCTTAGGGTGTGTAAAGTGGCCAGGGGGAATTCACCAGGGGAGTTGTGTTCGGTTTATATTGTCAGCAAAGATTTATTCGGCTTAAACTGATAACGACAGTAGGAGAGAAACTTCAATTGACTTAGAAAGAAAGAGAGGGAAGTGACGTGAAACATCTAGCGACGAAAGAGATTGACCGAAGGATAAGAGGAGGAAAAGACCAAAGAAAATGGAGGAAATTACGAGGAAGTTGAGAAAAAGTGAGGTATTTCGGCCTGTACTTTTCTTCCCCTCAGCTTTTGTCTTTTCTTTTCCTAACATGGTGTCTTGCTATTTTTAGGTGTTTTACTCTTTCAAGGCGTAATACATCAACGAGCTGAGGTAAGGGTGTAGAGTTTGTCTTAAATAGGGGCATTGGGAATGTTCGGATTGTGCCTAAAACGTGTGACTTTTGTTAAATTCCATACCTATTCTTTTTCCTTCCTTATTATACTTATCGCCTTTCACTAAAATGTTTCCACTAAATTTTTTCAAAGCCAATTATCAGACCTTTATAAGATAATTTGTGCGATAATCCCCGTTTGTGTGCATTCCATTACTATAAGAGAGCCTAGGGGGTAAGTACTAGCATGGGGCGTGACAGTTTTAAAACCTATTTTTATACCCTCATTTCAAGACTCATTAAGTAAAATTAAACGATAAGAAATTTATTAAAATAATATAAAAATCAAAACACCAAAAAAAAAAAACAAACAAACAAACAGAGGAGAGGTGTCTCAGTTGTCACACGTTAGATTTATCTCTTTTTGACACTTTCACATAGCCCAAGGGATTGGCTTGAGTGATCAAGGCTTGGGGCTAAGGGGTGTGCTCTCCCTGTGGTCTCAAGTTCAAATCTCTTCAGGTGCAAACAATTCTTTGGGACTACTCCCACAGCAAAAAGCTGGACTTAACTGGCATGTGCGGTTTGGAAGGGCTGTCGACTCGGGATTTGTCGCGGCGTTGAACCCAACTCTTGCGTATACTGAGCTAGATTCATCCGAACTCGGTACACGTGAATGGGTGCTTGAATTTCTCTTGTAACCTAAAAAAAAAAAAAAAAAAAAGACATTTTCACGTAGACCAGACTTGAAAAAGTGAAGACTTCTCCAAAGAAAAGGCACCAAAATAATCCCAACCGTACAAAATATATCAAAAATCAACCTCCTTTCTAGTTCAAAGAGAACAAAGAAGCATGAAATTCGACGCAATAAATTCTTTGGACAATTTTCACGGAAAAATGTGAGAATTTAACAAAATACTTAAAAGAGTTATGTTTTCTGACATCTAAGTAATCCATTCACACTCATTATTAAGACTTCTGATTGACACAAACTCCATTCAACTTGAATGTAATAGAAACGAAAGATAATCAATAAATCCGTACACAAGGGAATTTTGCATTTACTAAACTTTTCATCTACTTTCCTGGTCACCTACGTACAGTAATCTCAATTTTAACACCATTGCGCGGAAGAAGGGGGGGGGGGGGGGGGGGAAGGGGATTACCTCGGAAAATTGAGGAAGAGACCTAGGCTGCACTGCACCTCATTGGATGGATGGGAAAGGAGGGAGCGTCAGCGCCTAGCAAGGTCTTGGTATCAAACACGTAGGTCATCAAAAAATAAAGGGGAAAATACACTTTTCACCCACAAACTACCGGAGTAGTGACACATTGCACCCCAAACTACCATCTTTAAGACATTGCACCCTCAAACTACCAATGTTATACATTTTGCACCCTAAACTACCCACTTTGACACATTACACCCTCCAACTACTAATATTAAATACTTTGCACCCTCCATTTGACAATAATACCCTTGAGAAATTAATAAATTGACAACAATATCTAAGGGCATTATCGTCATTTTAGTTTGAAAATTTGATAAAGGGTGCAAAGTGTTAAAAATTGGTAGTTAGAGGGTGCAATGTGTCAAAATTGGTAGTTTAAGGTGCAAAGTATAAAATATATGGTAGTTCATGGGTGAAAAGTGTATTTTCCCCAAAAATAAATACATTTTTCACCCTAAATTACTATATTTGATACATTGTACTCTCTAACTATCAATAAACACTTTGCACTCTTTATCAAAATTTTACATTGCATTTGCTAAGCAAAAATTTTAATAAAATTTTACTTTTATCAAATATACTTTAAAATTTTATTTTATTTTTATTACTCATTCACCAATTCCAATATCACTTCATTTTTAATACCAACACAATTTTAACAAAATTTTGAAAACAAACATGCTGTTAGACTAAAATAACCATAATGACTTTGACCCACTTTGAATATATTGAAGATATTATTGTCAATTTATTAACATGATGTTGAGAGCCAAAAGTTTGGACCCAATTTGGCCTTAATAAAACAATTCTCTAAAATTCTCTCTTTCTTCGTCAGCTCACCACTTTTCACTCTAAATAAATATAAAAAATTTATTCAAATAATCTCTCTTTATTTTTTTTAACAATTTTAACATCCCAAAATTTTAACAATCAAATATCAAATTTTGAGAGTATTATTGTCGGAAGGAGCATGCAAAGTGTATAACATTGGTAGTTGAAAGAGTATAATGTGTTAAAATAAGTAATTTATAGTAGAAAATGTCTAATATTGAGAGTTTGAGAGTGTAATGTATCATTTGTTAATTCATAGGTGAAAAATATATTTTTTTCAATAATTAATTTGGCACTATTTTTATTTTTTATTTTTTATTTTTTTTTTCTTCTGGGGGGACCTGTGTCGTGAGTCGTGACAATTGCTGGATTCTCGGCCCTCTTATTCTGCTTTGCCTTGATTAAAATGAAATAGAAAAAACCCAAAGTACCCTAACCAGATAACAAGGGTAAGACGGGTAAAATTTTCATTTGAGATTGTTTTTTCCATATAAATTCGGTGACTAGGGCTTAGTCATCGTCTTCGTTCAACAAGTTCAGACTCCAGAAGAAAGAGCAACTGGGGTGCGAATTCTTTCGTCCTCTTTTCGTCTCCTCGTTTAGGTTCAACTAAGGTTCTAATTTCCTTTCTTGCTGGATTTTTAGCTTAACAAATGATGAGTTAAGGATTACTACTTTTTGTTTTTTGTGTCTGATATATCTTTGTTGTTTCCACTTTACCCTTGTTAGGGTTTATATAATAATGATTTTTAGCGTTTACGTTCTGCTGGCTTTACTGGTTAGATCTGCTTATCATTCCACTGAAAATTCTCTTTTTGAGAAGATCTTTTGCTCGGTGTTTGGTTCCTGGACGTGTCGGGTAGGGTCTATTTTCTGTGTATAAGAGCGGATTACAGATGAAAAAGAAAAGCAATTAGAGTTCTATAGATATTTGTTCTGATAACTTTAAAGGATGAATGTGATTTCGCTTCGGTTGTCTATGTTGCCTTGAATTTGTACAATAAGTTTTTGGTTGTGGCTAGTAATTCTTTTATCGAATGAGGAATGAAATAGAGATAGGATCAGAAGCCTTTGGATAGGGCTGTAAATGAACCATGAACAGTTCAAACTCAGCTCGTATAAACTTTACTCGAGTTTGGTTTGTTTATTAACTAGCCAAGTTCAAACACCAATCTTGGCTCGAACACCAATTTTTTTTATAGGTGGGGGGATGGGTATTGGATTGTTGATTATATGCTTGCAACTTTTAGAAATTTGTGAATCTGATCTCGGTATGCATTTTATGTTTGCTAATTAGTAAACTAGCTAGTTGGGTTTTTGTTTATGTTTTCTGAGTTTGATCTGGGTGGATTTTAGTCGAGCTGAGCTCAAACACCATTTCTAAAGCTCGATTTGAGTTCGAGCCGAGCTCAAGCAAGTGTATTTGTAGTCGAGCCGAGTTCGTACTTTCATACTCGCTTGATTACAGCCCTACCTTTGGATATAGTAAGTGGTGGTATGGATTAAAATTGAAAAAAAAAGTCTTCTTTGTTGGCATATAATGATTTGTACCATGTTGCATGTATAATCATATCAATATGGGAAGTGGTTTTGTGGAGACAGATTGATATAAGTGAAAAAGAGAATCAGGGATAGACTTGTTATGTTTGGTTGGAATACTAATTTTAGATTACTGGTTGTCTTCGACAGTTTGGCACTATATCATTCATTCACATTGTGCTCTAGGAACTCTTCTGTAAATGAGTGACTCTAGCGTTGTTTCATTGCCACACTTATTACTCGATTTTAGTTTTGCTTCTTGAGGGCATAAGCAAATATTTAATGCACATTTGTGTATAATTTTTTTGTGTTCCCCATACAGGATGGAATCTCAAGTGAAGCACGCAGTTGTGGTGAAGGTTATGGGTAGGACTGGATCGAGGGGTCAGGTGACTCAAGTGCGAGTCAAGTTTCTGGATGACCAGAACCGTTTCATTATGAGGAATGTGAAGGGACCTGTGAGGGAAGGTGATATCCTTACCCTGCTCGAGTCTGAAAGGGAAGCAAGAAGGTTGCGTTGATGGGCTCCTTGGTCCCCACCTCCCATATCTTCTTGCATTACTTGCTGATTTCTGACTTTTGAGGACAGCGGAAGGAGGCAAGAAGGTTGCGTTGATGGACTCCTTGGTCCCACCTCCTATCTCTTCTTGCATTACTTGCTGCTTTCTGAGTTTTGAGGACAGCGGAAGGAGGAGAGAATCGTTGGCTGGAGTGTGGAGAGAAGGTTGGGAGCAGTAGGGTTTTAGCGTGAGGGAGGGAGACGAAGAATTTCTGAGTGTTATTCCTTAACTCCTTATGGACTTCATTCTCACAATGATGTGCCTATCTTTCTCAAATGTGCAAATTTGCTTCCTGTGTCAATCAGTACTTTTGCTTTAGTAATTTAATAGAAGTCTAGAGAGAAGGTAGGCTCTAAACAGGGGAGAGAAAAAGATCTGGATGGGTTTGATTTAAGGGCCTTCTCGTCAGAGAAAGTTGATGGAGAAGTAGGATTTAATGGAAAGATGTGAAAACAACTGGTGGGATACTCGCCTGTACGCTGACATGGAGAGAGTAGCAGCTTTTTGACTGCAAAGTAACAATCATGAATATCTATGGCTTAAAAATGAGAAATGCTTGGTGTTCTTCTTGGGTTCTTAAGTTCTTCTGGAAAGAATCCAACGGCTCATGATTCATTTTAAAAGTGGCCCTACACATCCAGAGATCCTGAGTCGTTGGATTCTTTCCAAGAAGAACATGGGAAGAACCCAGGAAGAACACCTAACATTTCTCCTTAAAAATCGTTGAAGGTGCGACGGGAACAGTTACAGAAATTCGAGATACATTAAATCCACAATACAGCACCGACCCTCTTGCCTCTCTATCATGCTGATTCGCCACCAATGCTAAAAAAAAACATCCATCTGAATGGAGGACGGGAGGAATTGGCTGATGTACTAATACAGCAAACTAATATTCCCGAGATGTCAGTGCTCCTGTATCTTGGAACCTGCCTCTTTGGTCGAACAAACAGACTTGCTTTACCGAAAACAACGAGGAACAGCATTCTTTTGAGGCAAATGCAGGGGTATACCCAGAATTGCCTCAGCCGAGGGCTCTTCGAATATCGCTCTGATAGTTTTCCTTCCAGCAATTTTCATGATCATTAATCAGATCACATACTCGGTTTAGTCTTCGATCCACCACTATCCCCATCTTCAGTCGAGGGATGAAGCAGGGGATGCCAGGAACCCATGGGTCACACCAGATGCTAATATCTTCGCTTCCTCTTGCGCCCCAGCAAAATCCTGCTCCAATAAGGTCTCTAGTGTGCAGGATGCTTTGCCATATCCAAGACGCCCCTGATGTCACACGAGCTTGCAGCAAGTTTTTACCCTAGCAGTATTTCGCTTCTATGGCTTGGACCCATAAGCAGTTTTTCTTAATCATCATCTCCCACCCTCATTTGGCCACTAACGCGTGGTTCAGGTCTTCCATCCGCCTTAAACCGCGATGCCACCTGAAGATTTTGGTTTACAAATGCTCTCCAAGCTTTCGGATGAAAGTGACGATGCTCATCTGTGAATCCCCACCAGAAATTTTTGATCTTCATATCGATGTGCCCGTACACCCTCTTAGGCAAACAGAATACCGACATATAGTATGAAGGGATGGCAGAGGCCACCGACTGAATCAATACCGTCCTTCCAGCTTGCGAAAGGGTTCGAGCTTTCCACCCTGCCAGCCTATTGTCCACGGAAGTCAAAATGTATGAAATGTTTAAGATTCTAATTGAAAGATTGCTTGGGATGTTCTCCATGTACGATTCCCGTTTTTATCCAGTTAATTCCGCTGAGCCTCTCACCTCCTTCTATGTAATCTATGCAGCTCTTTTGGCAATGTGGGCGCAAAAAGAGCGTATATCCTTCAAAATGAGATGAGAAGCACGAATCCTGATAGCGCCAACATTGCCAAAATAACTGCATAAAATAGAAGGTTCAATGTCTCTAGTTCAACTAGCTTAATTTTATTGCTCATAATGTTGCTTGTTGGGATTCGTCTTAACAATTGTTTGTATATTTTCAGCGAGACATTCTTAGTTGGTTTTTTTTTTTCCCTCCTGGAGAAAACTCTTTGTAATGTAGTCTTATCGTTTGCTAATAAAAACAAAATAGTAATATTAGAAGAAAAAAAATCACAAACAAAAATAGTTAATAGTCACTATGCCGAATTCCACTGCATGTCTACATGTAATCTGGTCACATGTAAAAGCAGCATACATTTCAAGACCCGATACTTCAAAAATCATATATTTTGAGAATTTCTAACTACAGGACAACCCGATCTTTCCAATTCAACGAGGGCCCTACAAAAATTAGCTATTGCGTATTTTACATAATTAAATTCAAGGCTACATGCATCAGGAATCAAGTATCAAAACCAGAATAGATGCCACTATCCCTTAACATCCTCTTTTCTTCTTCGACATAATTCTTTCCCCTGCTAGCCTGACCGAGGTCTCTTTTCCTCTTTTCCTTCTGAGAGAAGGAAATGTTCTTTTCTCTCCGAGTTTCCACGTTTGCCAGCTGCTCTCCATGGGCAATTGCAGCTCTTGTCTTCTGTCGTTCTACAAAAGATTCTTCCAGCTCCTTGGTTTCACGTTTTTCCTTCCCATTAGACCATGTCCAGTCTTGCTTCTTGTCATCCAAGTCTTTTGGAGGCGGCACTTTCAAGACTGACGGTCCACCTTTATATCCATGTCGCTTCAATTCCTCAAAGTCTACAACTCCAGTCTTTTGCTTTCCAGATTTAACTGTATGCCGGCAGATAGACATATATACAATGTTTATTCTTTAAGAACATGAGAAAGAATTTTCTGGAGCATATCTGCGCGCAAAGACAAACAACAATCCACTCTAATTTAATTTCACCCTACTTCATTATTCTTGTTAGTACTATTACTATTACCAACCCCGGTTCTACTTCCCAATGTCCTGTAATTGTACAAGGAGGAAGCCAATCACAGTATCACACTGATAACTCTTTTTTTTTTATTATACGTAAGTAAATTATATTAAGAAAAAAGAACGAAGAAAGAGCAGTACAAAAATTGTACTGACAGAAATCAAAGCATACAAACAAAGAAACTAACAAAATCCTGAAAATCTAGAAAAGGGCCTGCTAACATAGCATTAGCCCAATAAAAAAGGGTAACAACACACCACCCTGCAAAATTTCCAAAGACACAGCAGAATCCTCAAAACATCTCCTATTACGTTCCTTCCAAAGAGTCCACCAAATGCATGAAGGGATCATCATCCAAATAGCCTTAGCTAGAACATTCTTAAACGTCCTCCCCAACAAAGCAAAACATCCTCAACCATTGCCGGCATAACCCAAGGAAAATTCAGCATACTAAAGACATGCGTCCACAAACCTCTCGCCACCGGACAATGCAATAACACATGGTTAACAGATTCCCCATCCCCCTTGCACAAATAACACCAATCCACCACATAAGACCGCGCCGCCTCAAATTATTCGTAGTCAAAATCCTACCATGCGTAGCCTCCCAAACAAAGAAAGATATTCTTGAGGGGACTTTAGTTCTCCAAATCCCCGCCAAGGGAAAGTCCTTGAACTACCACCAACAAGGAGACCATAAAAAGATTTAACGGAGAAATTACCATCCTTAGTGCCCTCCCACAACAACTTATCCTCCTCACTTCTGCGCAACACCATCCCATACAGAGTGGAAAAGAAAGACGAAAACTCCTCCAATTCCCAATCATTCGCACTTTTAGAAACTGGACATTCCAGACAACCGAAGTGAAATCGCCCTCCATAAACTCTGCCACCACCCCATCAAGATTTCTAGCAAGAGAGAAAACTGTAGGATAAGAGCAACTCAGGGGTCTCTCCCCACACCACACATCATGCCAAAAACTCGTCTTATGGCCATCTCCCACCACAACCCTAGTATGCTCCCTGAAAGATCCCCATCCCTTACTGATGTGCTTCCAAAGGCTGACCCATAGGAACCATGATGAGGTAAAGTGCTCCACCCCCACACAAGTACCATACTTCTCCGCTATAAGAATCTGCCACATGCGATCCGTCTCAGACGCAAACCTCCAAAGCCACTTACCCAATAAGGCTTTATTGAACACCGAAAGACTCCTAATTCCCAAACCCCCACAATGAATAGGAGAACAAACCGTTTGCCAATTAAGAAGGTGGTATTTAGAAACCTCACTATCACTGCCCCACAAAAATCTCTTTGTAACTTTTCCATCCGAAAAGCAACCTTTACCGGAAGAGGGAAAAGAGATAGGAAATACGTAGGCAAACTCGAAAGCGTAGACTTAATCAAAGTGATACGGTCCCCCTTTGATAAGTACATACTCTTCCACCCCGCCAACCGCCGCTCCATCCTTTCCAAAATTCCATCCCAAATATGAACACTTTTAAACCGAGCCCCAAAGGAAGCCCAAATACGTCATAGGCAAAGCAGATACCCTACATCCCAGAATAGAAGCCAACTCCATCGCATTAGGAACATTCCAACAGGTATCACCTCGGACTTAGTCAAATTAACCTTCAATCCAGATACAGCCTCAAAACATAGAAGCAGACAACGAAGGCTACGAAATTGAGACTCCTTTGCACCACACAAAAGTAAAGTATCATCCGCAAACAATAAATGTGAAACACATAAACCCTCCCTACCAACTCCAGAGACCTTGAAGCCCTTGATTACATCAATGGAAGCCAACTTAGACACCATACGAGACAAGCCTTCCATAACAATGACAAAAAGAAGAGGAGAGAAAGATCTCCCTGACGCAACCCACGAGAGCTACTGAAAAAACCCTGGGAGAACCATTCACAAAGACGGAGAATTTAACCGAAGAGATACAGAAGTAAATCCATCTACACCACTTATCTCCAAATCCACATCTCCTAAACATATACATAAAAAAACCCCAATTGACATGGTCATAAGCTTTGTGAATGTCCAACTTACATAACATACCCGGCTCTGCTAATCTCAAACGGGAATCAATGCACTCGTTAGCAATCAACACCGAATCCAAAATCTGCCTACCTCGAACAAATGCATTCTGAGAGGGAGATATAATTTTATCCAACACAACCTTCAACCGGTTAGCCAACACCTTTGCAAGAATCTTATAGATACCCCCCACCAAACTAATAGGACGAAAATCTTTTAACTCAACTACACCCGGCTTCTTTGGGATGAGAACAAGAAAGGAGGAATTAAAACTACGAACGAATTTACCACAACGAGCAAATTCATTAAACATCAAAAGCACATCCCCTTTAATTACATCCCAACACGACTGATAAAAGGCTAAGGTAAAGCCATCTGGGCCCGGAGCTTTATCACCATTAAGATCATGAACCACCCTCGTCACCTCCTCCTCCTCGAAAGGACGTTCCAACCCACTTGCCTCATCCTCAGAAATGGCGTCAAACTCCAACCCATCCAGAGACGGTCTCCACTGAAAAGGTTCATCATACAAGGAAGTGTAAAACTACACAATATGCGCGGAGATGTCCCCAGGATCCTCCAACACATCTCCTTCCACCTCCAACCGTTTAATAGAATTAAACCTCCTATTAGAATTGGCAACTCTGTGAAAGAACTTAGTACATCGATCCCCTTCCTTCAACCACAAAGCTCGAGATTTTTGTCTCCAACTCACCTCTTCTAAATCAATAAGGTGATCCAGCTCCTGAACTACCAACATTTTTCTCTCCATACCCTCGTCATCAAGATTACCCCCCTCATCCAACTCATCCAACGACCCTAACTCCCTCAACAACAGGCTTTACGCACCCCAATATCACCAAAAACATCCTTATTCCAAACAGTAAGATCAAGTTTCAACGCCTTAAGCTTACAATGAAGCACAAAGCTAGGGGAACCAAAAACCTCATAATTACTCCACCACCCCCTTACTCTCTCCAGAAACCCATCCACCTTAAGCCACATATTTTCAAAACGAAAAGGTTCTTCCACCCCCAAAACAACCATCCTCCAACAAGATCGGGAAATGGTCGGAATACATTCGAGGTAACCTTCTCTGAATAATATTCGGATACAAAGACTCCCAATCAGAACTTAGAAGGAACCGATCAATACGCGACCATGATTGAGAGGATCTATTGTTGGACCATGTGAACAACCCACCAGCCAACTGAAGATCCAACAACCCAAACTCAGAAATAAAATCAGAAAACTCCTCCCTACCTCTCCCTCCCCACCCAACCCCGACCTCTCACTAGGGAACCTAGTAACATTAAAGTTGCCCCCAATACACCACGGAACATCCACCATGAGATGACACCCGCCAACTCATCCCATAAAAGTCTCCTCCTACTGACATCATTAGGGCCATACACACCAGAGAACACCCATCTAGCACCACCATCAATATTATGGAAAACCACCGATAGAGAACAACACCCCACACACACCTCCTCCATCTCTAACACCCGAGAATCCCACAAATCAATATCCCCCCCGACGCCCCCTCCGCAGGCAAACTACACCATCGCACATGTGGGCCACCCCACAGACTTCGCACCACAGCCCGAGAAATCGACTCGAGTTTAGTCTCCTGAAGACAGACAACAACTGGTTTCCAACCCCTAACTAGATTACCAACCTTGCTACACTTCACCCTATCATTCAGGCCCCTCACATTCCAACTGAGAAATCTGGGATTCATTAACAACTTAAAAGAGCCCTCCCTCCATGCCTATTGCGCCGAGTCGAAACCTCCCCTCCCTCATAATTAACACTGGACTTTAAGCCCTTCAATTCTCTCATCAACTTGCCCCCCGACCGATTAGTAGGTTTGCTACCCACAGAACCCCTATCTCTTTCCAAAGCTACAAACAGATCCATCAATTCACTCTCATAACCCTCACAAGAAACACCCACCATATGACGAAAAGAAGACACCATTTGCAGCACCTAGTTTGAGGGAACGCCCCTCCCCAACAGCGGGTAACGAATCTGCAAAGGCTCCCAAATAGATCCCCCACTACCACTACCCACCCTTAAGAACTTCCCAACTTGCCACTACTCTTCACGGACAAATCCTCCAATAAACTGCCAAATCCATGACACACTCCCAACTAACTGCCTCATGTTCCACCATCACCCCTTCATCAAAACAATCAGCACAGCAAATTACAAGGGCCCCACACTTCACAGAAACAACCAACCCAACATCTCCGACAAGCCCACACTGCCCCAAACTACACAAATCTGCACCCACACAAGACAACCCAGCAACTTCCAGATTGTCCGAGCATCCAAACTGCTCCGGCGACGCCCAGACTTTGGGCTCCGAAGAGACCAGAGCGCTGACGAGCTGCGAACTAGCCTCTAGCTCCGCGCTTCCAGATCCGGCACCAAGGCGTCGCAAGCTTCATCAGCTGTCCCCAACAGCTCCGGCAACACAGAACCCTTAGTCGGCGACAGAAACAGCTCGTCACTAGTCGTCGGGGTTAGTCGCATCATGCCTTCGACAACACGCTCAACGACAGCCTCAGTCTCGCATGGACTGGGTCGACCCACATGTCCGTCGAAGGGTTGCGGGCTCTCATTTCCATTGGGTTTTGGGCTTCCGCTTACCCCAAACTCTATTCCATCTGCGATACCCAAACCAAGATTGGCTTTAGTGGAGAGGCCCACATCATCCTGGGCTTTTAACTTGAACCCACAGACCGAACAGCAAAACGCCCTCTTCAAATGGCCTCTGCGACTCTGCCTACTCAGCATCTCAACAAGCTGAGCCACTTCCTGCCGAAGGCCCGTGATTTGAGCCGACAATTCAGCCCCATTAAATGACGCTAGCTCCCTTTCAGATAAAACAACAGGGCACTTTCCTTCCAACGCCGGCTCTGTCGACCCCAATAAAGAAGTAAACTTGGAATGCGTAACGTCTGCCGCTCCATCTGCACGCAAAGATTGTGACGAGTCTCCTATCTCTGACTTATGACTCCGGCCAGGTTTTTGAATGAAAACGCTTGACCGCCCACCTTCTCCGTCACCTCCACTGGACCCATCGCTGCCACTGCGTAAGTAACACCCTTACGAATGCTAGAAGACCCCTGAGATTTCACCGCACGACTTGATGATCGAAAAAAAGAGACAACGTCAAGAAAAACACGATTCAATATCTGCCAACCATGGCCGTTCTTTCCTTCCGGCACCATCACCGCTCCCACCTTCCTTCTTCCTCCATATTCAACAATCACAGCATATCGACCACCTTTGTTCAAACACCGTTGAGCCAAAAAGCCACGGCTGGACTCATTGAACTTAGAAGCAAAATCAACTTCTGGAGCAATCTCCATCAATTTGTCGGACATGTTAACCATCCACATTGCCCCATACTTACCCATATGAATCGCATTCACAGACTTTGGACTCCATTCGGAGAACTGAAGCTCACCATTCTCCCGAATCGTCACTTGGAAGTCCTTAGACTCGATACGGAAATTACGTGAAAAAATCGACATCAAAGGGAATGACAATTCACTAACCCAGAGTACTCAATCGGAGAAACTAACCAGAATAACAACTAACAACCGAAATAGTAAACAGGGAGCAGAGGGAGGAGGAGAGAGAAAGGAGAAAACATGCCATTTCCGCCATTATTGGATATCTTTTCCTGGATAACTAATAAGCCTTTTCATTGGAATATCACGCTTCAGAAATACAGTTTGTCCAGTTCACACTGATAACTCTGTAGAGACATCCTTCTTCTATTAGGTGATCAATTAACTCAAACACAACAAATATGATCCAGCTCCTGTGATGTAAGTTTCCTCTGGATATCTTATTTTATTCCAGTATTTGAATAAAGAAAAACCATTTGCAATGGATTCTTAACAAGTAAGTAAATCAGTAGACACTGAACATTAAAGTTAAGTAAGCCACCAAGAGCCCTGCTGCATATGACACTGACTTGAGAGACATGAAAAAGCAAAATATGAACAAATAACTTCAGTAGAGAGATATGTGGCTTTGTATTTAGCTCTTGTTAAACATTGACAGAAACTATCACGGATACCTTTAGATGTGGTATCTTTGGAAGGTTGGCTGGCGTTTGATTGATCTTTTGCCTTTTTCCTCTTAACCCCATCATCAGCTCCAAGATCTGAATGTGAGGACCATGATTCATCAGACAATGAATCTTCTTCCTCATCACTCCAGGGCATAGCCCTCTTCATAGTATAGAATGGTTCTGAACCATACAAGGAACACAAATAACACCTTATTGAGATGGCATTAGGAATGAGGTCATGTTAGGTTGTGTTACGACAAATCAATGTGTGGTGACAATCGAAGAAAATCAGAAATTCTCTTGAGGTGAGCTGTAATTGAGTCCGTTCCATAACATCAATATACAACAAAAGAAATCAGCAAACGACCAAACATTTCTCGTCTCTGCACAGAAAGTATCTGGTATTAACCCTAAATGAAAAGAACATAAATCAAAGGAAAAAAAAAAGTCTAGGGAATTGAAAAAAGGAAAGAAAAGAAAAGAAGAGTTACATAGCATCTAAATCAAGTCCAGAACACCACATATTGAATCTCCAATCTCTGAAGCCGAATTTTGAGTGGGGAGAGTGCAGAAAGTGCGAAATTTAATACAGCGAGTTCAGTTTATCTGCCCAAAATTTACTTCTAAAAATCTCAAATCTAAAAGAAAAAACAACGAACGAAGAAATTTTTTTCTTTGTGTAATAAGATGGCTACGCTTTTCTGTTGAAAAAGAATGCCCTAGAAGCTTCAGCCACCAAATTCTAACACAACAACAGACACATCCTCGACTCTATTGATTCAGTTGGATTCTACACAGAATAAAGGGAGAAAGAGAGGTAAATGGTGAACATGCCTTCAACTAGTTAAAAGCTGAGGGAGGTCGCGCGTGTGTCGATCCAAGGGTGATTCTCAGAGCCTGCACTTCTGAGAGCAGGGCCGCAAGGTCCCAAAGTCTAGAGAACCCGAGCGCTACCACAGGCTAGGAAACAAATTAGACAGAAAGCAGTAGCTCCCAAAAAAAAAAAAAGAGGATAGATATGTCTTTTCGTCCCTCATTAGTTAAACGACGCCCTGGTTAAATCAGTTCTACGTTCGAAAAACCACGAAAAGCGACGTCGTCCGGAGGTGTAAAAGGGGGGTGAAGGGTTTAGCCTCTGTTCGGTGGTTTTGCTCTGTGGCGCCGACTTTCCAGTTTCCGTCTCTTTTCTGACCGGAGAAAGGTTATCTTTTTTTCTTCTTATTTCACTGAATTGTCGTAGCAATTGCAAAGCCTGAAACCTCATTGATAGAAAGTTTTCGCTTGAAATAGTGACTTGCAAATACGAACAAGAACAGACTCAAATATCCTGCTTAGGTTTCTGTTTTACAAAATGGCAGAAATCGTATTTACTTTATGTCTGGAGCTTAAACTGTTCGATAATGTTATCGTTATCGATGTTATGTCTTTGAATAACCATTCCTATGGTTCTGTGGCTTAGCGGGAATGTATGTTATTTCTTTCCGAACATTTTTATATCGATTTCGGTACCGTGTCTTTGGTGCTATATAGTGCTACTTTCGACGCAAAATAGTATCTGGGCAAAGGATTTTGTTCTTTCAACGTGTTTTGCCTCGGATTGATGCTTCCCATGATTTGATATATATTTTATTTATCATGTTACTGCTTGGAGTAAAACAGGAAAAGAAAAAGAAGAAGAAAATACTGAAATTTGTTTTTATGCTATCCCGGTTCTTCTTTCGGTTGTGACTTTTACTTCCGTCTTTTTTATTATTTCCCCTCTCTTTTTTGCCTCCGCTCCATCTCTTTTGGCTGGATATCAACTGAGAGAATTGTGGTTTGCAGATTCTTCATTATGGACATCAAAGCAAATGAAAAGGACAGCTCTCTCATTCTGCTGAAGCAAGGAGCTGAAGCTGTGAGTGCAGTTATAATTTAAACTTGTCAACGCCTTTTTTTAGCTGGTTTCTGGACTGACATGCCATGTAGCAGGAATTATATGTTTTAATCCTTTGGTTGAGTGGAGGAATATGGCGCACACACACTCAAACGCATATACAGCACATACACTCTTCTTTGAACTTCCATGTACTCTTGCATGTCAGATAAGGGCTAAAAGTTCACTCAAGTCATAATTAGCTCTCCAGCTGCAAAAGACTAACATTGACCTGTGTTATTTATAGCTTTTATGCTGATCTTGATCTTCCGTTCCAGAGAATTTTTGAGTCCACCTTTGTTGGAAGGAAATCTGTTATCAAGGAACGTTTTTCAAAGAAGTATAGGCATCCAACTCTGGATTCTAAACTCACTCTTAAACGCCTAAACGCTGTAAGTTTTTTGTTGTGAAATTGCCTTTTTGGCCTTCACTTTATAATTTGATGAAGCAAGGCTTTGATGTCTTTGGTAAATTGGTTGTTGAAACAGGAGGCCAGGTGCATGACAAAAGCGAGGCGACTTGGAGTTTCTACTCCTGTGCTGTATGCTGTTGACCCTGTGGCGCACAGTCTAACATTTGAGTTTGTGGAGGGTCCTTCTGTCAAAGATGTATTCCTGGAATTTGGGTCACATGGTGTTGTTGAAGAGCGATTAGATGATATTGCTTTACAAATTGGTGATGCAATTGGAAAATTGCATGATGGTGGTCTCATCCATGGTGACTTGACCACATCAAACATGCTACTCAAGAGTGGTACCAATCAGCTTGTGAGCTTCCTCCTATTTTTGTTTGTTTTTTCATCTTCTTATTTTGAGGGTAGGAATAGAGGTTCCCAACTTCTCATCTTAGTTTTCATAATGAGATGCTATTATCGACCATCATTACAGTCAATTCATATCTTTTATAGGTCCTTATTGACTTTGGTCTGAGTTTCACTTCAACGCTTCCAGAAGATAAAGCTGTCGACTTATATGTTCTGGAACGAGCACTGCTTTCCTTGCATTCTTCATGTGGGAATGTGGTAAGACAAGTGGTTTTCCTTCTCTTAATTCTGCTTTTACTGTTACTTTTTCTTTTTTATTGTTTGAGAGAATAATAAAAGAATTGTAAGCCGTAGTCTTTAAGTGGTTGGGATGGGAGAGCTTGGGGTGAGATTTTAATAGTACTTTTCTTTTGTAGTATAAATATCTTGCTTTGTCATGTTTTGAATGCTTTAAACATAATTCCATGCTTAATTACATTTACAGGACTTTGATTTGAAGATTCAGAGAACTCCCATGCATGTTTGAGAATCGAATGGCTGGAATCATTACACTTTCTTTATTCAGATTTAGTTATTTATTTGCTTTTGGGAAAACATCATTTTTCGCTTTCGAACTATTGGCTAAATGTCATTTTGGGTCCAAACTTTCAATTTTGTCACATAGAGCCCTCAAACTAAAAAGTCATCAATGTTTGCTCTCTAGATCCTAGGGTTGAAATGTATAAAGAAAGAATTATGGCACAATATTGACTGTTGGATCCTATGAGAGGACGAATATTGATACATTTTGATACTTTGATAACTCAATGTGACAAAATTGGTAATTTGGATTCCAAAATAACGTTTTGTCAATAATTCAGGAGCAAAAAGTGATTTTTTTGCCTTCACTTTTTTAAACTGTGTGTTATCTGTTCTTAGTGAGAAGACAGAAAATGAAAACGTGGGAAAATGACACCCTCTTATGATTAGTTGTTACCAGGGAATGTAATGTTCGGGGGGTTATTTTTGTATTGAATGGATCATTTTCATTCTAAATGTTGAAACTTAGTCTTTTTCCGTCAAACCCAAAATCCCCTAGGTTTTTTTTTTTTATTTATTTATAAAAATGCTCTTCTCTTTCTTGCCATTGTTTCGCTGTGCATGCTTTTGGAATAGAGATTGATTTCCTTATTGTAACACGTCCTCTGATAGATGGATCGGATACTCACTGCATATCGGAAGTCTTCAAAGCAATGGTCATCCACATTCAACAAGCTTGCAGAAGGTTTGACCCCTCCCCATTTTTGTTTTGTCTTCTGGGTATTATGGATTTAAAATACTAGTCTCTGCTTTATCCTTCTTGCATTTCCTGTTTCAAACTCCATTTGCAACTGATTACAGTGCGACAGAGAGGACGAAAAAGGACCATGGTTGGATGAGCCATTCTCAAATTTCTCTTCCCCGCCATGGTAAAAGAAAAGGAAGATCTGAAAGGGAGATAGGCTGTGATATAATTAGGCCACGTGTTGTATTTATTAGCATGCTTGCCCATTGTGACAGCGATTTAAAGAAATGCAAATGCTTTGGAGCTCTTGATGTCCAAGATGAGGGAACATTTTGCTGTCCGGAATTAAATAGGTTGCCATGCACTTGCTCAAATGCGTTCCTATGTTTCTCTTTCTGCAATCGTATTGTTTTCCTTCCTCTTGATTGTCAAGGTTTACATTTTGCAAAGAATGACTACTTTCATATGGATAATATTGAATTCAGGCACATGCTCTTGATGTGATCCCGGGTGCTAATATGAGCTGATATTAAGCTTGGCTAGTCTGTCCGGTTTCCATTAGGTTTTTTTTTTTTTTTTCAGTAGTCAATGGTTACGGTGGTATTCTTTTTTCCAAAATTTCGGAGTATGAAAATTTCTGACAAGACAAACACTCTAAAATTC